>JADMNL010000022.1:163687500-164887500 GCA_016271365.2 Neoceratodus forsteri | reverse complement strand
GTTATTTTTACGTTTCTGTCTACAGTACTGTTTATCTTACTGTTTCACTTTACATCACCATGCCCATTGACATTTCTGTTTGCAGGCACCATGTTACTATGTGACAACACATCGTGGCAGACCATTCCATCTCGCCACCATATGCGTTATCCTTTCTGTTCTCATTCGTGCTTGTGTTACCATGTGCACCACTGTTAGCATTTCTGTTTGCGTTGCTGTCCCTGTTACTATGCCACAACACATCATGTGGCAGGGGTAGCGAGGCCCAAAGAGCCGCGCTCCACCCGCTGCATTACATTCACTATTTCTCATTATCATTCTCAAAGAAGAAATTAGAGGCAAAAACTCCATTTAATTCATTAGTTAGGGTTGTTCCAGCGACAAAAGTGAGGAAATTCGCTGTTAGGGTTGAAAACCCCTTGGACCCCCGCCCACCCCAACCGGCATTGGGATGCGCATTGGGATCGTGGGTCCTAACTCTCACCCCATTCTCCTATACTTCTGCTGGTTTACACATGTCATGGGGTAGAGAGTTAGGGCTGACAGTCAATCTAACTGTCTGATGTTGAAAGAATCAAATCAAAACAGTTCCCACCCAGCATTCCCTCACTAACAATACGATAAACAGAGTTTTGCCTCTATCTATATATATATATATATAGAGAGAGAGAGAGAGAGAGAAAAGAGAGAGAGAGAGAGAGAGATGTGTGTGTGTGTATATATATATATATATATATATATATATATATATAGATACAGATGTATGTATGTATATACTGTATATAAATATGTGTGCTTGGGGTGTTAATTTGTTTATATTAAGTTATTTATTTTTATTTTTTTTCTCCATCCTCCCTGTGAGAGAGAGAGAGAGAGAGAAAGGAGGAGTCATTTTTAGATATTAGGAGGGGTAGGTTTTTATGCTGTCTTATTTTATTTATTCTTTTTTTAATTTTTCCCCACTCAGTGAGAGAGAGTGTGGAGGATTGTATTGTATTTTTGGATTTTGTTTATTGGGTTTTTATGTTATTTTGTTTTGGTTTTTAGTTTAGTTTTTTTTAGTTTGTGGGTTAGCTACGTGTGAACTGCTTGATAATTTGGCTGTTAGAATGTGTTGTAGGCCTGCCCCCACAGTCGTGCGCTACTCTTCATGCTCTCTGCCCCTTTTTTCCTCCCCCACTGCAGTTTACAGTTTACCAGTGCTGTAGGGCATGGGGTATTGCCCATAAGGGGAGGAGGGGATCAAGGGGTAGCAAACAGTAGAGGGTGAATGAGAGAGGCCATCACATCGGGGTTGTGAGAACCAGGAGATGCCCTGGGGTGAAATGGAACCTAAAATGTGGTTCGCCATGTCTGGTTTCCATAGCCAAGGGCACCACCAATATTGGTGGGTGGGTGGGTGACTCGGGCGACCCTGGAGGTTCATCCAACTTGGGCTGTGTTATGCAGTGCCAGTTCCATTAAAGACAAGACTGCAATTATTGCAGACCTTGTGGATATGGTGGACCTGGCTTGCATCACTGAGACCTGGCTGGATGAGAATTCTGGCCCCATCTCGGAGGCTTTTATTCCAGCTGGGTACTCAGTGATTCACCATCTGAGATTGGATTTGGGGGGGGGTTGCAGTCTGTTTTAAGACCGAACTTAACCTCACGAGTGTACCAGTTGAGGAGACTGAATCATTTGAATGTACCATGGTAACAGGTGTAGGCTGTAGGGTCGCCCTCATCTACCATCCACTCAGTGACGAGACACGGTTCCTTCAGGAAGTGGTGGACTTCATTGTTGACATGGCATTTGAGTCACCCAGACTGATGGTTCTGAGCAGCTTCAGTGACTGGGTCAACGACAAACTCTCGCAGTTTGGACAACATTTCCTCCAGTTGATGTCATCGCTGGGCCTTACACAGATAGTTACCACTGCTACCCATAAACATGGTCACTCCCTTGATTTAGTCTTCCTCCTGGGGATTGAGGCCTCTGATCTGGGGGTGGAACCAGTTGGATGGTCCGATCATTACACGGTGGAGTTTAGTTTTAGTGCCTCCTTTGTAGGCCTACCCCTGTGGAGATGGTCAGGTATCACCCTTTACAAGATGTTAGCTCTGATGGCCTGGCGGCGATACTTGACCTATCGACCCTCTTAGCTGCAAACAGTGACCCAGACGCCCTCGTGGTAGCCTATAATAAGATTATCTCAGTGGCCCTAGATGTCATTGCCACTGTCCGTGTTCATCCTCTCCCCCTTCACCCTCAGTCCCCATGGTTTGATGGGACTTTATGGGAGATGCAGCCACTAGGACAAAGGTTAGAGCGTTGCTGGTGGAGATCCTCCCCTTGATGCTGACCACCTTAGGTTGATGGAGTATTAGCAAGCCTATCAATCTGCAATCACCTGTAAGAAGGCAGAGTTCCTGTCCGGGGAGATTGTGGCTGCTCAGAATCGACCAGCTTAGCTTTTTCGCACTGTTGACAGACTGTGCAACTGAGCCTGCCTACAAGTCTGAAAAGTGTTTTCGCAAATAGAGTGCGATTAACTTGATCGATTATTTGCAGCTAAGGTGGCCGATATTAAGGTGGCACTCCCAACCAGCACACTCTATCGGTGTCGCTTTGGACAAGGGCATTGTCATTGCTCCTTGGCTTTCCTGGAGTACCTTTGACTGACTGGAGTTCATAGATGTCATGTGGATTGTCCAGGGTGTGTGCCCTATGTGATGTAGTTTGGATTCTGGACCAACTTCCCTGATTTTGGATTGTTTTGATTCCATCGGTCTGGTCCTCGGACAGATAGTCTGGTGCTCCTTGGAAATAGGTGAGTTTCCTTGCTCCCTGAAGGAGGCGGTGGTAACACCCCTATTAAAGAAAGCTTCTTTGGACCCTGACTGCTATGCAAACTACAGATCAATGTCCAACCTTCCCTTTTTAGGGAAGGTGATTCAGAAGGTAGTGGCCGTACAGCTGGTGAACCACCTGACCATCCATGATATCTATGTACCCCTCCAGTCCAGTTTTCATAAGAGTCATGGTACTGAGACAGTGCTGGTTCGGGTGCTCAATGATCTCCTGATGGATAGGGACTGGAAGAACTGTTCCATCTTGGTTCTTCTAGATCTCTCATCAGCTTTTGGCACTGTGGACCATGGGGTTCTACTGGAGTGCCTGAGGCTCATCTGTGGACTATCGAATACAGTCCTCAGGTGGTTTATATCTTACCTCTCTGGAAGAATGCAGTGTGGTTTCTGGGGTTTATTCCTTGGGCCTAGCTTCTCTGCCTTGTGGGGTTCATCATGGCTCTGTGTTGTCCCCCATGTTGGTCGCAGTGTACATGCTGCCCCACAGAGACATTGTAAGATGGTGTGGGCTGAGGTTTTACTGCTATGCTGATGATACTCAGCTCTACCTTTCTTTTGCACCCGACCAGGATGGAGCTCTCTCGGTCTTTAATAACTGCCTCAAAGAAATTCAGGAGTGGATGGATTCGAGTTGACTGAAGTTGAACTCAGAAAAGACAGAAGTGCTGGTTGTGGATCCAGCACGCCGGATATGGAGGCCGGGGACCATTTCACCAACCGGAATTTATTTCAGGGGTGTTTCACTCCCAACCTCTGAACAGGTGTGTAACCTGGTGTTAATTTTTGATGAAGGGCTGACTCTGCATTCACAGGTGTCTGCTAGCATCAAGTCCTCATTTTACCATCTGAAGAATATCTCCAGGATTAAGCATCTTGTTCTGTCTGGTGATCTTCCTATGCTGGTCCATGCCTTTGTGTCTTCACACTTGGACTATTGCAATTCTCTTAACCTAGGGCTTCCTGGGTTGGAAATCCATTGCTTGCAGCTGGTGCAGAATGCAGCGGCCCAGCTTTTGACCGGTACCTCCCGGTCCAGTCATATTTCGCCAGTGCTGCGCAGACTATACTGGCTGCCAGTTCAGTTGTGGATCACCTTTAAAGTTGGTCTTCTGACTTTCAAAGCCCTACACAAACTTGGCCTAGACTACCAAAAACAGGTCCTAGTTCCCTACTGCCCTGGGCGGTCGCTCCGCTCAGCTGACGAGGGGTTGCTAGAGATCCTCAGGGTATGTTTTTAATTTTCTGGGGCCCGTACATTTATGAATGTGGCCTCTACTCTCTGGAATTCTCTACCCCATCAGTTACGGGAGTGAGCGACCGTGAAGGGATTTAAAAATGCCCTGAAAACATATTTATGGATTAAAGCATTCAGTGATTGATTTTATTTGTCCAGAAAGTGTCAGTTGTTTTATATATTTTAAGAGTTGAACTGTTTGATGTGTTTTTAAAAATATTTTTTGAGGCGCCTTGGTTTTTGAAAGGCGCCATAGAAATAAAGCATTATTATTATTTATTTTTTATATACATATAGAGAGAGAGACATTAAAAAATCAAAACTATCACACAAGGTCTTCCCTTATTGCATAAATAAAATATGAAGGGTGGTTGGGGGCACTAGAGAACCAATCTCCAGGCAGGTTGCTTTTCAAGGAAACTCTGCACGTCAGAAAAGAAGCTCTTAACTATAAAAACTTTACAGTCGGATAGAGGCATAAGAGCACCACATCTTCAGATTCTTGAAGTTAGAGGCTAAAAATAGGTCCTAAACTTAACATGGGTAAACCTAGGAATACAGAGCCAGGACCTTCCAAACCAACCTTGCCGACACCTGGGAAGGCCTGGGAAGCCTCAAGCCACAAGGCAGACATTGCACTAGAGCTCTCACAAGCTCCATCATGGCAACAAATACTACCAACCATGCAATCTTTGGATAGCAAAATCGAAAGAACCCTAGCACAGCTGGAAACACAGGTTGTGATAAAAGAACTGAGTGGCACAGTTGCCGAGGCAGACAAATACTCCATCTGTACCCAGGCGGCAGTCACCACTTTGACCCAGAAGAACACCTAAGTCAGAAGATGGCTTGAAGCCCTGGAAAATGAAGCCCGGGTGGAGAATTTGAACCTGGTTGTAGTCCCTGAAGGCACAGCATGCACTAATTGGCTGGATTTTTTAAGAAACTGAATCCAAGCATCGATACCTGTCTAAGAGGATTTTGAGTAGAATGTATCATGGAGGGCCTGTAGAGTGACTCCACGAGTATGACCTGTAAACACTGACCAACCCCGAACGGTGTTAGTCCACACAACAGCAGTGGAGATACAGGATCAAATTCTGGCAGCAGCAAGGCGGCATACCTGATTTCCATCACTGGGATGGATATGAAAATATGCCTGGACCTCTCTTATTAAATTCAAGCCAGATGCAAGCAATGCGATGGGTCTGGCAAAGACTTCAGGTACTTGAAGTAGTGCATTCATTTATTTCACCTGCATGCCTTTCGGATCACCTAGGGAGGTAAAAGTTGGCAATTTAGTGACCCCAAGGATGCTGGGCAGTGGTTGGAAAAAAATTGAAAAAGGATTTGCAGCCAAAGAAGCAGGAGCTTCAGAAGAGGAAGCTACTGAGGAAGAGGACTGGAAAGAACTGATGGCTCTTTTTGGTTTCCCAAATTTCACCAGAGCTTAGAGTTTCTGTCTGGGACTAGGTAAGCTGATGCTTCTCTCAATGTTTTGAATGGGGAGACTGTTTTCACTATTACTGTAATAGACAATTTATCTTTCGATGCCGTTCAGTCCTATTCATGTAGAGAACACTCTTGGTATAGTATTAAGGCAGAGCTACCGAATATAGTGAGCTCAGTTTTTTTATAAGGGGAATTAGGTCTCTCTCTCTCTCTGCATTGCCTAAAGGACCGGGGTGGGGGATATGCCTAGTCCTATTTTAGAAGTTCATAGCTCTTCGTAATTACTAAAATAGTATCCTTTAAAAGATGTTAGCTGGGGGCATGGCCTGGCTCTGCCCAGAATGGCAGCCTAATCCTGACTTTCCCTGGGACCTCCACCAATCATCACTAATCCGAAAAGTTCTAGGATCCTGTTTTGTGCCATCCTTGTGGGATCTACTTTATAGATACTCCTGCAGCCCCCTGGTACAGTATTTGTTATCTTCCTTCGAATTTACTACTGAATTTCACTCTGAAAACCTCTTCTCATCTGAGGCCTGCAGTTATGGCCAACCACACCATGACTACCAGCTCTCTAAACAGAGTAGAATCTATGTTTAAATAATTGATAAACAAGATGAATGACCTTAAGGTTGCCACACAACAAAATATTTCTAACATGCAAGCCTTGGACACTCGTCTTACTTCTACAGAAGCTAAATCTTCACATAATGAGAATGCAGTCCATGACATGCAACTATTAGAGAGCAAGTCAGAATGATCAAGGCCACTGTTTTTCGGTTTTTATTGGAAAATCTGGTAAAATTTCAGAATTAGGGCTGCCTGAAGACCGGTAAAAACAAAGATTTCATGGAATCTGGCATTTTATATCAGATCAGTAAATCTACAAAACTTGTTTTTTTTTTTTTTTTAATTCTTTCCTGTACTATTTTCAGTTTGCTTTATTTAATGCTCTGTATATTAAGTCTTCTTCAATTCTAATTATTTATGTGCATACTAAAAGAATGATAGCAGAATCCCGGTAAAATCTGGAAATTAGAGTAATAATCACCAGTGCAATTCTGGAATCTGAAGTCTTGAAAACGGAATTTCATTTTTTTAATCACCGTAAATCAGTGGCCTTGAGAATGATCAAAAAGTTACAGTTCAAAATAGATGATATAGAAAACAGAAACCGCAGGAACAATCTCCATTTCCTTGGTTTCCCTGAAGGCTCAGAACTTGGGGACACCAGTGCTTTACTTTCACTTATAAAATGGGCAAAATAAATCTCGAGTGCTGATTGGCTGGATGCCCTTTCCAGCCGTGTCCTTATCAGCAGATATTGTTTCAACGGGAACTACCTCTGGCAACCTGAACACGTCACAGAGAGAAATTACTCCATGCCACTGTTCTCCCGCTACAGTTTTTTACCTAACCTCCGAGGGAACCGGCAGCACGCTGGCACACAAAAGTAAACATCGCTTGAGTTCCATCTTTTTCCTACATATTTAAAACTCATAACTGATACATAACAACTGCCAGTCTAACCTTAATTGTTCTACCTTCACCTCACACAAGTTTTTTTGATGCCCACGATCTGCAGTTAAACTGTTCTAACACAGATATTCCCCACAGCACCTTGTCTACAGTCCCTGCCTTCTGTGGTCAGCACGACATTCCTCGGAACGGTGCAACCTCCCGGCACCCACCCTCCCGGTGACCATCACCTGCAGTGTTCTCCACAAACATTCAGCATATCAGTGCCACAGGAAAACCAAATTAAGTTTTCTTTTTAAATACAGTAAAATACCTATTTCAATTTTACCGATGTAAACCCGGAAATGACCATCTACGGCAGCTGCTGAGGGACACTCTCGCTCCCAGTCTGCCAGCCGTTTAATGTTAAATTGAGAAAAAAACTTATTTAAGACAGGTAGAAATACATTTTAAAAAGCACACAAAACATGCTTTCAGCATCTTCTGACATGACAGCAAATAGCACACACTAAATACCTCACCCCAGGTGTTACTCGCTCACGCTATTCATAAGTCAAAACTCTGTGAGAAAAGTAACAAATATTGAGGACAAAAACATGATTTTGGCTGTTTCTGTGGGTGGGTAGTGCAAACACAGTCACTAGGTGGGCACTTAAGACACAGAGAGAACTTGTGAAGTGTCTTTTAATTAAAGACCTGCATTCCAACACAAGGACTACTTTTTCTTTTTTCTACTAATGGTATGATACTTTTACTGATTTTATATACATTTTTATTTGAAATTTTTTTAAACTAACTTCTTTACAGGTGGCCCATTTTATAAGCACAATAACACACTCAGAGGTGTGGGTTATCTCCTGATAAGAACATGCCCAGCTGTATAAGGCACTCGGCCTCATAACACACCTGGGCGTGCTATTATCAGGAGATAACCCACACCTCATCATGTGTTATTACTTGCATATGCTTCCAGCCTTGCTCAAACTTCCACCAGGACAAGCTCTTCTAATTGAGCATTCTCACAGATCTCTAGGCCAGCGACCAGGCTCAGATCAAAAGTCATGGCCTATCATTGCTAGATTCTTAAACTTCTCCCATACTGAGCTGATTCTTAAGAAGGCAAGAGAAGTCAGGGAACTAAAATGGCAAGAACATAAAATATCTATATTTGGAGACCTTTCCAAGTAAGTTTTAAATAAAAGAAAGGTCTTCAACTCTTTAAAACCAATCCTGCATCAAAGAGGTTTTAAATTTGCAATACGATATCCAGCCTTGTTGTGCCTGTTTATAGACAACTCTTTCAAAGATTTTGGAACCTTGGAAGCCCTTTATACATACCTGAGCATCAATCTTAAAGAATCAGCTCCCTTCCAAAACAGTGAGGCTTCTCCAATGAGCGTCAGCCTGAATGCTTGCAGTTCTGAAATAAGGCCTGATAAACACAGCGGTGATGACAAGGAGCTCAACGAATCCCCCACTGAAGGTGTTAAAGTGATCCCCCCTTCAAGGCTCTCCGCTCGCATACAAGCCAAGATTGTCTCCGGTCCATGAGTTGCTAGGAACTCATGCTGTGCAGGTGCAGAATCCACCCTCTCTTCTCATGCCACTGAGCACCACAGTAAACTTTCCTCCCCAATTCCCATTTCTAACAAATTTGCACTTCTAGAAGAAGAAGAGGAAGACACCCATTCTTCGCAGGATAATTCTGGACAACTACTAAAACTCTCTGCAAAAATGTCCCCTGGCACCATATCCGCTGACACATCCTGGGTAGAGATAGTTGCCAGCTCACCGATCAAGCTGCTTGAACCATCAAGAAAGCAGCGAAAGGGAACGCTTAAAAGTAAAGTCATCTCCAACTCTCTAACTCCTTTAAAATCCAATTCCACCTGAAGTAGAATTGTACTTACTTGTTTTGCATCATTATCCCTATTAAGATTCCACTCCTGGTTAGCCCTTGGCTAAATAGAATACCCCTACTCTAACTGCAATGTTTGTTTCCTCTCTGACCTTGCGACTATCGCTTCCAGCTGACTGAGATAGCTCAAGGCTGTACATCGCTGCTTTAAGCCTGAAAATAATGGGGTGATTCAGAATATATTATATGCACTACTCGAGCACACTACTCAATTTAAATGCATTTGTACTGGGTTTAAAGCTTATATCTCCCGCCTTTGCTCTTTCCCTATCTGTAATATACATGCGCTTTATTTACAAAGTATTATCCTATGCAGATTATCTGTCTGCTATACCCCAGCATAACTAATGGTGTGGCACTCTGCATCCTGTTCCTATTAGATCCACATACAGTTTGATAATATACAAAGCTGCACATTGTGGGCTTCAGCCAGCTTCAGGGGCCATTATTGTGGTTACATCTGGAGCTCTTCACTCAGCATTTATGGTTGTATGTATGAGGAGTAACGACGAAATTCTAGTTTGCATCGTTCTATTAATAGTAGCCATTTATGAGACACCACAGGCACTAGCTTAATGGCATAACTCAGTAAGCATTTGTTGAATATACATATAACTCCTCTTCTTTAATTTGGCAACCATTGGTCTAAAAAATTCTATTTTACCCTTAACCCTTAACGCATATCCTCACATCCCCTCATATTCCCATATATATATATATATATATATCACTGAATATTAACCTACTAAAGTATCAGCTCCTCTTTTAGAATTTTTTAGGTATGTATATACACTGCAGGCTATTTTCACAGCTCGCATCCCTCCTGTAACATAATTGAACATTAGCACAATATACTCGGGGACACATACTGTATAAGCTTGAAGCCTGAATAAATACAGTTAATATACTGCACACTCCATAGTTGGGCTCACTGGACTTATATCAGGCTTAGTCATCCAGCTATACATATCTATTTTTAAACCACAGTCAGCCTATATTCGAGCTTTGTGTCACTTATATCCATGTTATATGCTTATAAATGAACAGCTCTAAGAGCCTTGGAGCCTGATCTACAATTGTCATATTCCAACATATGTATATTAAATACCAATACTCTTAGTTTGTAAGTAATCCAATTATATTAGGATATGCTGTTGTACCCTTTATCAAGTTAATAATCACCTTGATGCCTCATGAATGACAACAGCCATTTATTGTGACCATTTTTTTTTGTGATATGTATTTATCTCCCCTGCGACTCCCTTGCCACTCCTTTAGGCCAATTGCCCAAGGACACTCACATCTCACTTGGTTCCGCTGCTGACTCGACCCCACATTACAGCCACCACAGGGTACCCCGACGTAACCCTTGCATCGGGTGGGTCCTCCTCTTCAGAGGAGAAATGGCCTATCAGCCTAGACATTTGACCTGGGTGCTGCTGTGGTCAGGTTGGCTGCCACAGATCCCGAGGGGGTACTGGTCCAGGCGGCTGTCATCCGGCAGGAGGAGATGCCATTTTTGTTTTTTTCCTCCGATTTCCCCAGTCACACTGTCTCTTAGCTTCCCCTGGTCTCCACCGGGGGCCACTGCAGAGCGACACCAATCCCCAACCCACCCCAGAAGAGGAGAGCAGTCCTCCGGATGCTCAATCCTACTCCTTCCCCTGCTGACCCTCCGGTGCCTGAGTCCATTCCCGAACCCAGGTTACCAGTGTGGTGTGAGGTAAGGTGTCAGCACCTCAGCCCTCTGAGCCACCGGGCCGGCATGAACATTTTAACTCTCTATTACCCTCCATACATATTTTATAACATTTATCGCAACCACTGTGTGAACACTACATGTTGTTAATCATCTCCGTAGCCCTCACTTTTTGTCATATTGTTATTATAATTAGATGGCACATTTAAATCTTTGTTTGTGTTTGGACACTGTTCCAGTTTGGACTATAATAGCAATACCTGGTTCTTGTTTACAATTTTGAAATGTTTTTTCATTGGTAATGATGTGAAGATTCTGGTTCTCCTCCTGTGGACCACATGTGACTACCTATGTATCTGTTATTGTATAATACCTATTGTAGGTTTTTCATTAGATTTGTAATTTTAGGATTACAGCTTTTTATTAGCTGTTCTGCTTAAGAGTTACTTATATATAATCACGCCTAGTTGTGTAGTGAGAGTCTCTGGTATTACATACTGACTCACATCTACCTACACATCTAAGTGGTACATTATTATATATTATAGTAGATAAGTTTGCTTTTACCTTAGTAAAATGTTTAATACTTTCCTCTTCTCACAGTTATTTAGAGAGACACTTGGGAAACCTTTAGTTTACTTTTTTAGATCCATACAATGGTATAGTCCTGCCCACCTCTGCATGTTTGTACATTCTCCTCTTTGAGTCTGTAGCATCCTCAACTCAAGGAATACAAATATGAGTCCCTCAGTTATGTGATCATTGTTATACCTTACTCTTATCCAATATGAGTGACTTAATATTATATTCATGGAACACCAGGAGACTCAATTCTCCTTGTAAGCATAAGCAAATTCCCTTCTACCTAAAAAAACATAGAACACATATTGCTTTCCTAAAGAAACTAAACTTCTTGTTGAGGACATTTGCAGACCTAAAAGGGATTGGGTGGGCCAAATATATGCATCCTCCTTTTCCTCTAAAAAATGTGGGGTGACTATCTTGACTCGTAAAAACCTTAATTGGTCTCTCATAAAATCCTCTTCAGACCAGGAAGGCAGATGGGTAATAGTTATATTCAATACTCCCACAGGCCCAATTATGTTAGTTAAAGTTTATGTCCCTAACTCCAATTCACCTGAATTTTTCCATAATTTATCCCAACAAATTATGTCATATAACAATCATAATTTACCTATTTTAGTAGGCAGTGATATTAATTTAGCTTTGGAGGCCCATTTAAACAGACGTAACTCCTCCTTTGACTCACACCTGAGAGGTATTAAAATAATTAGCTACACCACCCACAGGAAGAATTAAGAGAGTGTCAATTAGCCAAACTAGAGAAATCACTAAAAAGCAAAGATCAATACTTTAAAACCAATAAACCAAACCCCAACTCATAACTTCACTTTGAGAGCCTTCAATTAAAAATTAAAATCAATGAACTTATATCACGCAAAGCTGAATTAGCCCTTTTTAGGCAAAAACATAAATATTGTGAACAAGGGGATAGATGCAGGAAATTACTCTCCTACCAACTTAAATCTCAGCAAATGGATAGGCATACTGCAGGCCTGAAAGATAATTTTGGACAGACACACACTAATAATCCTTCTATTAACCACATCATGAAATCCTTCTGCCAACAGCTATACTCACAGCAGAATTGTGCACCAAATAAACAACTTCAGATTTTTCTAGATAAGCTGCAACTCCTGCACCTTTCTGATTAAGACACTGCAAATCTGGACAAACCATTTACCCTTCTAGAGATTCAAAAAGCATTATCTACCCAGAAAATCCCCCCCCCCCCGAGGGAGATGGGTTCTCAGTGGATTTCTACAAATCACTTACAGATAGTCTATGTCCTCTGCTATATAAAGTATTTTTGGAATCTTCAATCAATGGTACTCTTCCCCCCACAATGACAGAAGCTATTATTACAGTTTTATCCAAAAAAGACAAGGATCCTGCTCTCCCATCCAGCTACAGACCAATTTCTCTAATTAACACAGACATCAAAATATTTGCAAAACTTTTAACTCTTCGTCTAGAACCTCTAGTATCAAAATTAGCTCACATTTCCCATGCCAGTTTTTTAAAAAATAGATTGGACTCTGATCATTTCCGTTCTTTATTCAATTTAATTCACAAAGCAAAGTCACTCAAATCCCCTGCTATCGATTTTGAAAAGGCATTTGATTCCTTAAACTGGAACTATCTATATCTCGTACTGTCCCACTTTGGTATTCCGAATAAGTTCTGTTCCTGGATCAAACTATCATACACTTCTCTCTTAGCATGAATTCTCACTAATTCTATGCTGTATCCTTCCTTTTCACTGGCAAAAGGCACCAGGCAAGGTTGCCCCTTGTCACTGTCATTATTCATCCTTTCCATGGAGCCCCTCTCTGCCTGTCTTCGTCAAGCTAGTAATATTAAGGGTATTCAAATCGGTACCTCCCAATATTCCTCACTTTCTTACGCAGATGATCTCCTTATTCTTTCCCAGGATCTTAAAGAGGCAGGTCAACTATAAGTCCAATTATTTAAAGAATTTACCTCTCTCTCTCTCTCTCTCTGGCCTAGCTTTGAATTATAATAAATCTGAAACTTTACCTCTAAATGAATATTGTAAATCATCTGTGAATACCCCCTTGGGCTTTCATTGGGAACCTCATGACTTCTCTTATCTTGGCATTCAAATCACCCCAAGACTAGATAAAATATGTGATACAAACTTTAACCCCTTGTTATCTAATATCAAATCTATATTTGACAGATGGAAACTGCTTAACCTCTTATTTAATGTGAAATATCTGCTATTAAAATGACCATCCCTCGCAAAATGTTATATATTTTTGCTAACATTCCCTTAATTTTACCTTCCAACTTCTTAGTCAAACTTGATAAACTAATCAGCAGCTTCCTTTGGGAAGGAAAACCTCCCAGATTCAGTTGTAAAAAACCTCCGATCACATTGGTCAATAGGAGGCTTCAGGCTTCCCTGGTTCCAAGCATACTTGTGGACCTTTCGAGCATCCCAAACCATAAAATGGCTTCTTAAAACATTGACCAAATCACCATTATGGGTTACTATAGAATCATTCCTATGTCCTGGGAACATTCACGCCTCTCATATTTATAATACACTCCCTCCTAAACTTAAATTCCATCCTATAATTTCTTCATCAGTATTCTACTGGAAATTATTACACAAACCCCTTAAATCTAACCCTAAACCTCTGGTCTATGCCCTGATTTGGGGTAACCCAAACATCTCTCTGGATAACCATCCAATCTTCTGCAGTAACCGGAAAAACAGGGGCATCTTCTTCTTAAATGATATACTAGAGCTGAATGACCTTAAACTTAAGTCCTTTACTGATCTTTGTACTATCTGGAAACTTCCAAAACAAGATTTTTGGAAATATGTACAGCTTCGTACTGCTTGCAACTCCTATTTCCAGTACTTTTTCTCCAAACAAGCTTTACATTATCAATATATTTCACAATGTCTTAATGCCTCATCTAATTTAAATAGTACAATCTACAAAAACACCAGAAATGTGTTTCTGGATCAATCCCTCGCAGCAAAAATTAAATGGAGTCAACTTTTAAACTACAATATAACAGACTTACAATGGCATAGGTGCTGGCTTTTTTGTCACAGGACTTTAAAGACACGAGCAGTTCATTTATAAAAACAAAAATCCTCCACCTATGGTACAGGACCCGTGTGGTATTACATCATAATGCCTAATGAATAATAATAACTCCTGCGCTGTAATTCTTCCAACGGGGACTTACTCCACATTCTATGGCTTCGCCCTCTTATAAAGAATCTCTGGTGCACTATTCACAACTTTGCAGTTAAAGTAATCAGTTAGTCCTTTACATTAGATCCTAAACATATTATATTGCACATTTTCAACTTATATAACAATACAATCTCCTGAGCTCAAAACAGATGACTGACTATATTATTTCTCCAAGTTAAACACCTTATACTTACTGTATACATTGGAAGTCTGTTGTAATCCCCAGTTTCTCTGCTATTCTCAAGAACTTATCTCAGTATGCCTCCCTGGACCGTTTGTCTCATATCTCTTTTGGCTGACAAGGCATATAATAGATGTTGCCAGGACTATTTTAATTATCTAGAATCTTCACATATTTCACATACTTGTAATACTCAATGTACAGTATGGACTGTGATACAGGTTATTTTTATCTAACACCTCCTGATAACCTTTACTGCTAGTGTCTCTCTTATTAGTTGTTTTTCTCTCTATTCTTGTTTTTATGTTTATTCTTTGTTTTCTACCCACTGGAATTATTTACATGTCTTGTTACCATTACAGCTTTTCCACCTATTCGTGACATAGTCATGTATGAGAAGTGTTTATAACAACACTGCTATATAAGTATTTTATACTACCACTCTTCCTCCTCTCTGGTCTTACCTTAAATGTCAATACTGGACAGTTTAACCTAGATATATGCATATACAATGCATAATTTTACAACTGATTATAGACTATACTGTTGTTAATCTATTTTTAGCTTTGTTGTTTAATTGACAATAAGTTGTCATAACCTGTCATTATGCCTAGTCACATTGTCCTTTTTATAAGTGGAAAATGCTGTTTTATTATATTATATTATAATAAAAATAAAAAGATTAACTAAGAAAGATGTTGGTTGAGTTTGCCACGTGACTGTATCATACAATATCTGTTTAGTTTTGTTGGGCAGTCTTCTATTGCTATGTACAGAGTTGTTATAGAAAAGCACATTTCTTCCTAATAGTTGTTATCAATCTATGAATACATAACTAAATAGCAATCCATAGTGATTGTTTCAAGCATTTCCCTGTTGATTCTACCTGCTCTTGGACATTCCAATGTCACTGAGTCAGATGGCATATTTGGACTATTCTCATGTGAGTATTTCTTGCATTTTTGGGTACCCCCAGCTCCTTTTGTAACAGACTACAAGGGATGAATATGTATATCAAATGCACAGGAATGATAATGTACTGCTGATTGCCTTGTAAGAGGAATTAAGTGTATTACTTTATTTTTTTTTTAAAACAATAAACATAAAGTAAAAAACATATTCAGGTTGTGACTGTGTGATAAAGGATTTATCCTGTTTAATTGCCATTGACCTCTTGTAACCATCACTCATGGCTCCTCCACATGCGAGGTGATAGAGAGAGAGAGAGAGAGAGAGAAGCGATAGCGAGAGAGAGATAGAGAGATAAATAGATAGATTTATTTTATTTATTTATTAATTAAATTTTGGTGACCAGGTAGGCCCACTGAGCCCGAAGTTCCCTTTGTCAGGGGCGACCCGGGATAACAATACAAGTTATAAGAATGAACAAGGACATAAGGAACATTTGAGGCATTGTGAGTTACATCATGAGGTGGTTACAGTAAAGAAAAATAGTGGATACAGGCATGGTTACAGGCATGGTAAAAGAAAAGCAGTGGATGCAGGCATGGGTACAGGCATGATTATCATCATAACATGTAAGCAATTGGTAGTACTTTGCATATAGTTTATTCAGGGGTTACATGTGGCCTCTGGCGAGCAGTCTGTATAAGGCAGGTAGTAGGAAGGTTAAGCTAGGAGACAGGAGTTGGAGAGGAGGGGAGTATCTAAGGAGCTTTAAGTGTCATTACAGTGGCATGCACTTGAGGTCAGCAGATGGGACTTAAGCCTGGTATGGAAGTTCATGAGTGAGGAAGAGGCCTAGACCTGGGGAGGGAGCATGTTCCATTGGCAGACTGCTTGGGAGGAGAAGGATCTTCTGCCAGCATTTGTCCTTACCCTAGGGACTTCTAATAGCATTCTATCTGAGGTCCTTGGGTTCCTTGGGTTGTGTTTGAGGGTTATGATCCCAGCAATGCTTGGCAGAGTGTGGGGTTTGAGAAGCTTGTAGACCTGGACAAGCAATGGGTGTTGGAGGCGGGCAACCAATGTGAGCCAACAAAGATTGACCAAAGTGTCACAGTGGTGATGTCTCGGGTGGTCTAAGGTTGCAAAACGAGCTATTTTATTATATAGGGTTTGCATCCTGGTAATCTCTTGTTTAGCCATGCCTTGTATAATGGGGCCACAAAGGTCAGGTTGGGTAGAAGGACGCTGGTAGCTATGGAGAGCCAGGCTTCAGGGATGAGTTGGTCCCTGAGTAGGTACAGGGTGCCAAGTTTATGATGTAGGGTCCTGGTGACCTGGTCCACGTGTTCCTTGTATGTGATAATCTGATCCAACGTGAGGCCTAAGTATTTAAGGGAGGGGACTACATTAATTGCTTTACCAGAGAGTGAGGTTAAGGAGAGGGATGAGGACCTGTCAAATCCCAGGGATCTTGGCCCGAATAGCATTGCCTTGGTCTTGTCGGCATTTAGTACCATTCTGTTCTTGCATAGCTAAGTCTCTAGTGAAGTGAGATCCTTGTGGAGTAGAGGGTCTAGGGCAACCACGTCACGCAGGGGTCGGAAGATGACAGTATCATCAGCGTACTGCACAACTGAGCTCTCTCCGCAGTGGGTACGCAGGTCATTGGTAAACAAGGAAAACAGGAGGGGGCCTAGAATTGAGCCCTGAGGTACACTCTGGTTTAGGGGTAGTGGGTCAGACATGGTCCCTTTCCATGAGACCCTCTGTGCCCTGCCTGATAAGTAGCTCCCAAACCACTTCAGGGCATGATTGTCTAGGCCTATATTTTGCAGCTTCTGTAGCAGCAATTTGTGATCGACGAGGTCAAATGCCTTGGATAAGTCTATAAAGACTGCACCAGTGGGTATTCCTTTGTCCATTGCCCTGAGAACTTCATCTGTGAAGTTAATGAGGGCAGTGTCAGTACCATGGTTTGTTCTAAATCCATGTTGGGAGGGGGAAAGGAGCTGATGAGCTTCCAGGTAGTCCCTGAATTGATTGTAGATGACTCTTTCTCGCACCTTAGCAAGTGAGCAGAGGAGGGAGATGAGCCAGTAGTTGTTGAGTTTTTCCCCGAGCCCCCCTTTGTGAATAGGGACAACATTGGCATGTTTCCATGGGTCAGGGACTGCTCCTTCCCTCAGTGATCAATTGAGGAGCATGGTTATAAGCCAGGCTAAGGAGGTAGCTCCTGCCTTGAGTAGCCAAGGGTTGATACCGTCGGGTCCCCCTGACCCTTTCGGTTTCAGGTTCCTTAGGAGGTTTAGTACTTCAGTGCATTTAGCCAGTCTCAGGTGAAATGGGGGTCTTTCCATGTGAGGTGGTTCATCTGAAGTGGGGGGGAGAGTCTGGGGAGACAAGCAGGTCTTGTAGGCCTCAAGGTCTGAGAAGTGCCTGTTAACAGCAGCCGATATTTGAGAAGGGCCAGTTGTGAGCTGACCATTAATCTCCATGGGACAGGACTCAGGCTTTTTGCTGCCATTGATCAGGTCATTGATATGATTCCAGAATTGCTTGGGGTTGCCCAGGCTGGTTTTCTGGAGGTGTGTTAAGTAATCTCTCTTAGCGAGTTTTATGGCTCTCTTAGCTTTGTTCCTCAGGGCTTTGTATTCAGTGAGATCTGCCAGGAGGGAGGAGAGCCTAAACTTTTTCCAGGCTTTTTCCTGAGTAGCCATTAGGGCTTTGAGGGAGAGAGAGATCCACTTGTAGCAACTGCCTTTAGCCCTCATTCTCTTCATTGGAGCAAAGAGGTTGGCCGCTGTGGTTAGTTCATCCTGGAAGTATTGCACAGCCTTGGTAAGAGTAGGGAGAATATTTATGGGGTTCCAGTCCAGACTACCTAGGTAGCAATTGTATTGTAGTTCAGAGAACTTGGAGAAGTCACGGGCAGAAAGAATTCTAGGTTGGACCCTCGGTGGTTTGTTTTTCCATATACAGAAGATTGGGAATGGTCACTCAGGGAGTCTGTCATTGTGCCCGCTCTCCGTATATTAGTGGGGTTAGACACCAGAGCCCAGTCAAGGGTGGTGTGGTTCCCAGTTTTGTAATTAAGTCTGGTCAGTTCAGAGATGACCTGCGTCAGACCTGCTTCGAGGGTAAGTAACTTCAAGGCATGACCAGGGTCCTGGGCCCAGTTAATGTTGAATCACCCAGGATTAGTTGCTCCATTGTTACCTTGATAGCCGTATCATTTGTGATGTAGATAGATAGATAGATAGATAGATAGATAGATAGATAGATAGATAGATAGATAGATAGATGGATGGATGGATGGATGGATGGATGGATAGATAGATAGATAGATAGATAGATAGATAGATAGATAGATAGACAGACAGACAGACAGACAGACATATTATACTGGCACAGTAGGGTTGATGAGGGTGTTTAATGTTAAAGGCCAATTTTTGGATCTTAATAGTTTTGTAATATTTGAAGTGACTTCAATGAAATTTAGCTTGCATAATCACCTTGGGTAGGTGTTTGTATGTGTCAAATCTCGTCTCAATACCTTTAGCAGTTTATGACATACAGAGTGTGGAAAATAAAGGTTTGTGGCTTTTTGGCACTTTTTTGTCCACCTGTATCTCAGAAAAGGCTTAAAATTCTGGGCTGAAAATTTCAGGGTAGAATGCCTTGGCCTCAGAGAAGCACCTTTTGAAGGTTTGGTAGAAAAATATTAATCCATTCCGAAGTTACTCAAAATAGATGTTTAACATGACATAGGATCCCATGCCGCAGGAGCAGCTGTGATATGGGATTCTAGGTTAAACGCATTATGCTGTCAGCCATGTTCTTTCTCTGGTTAGTGAGAGAACTGAATTAAGTACTTTTGATGTGTGGACATTTGGGAGCCCACTCCCAGTGTCCCCAAATAATTATTATTTATTTTGTTTAAGTAAAAAAAAAAGAAAACAGTCCTATGACATACTTGCCAACATCGGTGTGCCCAATCCCCATGTCAGTATTTACATGCCCCAACTACTGTTAGACACTGGGGAGCTCACTATCAGTGTCCACAAATTGTTTTAGTTTATCTCCCCTCCAGCACTGTAGGAAACTGGGGAGCCCACTCCTAATATCCCAAAATAAATATATATATATATATATATATATATATATATATATATATATATATGTGTGTGTGTGTGTGTATATATATATTTATACAATGTATGTTGAGGGATAAATCACAGTATAAAAAATGATATCTGAGCTGGCCAGTGAAGATAACATAGTTATCTTCATGTTCTATATGTCATACATTTATCTTCACGTTCTATACATCATCAGAGCGAAACTGAAATTATCTCTTGCTGCTGTCTACTGCCAGCGGCTGTCCCTACCCCCATGCAGCACCCCCTTGCTGTCAATCTTCTGTGAAATTATCTGGTTGATCCTGCCATTATTTTCCACAAAATTCATAATTTAAATACTTATCTGGTTGATCCTAGCACTCTGAGCACTTTCACTTTCTGTGTAATGTACTGAGGTTGAGCGCTATTCTCACTGTTGAGCGCTGTATTCTCTAAGGTGTTCTAGTAGTTGGAAATGTCAGAAAATGCTGTGCTTTATGCACAGCTTAGTATTCTTTCTTCAGTGAGTAAAAGCTGTTGACTGCACACAGGCTGAAGCGAGTGAATTTGCGGCTTTGGAACACTAGATGGAAGCGCGATGTCTGTTCTGGCCGCAACAGACACTCGTGTTTCCTCTACTGTTCCAAAGCTGCAAATTCACCGCTTCAGCCTGAGTCAGCAGCTTTACTCACTGAAGAAAGAACTCTAACCTGCATAAAGCACATCATTTTCTGACTTTTCCAACTACTAGAAAACCTCAGAGAATACAACACTCATCGATGAGAATAGCACTTACATTCGATTACACAGAAAGTGAGTGCTCAGAGTAGAATCAACCAGATAAGCATTTAAATATATGAATTTCATTGACAATAAAGACAGAATCAACCAGATAATTTTTTTAAATAACTTTAAACCGACAAGGTATTGAAATATCTGGTTGATCCTATCTCATTTGTTGTCTTGGGGGTGGGGGCTGTGTTGGAGGGGGCATGGCAGGATAAACCAGATAAAATAACTATAAATAGCAAGCTCCACCAGAAATGTTTTTAAACAACAAATGACATCTGTTGTTTTGCCAGCATTCCTGTAAGGGGAGTTGCATTGCTAGAACCATCACCTTTATGTGGCCATTGCATTGAGAAGATATGCGGTGGGTTGCATTTCGGTGGCAAAACATACATTGTATAAACAGAATATGACATGGCCTGACAGAAGATATCATATTTATCTTTACTCGAGGCCAGTGACATCAAGATATCTCACTCGTGGCTTCACCACTCGTGAGATATCATGATATCACTGGCCTCTCGTGAAGATAAATATGATATCTTCAGTCAGGCCATGTCATATCCCCTATATATATATATATATATATATTTTTTTTTTAGCCTAAAAAAAGAAAACCATCCCATGATGTAGCTGACAATATTGGGGTGCCCAAACCCAGTGTCAGCATTGTACACAACCACTCTCCTGTACTCTGGCACACTGGGGAGCCCACCCCAGTGTCGCTGAAATCATTAACTTTTTTAATTCTTCTTTCTGACACTGGGATGCCCACTCACAGTGTTGGATCCCCCCCACAAGCCCGTTCAAACATTATCTTTGTCAACATTGGGGTTCCCAATCCCAGTGCTGGCATTGTGCACAACCACTCTCCTGTACTCTGGCATGCTTGAGAGCCCAACCCCAGTGTCGCTGTAATCATTAACTTTTTTAATTCTTCTTTCTGACACCAGGATGCCCACCCCCAGTGTTGGATGCCCCCCCAGCCCATTCATAGAAACATAGACTTTGATGGCAGATAAGGACCGCTTGGCCCACCTAGTCTGCCCATTTCCCTACCTAGAGGATAAGCTGCAGATCCTATTTAACCAACAGCCTATTTCTTCCTAGCCCCCACAAAAATTGCCTTATGTCTGTCTCATGCATTCTTGAATTCTCCCACAGTTTTAGACCCCACAGCCTCCTCAGGAAGGCTGTTCCATGTGTCCACCACTGTCTCTGTGAAAAAATACTTCCTCACATTGCCCATGAGCCGTCCCCCCTTATCTTCAAATTGTGTCCCCTTGTTCTTGCACATCTCTTTTTCTGAAAGATGCTACCCACTTGGAATGTGTTGATTCTACTGAGGTACTTAAATGTTTCTATTATGTCCCCCCTCCCTCCTTTCCTCAAGGGTATACATATTAAGCTCCTTTAGCCTCTCCTAGTATGGCTTCTCTTGCAGACCCTGCACCATTTTAGTTGCCCTCCACTGAACTGCCTCCATCCTGTCTATGTCCTTGCAGAGATGGCGTCTCCAGAACTGGATGCAATACTCCAGATGGGGTCTCACCAACTGTCTGTACAGGGGGATAACAACTTCCTGTTTTCTGCTGGTGATGCCTCTCCCTATACATCCCAGTATTCCCCCAGCCCTCCCATTAAAAATTATCTTTGCCAACATTGGGATTCCCAATCCCTGTGCCAGCATTTTGAACATCCTCCCCAGCACTATGGGACACTGGGCAGCAGACTCCCAGTGTCCCAAAATACTTTTTTTTTCTTTAATTCTACATAAGAATATTTATACTAGGATAGGATAGATACACAGAATGCTTAAAAATGGCCATTATTGTACATCTCCCGTAAGCGAGTTTTTATGTACCCATTTGTTTTAGTAGATATTTATCTAATCTGGTTTTAAATGTTCCAAAGGTATCTCTGTCCACCACTTGATTTTGCAGGGAGCTCCACAGCAGTATAATCCTTTGTGTAGAAAATTCTTCAGCTGTCCAATTTAGGGTAGGTTAGCATCAGCTGACGCTTATGGCTTCTGAGAGAGGGTACTATGATTCTCTATAAGTCCCAGGTCTTCCATGAGTTGCTGATCCCTAGATACAATATACATCAGCAAAAGGTCTCTCCTTGTATGCCTTCAGTCTAGAGTTTACAGATTAAGATCAGTAAGCCTTTGTTCATATGTTTTGTTTTGCATTCAATCTATCCATTGTTTTATACTCCTATGGGCACCTTCAATTCTACTAACATCTTTGTGTAGATGGAAACTCCACAGTGAGGAGAAATAGTCCAGATTTGTGGATGAACATAAGCTTTCTACAACGGCAATATGCAAGACTTGTTCCTAGAAGCAAAGAATCTCTTAATGCAACCAATAATTCTGTGTGATTTCTTGACTACTGCATTACACTGGATGCTGAACTTAAGATCTTTAGTGAAAATCACACCCACATCTTTTTCACTCTCCACTGATTTCTGCACCCTGCCAATTAAGCAGTATGTATTACCGATATTAGAATCACCCAAATGCATGATTACACAGTTTTGTACATTAAATTGTCATTCCATTCAATGTTGCCTAATCCTGTGAAAAAAGAAAACTGTTCTCTGGCATTTTTTAAATTTTCTTTATAAATCTTGGAAATAAAAGAAAACAGTCTCCCGTCATCTCTCCCAACCCCCTTCCCCATCCCGACCCTCCCACTGAGCACCCAGCACCCCCCCTTGCCCTTTACTTAGCATCAGAGGTCATTGGCTATCATCTTCTATGGACGGGGACATGTCTGCACTCTTCAAAACTGAACCACAAACTGAAGAATGAAGGTAAGTGCCGTATAATGTCTGTTAATGGTGTTTTGAACTTATGTGGCTATCTCACCCATTTCTCCATATTTTGTCACCAAATTTTCAAAATGGAGTTTTTGGGAGCTCACCTCATGAACAATGGCACTGTCATTTCATTACTCCATCCTGAAAGGTGATTTTGCAGTCGCTGTGCAGAATCACCTCTCTGGACTAAATAACAAAATGACAGTGAGGTGGGGTCCCAAAAAGGGCATGTTGAAAATTTGGTGCAAAAATATGAAAAAATGCCTGAGTCATGCATGCTTGTTGTTGTTTTCCTATGCACACTCGTAACATTGCCAATTTTTAATATTTTAGCTCCAAATTTTCAATATACGTGTTTTCTTAACATTACCTCATGAACAGCATGGCTGTCTTTTCAGAAATCCTGCCCAAAATATGTTTTTGCACCTCTGGCATGGAATAGCACTGCCATTGCAGAAAATCACCTTTTGGGACTGAGTAATGAAATATCACGGCCAGTGTTCATGATGTGATGTCCTAAAAAGCCCATGTTGAAAATTAGATGCAAAAATACCAAATAATGCCAGAGTTATGTGTGGCGATTGAAATATTTCTACACACACTTGTAAGTTCTGCAATTTTTAGTATTTTCTTTCCAGATTTAAGTTCATAAAATTATGGAAATGCACAAAACTATGTTAATGCACTAGTTATGCATGATATCATGCCTTTTAAGGTATGAAAATGTCATGTTAGGGTTCCCAACCCTAACACCCCACCCTCCCCCACCAAATCATGCCACTGCATCCCACCACTCCACCGTCCACACACCGACAGATGTCAGGGTGTGCCTTGGGGTTATCTGCCCTAACACTCACCCCATGCCATAAGTAAATAAGCCAAGATGGAAGGATGGTGGCATTAGGGCTGATGACTGCAAGGCACCTTCCCAGTGCCTCTCAGTCTCAGCAGGGTGGGGGTGGTGTGTTTGGATTGGTAACACCCTTAAAGCATATTTCCATGCTTTAATAGGCATGGTACCAAACCTAACTAGTGCATTAATGGAGTTTTTTTGCAATGAATATATATATATATATATATATATATATATATATATATATATATTTAGTATGGTCTTTGGTTAATAACCATACTGTAAACACTTCGAGAGGTTGCCATGACATCATTGTAAATTCTGAAAGTGCAGCTCGAGAGGTTTTCAGATGTCATGGTAACCTCGAGAAGTGTTTTCAGTGTGGTTGTTAACCAAAGACCATACATTATATTTTTTAGTATATGGGCTACCAAGATTGGGTAATTGTGAACTGAATCATTTTACTTTACTGAATTACATTACGGAACATTGATTGTTGTGAGCATTCCATTTTGTTATACCATCGATATGACATACTCAAGAAGGGTTAGCAATAGAGTGGTGTCATAACGATGGCATAACAAGGTTGTAATCTGCTTGATTTCAGTTAATAATAAGGGCTCCCTCTATATACAGCAATAAAACATAAGTCCATGGTACATTCTCCACTCAATGTAGGAGGAGTGATGAACCCCATTATCTTCCAAGGCTCTATCATTCACTGTTCTCAAAATATTCTTACTAATAATTTCAAGAAGCTTTTTTCCCCCTCTATTATTTACTACAGTGTCCATAGAGTGTCTTACAGGTAACCCATATGTATCATTTATATTCCACTAGTTTGTGCAGTTTCTGATGTGCACCATTTCTAGAGTTATAATCACTGACCAATAGTAGAGGAATACCTAGAAAACCTAGTTGTATATTTTCAATAACTGTTTCAAGTAGAAACATCAGATTATCCAGCTGCAACAGTCTGGACCCTAAAATCCTGCAAATATCTTCTCTTACTATTGCCCTGCCACTCTCTCACCTTCTGAACCTCCCATTCTTACTGAGTGCTATCCCTCATGCCTGGAACATTGCCAAGGATCTGTATCTGCATGAAGGAGTCAACCCCTCCTCCTCTGGCAACTACAGGCTGATTTCACTCCTCACGTCTCTCACAAAGCTGTACGAATCCATTGTGTACTCTATGATTGTCGACTTTTTTGACTCCTCTGCTTTTCTCTTACTTACTAGTCTAATTCTAGAAAGAACCACTCTACCATCTCTTCCCTGCTGCATGTAACTGATCATATTCTCACTGGAATGGATCAGGGACATATTACTGCAGCTGTATTCAGTGACCTAGCCAATGCTTTTGACTCAGTGTCCCACCTGTTACTCCTAGAAAAGCTGAACTC
Organism: Neoceratodus forsteri; assembly: GCA_016271365.2. Lineage (NCBI taxonomy): Eukaryota > Metazoa > Chordata > Ceratodontiformes > Ceratodontidae > Neoceratodus > Neoceratodus forsteri. Next base: position 164,861,957 of record JADMNL010000022.1, on the reverse strand, counting down.
TGCTGGCCTTTCTACATCAGCTGTGTACTGGTTCTGCTCATATCTAATGTTCTGTCAACAGTCTGTTGAAGTAGACTGCGTTCTTTTTCTCCACTCCTGATTCTAGCTGGGGTCCCACAGGGATCCATCCTGGGTCCAATACTAGTCGCAGTTTTTCTAAATGACCTCTGCTCTGCCTGTGTCTCTTCACATATTCACATCTATGCAGATGACCCAGTCATCTTTACTTCTGGCCCATCAACCTCTGCAGTGGAGGTCCCACTCCAGCATGACTTCCACAATGTGGTGCACTGGCTCCATGCCAAACAGTCACAGTCAAAAAAAGCAACACTGCTTACCATCATGCACAGCCAAAACAGGAATCAGTGATGAGGAAAGACTGTCACCGACAATGTTCGTGCTTGAATGTTATTTGTTTTTATTGCAACTGAGTACATTTCTAGCATCATAACCACAAAATGGGAGATTATGCCACCAAAAGCCCCAACCGGTTTTGCACATGTGCACTTCCTCAGGGAGGCCGGTCATGTATGTAGACGCCATATTTAAATCACTCACACCAGGTGCAATAAATAATAAGTTAGTGAGTAAACAAACACCAATTTTAACAAATAAAACAATTAATTGCAACTTAAATAAAAACCACATTGATATATTAAATGCAGAGGTGAGGTTAAATGAAAATGTAACTCAGCATCTAAAAACTCTTGCATCTATACATACTAAGTAACAATTAGATTGCATACTATGTAACCAAACATCCTATAACACGGGAGGTCAAAAATAACATATCCCTAATTGCATGTAAACATGTTATACATAGTAATAGGTACCAAGAGTCTCATAAAAATAGCACAGGGATAAATTTCCAAAGTAAGGAGCAGACAACAGATATCTAGATGGGAGAATACTATGCCAGACAGTTCAGGATTAACACCAAGAAGACTGTAAACATGATCTTTAGCACCAACCAGAAACTGTCAATGCTTTTGCCTTCCCATCTTCTCCATCTTTAAATACCTTGGTGTGTGGCTTGATAGCAAACTTGTCATCTCTGCCAGCATTGATGAAATCCATGCCAAATTTCATTCCAAGCATTGTGCCCTGTACTGCAAGAAGGACTGTCTCCACCCCACATCCACAGGGAGCTGGTAGTCAAAATGGCACTCCCAGTTTTTGACTATGCAGATGTGATCTGTGGCACTGCTCTCTTCTTCCCTTGCAAGACTGGACACCCTCTGTAATGTCTTCTGTTGTTTCACTACCAGCTCTCCACTCTGTACTCCCCATTGCTCCCTCTATTCCTCCCTTTCCATCTCCCCACTCCCATCACCTTGCCAGTCCCATTGCTCCATCTTTATTGCTAAACACTGATTTGTCCACCTTCCCTCCTACCTCTTCTCACTCCATTCCTCCATTCCCCTGACCCTCTTCTTCCTACTGTCTATGTTCCAAGGATTCCCACAACTTCTCCATTCCCCATCCTTACACTTGTGCTGAGCAAGCTACCTTATCCTACCCTCTCCCCTCCCTCTGGGGTCAGCTCTCCTCTTCCCTTTGTCTCTCTCTCTCTCTCTCTCTCTCTCTCTGTCTCCATACCTTTAGATGTCTGCTAAGGCATATTCCCTCTCCCCCTGTATCTGTCACTCTTCCTCTTGAGCCTCTTGTCCTCCCACTTCCTATTTCACCTGTCCCACTGCCTGCCTATGTCCACTTAACCTGAGCTAGAATACACCTGGCCACAGACTACTGTCCTAGCATGATTTGATGAATGTATCCTTGTAATGAACCTTAGCGCAGTTCATTGCATTCAAGGTATAAATTTAATGGTAGAATTTCATACCACCATTTTCTCATGTGAGGCCACTTCTCTAACTCACCTCACTTGGCATCCTAAGTACTGAACACTTTGTACTTTGTATTTTTGCACTGCAGATGTCTATAATACCTTTTGTCTGTACCCTGCCCCCACGAGTCACACCTGAAAACAAGCCTTGGCTCAGCGTGCCTTTCCTGGTTACCAAATGTTAAATAAATAATGACATTATCTTGCATAGACCCTATAACTTTAGGAGGGCTATAACCATTTGCAATGATCATTTCTGTTTTGACTTTGGTGTTAACAACAACACATAAATAATATGAAAATCCATAATTCAGTTTTGCATTTTACAAAATTTACATTTCAGATCAAACTGAGTTTTCCTCTTTAGCTCTGCCATATTTATGGCAGTGCACAGCTGGTAAGTCCCAGCATGAGTAGCCATCAAGGGTTAAGGTTTTATTATGATGCCAAGTTTCTTGAAATGTAATAACATCATAGGATTTTACCATATTAACCCATGCTGCATCTTTTTTTCTTGACAATTTTTCACCAGTTTTCAATTAAGTAATTTTAGCTCATATGATGATAAACTGGATTGTAAATCTGAGCCAAGTCTGATGACAACATCATTAGTTGTTATTTTCTGCTTTTGTTGACCCACTCTCTGAAAAAGTGGAGCTATGCTCATTATCTACCTCCATATCGGATGCCAAAATAAAACTAGCGTTGACCTTTCATTATTTTTGCTGTTTTCCTCTAATATTACTTTTATCTTTCCAGAAAGCATATTCACTTTCTCCCTGCAGACTGTGTTCAAATTCTACTGGCTTGACATATTCTGTGATCTTTTTTCCATTTTGTTATGTTGCCTTCTGAGTAATTTGGATATTTATATTTATTCCATTTTGGTGCTTTCCACAGCTTCACTTATTCTTCCCCCGGGTTACCTGAGTTTTCTTGTTGAATTCCAAGTCCCCATCCAGACATTCAAGATCTTCATTTAATATCTGACTTTACAAAGTTTGATTAAGCAGACAGTATTACTTTCCATATTAATGTGCTTCTTAAAGTAATGCATATTTGCCCTGCTACTGCTTCCGACCCATGTCTACTGTGTAATGAGTTACATAATCATTTCACCTGATTTTATTCCCCAGAGTTCCATTACATAAGTTCTAAGTCATTACTTTCAGGGTGTCATTATTTTAATTGTTTGCCTTAGGAACTCCTTTAATGTAAATTGTTGGAAGAATGAAACCTTGCTTAATTCTTCTCTCCTTAATAACTTGTCTTGCTGTGGTACTCCTATTCTAGGTACAGACCATTCATCATCCTCGCTACTGAGTGCATTGCATCGGCTTCCTTTATTTCTTCATGTAAATGGTGCTGCCTGAGTTTTTTTTACATTTTTTCTGTCCCCTTTTCTCTTTACTTTTAACTGTTCAAGTTTTCTCCTTTCCTCAAATATATATTTTTGCCCTTTCCTTATATTTTCCAGTGTGCAATTGGTCCCATCTTTTTACTTTTGGATGGCTTCAAATGTGTGACTTCCCTTTGTATCTCCCTCTCCTCAAAATGTGCTATTTTATTTGTGGTTTCTCTTATCCTTTGTTTATTTGACATATTGTATGTTTAGCTTCTTTATTCAGATTTACTACTACTTGCTCATCTTACATTTCTGGTATTCCAACTGTTTTTCGAAATAAAGTGAAAATGTAGTGACTGTCTGATTTAACAAGTCACTGCTTTTCTTTTTTCTTTTTTTGTTGACTCTAGTTCTACTCCTTCACTGGGAAACTCTCTCCGGCAACCTACTGCCACTTATCAAGCTCTATCTCCCACCATGACATCCTATTCCTCCTAGCACCAGGCCGATGGACCCACCCCCGGCACTGAACCCCTGAGGTGGGGCAGCTTTATCCTCCCACTGTGCTCTATCTGTAATTTAGTGTGCCAGGCTGGGCGTGCCTGGCTGGGAAGAAAGGGAGGGAATTACGGTGTTGAGATTGTGGCCTCGTGAGGAATGAGGTGCCTTATCCTATACCAAAGGACGGGGATTTTTTTCCTGTACTTTCCCCACAGACTGCAGCAGTGCAATGACATCAGCATAGCAACTATAGATGTCAGCCACACTCCTCCCTTATTGCTCCCATGTGAGTAGTACCTCTGGTCTCCATTGGGGGGCTCTTCTGCACCGGTAAGTCCCTGGATCCCACCCCAGGGAGAGTAGAGCCATCCTCTGGATGCTCAATACTTCTCCCTCCCCTGCCAACCCCTAGTACCTGGGCTCATTCCTGAACCCAGGTCACCTGCATGCCATGAGATATGGCATCCAATGCCTCAACCCTCAGCACCACTGGATCAGCTCATCACTGCTTTTCTTGACTTCCATTTTTATTCCATGTAATCCCATTAGTAGTAGTTTATAGTCAATACCCTGTTCTCTGTGGATACTGTTTTCCTCACCCAATACTTCATTATGGGATGGCCCAGGTTCTTTATTCAAGTACTGGGCTCCAGATTTATTCCAGCGACGTGGACTATCAGATGAGCATACTGATAGTGGTTCCAAACTAAATCTTTCTATGTAGGGTGATATGGAATTTTCAAAGTCTATTAAAAAGGGTTTCAGATTTTTTCCACTGTTTCCTTTTCTTGTCCCTGAGGGAGTCACTTTTTCAGTTAGATCTATACCATCTCCCTCTTTAGTATGACTTTTGAATTTGCTGTTTGTAATTTCTGTCATCCGTATCTTCTTTACTTTGTTATTCCTATTACTCCCGGTTCTACTACGTTAAACTTTATTGTCTGCGTCTTTTTGTTAAACAATCATTACCCATTATTGTTAGTACAGAAAGATTCTTCTAGATCTCTTATTTCCACTTGTAGTGGATATTCTTGTATATTATGCAGTGAGTGTCCCTCACATACAGTATATGGGAGGATACAAATTTTGTTAATATTGCCCTTTTTTTCTAACAGTTCCATTTTACTCACCAGATCTAATTGAGAGCCTGGTGTAATTTGAGATCTGATTACCCCCCCCAACCCCAATTCCTTACAAACAGCATTCTTCTTTTTTCAGTTTTGTTATTATTTTTCTCTCCCATTTGTGCTATAGCTGTTTTTTTCCTTATCATCCATTTCCCAAAATGAAAGGATTTAATCTGACTGACTTTTAAAAAGGAGATTAAAAAAGTCAAAGTCAGTCTGCTGTGTAAATACACCAATAACCAAACAGCTGAACACAGCAGTTTGTTGAAGTAAATGTATCAGATGTAGATACTATTAGTCAGGAATCAGTCGATTATAAACTGTAACCAGAAAATAGAGTTCATCTAACAAAATACTGATGTGGAGTACAAGCCTGCAACAGACTTCAAGGGGTCAATTCTCAAAGGGGCCATAGAGTGACACAAGGTATGGCAAACAGGAGCTTGCATCAATGCCTTGTGCACCAGGGACCCTGCACCCAATTCTCCATCAGGCAGTGTCCTGGCTGCAAAGTCTCTAATCTTGCATCAACCCTGGCCTTGCACCAAACATGCTGCAGATCTGGAGGGTTGCTGTAAGCTGTGGAGTGGCCCTCTGACAATCCAGGAGAGCCCCCCCAAGCCCCCAATCCCCTATCATTTAAATATACCCCTTGTGGTCTAGTGAACCTCCCTTCCCAATCCCCGATATTGTTCCTTCATAGAAATAATAACTGTAACCCATCTGTGGTTGTATAGTGAACCCCTTCCCCAATCCTTGATTGCTCCGGTATATGTAAATAAATAAAACCCATCCCTGGTGGTCTAGTGGGACTCCCCCCCCCCAGCAGGTAGTGCCCACCACCCCACAACCCCCTTCCTAGACCCAGAGCTGGCAACTTGAACAGCCCTCCCCCACCACCATGGCTGACTGTTGACTGACCTGTCACTGAAAGTGTACTGTAAAATACAGTACACATTCATTGAATGACAGCTGGTTCACAGCTCTCAAACAGTGAGTGCGTACCGTATTATACAGAATGCACTCATTGACAAATCAGTCGGTAGCTGGCCATGGTGGTGAGAGGAGCGCTGTGCCAGTTCCCAGCTTTGGGTTTAGGATGGGGGGTGTGGGGTGATGGGCACTACCTGTTGGGGTGGGGGTGCGGGAGTTCACTAAACAACCAGGAATGGGTGTTATTTATTATTTACATATACCAGAGAAATCAGGGATCAAGAAGTGGGGGTTCACTATACCACCATGGATGGGTTGCAGTTAGAATATATACAGTATACAGGGGTGACATCAGAGTTCGGTGAGGGGGTCACTATACCACCATGCATGTGCTGCAGTTAATATTTATATATGGGGTGACACCGGGGAGCAGGGAGGGGGTTCACTATACCACCATGGATGAGTTGCATTTATTGTTTATATGTGGGGAACATTGGGTATCGGGGAGGGGGGTCCACTAGACCACCAGGGTGATTATACCAATAGAAATGGGGACTGGGGCAGGGGATCACAGCACATTGCTGCAGCCCTCTCAACCCTCCCAGAGGACATTTCTAAGTACCCTCAGACCAGCATGGCTGGTCTAAGGGTACTTAGTATTTTGCCTCTGAGGGGGTTTTGAGTATCCCTCATTAGGGGATATGGCAGCCAGAGTCTGCTGCAGACCCCCCTAGCACCATGCTGCAGCCCATTGTTTGGTGCATGGGCAGAATAAGCCCCATTTGGGCATGTATCCTGTGGTTGATGCAGGCTGCCATTGAGAATCGCTCCCGGTGCATCTTTTGACACAAGGGGCACTTTGAGCCATTCTTTGTGATGCATGCCCCTTGTGCCATGTGCCATGCCAGGAGCTTCAAGAATCGAGCTTCAAATGTTCCCCTTATAAAAGTGACATTACAGTTGTAAAATGTGCAGCAGGTTTCTTTAATGCATTTCTCAGATATGTTGTGCTTGAGTTGAGACTTGCTTGCTTAACCAGTATGCGCCCTAGGTGAGGAAGTCACCACCTAGAATAATCTGAGTTATCTCGGTGCTTAGAAAATAAGGTACATTAAAGGGAAATGTCTATGTCCTGATGGGCCCCACCTCCGTGTGAAGTGGGGCGCGATAAGTAAATGTATAAATAGTAGTAAATGTGCAACTTACTGTTTAGTATTTTATTTAAATTCATATCTGATTGATCCTGCACCCTCACCACCAGCATTTTAAGTTTAAATGCCCTCCCCACCATGCCCACTAGCACCTGCGGTTGTTCTCATGATAACGTGGCAGGTGGAGAGCAGCTGGGGTGTCTCCATTGGCTTGTCATAATACAGGATTGCTGAACAGCTACTGTTTCATGCCTGTGTAGCACTGTAACATATGAAGACCAGATACAAAGAGCTAGTGTGCCTGTTAGTCTGTACCTGGTCTCGGTATTGCAAGGACACTGACAGGCTCCAAACCAGAGCTATCCAAAGCAACTGCAATACATATAATCTGCATTGTGGTAGCTTCAAATAGCTCCAGTTTGGAGTCTATCAGTGTCCAGGCAATACCGAGACCAGGCACAGACTAAGAGGCACACTAGCTGTCTGTACCTGGTCTCTGTATGTCACGGTGGTACACGGGCTCCAAACTGGAGCTGTTTAGCAATCTTGTACTATGAGAATCCTATGGTGACACCCCAGCTGCTCCCTGTCTGCCACGTCACCACGAGGACAGCCACGGGTGCTTGTGGGTGCGACGGCGGAAGGTGTTTGAACTTAAAATGCCAGCTGGGATGGTGCAGGATCAACCAGAAATGAATTTAAATAAAATATTAAACAGTAAGTGACGCATTTACTACTATTTATACATGTGTTAATGGGCCCTGCTTCACACGGAGGTTGGGCCCAATGGGACATGGACTTTTCCCTTTAAATGAAAGAACTACAGGAAATAACATGAACTGCAAACTAGCCAATCACTATAAAACAAGACATACCATTTATATAATATCATATATGGGACCCTTGGCAGCAAATCACTTAAAGAAGGACTCCAGCAAAAAGTGCTACATAGCAGAATTGGAATAAGCATACCCCCAATAAATCTCATACCAAAAATTAGGTTTCTACATTATTTTGTTTTGAAGCTTTGAGCTATTTTGTAACCCTGATTTCACTACTTATTCAAAAAAGCCAGTTTCAGTGAAGAGCCACAGATGATGTCATCTTCTGAACTCACACTCTAGTCCTCCCTATTAGCAACCATATAGGACCTGCTTCTCCAGAGTCTAGGAATCTGTAGCTGTAGTAATTCTTTTAAAAATGACGTAGGGTTGGCTGCAGTGCTTGCATTTTCAGAATGTTCGGATGCATGACACTGTACTTCAGAACATGTCAGAAGATGGTTTTGGAATACAGCACTGAATCAATTCATAGAATGTTAAGGTGGTGCACAGTTTTAAAATGTTGGAGGGACACACAGTCTCAGAATGTGACAGTGATGCTATCTCAAAATGTGGTGGGACAATCAGTCTCGGAATGCAACAGGGACACACATCGAGGAATTTGGTGGGGACTAGCAGTTTTGGTATATAGTGGGGATGCATGCTGTCCAAATGTGACAGGACACACCATTTATTCTGAAATTGCTTGTCCCGGGCCACATTCCAGAATTGTACACACCCACCATATTTCAAAATTGTGCATTACATCCCCACCACTTCCAACATTATGCACCCCAGTCACCTTCTAAAATTATGCATCCCTTCAACATTCTGAAATTGCACATTTGTTCCCCATTCCCAAATTTCACGTAACTGCCACATTATGAAATGGTGCGTCCCTGCTACATTTCATAACTGCACATCCTCGCCAAGTTGTATTTCAGTGCCACATTTAAAACTGGTCTCTGCCATGTTCCCAAACTGTGCATCACACCACATTCCGAAACTGTGTGTCACTCTTATATTCTGAAACTGTGCATCACTACCACATTCCAGAAGTGTACGTCACCACCATGTTTTGAAATTTTGCATCACTGCCACATTCCTAAATTGTGCATTACCACCACATTTTGAACATGTGTCACCACCGCATTCCAAAAATGTGCATCATTGCCACATTCTGAAAGTGAGCATCACAGTCACATTCTGAAAGTGAGGGTCACTGCCGCATTCAGAAAATACAAGTCACCACCACATTCTGAAACTATGCAACACTGTCACATTCTGAAATTGTACATCACCGCCACATTCTGAAATGAGTGTCACTGTCACATTCTGAAAATATGAGTCACCGCCACATTCTGAAACTATACGTCACTATTCCAAAACTGTGCATCACTGCTGCATTCCAAAATTGTACATCACCGACACATTCCAAAATTCTGCATCACTGCCACATTCAAAAATTAGGCATCACTGCCACATTCTGAACCTGTGTATCAGTGCTGCATTCTGAAATTATGCATCATCACCACATTCTGAAACTGTGTGTCACAGCAGCATTCTGAAACTGTGTATCACCATCACATTCCTAAACTGTACATAACCGCTACATTCTGAAATGGTACGTCACCACCATTTTCCAAAACTATACATGACCATCACATTCTGAAATTTTGCATCACCACCACATTCCAAAATTGTGCGTCACTGCCACATTCCTAAATTGTGCATCACCATCACATTCTGAACCTGTGTCACCAGCGCATTCTGAAATTGTGCATCATTGCCACATTCTGAAATTTTGCATTACCACCACATTTGGAAACTGAGCATCACTGCCACATTCTGAACCTGTGCATCAGTGCTGCATTCTGAAATTATGCATCACCACCCCATTCTGAAACTGTGTGTCACTGCAGCATTCTGAAACAGTGCATCCCCATCACATTCTTAAACTGTGCATAACCACCACACTCTGAAATGGTACGTCACCACCACATTCCAAAATTGTACATCACTGTCACATTCTGAAATTGTGCCTTACCACCACATTCTAAAATTGTGCGTCACAGTCACATTCCAAAATTCTGCATTACTGCCACGTTCTGTACTTGTGCATCACTGCCGCATTCCAAAAGTGTGCATCACAGCCACATTCCGAGACTGTGTCACTGCTGTATTCCAAAACTGTACATCACTGCCACATTCTAAAACTGCGTCACCATTCCATTCCTAAATTGTGCATCACTGCCATATTCCAAACCTCTGTGTCACCACCGCATTCTGAAATTGTGTCACCACCACATTCCGAAATTATGCATCACCACTACATACTGAAATTGAGCGTCACTGCCACATTCAGAAATATGAGTCAACACCACATTCTGAAACTGTGCATCACCACCACATTCCAAAATTGCACATCACCACCATACTCCAAAACTGAGCATCACTGCCGCATCATGTACCTGTGCGTCACCGTCGCATTCAGAAATTATGCATTACCATCACATTCTGAAACTGTGGGTCTCTGCCACATTGCAAAACTGTGTGTTGCTGCAACACTCCAAATCTGTGCATCACTGCCACATTCCAAACCTGTGCATCACAACTGCCGTCTGAAACTGTGCATCACTGCTGCATTCCAAACCTGTGCATCAACATTCCGAAATTGTGCATCACTGCCACTTTCTGAAATTATGTGTTCCAGCTACTTTCTGAGATTGTGTCATCATTGCATTCCACAGTTGCAGCCTGGCAACATTTAGAATTCTCATATCTGCAGTATTTTAAAAAATTACACACAACGTTGTCATTCTAATGCCATGTTTGCCACTGCATTCAATCACCCCCCCTTCACACTCTGAAGTACTGTACCTTGCATCTACATATTATGGAAGTGCAGGTGTTGACTCCCTTAGTGTCAATTTTCCTTTTTCACATGTTTACTACACCTGCAGTTTTAAGTAACATAGGAAAAATAAGTCTTATAAGGTAGCTAGCAGGGAGGACTAGGTTGTGAGTTCAGGAGATGACATCAGCAGCAGCTCTTCACTTAAACTAGCTTTTTTGATCAGGTAGTGAATTAAGGGTTATAAAATGACTTGATACTTTTAAACAAAGTAACTTACAGATCTGATTTCTGGCATGAGACTGATATGCTGATCCAAATTCTGAATTTATTGGTGCCAAAAATGTTGACTTTAGTCCCTCTTTAATACAATAGAACTAATTTCCTAATACTATATACAGAATAAAAAACCTGTATGAAACTAATCATTTGGAACTTACTTCCATTTTGGATATGCCAGATTAAAAAATGTCAGGCTTTCCCTCACAGGATGGCTTAGAATTATTGGGGATCAAAATGAACACCAAGTTCCAGAAATACTGACAGCTGAAGAACACCTCCATTGCAGGACAAAATAGCTGTGTGTTCAGAACTAAAAACCTCGCCGACGCCGTCCTACTCCAGTGGCAAAGTTTGACCATCCTCGCGGTCCTCTGATGCACATTCAAACCCCAGGGACCAGCACCAAAAGTGGCACTTTCAGTTCATGAGGTGGGCCACTTGCCGCCTCCTGGTCACCACCGCCCGACTCCTGCAGCAAAGTTTGACTGCCCTTGTGGTCCTCCAACTCAGATTCAAGCCCCGGGGACCAGCGCCAGAAGCAGCTCTGTCAGTTCGTAAGGTGGGCCACTTGTCACCTCCTGTTGTTAACTTGCTTCACTACCTTTTTTACCTCGCTCTCCCCAGGGACTAGCACCAGAAGCAGTGCTTCAAATTCATGAGGCAGGCTACTTGCCACCTCCTGTCCGCCACCGCCTGACTCCAGTGGCAAAGTTTGACTGGCCTTGACTTTACACTGCCCTAGGAATTGACTTGGCCACTGCTGAGCTCATTTTCTTTCAGCTGTAACACTGCTAATTTTTACTAAATCACTGCCTAAGATCTGTTAAATAATTTCCCTGCATTGTTTAATGTTAGAGCTGCTTCGATTCTAATCTCATGTGCCCTGCCTGACTGTGCTTAGATTTTAAGTTTTTAAAACCTGTTGTTAACTTGCTCCACTACATTTTCACCTCACTCCCTGCCTTTTTTCTGTAACTCTGCCCAACATTTCCTACCCTGCTGCTCTCTGTGACCATTTCTTAAACTACTGTGCTTCTGCTAACCTCTAAGATATTCTGCATTTTTTCCTGTTTCTTAACCAACACTCCCCCCAAATCTTTCTCTACTCACTTTTGCTTAGCCCTTCCCCCTCTCTGCCATCTCATCCCCTCTCCTTGTGGCTTTCTCCACCCTCCTGCTTATTGCTGTGCCATTATCTTTTAACTACACCCCACCCCCCGCTGATGGTCTGTCGCCAGCCACCCACCCCCTCATCTCCCTGACCCTTACTTATACTTGCTTTTTCCACCTTCCTCCCCAGGGACCAACGCCAGAAGCGGCACTTCCAGTTCATGAGGCAGGCCACTTTCTGCCTCCTAGCTGCCCGACTCCAGCAGCAAGGTTTGACAGCCCTCGCGGTCCTCCAATGAGGACTCAAGCCCCAGGTACTGCCACTATCTGAATTTCTGTGCTGAGGCCTCCAGTTGGTGCAGATTTTGCAGGCAGATCCTCATTGGTCTGCTTCTGCCTTCTAGCCCTTTTGATTGGTGCGCCTTTTACTCTTGACTTTACACTGCCCTATGAACTGACTTGACCACTGCTGAGCTCATTTTTTTGGCTATAACACTGCTAATTTTTCTCCCGCCCCCACCCCTCCCAGTCCTCCTTTAAATACTCATTTGCTCCACCCATCCTGTTATCTCCCCTCTCCCATTACGCACTGCATCTGTGGCTCCTCCTCCTTTCCTCTGACAGGCTTACCTAGATCTCTCATTACCAATCTTACCCAAACCTTCAATCCTAACTCTCTTTTGCAACACCCCCATCATTTCTGATCTTACACTTCATTTTTCCTCCTGATTGGGCCTGACTTTCACCTTTCTTCACATGCCAGTACCTAGCTCTGTTTAAATAATGAAACTACTCATGTCTCTGTCTCTTCTTATGCACTCTCTTGCTCTGCTCCACCTTTACTTGCCTATTGTTCCTCCAGCCCCCCTGACTATCCCACTTTTCCAGACCCATGACTACATATACTCTAACCTTCTCCTGCTGCCCTCTCTCTGTTGTGATCCTGATCCACTTCACTCAAATAGGCCCTGGTTCCTGATGGTGCCCATGAACTAAAACACTGTACCCTAAACATACGGACCCTATGTCCCTTCCTGCAACATAAACTCTGGTATCTCCTCATACTTGCCCTGCTGCTCTCTGGTGATATACATTCCAACCCTGGACCAAGCAACAATATACAGAATCACCTTTCAAATACTAAGGGTCTTACTGTAGTGCACCTCAACATCAGGAGCCTACTGCACAATTTTGCTGAATTAGAATCCTGGGTCACCCCCTACAAACCAGATATCATCTGCCTTACTGAAACCTGTCTGAAATCTTCCATCGAGGACTCTCAGTGCTTGCTTCCCTCCTACAATCTTTTGAGATTTGACAGACCTGCTCCAAAAAGAGGGGGTGGTACAGCCATCTATTTTAAACATCACCTACAGCTCTCCACTATCTCCTCATCTCCCCTAATCCACTGTGAAGTGCTTCATGTCCTCCTTACTCTTGCCTCCAAAAAACTACATATTGTCTGTGCCTATAACCCCCCATCCAGTGGTTTAAAAGGACTTGATGAGCTGCTTGATCAGACCACTCTTCTTTCCGGGAGAAATGAGGTTCTTATACTAGGTGATCTCAATCTAAATTGGCTTGGAAACTCTCTACATGCACTACAATTCAAGATTCTGAGTTTCAACTTTTACCAGGTGATCAGTGACCCTACTAGAACTGCCCTGCACTCCAACTCTAGTACACTGTTGGACTGGATAATGACCAACCACCCAGAAAATATTCTCTCCTCTGGTATACTAGCTGATGCTATCACAGACCACTCCCCCACCTTCTGTATATAGGGTAAAACTAGGCCCTCCCATTCTAAGTCACCCTTTATTATTTTCCGTAACTATGCAAATTTTGACCCTCAAACCTTCCTACTGGACATTGCCACTATTGACTGGACCCCCCTCTTTGCCTCAGATGACCTCAGACTACTCTAAAGCTATTCCTGTCTCACTTTCTGGTGTTCCAGGATAAACATTGCCCTCTTATTACCTGACGTGTAGAAAATAAACATACTCGGTGGCTAAAGTCTGACCTTTACTCCAAACTGTGGCAGAGGCACACATCTTGGTTCCACTACAAAAGCACGGGGCTCCCAGCTGACTTAAATTCCTACAGAACACTCATAAATTCCTGCAAGAAGGGAATCAAAAGGGCCAAAATTGCCTATTGTAAGGATCTATTAACTAAATCATATGGTGAATCCAAAAAATTCTGGTCCCGTATTAAATGCTTCCTAGGATCAAATCCAGCCCCCACTCCAACTGACATGTCTCTCAATGGGGTCCACTGCAATAATCCCTCCACTATCGTAAACTTTTTCAATGCCCAGTTCTCTGACCTCACCAACTATAGCTCATCTTACCTGGCTAAACCGTACTCAAATGACCAACCTGATGTCTCTGGGCCCAAATTTCTTTTCAAGTCTGTCACTCGCATGGAAGTTCTAAGGTTGCTCAACAACATCTCTGACTTCACTACTGCTGGGTCTGATAACCTTGAACCCAAACTCCTAAAGCTCGCAGCCCCATACATAGCTGCACCTCTTACAAAAATGTTTTCCCTCTCCCTCTGTCACAGCTATGTCCCAGATATCTGAAATACTGCCAGGATTTCCCCTGTTTTCAAAAAAGGTGACAGCAAAAATCCCTCCAACTACAGGCCCCTTGCCACAGTGCCTGTTCATAGCAAAATCCTTGAGAAGCTTGCAGCCACTCAAACCATTGAATTTCTGCAGAAGCATAACCTTCTCACATCTGCACAGCATGGTTTCTGCAAGGGTCACAGCACCACCATTGCTTTACTCAAGTTTACGTCTGATACCCTAGCTGCCATGGACTCAGGTCTCCTAACTAGGACAACGTTTATAGATATGACTAAAGCATTTGGCCTTGTGGATCATCCTATCCTCGTCACTGCACTAAGATCACTAGGCTTCTCACTGGCTGTGACTGCATGGCTTGACAGCTACCTGACAGACTGCACCCAACTAGTTAAATTCAACTCCACTTTGTCGAATTATGATACCATAAATATTGATATGCCACAAGGATGTATTCTCAGACCCCTGCTTTTCACCATCTTTATAAATATTACCTCAAACATTCCCCAGACTGCCTCCCTGCTATACGCCAATTACATTGTCATGTACACCAGTGCAAAAAACATCACTGAAATCAACCAACGACTTTCCCAAGACTTTCAACAAATTGAACAGTGGTTGTTTAGCAATAAGCTTGTCCTATACATGTCTAAGACTCAGGCCATGCTGTTTGGTTCCAATGCAAAGCGTAAACTCACCCAACCCACTTTTAATGTCTCTACTATAAATGTCTCATCAGTTATGGTGGTACCCTCCTTTAAATATCTGGGTATCACACTCGATCCAGCTCTTACTTTTGATCTCCATATCCCGCAGACTTGCCAAATGGCCAACATGAAACTTGGCATGGCCTACCGCTCTAGCTACTTACTCACTCCCTCAGCTAGTCTTGCCATAGCTTGTGGCCTACTCCTTCCATCACTCACTTATGGGATGGCAGCATATGCCTCGTCAGGTAAGACTAGTTTTCAGAAGAGGGATGCAACATACAACAATACCTGTAGATATGCGTCCTCCTCACATCGAATGAAACACCACTACCTCCTCTATGCTGAACTAGGATGGCTTTCTCCAGCAGCCTCCAGAGATTATGCACTCTGATCAATCATAGATAATATCATCCGAAATCAAATGTCTAAGCCACTGGCAGAATTATTTCTAAACCAGACATCCAGCTATGAACTGCGCTCAGCTGCCAATGCCCATGTTATTATCCCTAGACATTACTCCTCCAAAGGGGCTAACGCCTTCTCCTGCCATGCCCCGAAAAAATGGAACTCCCTCCCTCTAACTATTCATCTGGCATCATCCCATGCCTCTTTTAAAATATTGCTGCATGACCATCTTGCTGTCCCATGCTCCTGCTTCTGCTTCAAACACCCCTAGCCCAGTAAATCTATATAATGTCTTCTACCCCAACAGCCTTTCTGTGCTCTTTTATGAACAAAATATTTCTGCACTGACCTCATGTCTCCTATCTTGCCATATTTTAACTTTAATTACACCTAGACATCATCCCTTACCTCTATTTTTCCTATCCTATCCCACCTCCTTATATTACCTCCTTCCCCCTGAATACTCCTGTTTACATTGTATTCTATCTTCCTCTACTATTAAGCTGGCACTCTGCTTTGTTTTAAGCTCACAAGACTGCTACCTAAATGTTGCCTAAGGATTTTTTACTGTTGCTCTCTCATAGTTCTGTTATATATTTCTGCTGAATCAATTGCATTTCTACTGCCTGCACTGTATTACTATTTCTTAAGCACCTACTGTTTATTTTTGATTGTACTGTCCTTGTTTCAAAATGTTTTGTTTCTGTAAACTCCCAGGTCGTGCCTGAAAATAGTCATTGCTATGGTTAGTGCACCTTACCCGGTTAACAAAAACTGAAAAAAAAAAAAAATGAGACATGAAAAAAGACTTTATAGGACATTTGCAAATGGCAGCAATGTTTCTGGCTTCTAATTGGAGAAAAGGCTCAGGTTCCAAACTTGAAATCCACAACACATATTATATACTGAAAAAATAAATTTAATAACAAAATGGCTGAGGTGCAGGCTCTCATGGCAGAGGGGGAGGTGGACATAGCTGCCATCACCGAAACATGGGCCACCCAATACGAGGACTGGGACCTGGTGATCCCAGGGTACAAGACATACCACAGGGATAGGGAAAAAGGGAAAGGGGATGGGGTGATGATTTATGTGAGGGAAGGGATAAAGTGTGCCAGGGAGGAGGGGAGGACATACGAACATACGAACATACGAAATTTGCCAGCAGATAAAGGCCTAGAGGTCTATCAAGTCTGCTCAATGCAGCCACCCTTATTCTGCAGCCGCCCCTCCCTTCCACCCTTCCCCTTCATTAACCCTCCCCCTTGTCCTGTCCCATCCTCGTTTGAAGCAGTCCACTGTTCTACTGCATACCACTTCTGCAGGTAACGCATTCCACCCAGCCACCACCCTCTCTGTAAAAAAGTGTCTCCTCATCTCCCTCCTGAACCTTCCTCGCTCCAGTCTCATATCATGGCCCCTGGTGGCCCTCCTCTCCCTTACTTTGAACAGCCCCTCTGTACCTGTCTTGTTTATTCCTTTCATGTATTTAAAGGTTTCAATCATGTCCCCCTGTCTCTCCTCTCCTCCAGTGAGTACATGTTCAACTCCTTCAACCTCCCTCATATGATAAGTCCCCAGACCCTTGATCATCTTTGTCGCCCTCGCATGCACTCCCTCCAGTAACTTAATGTCCTTTTCGAGATCACGGACGCCAGAACTGCACGCAGTACTCCAGGTGTGGTCTAACTAATGACCTATACAGTGGCAGAATCACCTCCTCCCTCCTTGAGGATATACTCCTTGCAATACAACCCAGCATTTTGTTGGCCTTGCAGCTGCCTTCCTACACTGTGCCGAGTTGTTCATTGACCCTGTGATGAGCACACCCAGAACCTTCTCTCCTCTGTCTGGGCTAGCTGCACTCCCCTAGCTGGTAAGTCCTCCTTGGGTTCTTCATCCCAAAATGCATCACCTTGCACTTTTGGCATTAAAGCCCAGTTGCCAGGTGTCTGACCAGGTTTCAAGCTTTGCCAGATCATCCTGCAACCCCTGCCATCCCCCTAGGTCATCCACCACCGCGCCAACCTTGGTATCATCAGCAAACAGACTGATCTTGCTCTTGATGTCCCATGATATGTCTGCAATGAATATCCCAAACAACACTGGTCCCAACACCGAGCCCTGTGGGACACCACTCGTCACTGCCCTTGGGTGTGAGAGCTCCCCACCCACCACCACCCTCTGTTGCCTTCCCTGCAGCCAGTTTCCTACCCATCTCACCAGCATTGCACCTGCCCCTGTGCCTACTAACTTCCTTCCCAGCCTTCCATGTGGCACTGAGTCGAATGCCTTACTGAAGTCCAGATACAGGACATCCACTGCATGTCCCCGTCCAGTTGCCTAGTTACCCAGTCATAGAACCCGACCAGGTTGGTTTGGCAGGATCAGCCACGTATGAAGCCATGCTGTCTGCTGTCCTGTAGTCCTTTGGCCTCTAAGAGGGCCACCAGCCTCTCCTTCAGGATAGTCTCCATTAGCTTACCCACGATGGATGTGAGGCTCACTGGTCTGTAGTTTCCTGGTTCATCCTTGGGGCCACTCTTGTGGAGGGGCACCACATGAGCCATCCTCCAGTCCTGAGGTACACACCCCGAATGTAGTGAGGCATTAAATAGGTCTGCCAAAGGTCCTGCAAGGAGGGGTGGAGGGTAGAACAGAGGCATTATGGATACAATTCAAGATTCAAAAAACAGATCACTTAGGATGGGGATGGTGTATTGGCCAGCATCAGAGGCAGAGGACTTGAATGGAGAATATGCAGTGCAGATAAGGAGGGTCAGTGGGAAGAGTAGCACCATGATCGTGGGGGACTTCATTCTGACAGAAGTGGACTGGAGAACACCAACCACCTCAAGTGCATGGGAGCAGGTCCTCCCTGAGGCTTTCCAGGACAGCTTCTTGGTACAATTTGTACATGAGCCAACAAGGTTAGGCAACACTCTGGACCTTATGTTGTCTAATAGGGAGTTTGTCAGGGGGCTGGCAATGGAGGATCCACTGGCAGGGAGTGAACACCACATAGTGTAGTTCTCACTCAGCATGCGAAAGGAGGCTGTGGGAACAGGGACAAAGGTGTTGGACTTTAAGCAGGCTAACACAAAGCAAAAAGGCTAGGACCAAAAACACAAGTTGGTTAAGCAGGGAGGTGTTGGATAAGATTATGGCAAAAAGTGTAGCCTTCAGGAGAGTCAAGAGATCCAGGTGGGAGGAAGACATTTAGGAGCACCTGAAGAAAGCAAGGGAGGTGACCAGATATAGAAGCCTGCACATTCTCCATTCATCACTAGCATGATCACGTAGAACCAGACCTCAGTGCTCTTTGTCAGAAAGTTTCCAAACTGGAAAATAAGCTGAAAGACCTTGAAGGGAGAAGCCACAGAAATAATATAATAATCTTCGTCCTTCCAAGGAAGTGGAGGATTCCACACCGATCCTCTTTGTCCAAAGGTTGCTGATTAAAATAGCTGGGCCCACTCCTAATAATCCCAATTATATTGTAGAATGGGCAAATCTTTCATTGCGCCCCAGACCACCACCAGGATCACCGCCCCGATCTCTCATTCTATGGCTTCTAAACTTTTTGGACAAGTAGTATATCATGCAGAAAGTCAGAGAGCTACAGAAAACATCCTGGGAAGGGACCCGGTTGAGCATAGCTCAAGATCTTCCAGCCAGAAGCTGTCAAAAAAGGGCAGCTTTTCATCCTTACGTATCTAAATTACTTCCTGCTGGAATCTGTTTCCTAGTCTCCTACCTGGCTTGACTCCAGGTCCAAGTTAAGGAGGTATGGCATTCCTTTGAATCAGCAGAGCAGGCCATTCAGGGCATTACTAAGCTTCTTCCTTTCATTTCTAGCTAAGATGTGTATATCTGATGTTCAAGGATTGGGTAGGATGGTCATGAAACATTCTTTACAGAATTTGTTTTCCTAAAGAATTTTAAGCATACAGATGGAACGGAGCTGAACTTGTTTTAAAAAAAAAAAAAGCTTCTTCTTGACTTGTTTCATGGTTGCTCAAGCTGTATCATATTTTGGTTACAGACTCAGACTTCTCTGTACTCCCTTGGCTGTGGCTAGTGTGGAAGCTATTGTTTTTTATGCTCGCTGATTCCTGATTCAATTGAGAATTCTGCACAGAACATGCTGCTTGACTTTGAACTTTTCTTTGGTGAAACCAACTGTCTCTGTTGTGGTTCCTTGGGCTCTGTAGACTAGTGCTGGTAAGTGCTGGGACTGGCTTTATGTTCCTCACCAATTCGGACTATTTTGTGGCTGAATTTTCTTTTGGATGGATGTTCCAATTGTGGATGTATTTTGGGTTCCTGTGCTATTGCAATTAGCGAGTAGATCCTGCATTGAAGAAAGACTCAGCACAGATACATGATTCTCTTTTTTGTAATACGATGCCAAGCCTTGGAGTCACTTAGCCAACCCTGTATTGGATTCTGTGACTCTTGAATGCTGTGCACTATGGTGTAGTTTTGACACAGGATTTCACTGTGCTTGGTAGTGGTCTTTTACTGGATGTGGAGCTGGTTTACATAGTGGGCTTAGATACTGATCCGAAGCATAATCCTGCTATGCACCAGCCTGCAATGTTGCTGAACCCAGTTCTGCTCTCCCTTCTATACTCTGAAGCATCAGCTTCATCGATCCCTGCTTGAGCTTGGAGTTTGGTTTTTATCCTGGATTAGGGGTTGGGGCTTAAGTGCAGTGGTCAGAAATGGATTGCCCAGCCTATTGGTTCTTCCATCATTGAGCTTTCATTATTTCCTGTTGACGGGAACTGCCTGTGGACATTTTGAGTTGGATCCTTTAGCTGGGCTCCACTTGGCTCCATTGCCATCACGTAATTTGACTAGTTTCTGCAAGCCCCATAAGGTGCCAGTATTGGAGGGAGCGCATCAAGCTCTACAGACTAGATATTGTATAGTTTTTGTAGAATTTCTTATTACTAAGTTTCAGTTTAACTTTTTTCTAGTAGTCCAGGGCTGCACATGATATGGTCTTACTTCACTGTTGGGGCAGCTATGTAGAGACTGGATTATACAGTATAGAGATGTTATGATTATCAGTATAGTTTAGAGATTGATGGAAACTATTGTTTCTCATTTTTTTATATATTATGTTTGTATAGTTTTGCAGTAAGGTAGACATTGTGGGGCTTCACAATTATGAAGGGCAAGGACCTATAGGTGGTTTTGACTTCTAGATAAGGGCAGGAGTGGGGGGTTGTGGGGTGGATTGCTGTTAATGGACATTGCCATCATAAGCAAGAATGGTTGGAGGTATTGTAAGCTTTCAGGGGTGTCCAGTGAACAAGGCAACTTAAATTGGGTGCCTACAAAAACAGGGACTCAATTACAGTGCCTGTGTTCATGGCTACCTAACAGGGGGTGACAGGATACTGGGGTGGATGCAATACCACAACAGGAAGTATGTGGGTACATGCACGCATGCACATGCATGGTGGGGAGAATCAGTGGAGGGATCGTATGTGGGAGGGGGTGTGGCAGGCAACTGCCAAGCTGATCCACTAGTGTAGTGGGGAGGGTGATTGGCTGGGAGGTGCAGGGTACAGGTTCAGGTCTGACGCAGTGTGGGTGTTTTTTTGCCAGCAGGCAGCTTTAAATTTATTTAAGATTTTCACTTCCCTCAACATGCACCCCCCTGGAGTTGAGAATCCATAAGTAGGGGGCATGGGGGGGTGAAGTCCCCCATGGGGGTGGTGTGGTGGGTGCACCCCCTTTCATTAAAAATAAGACCTGTATGTTTTGGGCACCATTTTTATCCATGCTGCAAGTGTGCATTGCTAAAATTCATTTTCAATGATGTACACTTTCCATAATGGCAATCGCTAGTCTGAGTTCACCGTTATGACATGGAACTGCTTTCAGAAGGGGGTGTGGGGAACAGGTATTGGGCTCAAGATTTCAAATTGTTTTTCCATTTCTGGTGGGGTGATGTAGTGTTTTGTTTCCTCAATCTCTCTTTTAATACCTGCCAGATCAGATCCCCCTTCTCGACCACATCCTCCTGGCTATCAGTAGTAGTTAGCTTCTGATTAATATGGGATTGGTGACTAGGGGATTAGTGGGATTGATTCAGGGAATTTACTTTTTATTTTCATAGTACATTGGGAATTTTCATAAATGGGAGCTTATGCTGGGGCATTTTTTGTGGGTATTTGGGGGGTTGTAATGGGGGTTGTCTTATGGTTCTAATTGGGGAGAGGAAGTAGGTGGTGGAGTGGATGCTTGTGGGAAGGTTTTCGAAACCCTATTTTAAATTTAGTTTTCCACTTAAAATTTGGAGGGCCCATAATTTTGGCTAGTTCTTTGGTTTATATTTCTTTTTTTTAATTTATGCCTTTTGTCCTCATAGCACCAGTCCACTTCCCCAGCCACCTAGCTCTCACCACCCCAATGGAGCCTCGGTTTATTCCCCGGGCGGGAGAAGGGGTGGCTGGCTACGCCCCCACTACATATCCAGTTATTGGGCAGGTCTGTGGTGGCAACTCAGGGAGCAGCTGGGGTTGAGCTTTTCCTCACAGTACTTTTTGCATGGTAGGTGTGACACGCAGAGGAGCAACAGCACATACACCAGCAACCCTGTGCCTTCCCAGCCCCAATCAAGTGCTCCCAGGTAAAGTGCTCCCATGATCATTCAAGAGCGCCTACACTGGGAGATGTTACCCCTCTCTCCCTGGATATAGAGAGTGTGCAATGGCTGCTCAGTCCATCTCCTCCCTGGCTGATCCTCCAACCACCTGAACCCATGCCTGAACCTGGGTCACTGGTGCCACAAGCAGTGACACCACTGCTGTGCTGGTGGCCCAGCCTGGTTTATATTTCTTGGAATGTTAAAAGAGCTAGATCTCATGTTAAACGTTATCAAAGTTTTAATCACTTGAAACAGCTACAATGTAAAATAGCTTTTTTACAGGAGACTCCATCTGCTTTCTACAGAGGGTGTTCTATTCAGTAGGCAGTGGATCGATCAGGTCTTTGCAGCTCGAGAGAGCACATACCGTAGAGGGGTAGCTATTCTAATTAGTAGGAATATCAGTTACCAATGTGCCCAGAGTAGTATACCCCAAGTGAGATGCATTTTTGGAAGAGGGGTGTTAGATTGGGTAGAAGTGGTATTAGGTAGTGAACATGGCCCTAACTCCAATAGTTCCCCCTTCTTTATGGAACTGACCTCGCTTCTTGACCCATTTCTTTCAATCCCCATGGTCACTGGAGGTGATTGAAATGTGTCTCCTACTAAGGATTTGGATAGCTCCTGGTTGACTTGTCCCCCGCCCAGCACTGTCTCCAAGATATGATGGAATCACTTTGTTTGTGAGACCCTTGGCAGTTGCTTCATTCTCAAGATAAGGAGTACACATTCTATTCCCTGGTTCATGGATCATACTCTCAGATTTACTTTATTTTGCTTAATCATTCAGAGATGAGTTGGCTCCTGGGCACAGGGATTGCTCCCAGGGTCCTGTCGGATTATTCTTCAGTGTGGGTGAACCTTTCCCTTGCCCCTAAAGTCCAGAGAGATACCTCATGGAAGCTGAATAATCAGCTTCTTAAAGATAAGTTTATTCTTGACAAAATTAATCACCAAATTGAGGTTTTTGTTTCCCAAAATGCTGGTTCAGTAGATCAGGGGGACTTGGAATGGGGAGTCTTTACAGCCTACCTCTGAGGGGAATTTATTTGATTAGCTTCAATGTGGAAACATATGCATTTGAGGGAGGTAGTGACTCTTCTTCAACGTATGACAGACATTGAGTTCTTTTTATCCCCTCAGACACCACCAGATATTTATACTGAATTATTACTTCTCCGTGACAAGTATTCCAATCTCATGAGGGAGAAGGTTGAATATACCATTCTTAAAACACAAGCCACTTATATAGATCAAGGGGAGGAATCAGGGTGCTTGTTGGCTCTACGCCTTCAGTGACGAGGCTTCTTGTCTAGTGGCGTCTATTAGGACTATAGATGGAATTATTAAAATCCAACCCAGGGACATAGTGAAGGAGTTTGAGTCTTAATATAGAATTCTTTATGGGCCTATGGAGGATCCTCCAACTGATTCAGGAATAGGAGACTATCTAGCTAGTATCTCTCTTCCATCCCTATCAGAGGATCACAAGACCTCTTTGATTCAGCCCTTATCTATGGAAGAAATGAAAACAGCCATAGACTTCCTTGCTCTTGACAAGGTGCCTGGACCAGATGGCTTTACATTTAATTTTTATAAATTATTTTGCCAAAGGGTTGGTTCCTTTGTTACATTGTTTTTTTCTCTATTTGTGTAATTCTAGAACCTCAGATCACACCCTGTTTGAAGCTCTTATTATTTTACTCCTTAAACAGGTTAAAGCACCCAATAATGTTAGTAGTTACTGCCACATTTCATTATTGGATTACAATATTAAAATTCTTACAAAGGTCCTGGCTACCAGAATCTCCGCTGTTTGGAATGAGCTCATTGGTGGGGAGCAGGTGGGGTTTATGCCCATTTGATCTTCAGTAGATCACTTATGAAAACTTAGCCACATCTTCTCTGCCTCCAGAGACTCTGTAGTATCTGCTGTGTTGGTGTCTCAATGTGGAGAAAGCTGTTGATCAAGTTAATTTGAACTTTCTATTTTACACTATGGAAAAACGTGGTTTTCCCCTTGGCCTTTCTCCATTGGAGTAAGGTGATTTATTCCTGTCCAAGTGCTAAAATTTATTGTAATGGAGTGTTTCTTCTAATTTTGCTTTGTACTCTGGCACTAGACAGGGATGCCCATTATCTCCTCTATTATTTAATCTGTATTAAACAGGCAGAGGACCAGGAGGAAGGAGCTGCTGGTATAACTAAACTTCTTTACTGGGACTAAGAACTAGAAGTCTTGTACTGGGACCTTCAATTTTGGGTAAAAAAAAAAGTTAGTGTGTTTGTCACAGTTAGTTTAAGTGAATTGTTATCTGTGTATCTGTTATCTGTGTAGTTATCTAGGTGCTTGTCACATGTGGCTGAAGGGACTTGTTATCTGTGAAATTAACTAAGTGTAGAAAGATTTTCAAAGTAGGGGGAGTGGCTTCGCTAGAAGGAGCCAGGTTAAAACCAGATTTAAGCACTGCCCTAGATAGCTTCTGCCAGAGAACAGGCAGAGCACCAGGAGGAAGGAGCTGCTGGTATAACTAAACTTCTCTACTGGGACTATATTGCCCTCCTTCCCTCCCCTCCCCTTCACCCCTCCCACTCAAAGGAAGTTCTACTTTTATAGGCACAGGATTTGACTGACAGCAGGAACCTCCCATTTGGGAGCATGAAGTGAGTGATCACAGAGTCACCAAAGACTTACCATCCTAGAAGGCATGAGTAGCTCTCCATGCCCCCCCCCCAGCTGCTGGAGGTCTGACTCTGAGCAAGTAAGGAGACTACTGAGAAATATAGGAACTTCTTGTCTCAGAACAGGATGATCAGGAGCTAAAAGGGCACAGAGGCAGTAAGTAAGTAGGGAGAGGGAAAAAAAATAAACAAACAGAGGAAAGAGTAAGTATTTCAAACAACAGTTAGGGGGCCAGAAATAGGACATGATGGGAGTGGTGCAGTGCCATGGCTGTGCAGCAGCAGTCTTCCAGGAGACGTTCTGGGGGATGCGTTGTTGTCCCATCTGCAGGCACCTCTCTGGGCTGAGGGAGGAGGAGGATGCACATCTCCAGGCTGAGTTGGCCAGGATTTTTGGGACCTCCTCTCCCACCCAGGGACAACCAGGGTCACCACCGTTGCCTCAGAGGTTGCCAAGAAAAAGGAGCTGTTGGATCACAGTGGGCTCAGGGAGGATGGGGATGGTGGAACAGAGGTGCATCCCTTCAGCTGTACCTCTCCACAATTTCTGTGCCATTCTGGAAAATGTGGTTCCTCTATGGATGCTCCCACAGTGGAGACCAAGGAGGATGCTGGGAACATCCACAAAGGAGACCCACAGTAGGGTGGCATGGAACCCCACAGGGGAAGGAAACAACTACTGGTCGGGGACTCCATTATTAGGAAGGTAGAACTGAGGGTGGAAGGGGAGAGAGAGAGGTAAGGTGCCTGCCTGGCACCATGGCTTGGAGGGACAGGTAGAGAATCCTCAGGATCACAGGAGCAGCTGCACAGGGGAGGGAACTGGATGTCATTGTCCACCTAGGGACAAATGACCTGGCTAAGAAAGGAATCAGAGCAGTGCAAGAAGCATTTGTGGAGATGGGGAGGGGCCTTAAACAAATATCATGCATGGTAACCTTTTCAGAGGAGCTGCCTGTCTATGGCAGGGGTGAGGCTAGGGTGCTACACACCATGGGATTCAATCAGTGGTTGAAAAACTGGTGCAGAACTCAGGGATTTGGCTTCATTGGGGATTGGGGGTTCACCTGGAGGGATGCATGCCTATACTGGTGTGATGGTCTACATCTGTCCAGGAGGGGAACCAGGATCCTAGGTGATAGGTTTAAATGCTTCATTGGCAAGCATTTAAACTAGTCAAGGGGGGAAGCACAGGAGAGGAGCAGGGAAATCATAGCCCCCCCCAAAAAAATCAGGGTACTAAGTGAGGTAGACACCAACATAGAGATGTCAATAGGGAGAAGCACAGGGGTAAATGGACAAAGTGACAAATGCAATAAGGACAGGGATGGGGCAAAAAGGGGTAAGGCCATCAAGAAATGGAGGGTAATGAGTACCAACGCCCATAGTCTGGGCAACATGCTTCCTGATCTGGTGGCCTTGATAGAAGAGGGATGCCTGGATATTGTAGCAGTCACAGAAACATGATACACAGAGAACCATGACTGGGATGTTAACATACCAGGGTACGCAACCTACAGGAGAGACAGGGAGGGGAGAAGAGGGAGCAGAGTAGCTCTCTATGTAAGGGAAGGGATAAAAGCAACTGAATAAAGAGTAAACAGGGAGGAGAGGAGGCACTGTGGATCACCTTAGAGGCTGGAAATGGCACCACAATACACACAGGGGTTATGTACAGACCCCCATGTCAGGGGGAAGGAATGGACAAGGATATGATGGAAGGCATACTTAGGATGGCAGAGAAAGGGGAGATACTGTTTATGGGGGATCTTAATATGCCAGATGTTAACTGGAGCACCTTTGCTGCAGCCACATCCAAAAGCAGGGCCATTCTCGATGCCCTGCAGGTGGCATGCCTCAGACATCTAGTTTTGGAACCTACTCGTGAGGGAGCAATCTTAGATCTCATACTCTCAAATGGAGACAGTGAGAGGATCTCAGATCTAGAAGTGGGTAGCCATTTGGGAACAAGTGATCACCAAACAGTGTGGTTCATGATAAACTCAGCTACAGAGTCAAGTCATACAAAAGTGAGGGTTCTGGACTTCAGGAAGGATGTCTTTGGCAAGATGGGAGAGTGCCTTAGAAAAGCTCTAGCAAACAGGCTAGAAGGAGTGGTGGAGCAATAATGGGGAAATATCAAAACTGCCATCACAGAGGCAACAAGCCTTTGTTTGAAGCAAATAAACAAATCAAAATGAAAGAAAAAGCCACTATGGTTCTCAAAAGAGGTGGCGGTGAAGGTTAGGGAGAAAAGATAGCATTTAGGAAGTATAAAGAAATACAGAAGGAGCAGGATAGAAAACTGTATCAGTTAAGACAGAAGGAAGCAGGGAGGGTAGTCAGAATAGCAAGGGCCCAAACTGAGGAAAAGATAGCCAACTTGGTTAAGTAGGGGAATAAAACCTTTTATAGGTATATCAGGGAGTGTAGAAAGTCAAAAGGAGGGATAGTGAGGCTGAATAGAATGGACGGTGGGTGGGCAGAGAGGGACAGTGAAAAAGCATGGATACTGAATGAATACTTCTGCTCTGTATTCACAAAAGAGGAGGTGGGAGAAGTGCCTAATCCAATTAACAGAAGCACTCTTGATAGGGGGGGTCTATCCCAGTCCTTTCACAGAAGAAAGGGTTCTGAAAGAACTCCTAAAACTGAAGGCGGACAAAGCAATGGGACCAGATGAAATTCACCCCAGAATTCTAAAAGAATTAAGCAGAGAACTGGTGACACCACTGACTACCCTTTTTAACAAATCATGAGAGAATGGTGTGGTACCTGAGGACTGGAGGAAGGCAGATGTGATTTCCCTTCACAAAAGTGGGACCAAGACAGAGGAAGGAAACTGCAGACCTGTCAGTTTGACCCCTGTGGTAGGGAAAGTGATGGAATCACTTCTGAAGGAAAGATTTGCTGAGTACCTAGAGACCAGTGGGGCACAGGACCCAAGGCAGCATGGGTTCATAGCAGTAAGGTCATGTCAGATGAATCTAATTGATTTCTTTGACTGGATGACCAAAGTAGTAGACCAGGGATGGGCTGTAGACATGGCCTACCTAGACTTTAACAAGGCATTTGACACAGTCCCACACAAAAGATTAATAGTCAAATTAACCAGCCTGGGAGTGGGTCCCAGGGTGGTAGCCTGGGTAAAACATTGGCTGGACAACAGGACACAGAAGGCAATTGTAAATGGAATCCACTCTGAAGAAAGAGGGATTACTAGTGGGGTACAGCAGGGTTCAGTACTGGGTCAAGTCCTTTTTAATGTCTTTATAAGTGACATTGCAGAGGGAGTGGAAGGAAAAGTATGCCTCTTTGCAGATGATACAAATATCTGCAACAGGGTTGATACACAAGGAGGTGTGGAAAGGATGAGAAGGGACTTGGCAAGGTTGGAGGAATGGTCAGAAGTATGGCAGCTTGGATTCAATGCAAAGAAGTGCAAAATAATGCACCTGGGAAACAAAACCCCAGGGGAAGATTACACAATTGGGGGTAGTAACAACAACAAAAATGGAAAGGGACCTGGGGGTAATCATATCAGATGACCTTAAGGTTGGCAAGCAATGTGAGAAGGCAGTAGGGAGGTCTGGGGGATACTGGGATGTATAGGGAGAGGCATCACCAGCAGAAAACAGGAAGTTGTTATTCCCTGTACAGACAGTTGGTGAGACCCCAACTGGAGTACTGCATCCAGTTCTGGAGACCCCATCACTGCAAGGACATAGACAGGATGGGGGCAGTTCAGAGGAGGGCAACTAAAATGGTGCAGGATCTGCAAGAGAAGCCATACAAGGAGAGACTAAAGGAGATTAATATGTATACCCTTGAGGAAAGGGGGGGGGACATGACAGAAATGTTTAAGTACCTCTGTAGAATTAATAAAGACCAGGAGGGTAGCATCTTTCAGAAAAAGAGATCTGCAAGAACAAGAGGACACAATTTGAAGATGGGGGGGATGGCTCAGGGGCAATGTGAGGAAGTATTATTTCACAAAGAGGGTGGTGGACACATGGAACAGCCTTCCTAAGGAGGTTGTGGGATCTAAAACTATGGGAGAATTCAAGAATGCATGGGACAGACTTAAGGCAATTTTTGTGAGATGGGTAGGAAGAAATAGGCTGTAGATTAAATGGGATCTGCAGCTTATCCTCTAGGTGGGGAAATGGGCAGACTAGGTGGGCCAAGTGGTCCTTATCTGCCATCGTAGTCTATGTTTCTATGTTTCCATGTATTTGGAGCCTCTGATTAGGAAGCTGAAAGATAATCCAAATCTTTCTGGAGTAGAGGTGGGATCTTAGAAGTTGCTACTCTCAGTGTATG
Organism: Neoceratodus forsteri; assembly: GCA_016271365.2. Classification (NCBI taxonomy): domain Eukaryota; kingdom Metazoa; phylum Chordata; order Ceratodontiformes; family Ceratodontidae; genus Neoceratodus; species Neoceratodus forsteri. The sequence goes on along the minus strand of JADMNL010000022.1, from coordinate 164,832,607 downwards.
CAGATGACATTCTGCTATGTTACACAACCTCAGATTTGTATCCCAGCTGCTCTAGAGGACATCCAGTAGTTTAGTCTGCTTTCTAATTATAAGCTCAATATAGAGAAAACTGAGATATTGCCCCTTAATTCAAAAGTTTTGAAATCAGACATTACATCCTTGGGCCTAAGTTGGGCTCCTAAACAGCTCAAATATTTGGGCATCTGCTTGATGAGCAGTAGAACTTTACTCCAGAAACTTAAGTTAGAGGATTTGTTAGTGACTCACAGCAAGACCTTAACAGCTGAAAAACATTGCCTCTGCCTCTGTTGGGGAAGATTAATATTATTAAGATGAATGTCGTCCCTAGGATACTCTGTCCTATTAATATGCTCAATCTCTGGATCCTCATTACTTGGTTTCAACATGTCCAAAGTCTTTTGTCAGCTTTTCTCTTGTCCGGCAAATCTCCAAGGAGATCTTACAAAAAGCTGGCTGCAGCCGAAGAATGTGGTGGGTTGAAGCTCCCCTACTTCATGGCTTACTATTTTATGAGCCATGTTAGTAAGTATTTTAAATGGTTTCACCCAATAACCCCATATAGAACTTATAAGTACCCACCTATTTGGTTGGATTTGGAATTGAAATTAATTCAGAGGGCTAGGTTATCTGTTTCTTCTTTGTTTTTTATTTCCACAAAAAATCTCCCTGCGGGTCTTAGAGACTCAGTGGTTGGTAAATCAGTTATGGTGCATTCCCAGTTTTGTTCATTTATGAGATACAAATATACTAAGACTGTTATGCAGCCTATTTTATGTAATCCTAACTTTACAATTGGTGTCTGAGTCTTGTCCAAGGCTTTGCTGCCTCAGTTGGCTAGCAGTAGGGTATGTGACTGGATTTTTTGGGGGAGGTCTTGGGGTCCTCTAAAGATATTTTGGAGTATTACCATCTAAATAACATGGCTATCTGTAAGATATTTTAATTATGCCATATGTTAACACAGTGATTTGGATCTGGTTGTTGGGATATTGATCAATCTGATCTCCTCCATCTATTAGGACTATAGTGATGGAACCGCATGCTATCACCAGTCTATACTGTCTTATATTCCCTAAATTATTTCCAGATTTGGATGGAAATCTCCCTATTGGAATAATGACTTCCCTTCTGACTCTTTTTTGTGTTAGACAATCAGGAGAGATTTATATATGTATACCTCCCAGGACAAGCTTTATCTTATACAGTTTAATATACTTAATTTGTATTTCATAACGTCTCCCCTATGTACGAGGTGTGGTCAGGCTGAAGGTACTCTGCTACATATCTTTTGGGAATGCCCCAGAGTAGCCTTTTTATGGTGCCTTATTGAGTCTAAGGTGGACCCCTTTTTAGGCATCACAGACCTTTTCATGCTGGAGAGTTGTGTAATTGGCAACTATAATGTGGTACCTGTGAAGGAAAGGAGGTGTTATATGGCCCTAATTTCTCTATCTTTTAAGAGATGGGTTCTACATCATTGGCTTGACCAGGTCTTTATTTCTTATCAAGAATGGCTACAAGAATTACTTTACAACCTCCGGGCTGAGCGCATGATTGCGAGTCTCTGCAATAGACCCAAACCTTTTGATAAAAAATGAAGCAAGTTACATACTCTATACATGACCTAAGACTCCTTTTTCAGAGCCAGTTATTCACTCTGTGTCATTCCAATGGAATTTTGTGAGTTAAGGGCCTGGGTTTTGTTTTTTCTTTAGGATTAGTTCACAGGGTAGTTTATTACTATCTGATTTTAACTTTGGATATTGTTTTGTAATCATGTTTTGTGTTTAGCTGTTCACTCCACCGGGGTGATAGAGGTGGAGGGAGGGAGTTATGGGAATGTATAATTGTTATTGGCTGTTACTTGATCTTATTGTTATACTGCTGTCTGTCTCAATAAAGTTCATTACATTTAAAAAAAAAAAGGAGATGACCAGAGCAGTCAGGGCAACCAAGGCTTCAAGAGAGCTTAGGCTGGCACAGGGCATCGAGGATGGGGAAAAGGACTTCTTTAGGCACATAAGGGAGAGAAAGATCTGCAAAGATCAGACAGTAAGGATCAGGAAGGATGGGGGGTTGGCAGGGGTAGAGCTGGCAGAAGGGCTAAATGAATACTTCTGTATTTACTAAAGAGGATGGGTCACTGCCTCAGGGGTTAGGGAGGATAGGCACAGGAGGGAGGGGTGATGGATGCTGTAATCACAGTGGACAGGGTACAAGAAGGGTTAAGGGCAATGAGGGTGGATAAGGCACCAGGACCAGACAGCGAACACCCCCAGGAAATGAAGGGATTGGCAGAAGTCCTGGTAGAGCCATTGGCAGACTTGTTCAACATCTCTCTGAAAACAGGGAATGTACTACATGACTGGATATGGCTCACGTGGTGTCCATCCACAAAACTGTACCCAAGGATGAGTGGGCAACTATAGACCAGTAAGGCTCAAATCCATTGCGGGAAGTATAATGAAGGCAATCCTGAAGGACAGGTTGGTAACCTTTCTAGAAGGTAATGGACTCAAGGACAGAAAACAACATGGGTTTGTCTCGGGTAGATCCTGCCAGACAAACCTGGTTGACTATTGTGACTTGATTACTAGGGAACTTGGCAAGATCCAGTGGTGGATGTCCTGTATTTGGATTTCGGCAAGGCATTCAATTTAGTGCCACATGGGGGGCTGCTTAGTAAGTTAGGATACCAGGGAGTGGAGACAAAAATGGTGAACTGAATCAAGAACTGGCTGCATGGGAAACAACAAATGGTAGTGGTGGTGGGGGACTGTCATCTCCAAGGGCTCTAATGAGCAGGGTATCACAGGGCTCAGTACAAGGCCTGGCGTTGATTGGCATTTTCATCACTGACATCTCACATGGCATTAAGAATAAGATTAGTCTTTGCAATGACACCAAGGTAGGTGCAGTGGTGGATGACACAGAATGGTGGCAGGGATTGCAGGATGATCTGGCTAAGCTTCAGGATTGGTCACACACATGGCAGCTGGGGTTAAGTGCTAAGAAGTGCAAGGTCATGCACTTGGGAGCAAGGAACCCAAGAAGGTGTTATCAGTTGGGGGGTAGATAGACACTACAGGGGTGATGATAACAGGACAAATGAATCACTCAGTACAGTGCAGTAAAGCCACAGCTAAAGCCAACAAGATGATAGGGTGAATTGTTAGAGGTATCACCTCCGGGGGATTCTGCCTCCATGCAGGTCATTGGTGAGACTGTACCTGGAGTGTTGCATGCAGTACTGGCACCCTTCTTTAAAGAAGAATGTTAAATTACTGGAGGGGGTCCAGCGCAGGGCAACAAAGAAGATCTGGGGACTGGAAGACAAACCATACAAGGGAAGGCTGAGGGAACAGAATATGTACTCCCTGGAGCAGAGGAGGGATAGGGGAGACATGTCTGACACCTTAAATACATGAAGGGTATAAACAAGACTTGTACATAGGGGGATTTTTAAGTTGAGGGGAAGTATGTACACAAGGGGACATGGGCTGAGATTAGAGGTTGGAAAAGTCAAGAGAGAGAAATGAGGAGGCACTCTTTTATGGAAAGGGTGGCGTCTAAGTGGAATGTGTCCCCAAAGAGGTGGTGTCCTGTAAGACAGTGAGCAGCTTTAAAGGAGATGGGACAAAATGAGGAGGGTCACCATGGGGGGCAGGTGGGGAGGAGGGAGGGGCAGCTGCAGTGTAATGGATTGCTAGCTGCACAATCAAGCAGACTTGATAGACCATCTGGCCCCTATCTGATGGCAGTTTCATATGTTCATAATAGATTAATATGCTGATCCCTTCAAGGGAAATGAATATTTGTCATATTGTCAACAAGTCAAATTTTAACTAAAGACCCCAAACAGTTTCAGTAAAATGTTATATAGCACAGTATAGTCCAGATATCTATTACTGTGAAAAACCATCTGCCACATTTTTGGGGTTTTCCTGCAAATTTTATCTCTGCAACAAAGGCCCACAAAGTTAAAATGTATCATTTATAAAACAGTCTCAGTTTCTGTGTTTCTCTTAAATTGGAACTGGCATATGAAAATCCCTCTCTTTGACTCTAGCTCCGGACCTATTTCTTGCTCCAGCATCCACCCTTCCTCTCCAAGATCCCCCAACCCCACCAGTTCCAACCTGGTTTGACTCAGGTAAGGCCTTCTCTATTGTCAGTTTGTTCAGAATTGCATTTGGTGTGACATCAGGAATGAAACAAGACAAAAAGCCCCAAGTGCAGGTTACACAACATTTTGAGAGGACAAAGCTAAACACAGCAAACTGGCTAGAAAAAGTGCATACTGAAACAAATAAAAAATACATGTTATCATTTTATACTGTACTAATGTAAGCCCTCCTCCAAAGTCTAGGGGTAATATGGTGGCACAGTTTGTTTTCAAGGTGGGGACACACCCAAAATCACTTACTTGACCTCCTGAATATGAGATGACCTCCCACAGCTTGGATGCTGTTCAGGCCAGTCGGGGCTACAAAGCAAAGGGGTTAGCAGCAACAATAACTCCAACAAAACTGCTATGTCCAAACAGTATATACCTTCAAAACAGTATCCTTCCTATTAACTAAAAGCTCATCAGCATTATGTTCCCCATGGAGAAAGCTGCACTTCTCACTGTCTCTAAACACTTAGTGTCCATAAGCAGTCCTTGAGGGGTGATCATTTTAAAACATTGTCTCCAGTATACTCTCCTTCTCTCCAGATTTCAAGGGTTGTGCCAACAACCCAGCAGGACATACAGGTACAGGTGAGAAATATCTAAATTCATGTTCTGACACACAATTGATGTTTTTTGGAGCTCTTCACAACCTGACACACCTTTGCTCTCTATAGGCAACTAAACCAGGACTGCATTTAATGACTAGGTCCCCTTTAGCTAGGATCAAAGGGATGCAATATTCATACAAATTTACTTCCACACCCACTAAACCAAGTGCAGCTTACTTGCAACAAATTGCAAATGTTGCTGCAGGAAATGATATACTGCTAACATTATGTTGGTTGGAGCTGCGCCAGCTGCTGCTGTAAGCATACAAAAATCTGGAGGTGAGTGCTCTTTAGAAGTAAAGTTCTAACGTCAATGCTGCTCTTTCTCTGTGAATTCATTTTAGCTTCCACCCCAGTGGTTCGCTATAACTACATGGCTTTTACAGGGGATAGCATTTTAAATCTTCACCTGTACAGTTCCTTATGAAACCTTGTACATTTTTACACTTTTATTTTAATTCTTTTGTATGCCAGCTCTAAAACCTCTGTCTCTCTGTTTACTCTGATGCCTCTGTTGGCTTTTAAATCCCATTTCAGCTCCTTTTTGATCACTCACTTCATGGATGCATGCTGCTAGCTAGATCAGGGAAGAACTGAAATGGGGATTTAAAAGCTAACAGGATACAGAGTAAACAGAAACATAAACATTGGTAGGCAAAAGACTTAAAATAAAAGAGAAAATGTATAAGGTTTAATAAGGAACTGTAGAGGAGAAGATTGATTGATTGATCAATTAATTGATTGATTGAGGGATTAGTTGATACTTTTGGAGAATACCTTTGAGTACAAATGCTCTTTTACACATATTTCACATCAGTAACAGAGATTAAAAGACAATATAACAAATACAATAAGCAAGTTACAGTGGAATGAAGACAAACAAGTACAAATATAATGGAACAAGTACAATTAATAGGCTGGAATCAGTTGCATACAATTTTATAATAAGGCAGGTAGACAGTATTGGTGTAAAACAAGCATAGTAAGGGGGCATGGCTTCAGAGGCAGAGTCTGGCTCAGTTTAAGGTGTATACCATGAGGTACTTTAGTTAAGATGATTAGCAGTTACAGTTGCACTGAACTGTTAAGTTTGCCCATAGTACTCTCTTAAACTGGTCAGACTTATCAGGCAGCAACCCTAACTGTAAATAAATGCTTGCCCAGCTGAATATTGTGGAAAGGCAGTTCAAGGGCATTCTGAGCCATGCTCCTTGTGTTGTAGAGATTGGTGACAGGGCACAAGCAGTGAGTTAAGTCCTTGAGGGTTAGGCCCTGTGGTACCTTTTTGGCTAGCAGACATGTCTGGAACATAATTCTGCCAGGTAGGGGTAACCAATTTGTTTGATTTGAGAGAAATTGAAAATGCTATTCTTCAGAAGAAGCCATATAATAATGGCAAAACATTGAGGTGGAAGCTAAAACAAATTCACTAGAGAAAAAGCAACATTTGTGATGCAGCTTTATTTTTGAATAGCGCCCCTCACAGATTTCTGTATGACTGCAGCTTTATTTTCTAAGTACTGTGAGCATCAGACTTCACCCTGCACAGTCCTTCTTCTGCAGAAATGAGGTATTTCATGCCTTAGAGGTACCCAAGGAATAGACTGACCCAGACTTCCTCTAAACTCAGTACCAGTTTCCCCATTATCAACCTCACCTGCAACTGGTTTTTACGGTAGGGGCCACAGGTCCCTTAGATTCACTTATACTTCAAAATCCTTCAATGTAGAAATAATTACTAGTACCCATGGGGACTGTTTCCCCACTCGGTTTACATGGCTAGGAGAGGCATTTACTTCCTGGGGGTCTGGGGTGGCACCAGTGAAGCTCCCACTCTGTCCCAGGAATGTGACCCCCGTGGGAGGACAGCACAGGTGTACATTACTACTCCTTAGGATTTTGATCCCATATGAGTGGATTGCAATTTAGGGGCAAGGACAGGCAGACATCCCCTAGGGCAGGGTTTCTCAAATGGTGAGGCCAACCTCCCTGAGGAGGCCCCAAGCAGTTCCAGGGGAGGCTCAGTCAAGCCTCACAATGTACTGTACCAAAAGCATCAGTGCAAGCTACATTGACATTTTTAACCTATAGCTTTCTATTCTATTTTAGATCACCCATTTCTCCTGTCTAGTAAAATGCTCGTTGTTCCACAGGTTGAGTCTACTTTAGCATCTGTGTTAAGATCTGAAACAATTATATGGGAGTACTCCTTTTAATACAGGTAGCTCCAGGTTCTTATTAGTACTCATAGATATCTGTGAACACACATTGTTCCTTATGGTCAGGGAACAAAGTCTATTGCATGCTAGTTTACCACAGCCACAAGAAAATTGATGGTATACGATGGGTGTTCAAAAAAGTTGAGAATGATCCTGAAAACCTGGGCTAGCCATTTTGAAAGGAGTTCTTACTTTATCATTTCTAATCTCAAAAATTCTGAAGCTAAGAGATAAATAGTGGCTCCTGCAAGACCAGAGAAATGGGTGACCTAAACTGTAATAAAACAGAATAAGTTCAGTATTTTTACAGTAGCATACACTGCTGCCTTACATTTTGAGTAGTTAATGTTTGATATGAAGAGACTAGGAAAACTGAATGCAAATGGTCCCAGGTGAATAAACTTGGTCATTTACTCAATGTCATTTTACAATACATTCTTTCCTGTGTACAGAGCAAAGTATTGCATGGTATTGTTTCTGTGAGGAGGACTGATGTTTTTTTTGATAAATTAGGGGAGGCCTGAGATTTTTTCCATATCTTGGGGGAGGATCACTATGACAATGTTTGAGAACTAATACCTTAGGGGTTTGAGGCTACCACAGGTTCGACCTCTCACTATCTCCAAAGAAATGACCCCCATGGGCAGAGGGTCCCAGACCTAATTATTGCTACAGAGGCATGCCCTCAAATTTTCCTGCCTAGTGTGGGGGGGGGGAGGCTGCTATGTGTCCTGTGCAGTCCTGATACAAAACAGTTCCAAATCACTTCTATTTCTCTTCCTCTGAAAGTTGCTGACTGTTTTTCCGATAAGTCTGTTTCTCCTCTTAGACAAAGACTTGGTGAATCCAAGGGAGATGTCCCTCTCTGGGGATATTTACCAACAGCAGGTGCCACAGTCACAGCAAGATGTTTCTGGGGCTTCCACACAGGAGCAACGATTTAGCACAGGGAGCATGGATGCATGCCTGGCATACACCTCACCAGAATTAAGGCTACTTCCTGCAGCTCTCTGAGCAGCAGGCAGCTGACTCCTCCCCTCAGTAAGCTGGGACACACCAGATGGCCCTGCCCACTAAAACCCCTGCAGAATTAACTCTTTAGAGAATTTTAGACAGGTCACAGGACCTACTATACATAACATTCTAATCAGTTCCCATAGACCTTCATCAGTAGCAGAGCTCCTTTTAGGGGGCTGCACTAATATGCTTCAACACTGTCATGTCTTCCAATTCTCAACCTCCACTTCTTGCTTTACTTCTACTTCGACTTCACTATACTTCTTTCTTCTGCACTGCCATTTTCTAGACCCTATGGCCATAGGGAGACACTAATGAAACAGGGATACTCCAGTTCATCTCCACCAAAAATCTGGAAGTTTGAACAAATAAAACTGTTGGAGTAGGCAGCTGAAAGTTTTGAAATTCCAGTAGCAAAGAAATACAAATCTAGGCAATGATGGTATGAATTTTTCTTTTCCTGACTCCAGTGTAAAAAAATCTTTGCTGAAAAGCTACTCCACAGTGATTCAGGAACTCAGCATCCATCTGCCATCTGATATAGACCTCCAGGATAAGGGGAAAAGACCGCTAGAGAGCCCAGACAAGAGTTGGCAATGGGAGTGAAGAAAGGGGATGTGCTGGTGGTGACTGATCTGAACCTGCTTAATACTGAATGGGGCATATCATTGGCCAGGTGCAGCAGAAGTCAGACTCTGTCGGACCCATTATAAGATTGCTTGCTGGTGCGCTGATTTAGGAACCTACTAGACAGGCAGTCATTCTCAATTTGGCGCTCAGCAACACAGATAGCAGGTATCAACCTCCAGGACAAGGGGAAAAAAGAGCTAAGGAACTCAGAGAAGAGCTTGCAATGAGAGTGGAATTAGAAGAAAAAGGAAGCACCCACCACAGAAGTCAAGCCTGAAATGGTTTTATGAACAATCTTAGCATTTATTCATATCTAAAAAAATGGCAAGCATTGCTCTATACAACAGTGGAAAAAACACCGGCCACATACATCAACACGCTAACAGACTTATGTTTCACTTGAAGGAATTCCAAGCTTCATGAGATTGAAGAAGAGGGAAGTGGTAGTGGTGACTGATCTTAATCCACAGCAGCAATTCCACTCAAAAACCACATCAGATGTACCCAGCATAAATGTGGAGAACAGGATGCAAAAGTCAAATGCTGGCACCATCAGTTCCAGTGAAAAAAAGCTTATTTACAGGCAGCCATTCTCGATTTGGTGCTCAACAACTCAGAGATGGCAGGTGGAGGGAGGGTAGGGGAGTCACTGGGATCTGGTGACAATACTTACTAAAGGAGCTTAACATGTGTACCCTTGAGAAAAGGAGGGAGAGGGGGGATATGATAAAAACTTTCAGGTACCTCAAAGGAATCAACAAAGTCCAGGAGGGCAGCATCTTTCAGAAAAAGAGACATGCAAGAACAAGGCGGCACAATTTGAAGACGGGGGATGGTTTAGAGGTAATGTGAGAAAGTATTGTTTCACAGAGAGGGTTTTGGATGCATGGAACAACCCTTCTGAGGAGGTCATGGAGTCAAAAACAGTGGGGGAATTCAAGAATGCATGGGATAGACATAAGACAATTCTAGCGGGGGTAAGGAGGAAGTAGGTTGTTGGTTAACTAGGATCTGCAGCTTATTCATTAGGTAGGGAAATGGGCAGGCTAGGTGGGCCAAGCGGTCCTTATCTGCCATCAAATTCTATGTTTCTATGTAATAATTGTCTTTTGTTCACACAGGTCCTTGGGGTCAGAATGCCTCTGTCAAAAACTGAGGTCCTAGATTTCAGAAGAGCAAACTTCAACCTGAGGAAGGAACTGGTCCAAGACAAACTGACCAGGGTGAACTGCATCAGAGGTGTAGAGAAAAGACTGGGGCAATCGGGGGATCACTTTCAATGCAGCAAAGTCATGATTCAGAACTGTTACAAAACAAAACGGGTACAAAGACCAATATGGTTCTCAAAAAGTGTCAGAGGAGCAGTGATGGCCAAGAAAAAGACTTTCACCTGGTACAAGGAGAAGCAATTGGAGGATGAATGGGGAGATTACCAAGTAACCATGGAAGCAAAGAAGATGGTCAGGGAGGCAAAGGCAAACATGGAGCTGCATATTGTAGAGGGGATCAAGGGTGGAGAAAAATAATTCTTCAGATATAGTAAGGAAAAAAGGAAGCAGGGAGGGTGTATTATTAGGCTACAAGAGGGTGATAGGCACTAGAGGAAGATGAACAAAAAGCAGCCATCTTTACCGATTACTTCTGCTCTGTCTTCAGAAGAAAAGGTAGCGGGACCCTTTCTGAAAGTGGCAGCAAGGCCGCTGTCATGGGCATTCCTGAAATGAAGCAGCTAGTATTTACCAGAAAATGAGTTCAGAAGGGGCTTGAAACCCTAAAGATACATAAAGCCCCAGGGCCAGATGGGATGCACCGAAGAGTGCTCTAGGAATTGATTTCAGAACTGGCTGAACCCCTAGTACTGCTATTCAATAGCTCCATTCACACAGGGGTAGTTCTGAAAGACTGGATGGTAGCACACGTAGTCCTGCTACATGGGTGAGCAAGGAGTAACTTGAAAATTACAGGCCTGTCAGCCTTATTTGTGTAGTGAGTAAACTGATGGAGTCACTAATCAAAGAGGACCTTCTGGATTACCTAAGCATAGGGCTGTGTGAAATTCAATTTATGCCGGCAGAATTTTGGCAAAAGTCAGGAATGTACTTTGGCAACCTTCATGGAAATTCCAACAAGAAAACAGTGGAATGAATATCTGAATTGTGGATTAATTTGTTAAACTGCAGAAAGAAACTAAAAATTTCCCTTTTGAAGTTTGGTATTACATAAATAATCTTGTGTGTAATAAAAAAAATAAATTCTGCAGGACGGATCACTATCAGTGGTGAGTCTTTGAACTGTGGAATGAATATCTGAATTGTGGATTAAGTAAGTAATACGACACAACGGGGTGTGCATTACGGTGTGATAACCACACTGCTAGGAGTGTCTTATTGTACTTATAAAATAGCTTAAGAAAAAAAAATTGCACAAGAAACAATTGAGCAACTGAAAAATTGAGTTTATTTTAAGTGAGGAAGAAAAATAGCCCCAAAAATTGGGGTTGGGTTGGGCAAAATAACCAAGAGAAAACTAAACTGAACTGTATGTTGTATTTCTATTGTGCACAAATTAATATATAGGATATAGTGTTTGGCAACTAAAATGTTTAATCTCCACAGAACAAACAACACAGCAAATGGTATTTACTTTAAACTCACACAGCTACTAAACTGATTACTTCTTGGCAAGCGGTATGCTGAACATTCTACTTTTGGGGTACTGACAGCAAGGAATTTGTAAATGATTCTGCGCTGACTGGGGAACTGTTTTTGAAAGAAGAAATGTGTGGTTAGTGCTGTGTTGCATTTTTACATTGAATACGGTTATCTTTTTTAGTTTAATTTGCTGAGCTGAGTCACTGACTTTCCTGTCACTGAGCTACGGCATTTAGCATGGTGCGTTGCTTTTCACCTGACTTTACGTCTGTTTATGCAAGTGCCTTGATCACTACATAATTAGCATTTTTAGTTTTAATTGGGATGAAGAGAAGTGACAGGGGACGTTGTTTCCTACTGTGTCTCTATTTTTTTATCTCAGGATTTACTATGGGACAATGCTTTGAATGTAATAGGGACCCCCACTTTTTGCTGGGAGCTCACAAGTAACATTCCTTTTGTTTGGGTATGCTGCTTTGGTTTCTTTTCAGCACCAATTGCTTTGTTTGAACTTCTAATGTGATATTTTATGTTTAATATATGCTTTGGGGGGGTTGCTGTTGAAGGCTGCAGTTGAAGCTCGGAGGTCGCAGTGATGCATGCCCGGCAGTATAATTCCATCTGTGGTTCATGATTTACACATACATCACTGCTGTGAGCAATGCTGGTGTCACAATATATGAAGTGCTGTTGCCAGGGCAATGTTCAATGGTTTGTTTTGCTTTCATTTATATCCGATTTCAATTTGATTTGCAATGTTGCATTTGTGAGCTTACTTTCTGCATATTACACTGCTTCTGAGGGACTGTTGGTGCAGTGGCCAACAACAAAATGGGAGAAATAAATGGTGATATAAATATTTTTTTAAATTCTAATCAGAATGCCACATAGGGAGAACATTGAGCCTGTCAAGTCTGTGCTGAGGTTTTTCTACTGGTCCTAGTTATTTACAGTGCAACATCACCCCATGTTGCACTATAAATAACAAATCAGATTTCTTTATTTATGATAGCTATTTTATAATATATTATATTGCAGAAAGAAATTCAGCAGAACTGTTCACTGAACTATGCAATAATTACATGTCTTGTGAAAGCATACACTGCCCCGACAGTGATATGTTGACAGTGACCAACACTACAGTGACAACAGCGCCAGATCACTGTAGTGTTGGTGCTGGACCTTGGCACTGTTTTCTGGGGTCTTGCACCCCCTCACCTAATCAGCTCTGACTTGGAGAAAATATGGTAGGCAGTTAGTACCTTTATGTCGACCACAAATGCAGTCAACATAAAGGTTTCACTGTACCATCCCTAGACAAAACTTTTGTTGTTGTACGGTCGTAGATCCTTGTGGAATGATCCATTAAACTATGGAATACAATTCCTCAGAACTGTCATTCTACAGTTCATGTGTATTATTCCACAGTTCAGCCAGAAAATTTCTTGGAACAAATTGCAGATTCATTGAACAGATTTAGAGGATTCTGATTTTGCCAAAGGTGGAAGTTTGGAAAATATGCACTCAACCCCCCCCCCCCTTTCAAGCAGTTGATGCTTCCTTTGTCTTTCTCTACTCCTTAATATATAACCCTATTGCTATTTTTAGTTCTGTATCCACCTTGATCTTTCTGACAGCCCTTCCTGTTTCATTCAATTTTCTCTGGTGGTCCTGCAATTCTTCTCCTTGTGCCCATGCTTATATTTTCCTAAATGCCTTCCTTTTGGCCCTAACTGCTTCCTCCACTTTTATGGAAAACCAGAGGGGTTTCTGGTGCTTTTTTGTATTCACTTGCAATGTATCTGAACATACTGGTAGTATATCAGTCCGAACTGTGAGAGGGCTTTTGGTGTGTGCACACCTCCTCCACTTATCACAGCTTTGGATACTGAATCTGCTCCCTAGTTCTTCCCACCTTGCTTTTCTCCTCCCTTTTCCTTTGAAGTCCTTGCCCAGTGACAAGGAAAATGAAAAGCCGATAGTGTTCACGTACAGCTCCTAATTCCTGCTTGAAATCTTATCCCTGCTTTTCATTCTACAAACAGTATGTGCCATTATTTACTTCATGTGTGCTGCTGTTTAGTGCTTTGCTTCTAAGGAAATGGCAGAAATATAGCACGACCCATGTACTTGCATACCCATGATGCAGTGTTTCCAACTCATGGTATTAATGTAGTCTAATACTGTGGTACACAGCAAGTAAAAGAGATATTGCAACAAGTTCCTACTCTCATCGATCAGTTCTGGAACGGAGCTCTGTTACTCTGTTTGCCAGTGTTTTGAACACTAAATTTAAAGCATTTTAGTCATTAAAACATAAACACATAGAGCTATAGAAAATTGTCAGCAGAAAAGAACCACTAGACCCACCCAGTCTGACCAAGGATTCCCTGCCTATTGTACCTTTGCAGATCCAAACTGATGTCTGGGGACCCTCCCTGTATCTGTAATACTGTATGCCCCTGTGTCTGTACCATGCATGCTTATAAATTTCCATCATTATTTCAAGCCTCCACAACTTTGAGTGGAAGTTGGTCCTCATATTTTCTCACATCAATCCTGAAATTTCCCACCTCTAGTTTCATTACATGCTATCTGGTACTGGAGATCATCCTGTTTTATACAAGTATATTCAGTTCCTTGCAGAATGTGAACCTCTGGTCTGTTGCATTCTTGGCTAGTTTTTATTTATTTATTTATTTATTGAAATGTTTCACCAGGAAGCACACTGAACAACAAGTTGCTCATCTCCCAGTGCGACCTGTTGAATTTCACTGTGAAATCAAGCTGCACTGATCAACATATAGTAAATAAACAAGACTCAACACATACACCCCAGATAAACCCTATCCTTGTAACAAAGCTGGTTATGTTCACTTGCTTACTCCCAGGATGCACCTGTTAACAAGCCTCTGCTTCATGTGTCTTTCCTGGCCAAAAATTTAATAAATAAAATTAAAACAATCAATTAAATAAATGAATAATGCACAACAGGGTGTGTGTCATGCTGAGATAACACCATTATCCCAGCATGACATACAATCTGGAGTACATTATTCCTGTTATACAATGGTTTGTTTATTAAAAGAGAAGAGAAAATGGGAAAAAAATGTGTTTAAAATGTTTTTTGGGTTACTTTTTTGGGGGAGGTATACTAATTGGAAAAAAAAAGGTCCATATTTTTTCTTTTGTGCTGCAGGTGGCGCTACTGCTATATGGATGCATGTATGCTGCTTTATGGTCTATGTTTGTGACTGTGTCTGTGTGGTCTGCCATACATTATTTTGTTGCTGTGTTATGACCTTTGTGACTGCTTCTGTGCCCCCCCCCCCCCCAATTCAGTCCTTCCTCATGTCATGTTTGCTATTGCTTTGTTTTGGTCCCTCTGCCTTTTTTATTTTATCAGCTTTGTTTTTCCAGTCCCCCACTCTGCTACTTGTGTGTGCCTGTGGTGACCAAGCAGTATAGGAAGCTGAGTGTCATGCAGCAACCTTTTGAGATGGCTTGCCATTGGACACCGCAGTAGGCTGTGGTAAAGTCAAATTGAAATGATGGTAGTGGAAAGAATACAGCACAGAAAATGTAGGGAAGAAAAAAACAGACGTTTGTCTCTTTTGGTGTGCTTGTGATTCTTGATGTGACTGCAGTTGTTTTGATGGGGATGCGCTGTTACTGCCCCGCAGAGCAGAATGAGAATCAGAGGAGGGTGGCTTCAATTTGCTTTTTTGTTTGTTTGTTTTCCAACTGTTTTACAAAAGGAGGAACTAATACTCTGCTGTGCAAGGAATGTTGACTCGATGTGCAGTGTGGGGCACAGTTAAGCAGGGTACCGAGTGGTTGGTAGTGAAGCCGATCACATAAACAGCTTCATTTTCTCTGATTGTTTCCTGTGGAGTGATTTAGTTAAGATTTCATGTGGTCATGTGTGTGCTGGGACTAGATCTATTATGTTATGCTGGGATAACATCACGGGTCCAGTTCCACATGGACCAATCAGAGTACAGCAACTTGCAATGTGTGTGAATAAATTAATATCTGTGTAAACTTTTGGGGTGGGTACCGGGTCATTATAGCGCAGATAAAACTGCACATGAAATACCGTGCATGGAATAGCGCAAATGGTTGTACAGCGACAGTAGGTTTTACAGCGTGCGATAAGAACCACTACCCTGTCACTGTACACTTCCATGCATGACAGTGAAGGACACTGCTGGGGCAGTGCCTGGCTGAGCTGCACCTGTGGTGGAGGGGCTAGAGCACCTGCTTCCAACATTGGAGACCTGGTGCTGTGGTTTGGTTCCCATCAAGTCCCACTGTGATACTGCTTTTGTTTTCTGCAGCAAACACAATTTAGCCCCACTCCATGTTTGCCTCATTCCCCAAAGTCCATGACCACCTGGAGTTGATTATAATAAGTCTTGGGGGGGGGTCACTGTTCTTTTGTGGTTGGCTGGCGTGCTGTGCCATTGTTATTTTGCCACCCGCTGATTTGCATGCGGTATTCTTGATGTGCATGGTTTTGATCATGACATTATGACCCCATGCCTTTGGGGTGTGCCCCATCTTCACCTATCACGTATCAGATTACTGAATTTCCTCCCCAATTTTGCCCACTCTCTGCCAGCCTCCTCCGTTTCCCTTTGAAGTCCTTACCCAGTCACAATGTTATGTGTGAGCCTCTTCCTTTCCCAGTCATGACAAATGTGTTCTTTTTTAACTGCTGCACTGTCTATGCCCAACAACTATGCAGAAAATACAAGCAAGTGAACATCTGGTATTGGTCAATGCTTGTTCTTCTGCTTGGCTACTATTCTGATGCAGTTTTGGGATACCCTTCTTAATCTCCAGTTTGAAACATACCAAATTGTGATCACTGGACCGGAAAGGTTCATTCACTTCCACACCCTCCACCCCACTACTTCAGAACTGGTCAGTGCCAAATCCAGGGCTACCAGCCCCCTTGTTGGCGCCTTTACTAGCTCAACCATGAAACTTTTATTCAGTCTGTCTAACAGCACCAGGCTCCTTCTTGGCCACCAGTGGTGTCTCCCAGTTTACACTGGGCAGTTTGAAGTCTCCAACTATCACTACCACCCCTTTACTGGATAATTGTCTGAGTTCCTACTCCAGAGCTCTGTTTTCTTCCTTCTGCCCTGTTGACCTGAAAATCTCACCTATTCAGAGCTCCATCCTTCATAAGTATTCCACTTTACCTGCCACCTAGACTGAAATGTCTTCTGCAGCCTCTATGTCATCTGTAACATATAGGGACACCCCCACCCTTTCCTACTCTTCAGTCTCTCCTAAATATGACGTATAATTGTGAGGTCTTACTTAAGACTGACTGAAGTCCAATTTTCTCTATCTGCAACTAATCTGGCTATGCCTCCACCATTAATGCCTGTAGGTCAATTATTTTGTTTATCAGGCTTCTGGCATTCAGACTGATATCTATTCACTTGCCCCACAGATACCCTTAATCCCTGGTGATGTCCTTGGATTTGACTCAGGCAAAACTATCATTAGAAAACCACCTCCCCTTCAGATTTTTTCCTTCCAGTTTATGTTTCTTTCCCCTCCTTCTTGGTTTCCCCACCTAATCCAATCCCCTTAATTCCTCTCTGTCCTCAATAAGATGTAATCAAAAGCTGCTGGTAGTCTTAGCACAGATGTTGCAGGCTGCTTGACTTTGTTGCTTTCATTTCATTGCATAATGTAATAGATGTAAGTAAGGTATATTATCATAACTTTATACAGTGATATTACAGTACTCTGGGTACCTAGACAACCTATGTAACCAGAACATTTACAGTATCCAGCAGTTGCATGTGCGTACAACACACATTTCATTTTCTGCTAACAGATATAGTGAGATATATTGTACATTATCTTGGCATTATGCATTTTATAAAGTGACTAGAATGCTACCAGGCAATCATTATACTGTATAAGAAACAAACAAAATTAAAATGGAGAAAACAATAGAAGAAAAGGCTGACTAAAATTGAAAACATATTAGAGTGTCATAATACTATGCAAAGCAGTGAATTGTGAGTTTGTGGATTTCTTTTCCAGATTCCCTTCTGATGCTCTATTTGTCAAATACTTTATTAAGTGTGATATTACAGTGCTGTTTCACTGTAAGATTGTGTGTGTACGACAAAGTTTATTATCTAAATTTTCCTGAACTATTTCTGACAGATTTGAATTATAAGGGTAACAATGTATTTCCTAATGATAGTTCAGCTCTTGCAGATACCGCACTGTTCAGTCTCATTCTAGTTTGCTGAATATTTCTTGTATTTATGTGATGGGTTCTGTGGTTACTACATACTGTGGAGCTCAGGGCACATTAATACTGTACATAGCAGAGTCAGATATCTTCAGCCCACAAAGAGTCAGTGGGAAGGTTTTGTTGGTTTTGTTTAAAACAGTCACTGCTCTTCTATGGATCTTCAATGGATAATCTTCAGGTTTTGTAAAGTCTTGAACTAGAAACTTAGGTGGTCCTTGAAAATCCTGGACATACCTTGTGTCATATGAACAGTCTAAGGTAACATTTGTTTCCTCATATACTATTACAGAAGGTCTCATCTGGGTCACAGAATCACCACAACATGTCTCTGCAAAGTAAAAAAAGAATTAGACATGCTATAGTCACACATACATTGCTTATCTTCAATTTGTATGGTAACAATAGGATACTGGATGGAGTGCATATTAATATATAAATTAATCATGCATTTTCTATCATTACACCAAATGCAATGCTGTACTTACTATAACAAGCATTTGTCAATGCCAACTGTTGTCTCGCTGGCATTGGCATTGGTAGTGCCGGAGTTAGAGATGCATAATAGGAATGGCAGTGAAGCATTGAAGTGGCGTCAACCCCACCCCCACCCTGTAGAGACTGACAGGCACTGGGGTGTGCCTTTGGGTCATCAGCTGTAATGCTCATGCCATTGTACCTCACTCTACCCTGTAGACACTGACAAGTGCTGTGGTGTGCTTTGGGGTCTTTGGGCAATATGCTTAACCCATTCCATAAGGAAATACGCTGAGGTGGGTGCAGTATAGGAGAATGGGGTGAACTCTGTGGCTGAACAGTGCAAGGCACACCACATGCCTGTCACTGGTTGCAGGGTGGGGGTGGGGGTGGAATGGCTTGAGCATTACAGCCGATGATCCCAAGTCACACCCCTGAAGCCTATCAGTCTCTACAGGGTGGGATATTTCAGTTGGAAACCCTAACACTGTAGGCGTGTGTTGGTATTTTCACTCCAAATTTTCAACATGGGCTGTTTGTGAGCCCACTTCATGAAAAGCAGCACTATCAGTTTGTTGGCTGAAAGGTGGTTTTGCACAATGGCTATGCCATTTGGTGACACAGGGATGAAAACACAATTTGGGCAGGATGTGGAAAATGACATCTGTATTATTCATGAGGAGGCATAAAAAATGGCAACGTTGAAAATCTGGAGTGAAAATATGAAAAATTGGTGAAGTCATGAGCATGCATAGAAACTGCGCAACACACATTGTAACCCAATTACTTTTGGGAGTTTTTTTATCCACATTTTCAAGATAGGCATTTTGGGCTCTCCCCTCATGAACAGTGGTGCTATGATTTTGTTAATCAGTACCAAAAGGTGATTTCCCACAGAGACCACACCATTGTGCACAAGAGGTGTGAAACACATTTTGGGCAGGCTATGAAAAATGACAGCTGCACTGTTCATAAGGAGGTGTGAAAAAATGCCAGTGTTGAAAATCTGGCATAAAAACACTGCAAATTTGTGAAGTTACAAGGGTGCGTGGTAACTGCGCAATGCACGCTTGCAACACAGTCATTTTATGGACTTTCAGCACCAAATTTTTAACATAGGCATTGTAGGACCACTGCTCATGTGCAGTGTCACTGTCATTTTCTCAAACTGTCCCAAAAACTGATTTCACACAGCAACCGCGCTATTTTGCACCGGAAGTGAGAAAATACATTTTGGACAGGATATGTAAAATGACAGTTGTACTGTTCCCACAGCATCCATGCCATTGTGCACAAGAAGTGTGAAACACATTTTAAGTAGGCTGTGAAAAATGACAGCTGTACTGTTGATAAGGAGGTGTGGAAAAATGCCAAATTTGAAAATCTGGAGTGAAAATATTGCAAATTCTCGAAGTTACGAGCGTGCGTGGAAACAGCGTAATGCACGCTCGTAAAAAAGCCATTTTTTTAGAAATTTTTCACCAAATTTGCAACATAGGATTTTTGAGAGACCCCTTCATAACAGTGGCACTGTCATTTCGTTACTCAGTCCTGAAAGGTGATTCTGCGCAGTGACCACAAAATCACCTTATGGGACTGAATAACACCATGTCAGTGATTGAATTCATGAGGAGGGGTTCCAATAATCCCATGTTGTAAACTTGGTGCAAAAATTCACAAAAATGGCCCAGATATGCACCAAAATTGAAAACCCCCTATTTATGCCATTATACAGCTTACTAGCATTTCTTCATTTCGCAGTCGACTTTGAAGAGTGCAGACGTGTTCCTGGTCCACCAAAGATCATCGCGCTGGACACCAGAGGTAAGTATGGGGTGAATGGGGTGTGGGGAGGCAGGGTGTGCAAAGGGTGGGCATGGGTTGTGGGAGGGGGAAGGGAGACCACGAGGGACAGTTTTCTTCTTTCACGGGTAAAAAAAAAATAATAAATCACGGGATGGTTTTTCTTTTTCAGGGGATTTGGCACACTGGGGTGGGCTCCCAGCATGCTACCTAAGTGTTTTGGGGGAGATGCTGTAGCTGATGGGGGATTGGGCACCCCCCTCAGCACACAATGAAAGTGGGGGGGGCAAGAGCCGAGGGGGATTGGGTACTCTCCTCAGCACACAACAAATGGGGTGGTGCATGATGCCGACAGGGAGTAGTCTTCCTCCATTGGCTCATACTGTCTATCAGGGCATGCCGACAGGGGGATTGGGCACCCCCGAAGTCGGCATTATGGCAGGCAGTGTGCTGCCATGTTTTTCCTTTTTTAGCAGGGCAAGCACGTCGGGAGGTGCCGCTGCGTATGATGAGCTTTGCTTGCATTGCAGCAGACCTTTCATTAGATGTGCTCACCACATTATGTATTCATGATGTGGCACAGGCATGCAGGCTTATTGGGGAATGAGGGATGCACCTACTGATGCATGCCCTGCATTCGCCTAACAGTGACCGTACCTCCAAATCTGCTACTACCGCAATATGTTGGCTGTGCATGCACAAGCCAACATAATAAAATGACACAAGTGTGCAAATGCATAAAAAATGTCAGTGCATTGTCTGCCTGGAACTGGAAACAGTAAGTCCACATTGGAAATCTTTTATATTACTTTCCAAGAAGTAAAACTTTCTGTTTGAGGGTTTCTTTTGTTATGGTTAGGTTTCCTGTGATGTCATATCTATTGCACAGAAGGAAAGAGAGGAAGACTGTGTGTGTGTGTGCATGATGTGCGCACGGTGTGTGTGTGTGTGTGTCTGTGTCTGCATCTGTGTATTACATTTTACATTAAAGAGTTTGCCTTTTGTGAGTGAATCTTTATTTACACTGGCATAAGTGGGCTTGAGATGCTAAAACTAACTGCAATAGGATTTTTTTTTGAGGGGGTCATGGTTGCTTTGGGAAATGAGTTTCTGTTAATTATGGATCTGAGGCTACAAATTGGTTTGTTATGGTATCTGTGATACTGACAAATGGTTCAGGAAGCTAACAAGAGAGACTGTGGGCTCTCCTGCTTGGTGATAAAACAGCAAGGGTGTGTGGCGCTTAACGGTAGCTGGGGATCAGTGATTTCTGGTAGATTTTGTAAACTGTAACTAGTTATGCTACCTTCATTTACATAATGTGTTTGCAGTTCACTTTTTATCAAAGCAGAATTGCATGTTAGCAATGAAAATGTTGATCTAAACTCTTCTTACGGATGAATAGCAAGATTTATGCTGACGTATTGTGAAGGGGAGGAAGAGAGAAAAAAAAGAGGATCTGGGGTCATGACCAGACACCAAATGCATCACAAATGTTTGTTCCACACTCCATCCAGTGGAGTTGAGACACATACAGTATATATGAATCAGTCTGCTTCCTCTCTCTCTCTCTCTCTCTCCCTCACCCCCACAGCGATTGTTCAGTAGCACTCTATTCTGCTCCCCTCCTCAGTAACAGAGCTGCTCAGTGGCACTTCATCCTGCTCCCCTATCCCAGTAGCAGAGCCCCCCCCCAAAGTCCACCACTTCTAACTTCCAACAGCGAGGTGCCGAATCCCTGTTGTCAGCATAGACCACCATCAGTCTGTCATCGAGGCACAGGTCAGGAAGCACAGGAAAACCAGGAGCAGTTTCAAAATTTACAAATAGTGTTTTATTATTTACAGCAAAATAAAAAATTAAAATTGTTCAGTATAACTATTTACAATGGCAGTACAAACATAGAAAGCAGGGTCCTTCTGAGTTTTTCTTCTTAATTTCCAATCTCAGTCTTTCAGTCTCTGTCTCTCCATCTTGCAAAACATCACAGCTCTTTTTATCAAAAGTCTTTGCATGAAACATGTTAAGAGAACATTCTGCTTCTCACACAGTGTTCTTGTCAGTTTCAGCAGGTTCAGCAAAAAGGAACATTGTGACTCAGAACTGACCTCCTGTTGACAGCTCTGGAAATATTTTTCAAACCAGCATCTCAGGTTAACCCCTTGCATTCCAGTTTTTGCAATCATTTTAACAGTATAACTGTATACAGTTTTAAACAAAGGGATACCAGCTCAGTAACATTTCCACATAAAGAACATAAAGACACACATATATTTTTATACCCATAGATATGCAAGGGTGAAGAAAAGACAGAACAGTAAGTGAAGGCAGAAAGATAACAAGAGATGGAGAATTCTGAAACTGTCTGAGTGATCAGTTCTTAGGTCTCACAAGAAAAGTTGGTTGCACAACCAGACAGACAAGATACAGAAAAGAAGAGCATAGAACAGACCTTGTGTTTAAACTCTTTCTGCATAACAAATGGGGCAGGGCCTTATTCAGCCCTGTCACATGGTCCAACAGTTGGGGACACCAGAATGTCTATCCCCTGTGCTCCCAAATGTCAAAACTGGGGTTTCTAATGTCCAATATTAGAATGTATCTGTAATAAAGAAAACCATCCCTCAGTGTCATTTTCTTTTTATGTTGATTGCGCATATGCGCAAGAAACATGTTGCATCAGCTTTCTGCACAAGCAGGTTATGGAGGCATGGCACTGTTGTGCCCAATGCCACCACAGCCTGCAAAGGCTTGTCCTCCATCCCCCAATGCCATGGCATGCTGCTGCTGACACTAGTTCAGCCAGCTTGCCACAACCTACTAAAAAAGTAGCCGCTGCAATCAGGGGCTGCCTCGTCAGTGCAGCGTCAGCCATCCGCTGCAATGAGGGAGTGACCCATCATTGCAAGGCGGGATGTGAACCTCCCGGTGTTGTTCCTGCTGATGGGGGGGCCCAATCCCCGTCGGCATAATGATACCCCCCTTTTTGTTCCTGCCAATGGGGGTGCCCAATCCCCATCGGCATCATGATACCCCCCCTTTTGTTCCTGCCAATGGGGTGCCAATCCCCATCGGCATCATGATACCCCCTTTGTTTCTATAGCCAAGCAGTGCCCAATCCCCCTTGGCCCTGCAGCTCCTCCCCTGTCCTTGTTTGCTGATGGGGTGCCCAATCCCCTGTTGGCTAATGCACCCACCCACCCACCCACCACACAGGTGGCACACTGGGAGCCCACCCCAGCGTGCCAAAACACCTGTTAAACAAGAAAACGTCCCCGATGTCTTATTTTTTTCAACCTGTAAAGGAAATGGTCCCTCGGAGCTCTCCCAGGCCCCCCCTCCCACAACCCACACCCACCCACTGCACACCCTGCCTCCCCACACACCCGCTCCAGAGTCTGGTGCGACAATCTTCGTGGACCGAGAACACGCCTGCACTCTTCAAGCCGACCGTGAACTGAGGAAATGCAGGTAAGCTGTATAATGTAATAAATGGGTTTTTCAACTTTAGTACATATCGGAATTTTTGGGACTTTTCACCAAATTTTCAACATGGGTTTTGGGATCCCTCCTCATGAATTCTTGAACTGTCATGGCATTAATCGGCCCTGAAAGGTGGTTTCATGGTCACTGTGCGGAATCACCTTCGGGCAGATTAACAAAACAACAGTGCCAGTGTTCATGAGGTGGGCCTCAAAAAGCCTATATTGCAAATTTCGAGGAAAATCCAACAAGCATTTGTCAATGCCGAATGTTGCTTGCTTGTATGTGCTGTTTAGGTATTTGGAAGTGACAGTTTCATGCCTTCCTCCCAAGACATCCACTGTGTCTTTCCATTCAGTATTCACAGAAGAGTGGGAGGGGCAAGGGCCACAGCAGTACAGCAGTTGCCAAGGGGGTGAAGAGGTGGACAATAGTCCATTCAAAGGCAAAAGAGTCCTGCAGGAGCTCACTAAATTGAAGGTGGACAAAGCGATGGAACCAGATGGCATACGCCCAAGGATGTTAACAGAACTGTGAAGGGAGATAGCAGTACCTCTGGCAGCCATGTTCACTGAGTCATTCAACATGAGTGAATTGGAGGAGGTCACATGTGGTCCCTCTACACAAGTCTGGCATCAGGGAGGAGGCAGGGAACAATAGGCCATTCAGCCTCACCTCAGTAGTGGGGAAGATCATGGAGACATTGCTTAAAGAAAGGGTAGTGGGGCATCTAGATGCCATCGGAACCCAGGACCATAGACAACATGGATTCACAGTGGGGACATCATGTCAGATAAATCTGGTTGATTTATTCGACTGGGTGACAAAGGAAGTGAATCAGGGTGGGGCAGTGGACAACGCTTATCTTGATTTCAGCAAAGCCTTTGACACCATCCCATATAGGAGGCTGATAAACTAGCTGGGTAGGCTGGGCATGGGGGAAAAGGGTGGTAAACTGGGCTAGAAACTGGCTAACAGACAGGAGGCAGAGAGTGGTGGTAAATGGTATGCAGTCTAGGGAGAGGGGGAGACCAGTGGGGTGCTGCAGGGATCGGTCCTGGGGCCAGTTCTGTTCAATGTCTTCATTAGTAATATTGCAGAACATCTGAAGGGAATTTTTTCACCAAATTTTCAACATAGCCATTTTAAGACCTCTGCTCATGAACAGTGTCACTGTGATTTTCTTAATTTGTCCTGTACAGTGATTTCACACACCGACTGTGCCATTGTGTGCTACATGGGTGGAAATACGTTTTGGGTGAGATGTGAAAACTGACAGCTGTACTACTCATAAGAAGGTGTGGTAAAATGGCAATGTTGAAAATCTGAAGTGAAAATATTGAAAATTCGTGAACTTACGAGCGCGCGTAGGAACTGTACAACACACGCTCGTAAAACAGACATTTTTGGGAATTTTTTCACCAAATTTTCAACATAGCCATTTTAAGACCTTTGCTCATGAACAGTGTCACTGTGATTTTCTTAATTTGTCCCGTACATTGATTTCACACACCGACTGCGCCATTGAGCGCTACATGGGCGTAAACACATTTTGGGTGAGATGTGAAAAATGACAGCTGTACTACTCATAAGAAGGTCTGGTAAAATGGCAATGTTGAAAATCTGGAGTGAAAATATTGAAATTTCGCGAACTACGATCCTGCGGAACGTGCATAGCGCATCATAAAACAGTAATTTTGGAATTTTGGCACAAATTTTCAACATGGGGTTTTGGACCCTTCTCATGAATGATGTCACTGTCCTTGGCATTATTCAGACCCGAAGGGTGATTTTGCACAGTGACTGCACAGTGACTGAGAAATCACCCTTCAGGCCTGAATAACGCCATGACAGTGACATCATTCATGAGAAGGGGTCCTAAAAACCCCATGTTGAAAATTTGGTTGAAAAATTCCTAAAAATGCCTGAGATATGCAACAAAGTTGAACCCCGCCTATCTAGCCCATTATACAGCTTACCGGCATTTCCTCCGTTTGCAGTCGGCTTTGAAGAGTGCAGACGTGTTCCCCGTCCACAGAAGATCATCGTACCAAAGTCCAGAGGTAAGTATGGGGTGAGGGGGTGTGGGGAGGCTGAGTGCGCAGTGGGTGGGTGCGGGTTGTGGGAGGGGCAGGAGACACGCCGTGGGACCGTTTTTTCTTCACAGGTAAAAAAAAAAAAAAAACCAACGACATGGGACCTTTGCCACACTGGGGTGGGCTCCCAGCATGGCACAAGGACATTGGGGGGGTGTTCAGCCAACAGGGGATTGGGCACCCCCGTCGGCCTAAGGAATAGATTGCCACGCTGGGGTGGGCTCCCAGCGTGGCACTTACTGCTCCGGGGGGAGGACAGTGCAGCCAACAGGGGATTGGGCACCCCTATTACTATATTTGATTGCCATGCTGGGGTGGGCACCCAGCATGGCATTTTGGAAGCCTTTGGGAGGCGGGGAACACAGCACAGCCGACGGGATTGGGCACCCCGCGGCTATACAGTGCGGGGAGCGGCACGCCTGTGTGTGGTGTGTGTGTGTGTGGGGGGAGCTGCGCATGAGCAGGCAATATCTTATTGCTGCTCACTCAAGCGTAGCTCCCCCTTTCAACTGTATGCCACTGCATTTTGGAGCGTGTCATAGACAGCTTCAGAATGCATTGGCTTACAGGGGCCGCGCCTGCCAGCACACTGACTGAATTGGAGGAGGAGGTGATACACCTCCGAAATCTCTGATGATGGCACTATGTTTCTTGCACATGCGTGCAAGCAACATAAAAATTACTTTTTTACGAGCGTGCTTTGCGCAGTTGCTGTGTACGCTCGTAACTTCGCGAATTTACAATATTTTCACACCAGATTTCAATATTGGCATTTTATCACACCTCCTTGTGAGCAGTACAGCTGTCATTGTTCACATCCTGGTCAAAATGTGTTTTCACAGTTCCGGCGCAGAATAACGCGGTTGCTGTGGGGAAATTAGTGTTCAGGATAGTTTAAGAAAATGACAGTGACACTGTTCATGAGTAGAGGTCCTAAAATGCCTATGTTGAAAGTTTGGGAATGATACTCCATAAAATTACTCTGTTATGAGCGTGCGTCACGCAGTTGGCATGCACGCTCATAACTTCACGAATTTATAATATTTTCACTTCTGATTTTCAACATTGCCATTTCCCCAGACCTACTTATGAACAGTGCAGCTGTCATTTTTGCCCATCCTGGCCGAAATGTGTTTTCACACGTCCGGCGCAGAATAGAGCGGTTGCTGTGGGAAATCACTGTTCGGGACAGATCAAGAAAAATGACAATGGTACTGTTCATGAGAAGAGGTTCTAAAATGCCTATGTTGAAAATTTGGTGATGATAGCCCATCAATTGACTGTGTTACAAGTGTGCGTTGCGCACTTTCCACGCACTCTTGTAATTTCGCAGCTTTGTAATTTTGTCACACCAGATTTTCAACACTGCCATTTTTTCTCACCTCCTTATAAGCAGTACAGCTGTAATTTTTCACATCCTGACTGAAATGTGTTTTCACAGTTCCGGCGCATAATAACGTGGTCACTGTGGGAAGTCAGTGTTCGGGACAGATTAAGAAAATGACAGTGGCACATGAGCAGAGGTCCTAAAATTCCAATGTTGAAAGTTTGGTGATGAAACTCCATAACATGACTGTGTTACAAGCATGCATTGAACTGCTTCCACACACCCTTGTAACTTCGCAAATGTGTAATACTGTCACGCCACATTTTCAACAGTGGCATTTTTTCACTCCTTATGAACACCACAGCTGTCATTTTTCACATCCTGGCTAAAATAGAGCTCTGTCGGGACTGCTGCAGATTTGTTTGTGGGCAGACAAAGGCCCCAACAGAAGAGCCCACTACAAAAGGACAGCCTGCAGCGCTGGGAGAAACAGAACCAGAGAGTGAGTGAGAGAGGAGGAGTGAGCGAACTCACCGAAGTGCTGTCAGGACTGCTGCGGATTTCTTTGTGGGCAGAAAAAGGTGTCATTACTGGCAGGGGCCCAGTGCAAAAGGCCAGCCTGCAGTGATGGGAGAAACAGTATAAGCGAGTGAGACAAGGGGACATAGTGAGCTCAACAGAGCTCTATCAGGACTGCTGGGATTTCTTTGTGGGCAGAAAAAGGCGCCAGTGCAGGCAGGAGCCCCGTACAAAAGGGCAGCTTGCAGCGCCAGGACAAACAGAATGAGTAATGAGAGAGGGAGACTGTGCGACCTCAATGGAGCTCTGTTGGGACAGCTGCAGATTTCTTTGTGGATAGACAAAGGTGCCAACGCAGCCAGGAGCCCCATACAAAAGCACAGTCTGCGGTACCAAGAGAAACAGAATGAGCGAGTGACAGAGCGGTAGTGAGCAAGCTCAACGGAGCTCTAGTGTGACTGCTGCAGATTTCTTTGTGGGCAGAAAATGCGGCAACGCAGGCAGGAGTCCAGTACAAAAGGCCAGCTTGGAGCACCGACAGAAATGGAATGCGAAAGTGACAGAGAGGGAGTCAGCGAGATCTGTGGAGCTGTGTCAGGACTGCTTCAGATTTATTTCTGGCCAGGAAAAGCCGCCAATGCAGGCAGGAGCCCAGTACAAAAGTGCAGCTTACAGAACCAGGAGACACAGAACGAGCGAGTGAGGGAGGAGGAGTCAGTGAGCTCAACGGGGCTCTGTTGGGACTGCTGCAGATTTGTTTGTGGGCAGAAAAAGGCAGCAATGCATGCAGGGCCCAGTACAAAAGGGCAGCCTGCAGTGGCAGAAAAATCAGAATGAGCGAGTGAGTGAGCTCAACAGAGCTGTTTTATAACTGCTGCAAATTTCTTTATGGGTATAAGAGGGCAGCAATGCAGGCAGGAGCCCAGAAGAAAAGGGCAGCCTGCAGCGCCGGCAGAACAGAATGAATGAGTGAGAGAAGGGGAGTGAACGAGCTCAATGCAGCATTGTCGGGACTGCTGCAGATTTCTTTGTGGGCAGAAAAAGGTGCCAACAGAGGCAGGAGCCCAGTACAAAAGGGTAGCCTGCAGCGCCGGGAGAACCAGACTGACTGAGTGAGATGGGGGATTGAGCGACCTCAATGGAGCTCTGTCAGGACAGCTGTGGATTTCTTTGTTGGTACAAAAAGCCATCAACACAGACAGGAGCCCAATACAAATGGGCAGCCTGCAGCGCCAGGAGAAACAGATTGAGTGAGTGAGAGAGGGGGAGTGAGCCATCTCAATGGAGCTCTGTCAGGACAGCTGCAAATTTCTTCCTCAGCAGAACAAGGTGACAATGCAGGCAGCAGCCCAGTACAAAAGAGCAGCCTGCAGCACTGGGACAAACAGACTGACCCACTGACAGGGCCACTGAGCGAGCTCAACAGACCAACGCAATCAAAATTCGGCATTGATAAATGCTTGTTTTAAACCTGAAATAAAAAAAACATTCCCTCATCTTCTGCCACTGTACCAACCTCCACCCACCTAACCCTGACCCCTCACTCAGCACCCTCCACCCCCCACCTTATACTCACCTACTGGGAGTCAAACGCTAGAGTCCCCTTTGGACCAGAAACATGTCTTCAGTCAATAAAGCTGGACTGGAAACTAAGGAATTTGGAAAGTACAGTTAATGTATTTTAATGCTGTTTGAACTTTTACTCATGACTAGGCCATTTTTTTATATTTTTTACCCCAAATTTTCAACATTACCTTTTTGGAACCCCACATCATGAACAAGGTTGGTGAAATTTTGCAAAACCTGCCCAATGGGTAATTTTACAGTTGCACCATGAAATCACCTTTCAGGCATGATTTGAAAATTTTCACCCACCAGATTCATGAGGTAGGGGTCATAAGAAGACTGTAGAAAATTTAGGATCAGAATATTAAATAGAGAATAATGGATAGGCAAGTGTGTGTTGTGGATTTTTTTTTTTTTTTTTTTTATTTACACTCCTGAGGTGTGTGATGACCCATAAACCTCGAGAACGAAGCTTGAGAGGTTTACACTGTCATCACACACCAAGGGTGTGTAGAAAAAATCCATAACACACACTTGCCTATCTTTTATTTTTTATAATTACTGGTGATTTGCACTGCTTGAGCAGCTTTGCTCGGCTTTGCATGACTTTTCATATCAACCTGC
Organism: Neoceratodus forsteri; assembly: GCA_016271365.2. NCBI lineage: Eukaryota > Metazoa > Chordata > Ceratodontiformes > Ceratodontidae > Neoceratodus > Neoceratodus forsteri. Next base: position 164,803,100 of record JADMNL010000022.1, on the reverse strand, counting down.
AGGTTGATATGACTTTTGAAATGGGTTGATATTGGGGGTCACCAGTAATTATAACACAATAAAGTTATGATGGCACATCCAAAGTTTTCAGTGCTCGTTCATAACTTTGGTAATTTGCAATATTTTGACCCACATTTTTAACATAGCCATTTTTTTCATGTATGTGACAGTTGTCATTCTTTTTAAGTCCTGGTAAAATGTGTTTTCATACATGTGGTGTGAAATGACAGTTTGTCTGGGATTTGAACATTTTCCCCTACCAGTGTGATGAGGTGGGATCAGAAGAAGACTATGTTGATCATTTGGTGTCAAAATAGTAAAGAAACAACAAAGTCATGAAGATACATCGTAATTTTTCAGTGCTTATTCAGAGCTTCAGTAATTGTCAGTATTTTGACAGCAGATTTTCTACATAGCCATTTTTTTACATGACCTCATGAATGTGATGGGTGGCATTTCTCAAATCCTGTCCAAAAGGTGTTTTCACACTAGTGGTGTGAAATGACATTTCATCCAGTATTTTATGAATGACACCTGTCATGTTTAGAAAGGGAGGGTAATAAAAAGACCATGCTGAAATTTTGGGTCAAAATGTCATGACAAAAATGTTATGAGGTGACGTTGTTTGCATGGATGGCCATTGTCTCAGTGGGGTCCACATTTCTTTTTCATGCTAATTGGTCTGAGTTTGTGTGCAAGTTTGTCTGCTGTTTGGCCAAGGCTAGGAGGAAGGCACTTCAACATGTGGAATGGCCCTAGCCTGGAGAGGGACAGAGCAGTGTTCTGGCAACAGAGATGACACCTTGTGGTTGGCTAGGTAGCTTCCCTTCACAAGATGTTGATATGTGTGTCAAGGCCTGATGGGGCCATGCACTGTGTTGGGACTATCTCAGCTAGTTTATTTATTTCATTTTGTGCAGGTCCCTTTGGGATATAATTCCACTATCAGAAAAAGAAGGGAAATTAATTACAAGAAGCTACATTAATGCAAACATTAGAGTTCAAGAAGTGAAGCACACAAAGTAGGAAAATGAAAAAAAAATATTAGGGTTTTGGGTCTCAGTAGTTTTGGTGAATCAGTGGTGGGGTCTTCCTTGGAGTTGTCAACCCTAATGCCCACCCCATCTCATGTGCAATAAGGTCAGACATGATCTCTTTTCTTCATGCCTGACCCTGCATGAAGAAAATTATGACTGATTCTGTTGGCAGCATGTGGTGAGCCATACTCCATTACTCTTGAAGAGTGTATTACTATGAGACATTAGCTTTGAGCTGTACCTTGTGCTTTGGACAGGAGGATACAAGCTGGGGCTTGGGCATTAGGGTTAACAACCCCCAAAGAATACCTCCCAGTGATTCGCCAAGACTACAGAGACACAAAATCCTAATATTTTTTTCATTTCCCTACTTTATGCACTTTGCATTTGTCAACCATAGTGTCTGCATTAATGTAGTTTTTTCAATAAATATTATAGGGGCACGGCTGTGCCCCTACAGTTAGGGTTGAGTAGGCATTTCAATGTTAAACCCCAGTTTTTGCACTTTAATAACTTTGGCTCCAATCAATGGTCATCACTCTTCTATACATGCCTTCATTGCCCTCATCCTTGTCTCCCTTCTATCTGATTCATCAGTATCGCACCATGTGACACCTCCATCTCGTGCATGTATCATTCCCTTAACCTATCTGCCTCATGCCCCATCCCTGTGTGGCATTCTTTCTTTTCTTCTTTTCCTTGCCTTCCTTTTCTTTTTATTTCTTTTGTTTTCTTTTCCTTTCTCTTCTTTCTTTCTTTCTTTCTTTCTTTGTTGAGATGGTCCCCCATCTCCAGAGTAGACAACTATATATGGTATATATGGTTTATATCATGTACCTATGGTCACAGCATTTGAACCAAATTTCTTAGGATTGTATGTATTGTAGGAATGTTGCAAAGTGTCCTTTTTTTATAATTCAAATTTTATTGCAGTTTATGTCAACACACATACAAACACAAACAAACATTATAGAGACAGTAGATATATCATACATATGTTCACAAATAACAAAACCTAATCTAAGCCTATACCTTCCCTCCTCCCCCATTCCCAACTAATCCCCTCTATCCAACCTGTCCTTCCTCAGTGCACCAATATAGAACAGAGTGAAAATAAGTTATAATGTGATTTACATACAGTAAAGACAGCTGCTATTTTAAATTACATATGCTGTTATTTTTACAGGGAATACAAGACATGCAGAGTTTCCCATCTCTTCTTATACATAGGCAACTTATTATTCATGCTTGCTATCATTTTCTCCACCCAAAGATTAAAAAGCAATCCTTGTAACCATTCAGAATAACTGGGCTGAAGTGAATCTTTCCAATGTTTGAATACAATATTTTTTAACTGACGTGGCTATCATCATTATCTGGTAATTCCTGATCATGGATGGGTGACCAGAAAAATCCCCCAGCAGGCACACCTCGGGAGTAAAATATTCTTGTAGGCCTAATAAGGGATCTGATTTTGTCTTAATAAGCTCCCAGAGTGCTGTTATTTTAAGGCAATCCCAGAATACGTGATATAAGGTACCTGGAATCTGCTGACATCTGCTGCACAATTCATTATCCACTTTACCCAGTTTATGGAGTTTATAAGGCGTAAGATACATATCATTCAGGATGTGTAGCTGCATAAGGCATAACCAATCTTGGGTAATGTATTTATGACAAGAATTCCATATCTTAGGCCATTTCGGTGCCAAATCAGGAAATATTGAGTTCCAATATTTGGAGGCTCCATCATAAGATGGAATAATAAGGGGAACAACACTCAGCAGAGGAAGGACACAGCATGTGGAGCAGAAACCAGAATTCTGCCTTTGGCTATCCAACCTAGTGGGGCATTTAAGGTGGGGCTTTCAAGGAAGTGCATAATAAGCAAGTGTCGTAGTTGGTAGCATTTGAAAGACCAGGAGTTTACCAAACCAAATTTAGTAAGTATTTCTTCATTAGAAAGCCATAATTTATTTAGGCTGCAGAAATCCTGTGCCTCACAGTCTTGAGGGAGTGGAATCCAATGAAAGGGGAATGTCTGACCACCTATCTTAAAATTGGGATTTAGAAATGTAGGCTGTTGGAGGTCCTGTGTATTATCATATTTCAATGCAGCGCAAAGTTGTAAATGAGCCCTGATTGAGGTACCTATTGGAGATTGACCTAGAGCGGGGGATAGCTTATTAAGCTTGAGGTGTAATAGGGCCTTTGGGTTGATGCCTGAAGCCCGGATCAAATCTCTTTCTATAAGAAACCATGTGGGTGTATAATCTGACGTGGAGGGAGATACCCATCTAAGATATTTGCTGAGGTGACTTACCCAGTGATATAAACTAAAGTTGGGGAGTTTAAGCCCTCCTAAGAGTTTAGGAGCAGTGAATTTGTTGTATCCCCTGCCTGACAGTTTATCATTCCAGAGAAATTTTGAGATGGAACTATGGATGCTTTGAACCAGGATTTTGGGAACCATATATTAAGACGGTTTAAGGAATTAAAGAGACGCGGTAACAGGTTGATCTTTATTATGTTTATTCAGCCCCATAAAGTTAGGGGAAGGGAGTGGCATCTTTTTAAATCCAGAATTAAGTTCCTATTTAGGTTGTCCAAGTTTAGTTTCCGCTTTTGGGATGTGTTTGTTGCAAGATGAATCCCTAAGTATTTGATTGATTTGGGGGTCCAATCCAGTCCTAGTGCCATGACCTCTTGTTTATTAACTTTGGAGTTGAGGATGAAAAATGGAGGATTTGTCCTTATTTAACTTATAGTTAGATAAAAGACTGTATTCAATTTTTCTTGAGTAACATTTGAATGGAAGAACTAATGTGGGTAAAGTGGAGCAGAATGTCATCTGCATAAACTGCCAGCTTACATTCAGAGGAGCCTAATTGAATCCCATGTATCTCCAGTGTTTGTTTTATTGAGGCGATTAAAGGTTCTAGGTATAAATTAAAAAGAAGAGGAGAGAGAGGGCAGCCCTGTCTAGTTCCAGCTTCCAAGGCAAAGGCGGGGAAAAGAAAACCATTACAGTAGACTCGTGCTGATGGTGGTGTTCAGCACAGAGTCTGAATCCAGGAGATAAAATTTCTGGGGAAAGTTGAATCAATGCAGAGTTCTAAATAGAAATTGTCAATCGACTCTATCGAAAGCCTTTTCCACATCCAGAGAAACCAGGGCCATCGGTTGTGAGAATTCTCTGGACACAGAAAAGATATGTGACAGTCATCTGAGGTGGTGAACAGAGGATCTGCCCTTCATGAACCCTACCTGATCTGAGCTAATAAGAGGTGAAAGCGTCAGTTCAAGTCTCCGAACCAGAAGTTTGGCTAATATTTTAAGATCAGTATTTAGGAGGGATATAGGGGTGAAAATTTGGTGTCTTACCAGGGCCCTTACCTTCCTTCAGGAGAATGACAATCATGGCTTCTAACATTCTAGGGTCAATGTCCACATCATTAAGCATTCTGGAGTAGACTGTCAATAACAGGGGGGGCCACTTGGGGAGCAATTGTTTTGTAAAAGTTAGATGTGAAGCCATCTGGGCCCAGGGCCTTGTCAGGAGGAAGATTCTTGAAAACTTGTATAATGTCTGCTACCATAAATGTTAGTGCCTCCCCTTGTTCAGAAGATAAAGATGGGAGTGGTAAACTCTCTAAATACGAGTCAACTACAGGTTCAGGAGGATGAAGAGGCATGCGTTTGTAAAGAGCCGAGTAGTAAGTTTCAAATTCTTTATTAATATCAGCCACCTTAAGCAGGGTAGGCTCACCTGGTTTGCTGTGAATTGCTGTAATGCACCTGATGCTTCTATTTTTTAATGAAGAGCTAACAGCCAGCCCGCTTTTTCCCCCTGCTCGGTATAGGTGGCTTTAGTTTTTAGTAGTGCCCATTCTGCCTTTTCACGCAGTAACTCCATATATTTGTTCTGTAATCTAATTAGAGAGTCTCTCTCAGAATCCAGGGTGTTCTGAGTCATGGATCTTTTTTTTATCTTAATGTGTTCCAACAGTTTATTAGCATCTAAAGATTCTTTCTTCTTTTTAATAGAAGCCCACTTGATAAATTCCCCTCTTAAAAAATACTTGCGTGCTCCCCATTCCATTGAAGGAGAGGTGATAGAACCCCAGTTAAGCTCCGAGTAGAGATTTAATGCTGCCAGAATATTATCCACCACCTTTTAATCCTTTAACAGTTGGTTATTTAAATGCCATTGAGTATGCTTTCCCCAGTTTAGAGACAAGGAGAGTCAACAGGTCACAATTGTGTGGTCAGATCCTCTACCCAGTTCCACTTTGCTATCCATTAATCCATGGATGAGGGGTTTACTAATCAAGAAGTAATCCAGGCATGAGGCAGAGCCATGCACCTTCAGGTAAAAGGTAAATTCCTTAACTGTGGGGTTGAGCATTCTCCAGGAATCAAAAAGCCTCGAGTTATCTATTAGGTCTCTGAGGGTCATCTGTGCAGGAGATAGACCCCTCATTTTATAACTGAAGGATTTGTCCATGATTGGATCGAATGGAAGATTCCAGTCACCCCCTAATGTCATTGGAAGGGTAGGAATGGAGTCAATTTGGTAAGTAACTCCATGAAGATGTGGGTGAATCGGTGTTAGGCCCATAAACTGCACCCAAGAGGATTGTAGTGGAGTGGATCTTTCCAATGATAAAGACATAGTGAACCCCCCCACTTGTTCCTCTAGCATTGCTCTTGTGCAAATGGGAAGGATCTAGTCAAAAGAACAGCTACCCCTTTACTATTCTTCGAATCCCCTGCTGCGCAAATGTGTCCCACCTGTTGCCATCTAAGAAGTGTCTCCTCAGCCTGCAGGACATGAGTTTCTTGGTGGAAGATTACCTCCTTGTGGATCATGTTAAGGTGTTTTAGGAGATGCATCCATTTCCACAGGTTTCTGGCCCCTTTAACATTCCACATGTTAAATTGAAAGTTTCTCATCATTCTCACATCTTAAATTGGAAGTACAGCTGCGATTCTGGAAATGAGCTTTCGCTAGCCAGCTGTGAAAGTACACTGAGTAAGCTTCTTGGCACTCACCCCCCACTATTATACTGTATGTAATTTGAGTAAATGAAAATCCTTTTCCCTTCCCCCTTAGTACCCACCCAAAGTATTCGAGTCCCTCCCCGTAATCCCTACTGTTTCCTTAACATAATTTGTGGTAGACTTACTCCCTGGAGTAGCTATTAAAATAAAAGCAATTGTGTGGACTAAAGAACTACCCCCACTACATTGGTCAATGGCGCCAGCAATACAACAGGCTGCCCCCACCCCCACCTACCGAAACCCAGTCATCAGACCATTTTAACCAAAGTTTAGAACAAAACATGGGCTATATTCCAGCCCTGGTTCACAAACAGGTGAAATGAGAAAACAACTATTATTGCTGATAAAGGATGCAACTACTTGTCCCCATGTAACCGGGTAATGGTAGAGAAGAATACAAGGGATAATCAACTGGAAGGCCCTGCACTATGGTTGTATTCAAACCCCTAAATTACGCATTCAGGCTAGTAATATTTTAGAGTTCCTGGATTAAGAAAACACTTTTGATTCTCTAACATTAGCACAAGACCTTATTATATTTGCTACAAGGCACATTACTCACCACTGGGTTAGTGGTGTTCCAACACCCAAACCAAAGAAGTCCCAATAGTAGATAAAGTCTTTCCAGGGGGAAATTAAATGATAATCCCAACAAAGAAATTACCAAATGTGGCAGACAGAAAACAATTCTGAGGAGGCTATCAAACCAGGAGTGACCCTCCTAGATTCTTTCCAAAAATCAATAAACTTAAAGTTGCTTAGGTTAAACTAAAGAAAGCAAGGCCTTGCCAAATGTCACCTCCTCCAGACTGCTGTGGGCAAATGCTAATGCAATGTCGCCATTAGTGCACAGGCCCGTGCTGTTATGTGGCAGTTTTGTCTAGAAACGCTGGAGTACTAAAAGACAGCGATAAAGGAAAAAAGGCCAGTATCTCTATTTACCACATGAGGGTAGTTAGATTAGATTCAGAAAAGTTCACTTAATTTTCATAGTTGACTTCTGACTGTAAAACTTTACCAATCCTGAGCTTTCATGAGATATCTTCAGTGGTAATCGAATAAGGCAGGACATTTTTGTTTCAGGAAAGATAGAGCTGGATCCAGATCTTCAAAAGAAGTCCACGAATCATCCAAAAGAACCTGAAATTTGACTGGATGCAGCATTTTAGACTTTGATGCTGGCAGCTATGCATTTTGAGACGATCGGATGGAAAAGACCTCTCCGTTGGTGCACTGTTGCTGGAAGATTTTGTGTTATTCTGAGTTTCACCCCTTCCCATTGTATATCCTGTACTTCTTTCAGTTTTAGAAGGATATGCTGTTTCTCTTGGTAGTTCAGGAACTGGCAGATGTGAGGTCTGGGTTGTGCTGTTGGGAGAGGCATGGGGCTAAGTGCCCGATGTGTACGTTCCAAAATGCAGTTGGAGCCGAATAGGGAAGGGCCAGCAATTTTGTGGAGGAGCTTTTGTGTAAACTTCAGTGAGTCCGATCCTTCCTCTTTCCCCAGGATCCCTATGATTACTAAATCGTTCTTTCGACTTCATCCCTCTAGATCCTCTATTTTATTTTCTAGCTTCTTGATGGACTGGCGATTTGAAATTACAGAGGATTGTGACTTCTCTAACCGCTTTTCTAAGGAGAAAATGCAGGCTTCGTTGTCGGTCACTCTCCGCGTGGTATCATCTAAAGCTTCGGAGATTGATTTCACTTCAGATACCAGGGATCTCACTTCCTCATGAAACGGCTGAAATTCAAGGAGGAATTTTTCCAGACAGAGGAGTAGTCTCAGATGGACTCGTGGATGGGGCCGATGCAGGCTGGGTCCGCATAGAGCCGCCAGGATCATCCTGGATTTTTTGGCCTGCTTCTCTGGAGATACTGGCGGGATGTGTCTGGGCGTCGCTAGACGCATTTCTGCTTCCATGACCCTCCAAGCTATCATTTCAGGTAAGCTCCTGAGGCAGAGTTAGTTGAGTTGCTCCAGTTAGTGTGGAGTAGAAAAAATAATGCAATAGTTGTTTTTTAAGTGAATAGAAGGCTCGGGCGAGCAGAACTACAGCGGAGCATGTCTTACTTGGACTACCGCATCATGTGACCCATGTTGCAAAGTGTCATTATTGAACCACTGATACCCCTCACCTACTGTAATTTATGCACTTCTATGCTACCGTTGTTATATACCCATCATAACTCTGCTCAAAGTGGTTTGCACATCTGCACTTTCTTGTAGTGTATTGTATTTTAGTGTTTTGTTTTGCATTGTATGGAACAGTAACAATGTGTATACTTTGTTCTAAGTTGTCCAACCAGGACCTCCTTGTAAATGAGCATGCTCAGTGGAGTGTCTCCTGCAAATAAACTTGAACTTGAACTTGAACAATGCATTTGTATGACATTTTGTACATGTTGTCTCGTGGGATAGATCTCTGGATGTGGCAAGTTTGATTCCGGTTGAATGGGCAGATTCTGAGTTCTGGATAGTGCAAAAAGTGAATTTTTCACAACTTTTTTTCCCTTGGTTTTTCTGGGTTTTCATCTGACATCTGTAGCATCCAGACAGTTTTGAATGTTAGCCTAAAACTTTCTGAATAGAAAGGGGCTGACTCACAGATGTACTTTTTGCAGGTTTGGTGAAAAAATATTGATCTGTTCCAAAGTTATTTAATTTTAAACTGTTCATAAATTGGCTCTGACCATGCTCAGTAAACACCTCAAAATAGTTGTATGAAATGAAAAAAGAATCTTCTTTCATTTCTGACGTCATCCTTTTTTGTCAGTGAAACATCCCTTTTTTCAGAAAATTCAAATTTGAAAAATCACATAAATGATGTTCTAGAGAGCGAGCAAGACATGTAGCTTGCTTATCAGGACCCCCTTAGCTGGATTCTGCACTTAAGTGTTTGAGAAATGGCCTTGAAATTTGTTTTTTAACATTATAAGTCTTTTTTTTGTATCATGTGATATGAAAAAAGATTATTGTTTTCATATTATGAATAAGGAAAAAACATCCTTTTTCATGAGGGGGAAATCCCTTTTCTGTTTGCCGGCATCTTTTCCCTGGTGTCTAGTGGCACCCCAAACCTCCGATTGCCCTCCCCCATATAAGACTATTTCTCCCTGGTGAACATTGCTTAGAATAAAATGTACATTGCTGTGGGACAAGGTTCGAGCAGCTCCCCAATGAAACCTGAATGAACATGTAACAAATTCAGCACATAAGACTGAGCAGTTATGATCAAATCGAAAGCTATGTATTACTCAGGACCTCAAGTCATTAATAAAAATTAAATTGGAGGACTGCCATCTTGTTTTCAGCTGCAGTGTGCTTTAATGCAATTGAGTCTTCACAATGTACAATACATAAAATAGAACACACACAGCCTGAGCTATGGCTAACTGAAGTCGTGTTAGCTGTAGCTTGGGCTGTGTTTGTTCTGCATTATGTACTGTGCACTGTGAGGACTAATTTAAAGAGGACATGAAATGACATTTGTGATCTTTTGTTTAAATACTGCTTAAGCCGGTCTGGTCATTTCCTACTGGGTCATAATGTCACATGCTTAATAGCGTATGACATTATGGCTAACCTGGTATAGTGCAGTATGCTATCGCTGCTGGTGCAATACCGTGTATACTGCTGTATGTGATATTGCATGAGTAGCGCTTTCCCAGGCAGAGGATAAGACCTCTGCAGGGAGCAGGTTCTGACGAGCAGCTGCCGTGGCTCACAGGACTGAACCACAGCAGTAGGAACCCAGGAGCTGCATCTGGGACAGGGTTTGATTCCCGGTCCCAGAAACAGTTGAGTTGGACCCCCCCCAAAGTTGAGAATCTTTAGTGGGAGGGGACTGAGGGGTGTAGTCCCTCTATAAGGGGGGGTGTAGGGTGCAGAGCCCCCCACAGAAAAAACTTATGCCTCATGGCATGTACTGTATTGGCAGCACGATTATACCATGTGGAATAATGTCTTGCGACATTATGACCCTGTGCCTGGTCATTTATAGCTCTGCACCCCCTACCTCCCTCCACAGGATAGCAGTGGCACTCAACAAAGCCTGCAGGCTGCTCACTGGTTCCCCTTGACTCATGCACATCTGCAACCTTTATTAGCAATCTGGATGGCTACAACTTAACAATAGAATTCACAATCAAACCTGCCTGCTCGCCAAAAAAACACTTCTTGGACTTTTGCCACCTGGAGTTGCAAAGTTTCTAAGTCTATTCTTGGGCTTGCAGCACACCAGAAATTCCATCCACCAGCTTCCCACTGTTCCAAGATGCAGAACTACCCAAGGACAGTGGTCTTACTCATACTGGGCTCTGTTCTGGTTCAACAACCTCGGAACAGAACTTACCACCGTACCAAGACTGGGCTTTTTCAAAACCAACTACAACAACTTCTGCTGAAGAATAGTAGCTGTGACTGCTCCTAATAAAGGTGCCTTGGTTTCCTTGATTCTGGCCTGCTCTACACCAATGATACCTCTCTGTCACTTTCCACTACCCTCGTCCTAGGGTCCTATTCCCTCCCAGAGTTCCCTCTACTCCTTTCTAAAGTTTCTGTCCCCTTCCCCCCTTTTCCTTCACCCTTGCTGTCCACTGCCTCCCCCCATCCCCTCCCGTCACTGTGCTTACCTTGTCTCTTACTTGCTGTGCAAGTCTCCCTCCTTTCTGATCTGACAAAGCCACCTTAGGCTACTCCTATTCTCACAACTGACTAGGCTTTGCCTGAAAAATTGTCAACTTTTACTCTGTCATACTGTAGTTGAATGCTTAATCTTGTTGTTGTATAATCTGTTTAGCTACAGACCCTTGTTCCAGTCCCATTGCATGTTTCCCACTCTTCTGATGTGGAACCTTTGTAAATGAACAGTTTCCTGCTCAAAGTTATTGTAATCCAAGATTGAAATAAGCAAAAATAAATAAATAAAAACATATTTGTTTCCAATTTGTTTTGCCTCCTGTCCTTACTTTTTTGTGATGTACTATCACTATTGGTACCCTGGCTGACTCTTCCTAACCAAGAATTCAATGTAACGCTCTGTGTTAAACTTTCAATTTGAAGATTGCAAATCTTTTTGCCTTTTTTTTTCTCCATAAGGGTCTACTGAATTATTCTCAAATGAGTACATGCTATGCATGAACCTCCACAAAACATGCTTATAACTCCCTATATCATGCCTTGCTTTCAATCTGCTATTGAAGGTTAGAGCTCTTGCTCCTTATTACTGAACAGAAAAACAACCACACACCATCTTATACACTGACGTTAATTCAAGCCTGCAAAAGAATTTTGTTATACAAGCCTTATTCACAGATTATTCTCAAGCCAAAACTTGTATAAGAAAGTTAGGCATATATGCACGGATACTGGTTATACTCTCTTGTAATGCCCCAAAGTTGGGGGCACTACAGAAAACGAGAAGCAATAAAAGAAATAAAGAGATTGCAGGTGCCCAGGTGCCCAGTTGTGTGGGCTGCAGGGTACATTCATGAAGGGGCCCCTGTGAGTAAATTCCCTTCCATATAGTGGGGGAAACACTGTTAAAAAAAATAGAGAAAGGTGCCCAGTGTACTAAGTAAGCAATAATACCCAACAAGGTGGTTTTTTTTTGGAAAAACCAGACCGCCCAGGGTCATAATGAGGCCCGATGCCACAGGCAAAGGGCCTTATAGCCCCTGAAAGGTCCGGTATTTCCCAATAAAGCCCACCCAGGAGGGTATTATTGCACTTAGAAAATGGGCACAGTAAAAAAAAAATATTTTAGAAAAAGATTGGTAATAAAAACATTCATTTGCATTATAGAAACATAGAAACATAGACTTTGAAGGCAGATAAGGACCGCTTGGCCCATCTAGTCTGCCCATTTCCCTACCTACAGGATAGGCTGCAGATCCTAGTTAACCAACAGCCTATTTCTTCCTACCCCCCACAAGAATTGCCTTATGTCTGTCCCATGCATTCTTGAATTCTCCCACAGTTTTAGACCCCATAACCTCCTCAGGAAGGCTGTTCCATGCACCCACTACCCTTTCTGTAAAAATACTTCCTCACATTGCCCCTGAACCGCCCCCCCATCTTTAAATTGTGTCCCCTTGTTCTTGCACATCTCCTTTTCTGAAAGATGCTACCCTCTTGGACTTTGTTGATTCCACTGAGGTACTTAAAAGTTTCTATCATGTCCCCCCTCTCCCTTCTTTCCTCAAGGGTATACATATTAAGCTCCTTAAGTCTCTCCTCGTACGGCTTCTCTTGCAGGCCCTGCACCATTTTAGTGGCCTTCCTCTAGACTGCCTATATCCTGGCTATGTCCTTGCGGAGATGGGGTCTCCAGAACTGGATGCAGTACTCCAGATGGGGTCTCACCAACTATCTGTACAGCGAGATAACTTCATTTTTTCAACATTTTCAGAGATACTTCCTGTGCCAAAGGCAAGCACAACAAGAAAGCTGAGAATAGAGGAATTTAACGGATGGCTAAGAACCTGGTGTTGTGCTAAAGGGTATGGGCTGTTGGGGGGTGGGGAGGACCTGGGAGGACAGTAGTCTCTATGCCAAGGACAGACTACACTTGAGTGAGGAGGGAAAGAAAGTGTTGAAACAGAGGATGGAGGAGTACATAGAGGAAGTTGGGAATTTAAACTAGGAGGGGTGGCAGTTGGGAAGAGATATGCAGAGACCACAGGTTGGGAAACCATATGAGCTTACCCCCCATAACAGTGACAAAGGACAAATGGCAAGTACTGTTGGTGATGCTAGGAAAGGAGGGCAGAATGGGAGGGGAAGGGTGGAAGGTGGTTACCCTTAATGCTAGGAGCCTTGGGAGGAAAACTGCAGAGTTACAGGTTCTCATGGCAGAGGGAGAGGTGGACATTGCAGTCATCACGAAAACATGGGCCACCCAATACAATGACTGGGACCTGTCTGTACCAGGATACAGATTATTTTGTAGGGATAGGGTGATTGGGAAAGGAGGGGGGGTGGCACTATATGTGAAGGAAGGACTGAAGTGTGTAAGGGAGGAAGGGAAGGAGGGTAGTACGGAGTCACTTTGGATGCAAATCCAGGATTCCAAGAATAGGATTCTTAGAATGGGAGTGGTGTACAGGCCACCATCTCAGATGGAGGAGTTAGACAGGGAACTAGCGGGACAGATCAGGAGGACCTGCGAGAAGGGTAGTGTGGTGACTGTGGGGGACTTCAACATGCCAGGAGTGTACTGGAGCACCCCAACAACCAGGAACAGAAGGGAGCAGGTACTGCTGGATGCCTTCCAGGACAGCTTCCTGCTGCAAATGGTCAGTGAACCAACCAGGTTAGGAAATACCCTTGACCTTGTGCTAGCAAATGGGGACTTTGTGAGAGAACTTACAGTGGAGGAACCACTGTCAGGGATTGACCACCGCTCAGTATGGCTCACATTGGATATGGGCCAGGAAGGAGTGGAATCTGGCACAATAGTGCTGGACTTCAGGAAGGCTGACTTCGGGAGGATGGGGGAAGTGGTAAAAGGGTACCTGGCCAGAATTCAATCTATTATGGACACTAACCAGAGGTGGGAGCTCATAAAGCTGGGGATGGTGGAGGCAACCGAAACCTGCTGTAAAGCCCAGAAGAAAGAAGGCTAGGGCTAAGAAACTGATCTGGTTGAGCAAGGAGGTCATGGAAAAGGTAAGGAGGAAAAGAGCTGCCTTTAGGAAGTACAAGAAAACAGGGAGGGGGAAGGACAGGGAGGAGTACTTGACAGAATTGAAGGCGAGACAAGGGCAGTAAGGGAGCCAAAGCATCTACAGAACTCAGGCTGGCACAAGGCATTAAGAAGGGGAGAAGGACTTTAAGTACATCAGGGAGAAAAGGAGCTGTAAGGACCATGTAGTAAGGATTAGGAAGGAGGGGGTTGGGTGGAAGCAGGGTGCGATAAGGCGGAAGCACTAAATGAGTACTTCTGCTCAGTATTTACTAAAGAGAAGAGGGGGGTTACACCCAAGGTAGGAGAAATGGCAGAAGCAGGGGGGGAAGTGGTGACAGATGGGGAAATCATGGAGAGCAGAGTTCGAGAGGGTTTGAAGGCACTGAGGGTGGACAAGGCGCCAGGCCCAGATGGCATCCACCCCAGGGTACTAAAGGAGCTGACAGAGGTCCTTGCAGGACCTTTGGCAGACCTATTTAATGCCTCACTACATTTGGGGTGTGTACCTCAGGACTGGAAGATGGCTCATGTGGTGCCCCTCCCCAAGAGTGGCCCCAAGGATGAACTGGGAAACTACAGACCAGTGAGCCCCACATCCATCGTGGGTAAGCTAATGGAGACTATCCTGAAGGAGAGGCTGGTAGCCCTCCTAGAGGCCAAAGGACTACAGGACAGCAGACAGCATGGCTTCATACATGGCAGATCCTGCCAAACCAACCTGGTCGAGTTCTATGACTGGGAACTAGGCAACTGGACAGGGGCCATGCAGTGGATGTTCTGATCTGGACTTCAGTAAGGCATTCGACTCAGTGCCACATGGAAGGCTGGGAAGTAAGTTAGTAGGCACAGGGCGGGTGCAAAGCTGGTGAGATGGGTAGGAAACTGGCTTCAGGGAAGGCAACAGAGGGTGGTGGTGGGTGGGGAGCTCTCACACCCAAGGGCAGTGACGAGCGGTGTTCCACAGGGCTCAGTGTTGGGACCAGTGTTGTTTCGGATATTCATTGCAGACATATCATGGGACATCAAGAGCAAGATCAGTCTGTTTGCTGATGATACCAAGGTAGGCGCGGTGGTGGATGACCTAGGGGGATGGCAGGGGTTGCAGGATGATCTGGCAAAGCTTGAAACCTGGTCAGACACCTGGCAACTGGGCTTTAATGCCAAAAAGTGCAAGGTGCTGCATTTTGGGATGAAGAACCCAAGGAGAAGTTACCAGCTAGGGGGAGTGCAGCTAGCCCAGACAGAGGAGGAGAAGGATCTGGGTGTTCTCATTACAGGGTCAATGAACAACTCGGCATAATATAGGAAGGCAGCTGCAAAGGCCAACAAAATGCTGGGTTGTATTGCAAGGGGTATATCCTCGAGGGGGAGGAGATGATTCTGCCACTGTATAGGTCATTAGTTAGACCACGCCTGGAGTACTGCGTGCAGTACTGGCGTCCGTATCTGAAGAGGGACATTAAGTTGCTGGAGGGGGTGCTGCGCAGAGCGACAAAGATGATCAGGGCTGGGGACTTATCATACGAGAGGAGGTTGAAGGAGTTGAACATGTACTCACTGGAGGAGAGGAGAGACTAGGGTGACATGATTGAAACCTTTAAATACATGAAAGGAATAAACAAGACGGGTACAGAGGGGCTGTTCAAAGTAAGGGAGGGGAAGGCCACCAGGGGCCATGATATGAGACTGGAGCGAGGAAGGTTCAGGAGGGAGATGAGGAGACACTTTTTTACAAAGAGGGTGGTGTCTGGGTGGAATGCATTACCTGCTGAAGTGGTATGCAGTAGAACAGTGGACTGCTTCAAACGAGGATGGGACAGGACAAGGGGGAGGGTTAATGAAGGGGAAAGGTGGAAGGGAGGGGAAGCTGCAGAATAAGGGGTGCTAGCTGCACATTCGAGCAAACTTGATAGACCTCTAGGCCTTTATCTGCTGGCAAATTTCATATGTTCCTGTTTTCTGCTGGTGATGCTCTCCCTATGCATCCCAGTATACCCCCAGCCCTCTCTACTGCCTTCTCACATTGCTTGCTAACCTTAAGATCATCTGATATGATTACCCCAGGTCCCTTTCCTTTTTGTTGTTGTTACTACCCCCCGCCCCATTGCGCATTCTTCCCTGGGTTCTTGTTTCCAGGTGCATTATTTTGCACTTCTTTGCATTCAATCCTAGCTGCCATACTTCTGACCATTCCTCCAACCTTGTCAAGTCCATTCTCATCCTTTCCACGCCTCCTTGTGTATCAACCCTGTTGCAGATCTTTGTGTCATCTGCAAAGAGGCATACTTTTCATTCCAGTTCCTCTGCAATGTCACTTATAAAGACTTTAAAAAGGACTGGACCCAGCACTGAACCCTGTGGTACCCCACTAGTAACCCCTCTTTCTTCAGAGTGGACTCCATTTACAATTACCTTCTGTGTCCTGTTGTCCAGCCAATGTTTTACCCAGGCTACCACCCTGGGACTCACTCCCAGGCTGGTTAATTTGACTATTAATCTTTTGTGTGGGACTGTGTCAAATGCCTTGCTAAAGTCTAGGTAGGCCATGTCCACAGCTCCTCCCTGGTCTGCTACTTTGGTCACCCAGTCAAAGAAATCTATTAGATTCGTCTGACACGACCTTTCCGCTGTGAACCCATGCTGCCTTGGGTCCTGTGTCCCACTGGCCTCTAGGTACTCAACAATTCTTTCCTTCAGAAGTGACTCCATCACTTTCCCATCCACAGAGGTCAAACTGACAGGTCTGTAGTTTCCTGCCTCTGTCTTGGTCCCACTTTTGTGAAGGGGAATCACATCCTCCTTCCTCCAGTCCACGGGTACCACGCCATCCTCCCATGATTTATTAAAAAGAGTAGCCAGAGGTTTCACTAGTTCCCCCCTTAATTCTTTTAGAATTCTGGGGTGAATTCCATCAGGCCCCATTGCTTTGTCCACCTTCAGTTTTAGGAGTTCTTGTAGAACCCTTTCTTCTGTGAAAAGACTGGGATCGACCCCCCTATCAAGATTGCTTCTGTTAATTGGATTAGGCACTTCCCCCTTCTCTTTTGTGAATACTGAGCAGAAATATTCATTCAGTATCCCTGCTTTTTCACTGTCCCCCTCTGCCCACCCACCGTTCATTCTATTCAGCCTCACTATCCCTCCCTTTGTCTTTCTATGCTCATTGATATACCTATAAAAGGTTTTATCCCCCTTCTTAACGAAGTTTGCTATCTTTTCCTCCGTTTGGGCCTTTGCTATTCTGACTTCCCTCCCTGCTTCCTTCTGCCTTAACTGGTACAGCTCTCTGTCCTGCTCCTTCTGTGTTTCCTTATACTTCTGGAATGCTGTCTTTTTCTCCCTGACTTTCCCAGCCACCTCTTTTGAGAACCGTAGTGGCTTTTTCTTTCATTTTGATTTGTTTATTTGCTTCACATAAAGGCTTGTTGCCTCTGTGATGGCAGTTTTGATGATTCCCCATTGTTGCTCCACCCCTCCTTCTAGCCTGTTTGCTACTGCTTTTCTGAGTCACTCTCCCATCTTGCCAAAGTCAGCCCTCCTGAAGTCCAGTACCCTCACTTTTATATGGCTTGACTCTGTAGCTGAGTTTAACGTGAACCACACTGTTTGATGGTCATTTGTTCCCACATGGCAACCCATTTCTAGATCTGAGATCCTCTCACTGCCCCCATGTGAGAGTATGAGGTCTAAGATTGCACCCTCATGAGTGGGTTCTGAAATTAGCTGTCTGAGGCCTACCACCTGTAGGGCATCGAGAATGGCCCTGCTTTTGGATGTAGCTGCGGAAAATGTGCTCCAGTTAACATCTGGCATATTCAGGTCTCCCATCAACAGTATCTCCCCTTTCTCTGCCATCCTAAGAATGCCTTCTATCACATCCTTGTCCATTCCCTTCCCCGACATGGGGGTCTGTACATAACCGCTGTATGGATTGTGGTGCCCTTTCCAGTCTCCAACGTGATCCACAGTGCCTCCTCTCCTCCCTGTTTACTTTTTTGTTCAGTTGCTTGTATCCCTTCCTTTACATAGAGAGCTACTCCTCCCCCTCTTCTACCCTGCCTGTCTCTCCTGTAGGTTATGTACTCTGGTATGTTAACATCCTAGTCATGGTTCTCTGTGTACCATGTTTCTGTGACTGCTACAATATCCAGGTATCCCTCTTCCATCAAGGCCACCAGCTCAGGGAGCTTGTTGCCCAGACTACGGGCATTGGTACTCATTACCCTGCATTTCCTGATGGCCTTACTTCTTTTTGCCCCATCCCTGTCCTTCTTGCCTTTGTCACTTTCCCCATTTACCCCTGCCCTTCTCCCTATCGACACCTCTATGTTGGTGTTTACCGCACTTACTACCATGATTTTTTTGGGGGCTAGATCTCCTGCTCCTTTCCAGTGCCTCCCCCCTTGGCTAGTTTAAATGCTTGCCAATGAAGCATTTAAACCTATCACCTAGGATCCTGGTTCCCCTCCTGGACAGATGCAGCCCATCATGCCAGTATAGGCTTGCATCACTTCAGGTGGACCCCCAGTCCCCAGTGAAGCCAAATCCTTGAGCTCTGCACAAGTTTTTCAACCACTGATTGAATCCCGTGGTGCAGAACACCCTAGTCTCTCCTACGCCATAGATGGGCAGCACCTCCGAGAAGGTTACCGTGTGTGCTACTTGTCTAAGGCCCCTCCACAATTCCAAAAACTCTTCCTGCACTTCTATAATCCCTTTCTTAGCCACGTCATTTGTCCCTAGGTGGACAATTACATCCAGCTCCCACCCCTGTGCAGCTGCTCTGACAATCCTGAGGATTCGCTCCCTTTCCCTCCAAGCCATGGCGCCAGGCAGGCACCTTACCTCCCTCTCCCCTTCCTTCCCCAGTTCTACCTTCCTAACAATGGAGTCCACCACCAGGAGTTGTTTCCTTCCCCTGTAGGGTCCCCTGCCACCCTCCTGTGGGTCTCCTCCATGGAGGTTCCCAGCATCCTCCTTGGTCTCCACTGTGGGTGCCTCCATAGAGGAACCACACTTTTCCAGAATGGCATAGGAATTGTGGAGAGGTACAACTGGAGGGATGCACCTCTGTTCCTCCACCCTCACCCTCTCTGAGCCCACTGTGATCCAACTGCTCCTCTTTCTTGGCAACCTCAGAGGCAGTGGCAGTGGCACTGGTAGTCCCTGGATGGAAGAGGAGGTCCCACAAATCCTGGCTAACTCAGCCTGGAGATAAGCTCCCTCAGCCCAGAGAGGTGCCTGCAGATGTGATAACACTGCATCTTCCAGAATGTCTCCCGGAAGATTGCTGCTCCACAGCCACTGCACTGCACCACTCCCATCATGTCTTATTTCTGGCCCCTTATCTGTTTGGAATCCTTACTCTTTCCTCTGTTTTTTTTTCTCTTCTCTCTCTACTTACTTTCTGCCTGTGTGCCCTTTAAGCTCCTGATTGTCCTGTTCTGAGATAAGAATAGCCTACATTTCTCAGTAGACCCCTTACTTGCTCAGAGGCAGACCTCCAGCAGCTAGAGGGGGCTGAAGAGCTACTCTTGCCCTTCTAGGATGGTGGGTCTTTGGTGGCTCTGTGATCACTCACTTCCTGCTCCCAAACAGGAAGTTCCTGTTGTCAGTCAAATCCTGTGCCTATAAAAGTAGAACTAGCTTTGGTGGGAGGGTGGAGGGCAATATAGTCCCAGTAGAGAAGTCCAGTCACACAGCAGTCCTTCCTCCTGGTGTCTTCTGCCAAGCTACTAGCAGAATCTTTCTAATGCTGTCTTTAAATTTAGCTTCCTTCTAGCTAAGCCACTCCCCCTACTTACTTGATCTTTCTACAAGTAATTTAAACTGCACAGCTATCAAGTCCTTTCCATCACCTGAGATTTACACCTAGATAACTGTTCTGATAACCATTCAGTTCAGTTAACTCAGACAAACACACTCTTTTCTATGCTGATTGTGCGCATGTGCAAGAAACATATTGCAGCAGGTTTCTCCAGGAGCAGGTTGTGGAGGCGTGGCACTGTTGTGCCCAATGCCCCCACAGCCTGCAAAGGCTTGTCCCCCATCCCCAATGCTGTGGCATGCTGCTGCTGACACTAGTTTAGCCAGCGTGCCACAACTTTCTAAAAAATCAGCTGCTGCAATCAGGGACTGCCTCATCATTGCAGCATCAGCCATCCGCTGCAATGAGGGAGTGACCCATCATTGCAGGGCAGGATGTAGGATGTCTGATATTGTTTGTGAACATGGCTGCGGCTTGCCGCTGTATTCACAAACAATATCTCCCCCTCATATTTATTTGCCAATGGGGGAGCCCACTCCCCATCTGCATACTGTAACCCCCCTGCTTTGTTGTCTGCTGACGGGGTGCCCAATCCCCATTGGCAGAAGTGAATCCCCCCCTTTTGTTGTTTGCTGACGGGGGTGCCCAATCCCCTGTCGGCTATAGCTTCCCCCCCAAGCAAGACTCCGGTGGCATGATATGCCCCTCCCTGTAAAGGTAAAAATGGTCCCACGATGTTTGCTTTTGGTTTTTTTACCTGAAAAAAGGAAACAGTCCCTCGTAGTCTCCAGGGCCCCCCTTCCACAACCCACACCCACCCACTGCACACCCTGCCTCCCCACATCCCCTCACCCCCATACTTATCTCCGAGCTCGTGCAATGATCTTCTGTGGACCGGGAACACGTCTGCACTCTTCAAAGCCGACCATGAACTGAGGAAATGCCGGTAAGCTGTATAATGTAATGAATAGGGTTTTTTCAACTTTAGTGCATATCTCAGGCATTTTGGGGAATCTTTTCACCAAATTTTCAACATGGGGTTTTTGGGACCCCTCCTCATGAATTCTTGAACTGTCATGACATTAATCAGCCCCGAAAGGTGGTTTCGGGGTCACTGTGCGGAATCACCATTAGGAGCTGATTAATGAAATGGCAGTGCCTGTGTTCATGAGGTGGGCTCTCAAAAAGTCTATGTTGCAAATTTGGTGGAAAAAATCCAAACAATGACTGTTTTATGAGCGTGCATTGCACAGTTGCTCGTAACTTCATGAATTTGTACTATTTTCACACCAGATTTCAACATTGGCATTTTATCACACCTCCTTGTGAGCAGTACAGCTGTCATTGTTCACATCCTGGCCGAAATGTGTTTTCGCAGTTCCGGCACAGAATAGCATGGTCACTGTGGGAAATCAGTGTTCAGGACAGGTTAAGAAAATGACAGTGACACTGTTCATGAGTAGAGGTCCTAAAATGCCTATGTTGAAAATTTGGTAACGATACTCCATAAAATGACTGTGTTACGAGCGTGCGTTGCGCAGTTGGCATGCACGCTCATAGCTTTGTGAATTTATAATATTTTCACTCCAGATTTTCAACATTACCATTTTCCCAGGCCTACTTATGAACAGTGCAGCTGTCATTTTCCCATCCTGGCCAAAATGTGTTTTCTCACTTCTGGCGCAGAATAGAGTTGCTGTGGGAAATCACTGTTCAGGAAAGATTAAGAAAATGACAATGATACTGTTCATGAGCAGATGTCCTAAAATGCTTATGTTGAAAATCTGGTGATGATAGCCCATCAATTGACTGTGTTACAAGAGTGTGTTGCGCACTTTTCACGCACCCTTGTAACTTCGCAGATTTGTGATATTGTCACACCAGATTTTCAACAGTGCCATTTTTCCACACCTCTTTATAAGCAGTACAGCTGTCATTTTTACATTCGCTTGCGCGCATGCGCAAGGAACGTTTTGGGAGAGTAGCACACTTTGGAGGTGTGTCTCTCCCATTCAATCCAGTGCTCCATTGAGCAGGCGTGGAGGTCCTGCACCAATGGGTGCAGGGAGCTGAGTATGACAGTGGTGGTCTTCGATTCAAAAAACCACCTCTGCCATACCCAGCACATCACGCCTCCCCTCGCATCACGCGCCCCCACGCCACGCAATCCCTCCAAGTTTTGTGCCAGCACTGGGAGCTCCACTTTAGCGTGGCAAACGTTGTTTGCCGACGGGGTGCCTAATCCCCAACGGCTCCACTGCCCCAAAGCCATCCTGCTGCCACCCTGGGAGCCCACCCCAGCATGGTAAACGTCCCGTTTTTGCCGACAGGGGTACCCAATCCCCCGTCGGCTCCTCAGTCCCCCCTTCGTAGTTTGCCGATGGGGGTGCCCAATCCCCTGTTGGCTCCTCGGCCCCCCCAGCCATTTTCTGCCATGCTGGGAGCCCACCCCAGCGTGGCAAGTGTCCTACATAGTCCGTTTTTTTTTTTTACACCTGTAAAGAAAAACAGTCCCATGTAGTCTCCTCACCCCTCCGACAACTCGCACTCCACCCAGTGCGCTTCAGCCTCCTGCACCCCTCCATACCTACCTCCGGAGCTCGGCAAGACGATCATTCGTGGACCGCTAATATGTCTCGCACTCTTCAAAGCCGACCGCGAACTGAGGAAATGCCGGTAAGCTGTATAATGGGCTAGATAGGGGGTTTCAACTTTATGCATATCTCAGGCATTTTGGATTTTGGACCAAATTTTCAACATGGGGTTTTTGGAACCCTTCTGAATGATGTCACTGTCGATGGCATTATTTCGGACCAGAAGGGTGATTCGCAGTCACTTCCGAAATCACCCGGGCCAGAATAACACCATGACAGTGACATCATTCATGAGAAGGCAAACCCTCATAGTAATTTTGCAAATCAAAAACGACTGTTTTACGAGCGTGCGTTGCGCAGTTCCTACGCACGCTCGTAGGTTTGTGAATTTTCAATATTTCCACTCCAGATTTTCAACATTGCCATTTTACCACACCTTCTTATGAGTAGTACAGCTGTCATTTTTCACATCTCACCCAAAATGTGTTTCTGCCCATGTAGCGCACAATGGCACAGTCGGTGTGTGAAATCAATGTATGGGACACATTAAGAAAATCACAGTGACACTGTTCATGAGCAGAGGTCTTAAAATGACTATGTTGAAAATTTGGTGAAAAAATTCACAGAAATGACTGTTTTACGAGCGTGCGTTGCGCAGTTCCTACGCACGCTCATACGTTTGTAAATTTTCAATATTTGCACTCCAGATTTTCAAAATTGCCATTTTACCACACCTCCTCATGAGCAGTACAGCTGTCATTTTTCACATCCTGCCCAAAACGTGTTTCCACCCATGTAGCGCACAATGGCGCATTCGGTATACAAACTCAATGTATGGGACACATTAATAAAATCACAGTGACACTGATCATGAGCAGAGGTCTTAAAATGGCTGTGCTGAAAATTTGGTGAACAAATTCCTAAAAATGACTGTTTTACGAGTCTGCGTTGCGCTGATCCTACGCACGCTCGTAAGTTTGCGAATTTTCAATATTTTCACTCCAGATTTTCAACATTGCCATTTTACCACACCTCCTCATGAGCAGTACAGCTGTCATTTTTCACATCCTGCCCAAAACGTGTTTCTGCCCATGTAGCGCATAATAGTGCAGTCGGTGTGCGAACTCAATGTATGGGACACATTAAGAAAATCACAGTGACACTGTTCATGAGCAGAGGTCTTAAAATGGCTATGTTGAAAATTTGGTGAAAAAATTCCTAAAAATGACTGTTTTACGAGTGTTCATTGCACAGCTCCTATGCATGCTCGTATGTTTGCGAATTTTCAATATTTTCACTCCACATTTTCAACATTGCCATTTTACCACACGTCCTTATAAGCAGTGCAGCTGTCATTTTTCACATCTTACCCAAAACGTGTTTCTGCCCATGTAGCACACAATGGCACAGTCGCTGTGTGAACTCAGTGTATGGGACACATTAAGAAAATCACAGTGTCACTGTTCATGAACAGAGATCTTAAAATGGCTATGTTGAAAATTTGGTGAACAAATTCCTACAAATAACTGTTTTACAAGCGTGCATTGTGCACTTCCTACGCACGCTCGTAAGTTTGCGAATTTTCAATATTTTCACTCCAGATTTTCAACATTGCAATTTTACCACACCTCATTTGACACATCCTGCCCAAAACGTGTTTCCGCCCCTGTAGTGCACAGTGGCGCAGTCGGTGTGTAAAATCAATGTATGGCACACAGGAAGACAATCACAGTGACACTGTTCATTAGCAGAGGTTTTAAAATGCCAATGTTGACAATCTGGTGAAAAAATTCCTAACAATGACTGGTTTACGAGCGTGCATTGCACACTTCCCACGCATGCTCGTAGGTTTGCGAATTTTCAATATTTCCACTCCAGATTTTCAACATTGCCATTTTACCACACTTCTTTATGAGCAGTACAGCTGTCATTTTTCACATCCTGCCCAAAATGTGTTTCCGCCTATCTAGCGCACAGTGGGGGTAACAAAAAGGTCATGCTGAACATTTATTGTACAAATACCAGCAATCGCACAGTGCATTAGGGTAAAGCACCATACATGCCAAACACCACTGCAAATACCTGCAAGCGAACGTTCGGCATTGACAAATGCTTGTTCACATCCTGACCGAAATGTGTTTTCACAGTTTCGTCGCAGAATAACTGTGGTCACTGTGGGATGTCAGTGTTCGGGACAGATTAAGAAAATGACAGTGGCACTGTTCATGAGCAGAGGTCCTAAAATCCCTATGTTGAAAATTTGATGACGAAACTCCCTAACATGAGTGTGTTACAAGCGTCCGTTGAACTGTTTCCACGCACCCTTGTAACTTCGCAAATTTGTAATACTGTCACGCCACATTTTCAATAGTGGCATTTTTTTAAAATTCCCTATGAACACTACAGCTGTCATTTTTCACATCCTGGCTAAAATATGTTTTTGCACTCCTGCCAGACAATAGCACGGTCACTCTGGGAGATCAGTGTTTGGGAGAGATTAAGATTTTGACCGAGTGAAGGGGGAGTGACCGAGCTCAACTGAGCTCTGTCGGGACTGCTGCAGATTTGTTTGTGGACAACCAAAGGCCCCAACACAAGAGCCCAGTACAAAAGGGCAGCCTGCAGCACTGGGAGAAACAGAATGAGTGAGGGAGGGGGAGTGAGCGAACTCACCGAAGTGCTGTCAGGACTGCTGCGGATTTCTTTGTGGGCAGAAAAAGGCGTCAATACAGACAGGGGCCCAGTACAAAAGGCTAGCCTGCAGCAGTGGGAGAAACAGTATGAGCGAGTGAGACAAGGGGACTTAGTGAGCTGAATGGAGCTCTATCAGGACTGCTGGAATTTCTTTGTGGGCAGAAAAAGGCACCAATGCAGGCAGGAGCCCCATACAAAAGTGCAGCTTGCAGCGCCAGGACAAACAGAATGAACGATGAGAGAGGGAGACTGAGTGACCTCAATGAAGCTCTGTCGGGACAGCTGTGGATTTCTTTGTGGACAGACAAAGGTGCCAACACAGCCAGGAGCCCCATACAAAAGTGCAGTCTGAAACAGAATGAGCGAGTGACAGAGCGGTAGTGAGTGACCTCAACGGAGCTCTAGTGTGACTGCTGCAGATTTCTTTGTGGACAGAAAATGTGTCAACGCAGGCAGGAGCCCAGTACAAAAGGCCAGCTTGCACTACCTGCAGAAACAGAATGAGAGAGTGACAGAAGGGGAGTGAGCGAGCTCAGTGGAGCTGTGTTGGGACTGCTTCATATTTCTTTCTGGCCAGAAAAAGCCACCAGTGCAGGCAGGAGCCCAGTACAAAAGGGCAGCCTGCAGCGCCAGGAGACACAGAATGAGCGAGTGAGGGAGGGGGAGTCAGTGAGCTCAACGGGGCTCTGTTGGGACTGCTGCAGATTTGTTTGTGGGCAGAAAAAGGCAGCAATGCATGCAGGCTCCCAGTACAAAAGGGCAGCCTGCAGTGGCAGGAAAACCAGAATGAGTAAGTGAGTGAGCTCAACAGAGCTGCATTGTAACTGCTGCAAATTTCTTTGTGTGCATAAGAAGGCAGCAACGCAGGCAGGAGCCCAGTAGAAAAGAGCAGCCTGCAGCACTGGCAGAACAGAATAAATGAGTGAGAGAAGGGCAGTGAGCGAGCTCAATGCAGCTTTGTCGGGACTGCTGCAGATATCTTTGTGGGCAGAAAAAGGTGCCAACAGAGGCAGGAGCCCAGTACAAAAGGGCAGCCTGCAGCGCCAGGAGAACCAGACTGAGTGAGTGAGACAGGGGGAGTGAGCAACCTCAGTGGACCTCTGTCGGGACAGCTGTGGATTTCTTTGTAGGTAGAAAAAGCCACCAACACAGGCAGGAGCCCAGTACAAAAGGGCAGCCTGCAGTGCCAGGAAATCAGAATGAGCGAGTGAGAGAGGGGGAGTGAGCCACATCGATGGAGCTCTGTCGGGACAGCTGTGGATTTCTTCCTCAGCAGAACAAGGTGCCAACACAGGCAGCAGCCCAGTACAAAAGAGCAGCCTGCAGCACCGGGACAAACAGACTGAGCCAGTGACACAGTGCCACTGAGCGAGCTCAACAGACCAAAGTAATCAACATTCGGCATTAACAAATGCTTGTTTTTGTTTTGTTTGTTAGTTTGTTTTTTTTACCCTAAATTAAAGGTCCAAGTACAAGAGTTCTACTTCTTTAGTCCCAGTAGAGAAGTCCAGTCACACAGCAGTCCTTCCTCCTGGTGTCTTCTGCCAAGCTACTAGCAGAATCTTTCTAAGGCAGTCTTTAAATTTAGCTTCCTTCTAGCTAAGCCACTCCCCCTACTTACTAGATGTTTCTACAAGTAATTTAAACTGCACAGCTGTCAAGTCCTTTCAATCACCTGAGATTAAAGAGTTCCTCCACCTGTTCTACAATAGAAGACTTTTGTCCTAATGGGGTTGCTGTAGTTGAGGAAACGAAAACAAAGAGCTGGTTAAATGCTGTTGGTGCCCCAACAGCAGAGTTTGTTTCTTATGTCCCCCCCCCCCCGTGTTGTTATGGAAATAGTGTTCTTTCCCTTTGTTTCATTTTCATTTACAAGACTGCCATTTGTTCTTTGTTTTTTGTACTGGGGAGATAGTTGTTGCCATCGGGGAAGAAAGTCATGATTTGGGACAGTGCAACAGGTCTTCACTTCAGGAGAGTTTCACATCATTTCCCTTATATGGATATTTAGAAACTGATGCATTTTAAAGTATTTTTTATTTTGTGCAGTTCAAGAGAGCACAATGTTAGTTTCTGTGCCATAGATGGACATACATCTGTGGTAAGGAAAAAGAACAAAATGCAGCTCCTCTCCTGCAGGGTAGTTACACGCATATTCGCAGTCTACTGGAACAGAAAACGAGCTGCCGCCTGGTTTTATATAAAAGTGGCGACCCGAGAATAGATAAGAGCAAGCATTGTTTTTACCTATACTGAATTCTGCTGGATGTTGTCACAGTACAGGGATAAAGAAAAAAATGTTGGTGTCACTCCAGATTCGTCTGGGACTTGGCAGGCAGCAATACAGTGGTCTGTGTAGGATGAGAAGCTGGAAAGCAGTGTGGCTGAAATGGGGAAATAGCATCAGCTGCCGTAGCCAAGAAGAGCTGCTTCAAACTTGCAGTTTTTTTTTTTAAATAGGCGTGAGTTGTTTTTTCTGAGAAAAGGGGAGTGGAGTTCAGTTGGTGACAGGGTTTCTGTGCGAAGGACTATGAAAAATGAGCTTTTGACCTGGCATTTGCTTTTTTACAAAGCAGTTGGGTTACGTTTTTCTGAGAAAATGGGAGTGGAGTGCAGTTGGTGATAGTCTGTGCAAGCCTCTGTGTAGGACTATGAAGAACTGCTTCAAGAGAAACAAAGAATTCAAGGAAATATGGAGTTTAGACAGTGTGGGGGGACAGTTTCTCTCGCTAAGTGAGGGGAAACAGTGGCGGCGATTTGAAATGCAAATTAGGTGTCTTAGCCAATTAGGAAACAGGATGGGCACTAGGATACTTAGTGGGTAAAGGGGTAGTATTCTATTGAAAGTTAATGTACCCCCTTGACAAGGGTGCTAGCCAATCAGATGCCAGGAACTAAAAAGCTAATTTCCTAAATACATGTAAAAGATAGATTTTATTGTGCTGTACAAGTAACAATGGCCTGGATGGAATGCTATACTGAGCTGCTCATGCACAGCATTCCATCCACTCCGGCCATTCCAGAGTGAGAAGGTTTACGTTTTAAACATTTATTGTTCAGTTGGTAGTTCCTGGGCAACTGTTAAGAAGAGAGAATGCAGCAAGTCAAGGGGGCTAGGGAAAATGGCTTACTATGGGTTGAAGCCATCCCTGAGGACTTGACTGTGTGCCTGACCTGCCTCCACTGTCTGAAGACTCACCAGCAGCTGTGTAGTGCAGTCGGTAGTGCCATCGGGGCACCACAAAGAAGAAAACCCATTTGGTGCTGCCATTTGGGCTAAGAGCCTCATTTAGTGTTTATTTTATTAATTTTAAAAGTTTCCTGGTCCCTTGTTGGTGGCTAGCAAGAGTTGCATCGCCGGTTTGCCTGTTGGCCTTCCAGAGGCCCCCTGACATCTGTCGCATTGCCAGTTCATCTTCCCACTGCTAAAATACCTCCCACCTCCCAATTCCCAATCCAGAGCCAGAGGAGTGGTGAGTTGGTGGCAGCACTTGTTATGTGCTGACCGCCCAACAGTGAAAAGGACTGTGCTTGTTTATTTAAAAAGTGTGCAGTAGGGGCAAGCAGAAGCAGCAGAGCACTGTGGGAGGGTCAGGCCAGGTCAGAAGAACCCTGAAATTAATATTCAAGAGTGGGCAGAACATAGCGATGCCCATGAGAGGTGCCAGCAAGCAAGGCCAAGAGAAAGACCTTTCAAATATTCATAAGGGGGATGAGATTAGGAGGGACAAAGGGACAGAGTGGTAGCAGGCTGAGACAAAGCCTAAAAGTTTTAAAGGGGGCTCTTCCAAATTTAGGCCCACAGTATTTAAAGGGTCCCTGTCAAAAGGGATCAGTGTGGTTAAAATGGGAACACCAGGCCCAGTACAGTTAGGGAATCCAGGCCCAAAGTGATAAGGACACTCCAGACCCAGTGCAGTTCGGGCATCCAGGCCCAAAGTTATTAGGGCAACTGGGCCCAGTGCAGTTAGGGCATCCAGGCTTAAGGTAAAAAGGGCAACCAGACCCAGTACAGGCAGGGCAGCCAGGCCCAGTTGTAAATAGGGCAACCCGGCCCAGTTCAGTTAGGGCATCCAGGCCCAAAGTAATTAGGGCAACCAGGCCCAGTACAGTTAGGGCAGCCAGGCCCAGTAGTAAATAGGGCAAACCGGCCCAGCACAGTTAGGGCTGCCAAGCCCAGTAGTAATTAGGGCACCCAGATTCTGTAACTGGGGAATTCGCACCAAAGTGCTCTGGGGTAACCAGATCCTAATAAGGACAGACCCCAAGAGGAAAAGGGTCCAACCAAGGGGGTGCTTAGCACAGAACGTACTATAAAGTGACTGTCAGATAATGTACTGTTTCTACCAAATGTTTATTTTTCAAGCATCTAAAGTGTTGTGTTAATTGTAAAAAGCACCAAGACTGTATTGTGATACATTAGGATTGTGGTTATTTGCCTCTGAAGTGAACAATTGCCCTAGATTGTTGCAGTTTGCCCCTGCTCCAGGCAGATTGCCCCTGCAAGTGAACAATTGCCCCAGATTGTGGCAATATGCCCCAGCTCCATGCAGATTGCCCCTGCCAGTCAACAAATGCCATGGATTGTTGCAATTTGCCCCTGCTCCAAGCAGATTGCCCCTGCAAACGAACAATTGCCCCAGATTGTTGCAATTTGCTCCGTTCCAGGCAGATTGCCCCTGTAAGTGAACAATTGCCCTGGATTGCTGTAATTTGCCCCTGCTTCAGGAAAATTGCCCCTGCAAGTGAAATTCCAGTGTACAGTGCTAATAGAAGTACCAGCGTGCAGTATCAAGTCTGTGACTCAGTCTTCAGCCTCCATCAACTCTTCACCTCAGCAGTCCTCAGCCAGCAGAAAACTTCAGCATCTTCTTGCTCTATTGTCCATCGTAAGCAGAAATCGATGTCCCTTGGAGAGTTGCGGCTGCCAGTTCCTGGTCAGCTTGGAAGTGAGATGACTGAAAGAAGTGTCATCCGTCACTCCCAGATGCCCGCCAAAAGTCGAGTCCGTTTTGGCCAAGGTGTGTTCGTGTCCGCTGGTTTCTTATTTTGTCCTGAACCTTATAGAGTCCTGATCTTCATCTTCCAGCTTTTTTTTTCCAATTGTTTAACCAGGTGAGACACACTAAGCTGAAAGCTTGTTTATAGGTGCAATCTGGGAGCACAGGGAAGTGAAGTGACTTGCTCAGGGTCACACAGTATGCAAGTAGGGGCTGTGGGACTCAAACCCAGGTCTCCAGATTTGCAGCTCAGAGCATTAAACCGCTGCGCTATACAACTTTTCTTCTTGCTTGTTCCATCCTGCATCACCTGTACGATCTTCTGGAATACAGCTCAAGTTTGGTGGTCCTCCAAGTGGATCTGTCACCAAAGCAGCTCAACAGTTGGTGTCTTCAACCTAGGCAATCCTCTGAGTGGATTCTTCGCCAAGTCCTGTGTTTTGTCTTTGGCAGCCCTGATCGAAGATCAGCACCAAGAAAACCCACAGCGTTGTCTTCTTCAACCTTGGCATCCCTGGTCAAGGGTTGGTGCCAGGGAGACAGAAGCAGATTCTTCTCTTGTCTCAATCCTGCAGGTGGATTCCTTGCCATGTTTCGTTTCTTCATCCTTGGCAGCCCTGGTCACGGGTTTGCGCCAGGGAAGAGCTTAGCCCAGTTCAGTCAGCTTATGCCCTGATATTCTGGCAACTCTGGAGAGTGAGTTGGCTGATGACTAAGGTCTGTTTACAAATCTCTTCATTTCCTTTGCAACCTCTTCAAGGTTCCACCGGTAGCTTGGCGCCAATCAGGAGTTCCTTTTCTCTTTACCCTTCTACTTCTCAGCTGTGCATGAAGACAATGGAGCATCTGGATCTTATAGACTTTTAGAGTGTTATACTGTCTGGTAGTCACTGTATGCTGTATGCTTGTTGTATACTGTGATAAAGTGATATAAGTTTGTATTAAATTGGTGCGTACATCTCATAGTAGAATATTATAGAGTCATAGAGTATCATAAAGTAGCCTTAAGCCAAGGTGCACCTATAGAGTGGTAACAAAAGTCGAGCTAGTAGAGTGTTATTTACTGCTTCTAAAATTTGGTCCCCTTCCTTCCCTTGTGACCGTGTCTACCTTCCCTGTGTATGAATAAAAGCCTGTCGACATCAAACTTCCAGATTGTTTCCTTTCACCCAATCTTACTCGAACCACAGTGTGGTCTTGCCAGTCCACCTGCTTGAGGCGATGCTGGGTGTGCAGCTGGGACAGGTGATCTTCGTGGTCAGCACCCAGTTAATAAGAGCACCACACTTTCATCATCATCCCTACATGGGCTTCATGTTTTTAATTCATGAATCCACCAGATTCCCAACTCCATGACTGATTATTGTGATTCACGCCTCTTGATGGAGGAAGCAGCACATGCAATGCCCAGGAGTGCAGATACAACAGTGAGCCCCTGTTTTTAAAATGCTTGGCCACATCTTAGCTTTCTGCATATGGAGCTTTCATGCTATGTAATACACTTTTTTACTTATTGTGCAGTTTTTTTGCAACATACAACATGCTGCAAGGACATTGGAGAACAAAAATGAACCCCCATGTGTGATGGGAGACTGACTGTTCTTATTAAAAGTGTTTGAGCTGACATCCTGTACTGCAATGCTTAGTGTGTGAATATTAATAGCATTTATAGTGTACCAGAATGAAATCCCGCCCAGCTGTCAATTTCTGTATAAGGTCCTGCTTCTAAAAGTAACAAAACAGCAAGATTATTACAGATGCAAGGTGTGTATGTGGACAGAAATACAAATGGCGGCACAGTTTGCACATTCATTCACGTGGAAGCAAGCACCATGATGCTGACAATAATAAAGCAATGGGCAATGAATCCAAATGAAAAAATAATCTTTTTAGAGCTGCAGTGGGCAGAGCTCTGCAGACCTCCTGCATTCAAAAAAGGGAGACTTTTCCGACCAAACAACAGTGTGGAGTTGCCTCATAGTCGCCTCCACTGCCATGAAGCACTCTGCACTGTCCATTAGCAGTAGCATTGCACTGTTTTTCATCTTTCAGCAGTCATGGCAGAACACAGCACACTCTGCCATGTCCAAGATGGCCAATGAACTCTATTGTGCATGAACAAATTTTATACTCCCAGCTCAGTCATGGCCAGGGATCCCATGCTGGTCAAAGGAAATGCTACAAAGACACACTGAAGGCATATCTCAAGAAAACAGATATGAACATCACAAGCTGGGAGGAGCTGGCCACCAACCAAACTCAATGGCGCCACAACCTCCATCAAGCAGGGGCCTGCTTTGAAGAGAAATGCCTTGCCCTCGAAGCCGAAAAGAGACAGCGTAGGAAGGAAAGGGAAAGAAACCCTAGCCAGCAGCGGACTGCTCTCCCACATGGAAACATCTGCAATTTCTGAGGACAAATCTGTGGCTCTAGGATTGGATTACTGAGCCACCTCAGGATCCATCAGTGAACTATGGTAGAGATCATCCTCGAATAGAGAGATCGCCACCACCGACAACATGCACAAGAAGTTGCACATGTGCAATACAGGTTGATGGCCATCTTGGATATGGCAGACTGTGCCATGTTCCACCGAGACTGCCGTGGATGACAGTGTCCTATTTTTGTTTTTTAATTTTTATACATATACTTTTCCTTCTGTCAACCAGACACTCCCTCTCAGCACCCACCACCTCCCCCCCCCAAGAAACATAACAGTGACAGTGGGGGTGCCCAATGCCCCAGTGTCGCGATCACTAATCCTCTTTTTTTTTGTGACTCCCCAGTCCACTACTGTGCATGCAGTTAAATGTGCTTTTTTTATTTATTTTATATATTATAGTGGCTGGTCTGCGAACATAATGATGTAGTCTGGCAATAATAACTTGCATAATGTGTGACCTGAGTAAAGCAAGTCACTTAACCACCCTGTAAATTTTGGACAGCCCTGAAAAAAGCTTTAGCTCAGTGTACCTTTCCCAGCCAGTAGTTGTAAAATAAATGTAAAAAGGGCAGACTGTTGCATAGCAGACAAATGGGTCAGTCAAGCTTTCCTCTGTTCCCCAAATTGTATACTTTCTGTATTTCTGACACAGTGCAGGGCAGGAGATTGCAAGTTACCACAAGCTGATGTCTGTCACTCTCATTCTTGAGTTCTTTCTCTCAGATTCTTCAGTTCTGTCTCTGTCTTTATCTCTCTCTCTCTCTCTTGCATTATTGAGTTCTTTCTCTCTCTCTCTCTTGCATCGAGTTCTCTCTCTCTCTCTCAGATTCTTAAGTTCTCTCTCTCTCTCACTCTTTCTCTCTCTCTCTCTCTTGTCTTGTCGAGTTCTCTTTCTTTCTTAGATTGTTGAGTTCTCTCTCTCTCAGTTTGTTGAGTTCTGTCTCTCTCTCATTCTTGAGTTCTCTCTCTTTCAGTTCCTTTGCAGCTTGTTGTTTGGAACTGGCTCCGTTTAAATATACTGCAGTTTACAGGTTGCCTTTTTGATGAGGTTAGGCTATGTGTACCAAATCAGTTCTGAACCAGGCTTTGGGTACTTCCGTCCTGGCATGATTGCTGTGTGTGAGTGCCTGGGTCATGTCCTGGTGCACCTCCAGGGACTATCTCAGGGTGGTCTGCCTGCAGTTCTGTGGCCTGCCTGTGGGTGGCTCCAATTCAGGCCAGCCTTTTGAGTGCCTAACTTTGCTTGGCACACTTTTGAGATGTGCAGCAGATGTACTGCACAATTTGGCTGAATATACGGATGCACAGAATATTCATGTACATGCACCCTCTTTTACACTACATACATTATTTCTGCATGATTGCGCATTCAGAAATGTGCAACACATCTCTCCTTTTCAAATATCACACCTCTGTGCATTTTCTGACATGCACTGTGCATCTCCATTTTGGGCCACATATCTCCTTTGAATACGGTATGTGGGCCATTGTCCTTACATGTAGTAGCATAGGAAGCCACTCACTCAGCAATTGCAATTTGCACAAAACCAAAATAAATAGAACATTTCCAAAATCAAGTTGTTTAATGATTGTCTATTTTAACTTATATTTTATCAAGTATCCAGTATAATTCATTTAAATACATATAAAAGATGCAGTAAATAAGAAAATAAAGAAAAGAAACATAATAGGGATTCAATCTGCATACTGAAGTTACACTCCTCATTTGGGGAATTAAAATTCACTGTATTATTACACTGACTTTTAAACACTTATTAGTTGCTTAAATTTGCTGGCAACAGATTAATAGTGCTGTAGTCGCAACAGCATGACAGTTATTAATCTGAATCCTACTTTTTAAATGCAAAAGGAAAATGCCGGAACGGGTCAATACAAAATGTCCTCTCATTATGCACATTATGCACACAGAAATATAGAAACATAGACATTGATGGCAGAAAAAGACCAGAGGGCCATCCAGTTTGTCCAAGTTCCCTATAATCCCTGGAACCTATTGTTCCTCCTGGGTATGAATCCTCCCCGTCATCTCTCTATTCTCCTCCCTCATCATGTCACCCCCAGTAACCACTATTCCCTTCATTGTGCCCCAGCCTTGCTTGAATCCCCTGAATGTTTTCGCACCCACTGTCTCAGCCCACAGACTATTCCAAGGTTCCACCACCCTTTCCACAAAGTTTGTCTCTCCTGCCCCTTTCCCTGTGCCCCGTTGTTTCTTGTGCCTCTTTCCCCGCTCTTGTCATGTCTTGTTTGTTCCATTTGTGCCCCCGTTCCTGTCATTTCCTCTCTTGTTCTCCAGCCTCCTGCCCCCCCCCATTTCTGTTCTCTTACCCCTATTGCTTCTCTATCCCTTTTGCTGCTCTTTTTGGTTCATGGTCTCTGTTACCCACCTCCTTTGTTCTCTGCTTCTCTTCTCCATCCAATCTGTTTGCATTTCTTTGGGCATTTCCCTTCCTTTTTCACCTCTGCTACCTTGTTACCCCATTGGTGCTTCCAGGGTTTGATGTCATCCACCAGTACTGGCTTCTCCACTGAGCCCACCACCTACTATCAGCCTGTGGCTGACTCTTACTCCTAATGCTGTTATACACTCTGCTGCTGCCCTGATTTGGTGTCCTGCCTTTCTCTTTCCCTCCCCTCCTGTTTTCAGCCATTCCCACCCCCTACTGTCCTCCTGGCATTTGGCATTGCCCCCCCATTCCTGTTCTCCACCCTTCATCTCCTCATTGCTGTCTTTCAGTCATCCCCCTTCTCATACTTCATTTTTGCCCTGGTCCCTTGCTTTTCCATGTTTTCTTTTGGGCTTTCTTGCTCCCTTTGATCGTGCTCCATCTCCACCTCCGCTTCCTTTCTATTATCTGCACCATATATCTATATCTCATTATTATTATATATATATATAGATATATATAGATATATATATATCTGCACCATAGTCAACCTTTGTCTGGTGCCTGAATTCCACAGGATTTAGTACACTCTGAGGATGATTGCAAACAACCTTCCCTACAAGTTTATGTCTGACACCTATGCTACTCACACCTGTTCACTCGCTTGCACCATTTACTAGTCTCAGCTTTCATATGCTTTGTTCAGCCTATTGTTTATGATTCTACCTGGTTACACCCCTAGTACTTTGCACCCTTCCAGAACACTTAATCACCTGTGCTTACTGCATCATTGCTAAAGTGTCCCTGCATGCTTCCCTGTCTCCTTTGCTGGGTCCCATATAGTGGTTTACGCAATCCTGCTTTATTTTGGTGCTCCTTCCCGTATATTTCCTGCATTGTTTGGCTTTGTATGTTGTATGTTATTGCTGTGTTTCATCTGTTCCATGTTCCCCAATATGCTTGTCCTCTTGTTCCCTAAAAACCCCTACTTACTACCAATACCTTCATTCTGCTCATTTCTGTTTGTTTATCTTTTACTGCATAGCAGTTGGCTGCCCTTTCCTTGTTCAGCCCATACAATCTAGCATAGGTAGGCTTGCACTTGTCTGTCAGGGATGGGAGTCCATTACATCCATTTACCATCTCAGCTATCTGTATTCTCTACCATCTGCTAATTGTCTCCATCCCTAACTCTGCTTTCTGAGGTATCAAGTAAACGTAGGCTTGCCTGTTTGCCAGGGATGGGAGTCTGATCTATCTCATTATGACCTTTACTACTGACATTCCCTACCACCACCCCCCAGATATCCTCTGTCCCTAACTGTACCTTCTGAGGTATCGAGAGAAGGTGGGCTTGCCCTGTCTGTGGGGGATGGGAGTCATGTCTTCCAATTACATTCCACTACCTGCATGATTCATCTTTTCTACGTACATTTGGGAGCCAAGAAAGACCAAGGGAAGGATAGAAACATAGAAACATAGAAGATGACGGCAGATAAGGACCGTAAGGCCCATCCAGTCTGCCCATTTCTTTTTCTACCTTATAAATGTGCCATCGGCCTTTGCTCTGTCAGTGACCTATCTATTCATAGTCATTTGTATTGCTCCCTTATGCCTATCCCATGCCTGTTTGAAGCCCTGCACTGTATTCATAGCCACCACTTCTTGTGGCCATTCCATGCATCCACCACCCTTTCTGTGAAAAAGAATTTCCTCACATTCCCCCCTTAATCGGCCTCCTCTAATCTCATGCTGTGTCCTCTTGTCCTGCTATTTTTCTTATATTTAAACATGTTAGACTCTTTCACCTTGTTTATGCCCTTAAGGTGTTTGAATGCCTCGATCATATCACCTCTCCCTCCTTTGCTCAAGGGTATACATATTAAGCTCCGTTAATCTGTCCTCATATGTCTTCTGATGCAGTCCCTGCACCATTTTGGTTGCCCTTCTCTGGACTGCCTCAATTTGGTTAATGTCTTTGTGAAGGTGTGGCCTCAATACTGCACTAGTACTCAGATGGGCCTAACCAATGTCTTGTACAGAGGATTATTACCTCCTCTTACGACTTGTGATACCCCTACTAATACACCTAACACCCCCTAGCCTTACCTACTGCTTTAGAGGTCTGCTTGGATGATTTTAGGTCATCAGTGATGATGATGCCCAAGTCTCTTCTTCCTTTGTGACTGCTAGCAACTCCCTCCCAGTCTATAAGTGGCTTCAGGGTTTCTCTTCCCTATGTGCATGATTTTGCACTTCTTTGCATTAAATCCTCAGTTGCCACTCTTCTGACCATTCTGCTAGTTTATCCAGATCTCTTCTCATTCTGCCCACCCCATCTGGCTCATCTACTCTGTTGCAGATC
Source organism: Neoceratodus forsteri (assembly GCA_016271365.2). Classification (NCBI taxonomy): domain Eukaryota; kingdom Metazoa; phylum Chordata; order Ceratodontiformes; family Ceratodontidae; genus Neoceratodus; species Neoceratodus forsteri. The sequence goes on along the minus strand of JADMNL010000022.1, from coordinate 164,766,037 downwards.
TTGGTGTCATCTGCAAACAGACAAGCCTACCCTCTAGTCCATCTGCAAGGTCACTAATGAAGATGTTGAATAGGACTGGCCCCAGGACTGATCCCTGAGGTACCCGACTTGTGACTTGCATCTCTTCTGACTGTATACCATTTACCACCACTCTCTGTTTTCTGCCAGTCAACCAGTTTGCCACCCAGTTGACCAACTTCTGACCCACCCCGAGCCTACCCAGCTTATTTATCAATCTTCTATGTGGAACAGTGTCAAAAGCTTTGCTGAAGTCAAGGTAGGCGACATCAACTGCTCCCCCTTGGTCCACCACTCTGGTTACCCAGTCAAAGAAATCTATGAGATTAGTTTGACAGGACCTTCCTTTTGTAAACCCATGCTGTCTTGGATCCTGTGCCCCTATGGATTCCAGGTGTTACACTATCCTTTCCTTAAGGAGTGCCTCCATAATCTTGCCCACTACTGAGGTAAGACTGGCCGGTCTGTAGTTCCCGCCTCCTTCCTGCTACCACTCTTGTGGAGCGGGATCACATGAACCCTTCTCCAGTCTTCTGGGACCTCTCCTGTGCTCAGAGACTCACTAAACAATTCTGCTAATGGCTCTGCTAGTTCCTCCTTTAGCTCCTTAAGTACCCTGGGATGTATGCCATCAGGTCCCATTGCCTTATCCACTCTGAGCTTAGCAAGCTCTTGTAGGACCCTTTCTTTTGTGAAGGGAGTAGTGCTCACCTCCCTCCCCCCTGTGTCCATGATGCTGAGCTGTGGGCCCTGCCCTACCCTCTCTTCAGTAAATACTGAGCAAAAGTATCTATTTAGGATAGATGCCTTTACAGGGTCCTCCTCCTCACATGCTCCCTTTTCTCCATTAAGCTTAGCAATACCCCCTCTGGACTTTCTCCTTTCACTATAGTGAGGCTTAATAAGGGGTATGGTGGTGGGCAGAGGGTGATAGTGAAAAGGTAGAGATACTGAAAGAATACTTTTGTTCAGTATTCACAAAAGAAGAGGAGGGGGATGTACCTAAACCAAACAATAGAAGCACTCTGGATACGGGGTTGATACCAGTCCATTCACTGAAGAAAGGGTCCTGAAATAACTCCTAAAACCCAAGATGGACAGGGCAATGGAACCTGATGGAATTCACCCCCAAAGTCTAAAAGAACTAAGGGGAGAACTAGTGATACCACTGTCTACTCTTTTAAAAAAATCATGGGAGTATGGTGTGGTACCTGAGGACTGGAGAAAGGCAGATGTGATTCCCCTTCACAAAAGTGGGAGCAAGGCAGAGGCAGGAAACTATAGACCTGTTAGTTTGAGCTAAGTGGTAGGTAAAATGATTGAATCACTTCTGAAAGAAAGAATTGTTGAGTACCTAGAGGACAGTGGGGCACAGGACCCAAGGCAGCATGGATTCACAGTGGGAAGGTCATGTCAGACAAAACTAATAGATTTCTTTGATTAGGTGACCAAAGCAGTAAACTATGGAGGGGCTGTGGACATGGCCTAACTAGACTTTAGCAAGTCATTTGACACAGTCCCACATAAAAGATTAATAAACAAGTTAGCCAGCCTTGGAGTGGGTCCCAGAGTGATAGCCTGGTTAAAACATTGGCAGGACAACAGGACGCAGAGGGTAATAGTAAATGAAGTCCACTCCAATGAAAGGGGGAGTTACTAGCAGGGTACTGCAGGGTTCAGTACTGGGGCCGGTCCTCTTTAATGTCTTTATAAGTGACAATGCAAAGGGACTGGAAGGAAAAGTATGCCTCTGCAAATGACACAAAGTGCTGCAACAGGGTTAATACACAAGGGGGGGGAGTGGAAAGGATGAGCAGGGATTTGGCAAAGTTGGAGGAATTATCAAAAGTATGGCAGCTGAGATTCAATGCGAAGAAGTGCAAAGTAATGCACCTGGGAAATAAAAACCCAGGGGAAGAGTACACAATGGGGGGAGGTACTAACAACAACAAAAATGGAAAGGGACCTGGTGGTAGTCATGTCAGGCATCCTAAAGGTAGGCAGACAATGTGAGAAGGCAGTAAGGAGGGCTGGGGGATACTAGGAAGCATAGGGAGAGGCATCACCAGTAGAAAACAATAAATTGTCATGCCTCTGTACAGACAGTTGGTGAGACCCCATCTGGAGTGCTGCATGCAGTTCTGGAGACCCCACCTCTGCAAAGACGTAGACAGGATGGAGGCAGTCCAGAGGAGGGCAACTAAAATGGTGCAGGGTCTGCATTACAAACCATAAGAAGAAAGACTAAAGAAGCTTAATATGTATAACCTTGAGGAAATGAGGGAGAGGGAGGAAATGATAGAAAGTTTCAAGTACCTCAAGGGAATCAACAAAGTCCGAGAGGGTAGGTAGCATCATTCAGAAAAAGAGATGTGCAAGAACAAGGGGGCACAATTTGAAGATGGGGGGGACAGCTCAGGGGCAATGCGAGGAAGTATTTTTTCATGGAGAGGGTGGTGGAGCCATGGAATGACCTTCCTGGGGAGGTTTTGGGGTCTAAAACAGTGGGGGAATTCAAGAATGCATGGGACATACAAGGTAATTATAGTGGGGGGTAAGAGAAAGCAGGCTGTTGGTTAACTAGGATCTGCAGCTTATCCATTAGTTAGGGAAATGTGCAGACTGGGTTGGCCAAGCAGGCCTTATCTGCCATCAAAGTCTATGCTTCTATGTTTCTGTCTGCACTGTGATAGTCTCCATCCATAGCTCTTCCCGGTGCAGTATTGAGCGAAGGTTAGCTCTCCCCGACTACTGAGGATTGGGGGCCTGTTTCACTCCTATACAGTCTCACTCAGTTCTGTTCATTGGCACCACACCTCCAGTCTATGCCCCTATCTCTGTCTATGTGGTATTTAGTCATGGTCTGCTCACCTGGCAACTAACGATGGGAGTCTGCTTCAGCCACTTTCAGTTTTCTGCTAGCCTCCTTCATTACCATCTATTCCATACTGTACATTATTCTCACTTCTTTGTAACCCACCAGATGAGATTTGGGCTCGCCATCTCCCTTCAAGAATGGTACCTTGTACCCCACATACCTTCAGTCCTGTTACCTGGGCCTCCTCACCAACTGCCTTGCCTCCTGAACCCAATGCAAGTATGTAACAGACCCAATAGCCTTCATTCTCCAGTTCCTCCAGCCAGTCCCTGGGCTTTGTCACCCTGATACCCTGTAGAAGATTGGACTATTGGCCTCATAATTGATCTTTCCCTGGTGATCCTGCCTCTGTTTTGTTCTCTCGCACCTGGGATTTGCAAACTTGTGCTTGCCCTTTTGTCTCCTCACACCTGGATTTGGATTCTGCCAGCTTATTCATCCCCAGACTCTACCCTGTACGTCAGACTTCAGGACTTTGAGGGTCTGCTTACCTTCCAGTTCCATCCTGTACTCCTCTGTTGTGCTTCTTGTGACTTGGTTTCCAGCTCAATCTCCGGTCTCCAGACCTTCAACTCCTGCCTTCCTTCCCCACCTCCTGGTTTTGGCTGTCCATCTGTGGTACCTGCTCCCTTGAATGCTGTTGGGCCCCCTGGCATCTTCCTGTTCTCCTCCTGGACCTTCCGTTGTCCTCCTCCACAGTCTGCTGTACAAAACTTGTGCATTCACTCATCTGCCTTGCTTGGATTTCAGCAGGATGTCTCCTGAATCCTATGTGAAGCCTACTTGCCTCCTCGTTGGATTGGTCCTCGCAGTCTCCATTCTTTTTTTTTTCCAATTTAAAGTTTATTAGATATTTTCAAATACAAAGATAGATCAATGATACATACATATCAAACAGTTTACAGCACTGGAATTACATAATCCATCCTCTCCACCCTTCCCCTTCCTATTCCCTTATATCCCCCCACCTCCCGCCCCTTGCAGAGAAAGGTGATTAAAAGTTTCTAGGTTATCATCATCATCATCATAATTTATTTGTAAAAAGTGCCTTTCTAAAACCAAGGCACTTGTACATAACATAAACAATACAATACATCATTTAATTCAAATAAATATATTGTAGTCTCCATTCTAAGTCATGTCTGCCCAGCTGCAACTTCATCAGCTCCTCGGTTCCATGATTGTTCTTTCTTTTTTTTTTTTGCAATTCAAAGTTTATTAACTTTTCATCCACAATTTCCACAAAGCAGACATTCGTACATATGGACCATTTACAATAAAGCCCTATACCTCTTGAGTCTGCCACCTCCCCGCCCTTAACCCCAACCATCCCTTCCCCCCTTTCCCCCTACCCTTATCTGCTGGTAGAAAAAATAAATGAGATTCCATGCTGAGATTTAACCCATTAATATTATCTAGGCACCCTGGTAATACATGTCGGGCCTGTGCATTTACTAAAGTGAGTAAAGAGTATAGAGGGGGTCCCATATCTTCTTGAATGCATTCATGGCATTATTCAGATTAGCAATAGTTTTTTCAGTGCGTAAGTTCGCTAGGATTTCTTCAGCCATTCTCTATAAGAGATCTCCTGCTGGTCGAGCCAATGTTGGAGGACCAACTTCTTAACTGTCATGGCAATAAGAGTTATATAGTACTTCTGATTACGAACATTGATACCGGAAAGGTCACCCAGTACACAAATTTCAGGGGTAAATAATTCGTTAAGACATAGAAGGGGGTCCACGAGCCACTTTATAGTGTTCCACAGTGAAGATATCTTCGGACAAGTCCAGAAGATATGGAATAAAGTCCCTTCCTGTTGTTGACATCGTACACATAAATTGGTGGTCCTTAAACCCATTTTGACCAGCTTAACAGGAGTATAGTAAGCATTGTGCAGAATGAAGAGCTGCATTAATCTTAATCTGTCCTGTTTAATGAATTGACGACAGGCATGCCAAATATACCTCCAGTTAATACACCAGCCAGGGAAAAAGGATTCCCAAAGACTGAAAGATCCAAAACACTCAGGATACCTCCAAAGGAATAATGTATTGGAAAATTTAGATATCGCCTTAGGTCCCCCGCACAATGTGGATAGTTCATTACGGAATGGGATAAAGTGCTCAGTTCTGGGATTGTGACCAAACACATGAACCAACGCATGCTTGAGTTGTATTAACCTAAAGGTATACTTCGTGGGTATACTAAACTTAAGAATAATTTCCTGAGTAGGGAGTCATGAATTATGCTCCTTGATAAACCCAGAAATCCCCAAATCCCGTATTGATGCGAACCAATGATTGTCCTTTCATCCTGGCACTGCTTCCCTCTGTTGGCAGTTCTATACCTCTGTTCTTCTCCCCGCTGCTGGTGCTTCTCTGATGCCTTGGCCACCTGGTTCATGCCATTGAGCCATTTTCCTGCTTCATCCTCTCTAACATCATATTGATGCATTTGGCTGGAATGCTGTCCTACCCAGCAACTTCTATCTTGCTGCACTGGTGGCTTGGGTTTTTCTTATGTGTTTGTTACCAGGTACTTTTTGAAGCATTTTCTCACAACCACTGCCATCTAGCATCTATTCACCCGTTCAGTTATTTATACTGATCCATCTGCCTTATACAATTATTTCTACTGATTCATCCACCTCATGCTCCTACCTCAGCTGACATTACTGGCCCCATTCAGTACCCCAAGGATTATCAGTTCTTCTCGCCAAAGAGAAAACCCTGGTCCAACAATATCCCTTGAACTGCATGGCTTATTTATACTCAGTCAGTAAAAGAAACACCGGTACCTCCCGATAGTCTCCCCAGGATCATTTCTGGAATCCCATTGCACTTGGATCACATAGAAAATCTTATCTCTTGATTAACTTGTTAAGATCATGCCTTAGATATTTCATCAAATTTAAACCATATGGAAGTCATTACCTCCTGATATATTCCACTGGATCCAAGCTCTAGTGGACTCTTCTTCTCACCCATTATCTTACACATTAATCATGAACTTAATTCCCTCCCAGGATATACCAATTCCATAATAACTACACCCCTCAAAGATCAAGAGGACCATTGTGTACTACATAGTGGCACTGACATTATCCGTTTTGCCTTCCGCTATTATATTTAATCCTCAAAAGAATCAATTCAGACTGACCATATCATCTGACTCCTATGTCCTGGAATAGCCATCTGAGGTTCTCCTAAGACCCTTCTTCCACCCAACCTCTCAGAATATGTACCTACAGATCTCCGATCCAGAGCTATCCTGCTAAGTTACACAATCTCAAGCCACTACTCCCTGCCCTATGGACATTACCATACTTCATGACATTATGCACACCTCCTCTTTATGACAATCCGTTCACGCCAGCTGCCTATCTAGTGGTCTTCTAACTCATCTGACAGTATCTATCTTCCTCATAATCCTTCCAGTGAATACTATCTTGCGAATACCCAACTGACCTGGATATCACCCTATCACAGTTTCACACTGCACCAGTTCTACATTAGACTATGCAGTCAACCCACCTGGTACATCCTATCTTGCAATATCAAACTCTTTATTGCCACATCAGGCAGCAGACTCCATTAAAAGACTCCTCCTTTTCTAGTACTTCCTCAGCATGCTGGACTGGCATCTACCAGCAAGTCAACGCCACGAGGGCCACTCCAGACCCTACCACTAAGCTACTATACTACACCAGTAACTGTTGCCATCATCTATTGCTTGTAGTAGTTCCTGGAAAATGTGCTTATGCAAACCACATTCCAGCTTTATTTTTTGGGGGGGCTCTATTTTTGCTCCTCAGGATGGAAGGGGCTTACTTTACTCCCTAATTCAGTTTTGTGGCAGGCACTCAAGTAACAAACCAGCCAGCCTCCGCCATGGATGCAGAGTCGGGGAGGACCATGGCTTACCCCGATGGAGGGCCCTCCTGGGAGGGACAGATCAGGGGGAGAGACCACATCAACCTTGACCCCTGCACCCTGTCTTATACCAGGCTTTGTTTGGCTGGGGGAGATCACCCATCATAGGCGTCATCCTTGCATGAAGTAAGTAAGTAAATAATTAAGTACAATTTTATTTATATAAGGTGCCCTTCCAAAGCTCAGGGTGCCTTAACATTATTCATTGCAAAAGTTTCACAATGGTTTACATAAAAACAGATAAAAACCTTAAAGTCATTCAATGTGTCCCAGCAAATGCTTGATTGAATAGGTAAGTTTTTAAGGAACTTTTAAATCATTCCATGGCCAGGCTTTCTCATATCTGGTGAGGTAGAGAATTCCACAGGGTAGGCGCAATAAAGGCAAAAGACCTTCCACCTGATGTTTTCAGGGATACCCTGGGAATCTCCAGCAGTCCTTCACCAAAGGATCAGAGTGGACGAGTGGGACAGTAAGCACACAGGAGTTATTTCGGGTAGTGGGGTCTCTGCTCATGTAGGGCCTTATAGGTCCACAATGCGACCTTGAAGGTGATTTGCAACTGTATTGGCAGCCAGTGCAGTTCACACAGCACAGGTGTTATATGACTGGATCTAGGGGTTCCAGTCAACAACCTGGCCATCTCGTTCTGTACTAGCTGCAAGTGATGAATATCCACCCCCGGTGGCCTTAGGTAGAGGGCATTGCAGTAATCAAAACGACTGGTGACAAAGACATGGACTAAGGTAGGAAGATCTTCGGGTGTGACCAGGTGTTTCACCTGAGCTATATTGCTTAGATTGTAAACTCTTAGGGCATGGATCTGCCATGACTTTTGGCATACAGTGAGCATGCTACCACACTGATCTGCAGGATGTCTGCCACTGTCCAACCCCTATTATGAAGGTCCCTCAACTGCCACTACCTCAGTCTCCACTGGGGTCACTGAAGTGGCAGGCATCCAACCCAACCCTCCCCTGGAGAGGAGAACAGTCCTACGGACACTCAATCCTCTTCTCACCTGATGACCCGAGTCTATTCCCAAACCTGGGTTGCCAGCATGGAGCGAGGTGTGACATCCAGTGCCTCAACCTTCAGCGCCACCAGGTCAGAACATTACAGCTTTTCTAACTCATCATCTAACTTTGAAATTGTCATATAGAACAATTCAGTTACACCATTGGCATCCAATTATTTTCTGTATAGCATACTTCATCTTCACCTTCACTGCCCTGCAGTCCTTCAATTACCCTCTCCTACCAGGTACCCAAAGCTCCATTCCCTTTGAATCCTTGTTGTCACCCTAGAGACACCTACATAATGAATCATGGCAAACTGATCAAACTTAAAGCCATTAGTCCTTACTGTGAATGTCCGAGCTTATTCTACCAAGTTGTCCAGCTTTCACTGGATTCCTGCATTTCATTTCCTAAACAGTACTGAGAACAAGCACTTCCAAGAACTTTGCAAACATCTGTAAAATCTTCCAATCTACAAAAGGAGCTAAGCATTCTGTCCTACCCTCATCTTATTTAAAGTCTGACAGACTACCTTAAGTAAGTCATATAACATATTATACATACTGTAATTTGGAGTCTGGCAGTCCATCTACATGAACTTGTGCTCCTCATGCTCACATCGATCATGTACCCCTGATAAATATTAACTAATACCTCATATAAATTTTGGATCTCATTCAATCTTCTTTTCTACAATCAGATGTAAACTATGTTCAGGATCTGGACATTCCTTGGATTGAATCTGCTTCTTCGACCTCAAGAATTGGCCCTCCTGAGCACATCATCATCAACAGACTCAGAAGATGGGCTTAATCACTATGAACATTACATTCCACAGTAGAATTAGAACCTAGTTCAAGCATTTAGGATCATCTCCTCTTAGCTTGCCCTGTGGACAGGGAGGTCAGTAGCCATTAGTCCTCAGAGGTTTCTGTCACCTGGGTGGTTTTCCTCTCCTGCGCGCTATTGGTCACACTCCACGAGCTGAAGGAGGTAATATTTTTGGGCCTCCTATTTCCTACTCGCTACTTGGCTTACCTACCTAGAGTGGGAATAGAGAAAGGCCAAAGTTCAAACCTTATAAGTATACACAAGCACTACTATGTTCACCAAAGCATTGAGCTGGTGGGCTGAAGCCTGAGGTTCAATGTGGGAGAATAGCTCCTCCCTAAAGCCCAGATTCCCCTCAGCAGTTCCCCGCTTAGCACATTGTGAAACACCCACCATCCTCCCCTGCCTTGTCCTCCTCTGCTACTCTGCTCACCCCTGGTGTTGGGACTTCTATCCCCTACTTGCTATCAAGCTTACCTACCAAGACTGGGATTAGAGAAAGGTCAAAGTTCAAACCTTATAAGTAGGGCCACTGGAAAATTGCACCCACAATTGTTTTGCAAAATCAGCAGTTTTCACCATTCTCCACAAAAACTGACATGTTCTGCAATTTCTTGCAATTTTTGAGTTTTTACATTAAACCATGTAAAAAGTATTAACATTTTTAATAAAATACTCTCAAATATATTGACAGTTTTGAATGCAGACTTGGGTTTGGCTGAAACAATATAGTGCAAGGTAGGGAAATGGTTTTACGTGACACTGCTGTCTTTTGAATCCTTGTCTTGTTTGGTTTCAAAATCCACTAGCCAAGCATAAGTACACTTAAAAACGTATTGTTTGTTTTGTGTTGAAGCAGTCTATCAGAAAACTGTTTGTTGCCACAGAGACTGAAACAAAAGATGGTAGAAAATGTGCAGATTATCCCATTTACCTACATGGGGTGCTAACTGCAGTATAAAGCCTTTTTGCAAGTGGTAAAACAATTTTTTTCTTGTGAGCATACTTTCATTCAGATTAGTTTTGATTCAAACAGCTGAGGATTTTTGGAAGGACCTGCTGATTTTAAACTTGAATAAACTAGTTGCTAACAGTGATCTCACTCTTAGCAGTCTACAACCAAGATGCTCACATGCAAAGCAAGCAATAATACCTGACAGGGTGGGCAGTATTGGGCAATACCTGACCACCCAGGGGCATAATGAGGCCCAATGCCACAGGTGGAGTGCCTTATAGCCCCTGGAAGGTCCGGTATTGCCCATACCACCCACCCTGGAGGGTATTATTGCGCTTAGAAATTGGGCTGCCTGTGGCAGTTTTGCATGTGTTTTTACAAAATTAAAGAAAAAATAAAATATACAGTAAGACTGACTTTTAAATCTTTTGCTTGTAAAGTAGTCCCTTCCTTTGTATGCTGTTCCATCTCTTGCTGCCACTCCCCCAGAGCGCCATTCTGGTACTTATCCCCACTCCCCCCCAACCCACTTCCTAACAGGATGCCGTGTTATGTTTTCATCCCCAGCTTGTTAGACCTGCCACATTAACCAGAAGTTGGAATGCAGCATCGCAATCGTGGAAATTAGAAGCAGAGGTAATTTTATTAAGTTATTAGAAGGCGATTTCTGTTTAGGAAAAAAAAACACAGATCTGTTGCCTTACTGACATGAGTTATGTGAGGTGCTGTGACCTTATTGGACTCCACTGACACATAAACCAGGAAATGCAGAAGAACAGACATAATTCAGCAGGGCAGTGCTGTAAATTTGTTTTTCCATTGCCCATTCTTGAAGACATGCCGTGAAGAGGATCAGAATTGGGGATCTGTCCAGGGGGTGATGGAGTTACAGACATAAGTGATGGTGATAGTTCGAGTATCAGGTTTGTCTGTTGGAACACAACACCGCCATCAGAGAAATTGACTTCAGAAGTAGCGGTAATTGCATAAAGTCAGCAGAAGGGGAATTGTGTTAGAAAATTACAGATATGTATGTGTTTTTCTGGAGTGATGTCTGTGAGGTGGCCAGTGTCTTGGAAGCAGAAGTTGTGTATAAGGAGAAGCATGCACTGCGGTTTAAAAAAAACTCACTGCTGGCCATGGGGAGCTGACCGCACTGATGGCTTACACTTACTTTTAAAATGTGTGGTTTTTGTGTCATTTTCTTTTTATTGTGTGACAAGTGAGCCAAGCGGAGGCTGGTGTGTGAATTAAGGAGTGTCGGTTGGACAATATCGCTCGTTAAGCGAGAGAGAAACATGACGGCATTTTTAAAATTGAATCGGGTGCTTTCAGCTAATGGACAATCAGGGTGGGCACAATGATTCTTGAATGGGCAAAGGGGCATTTGGGCTAGAACTTTTTATTTCCTGGGCATCTATTGAAAGTTAATGTACCCCCAGCAGGGGTATCAGCCAATCAGAGGCCAGGAAATAAAAAGCCCATTTTCTAAGACTGCAATAAAAACCTGACTAAAGTCTAAACACAAGCTTATAAAGCACATAAAATGTATCTGAACATTTATTTTTAACTAAACAAATTAATTGCAGCCAGAGTAAAAAGCTAAGATAAATTATTGGGTACCAGACTACTTTATGATGCAGTAAAAATATATTGGTATTTTTTGGTAACCAGGTAAGGCCCACTAGGCACAAGTGCCTGTTTTCAGGGGCAACCCAGGAGCACTGAGGTGGTTAAGTGACTTGCTCAGAGTCACACATTATGCAAGTGGAGGTTGTGGGAATCAAACCCAGGTTTTCTAGATGTCCCCAGTTCATTCATAGTTTGTTACTCTAACCTGTAGTCTGTACTGACAGCCCCAATAACCTCCAGATTTCATGTTTAAACATGTGATTTCAAAAATAGTGTACCGTACCTACAGTGCAAATAAACATTAAACACTTTAACAAAGTTTTACTAAAACACCATTATTCACCAGTCTATCTGCTTATTTGTTCTATTACCAAAGTGGATAAACAGTTGACAGAGCACTGTAAACAGCTGTTGATTAGGCTTCATTATTCTACAGCCAGAAACAGAAAAATGCATTTCTTCTGGATTTATTTAATATTGAATTGCTGTGGTTCACTTTATAGAATATATTTAGCACTGTATGATGCAGATGTTTTTACATTTTGGAAGATAGGCAATGCTTACAATAGCTTATCAGTTTAGAATAAATTTTAGGAACACAAACTTTTCTTTATGTTTTAAACATATTCATGTGACAGTGCATTCATCTAGCAGTTTATACTGATTAATACATGATGCAGTAAACATTAAAAGATTTGTTGTGAAGCACTCGGGGGTCTATAGTAAATCTGCCGCAATTTCCTGCAATTTTTGCAAAAAGCTCCACAATTTTGGGTAACTTTTTCTACAATTTTCCAGTGCCCCTGCTTATAAGTATATACAAACATTACTTTATTCACCAAACCATTGAACTGCTATCAGTACCCCTCCCAATACATCACAGCATCCTGTTAGCCTTCCTATAGGCCTTGTTGCGCTGACTCAGTTGCTTAAATGAATTGCTAATGATAACTCCCAGGTCACGTTCCTCATCTGTAGTGCTAAGTCTCTCTCCGCCCCTTCCAGTACTCTGTCTTGGGGTTCTTTTTCCCTAGATGTATTACCTTACACTTTTTAGCATTGAATTTTAACAGCCAGAACTTTAACCACCCCTCCAGCTTTTGTAGGTCTTTTTGCATTTCCCTTATTCCCTTGTCACTATCCACTCTCCCACATAGTTTTGTGTCATCTGTGAAGAGGCAGAACCTGCCCTGGATTCCTTCTCCAATGTCACTAATGAAGATGTTGAAGAGGACCAGGTCCTGGACCGATCCCTGTGGAACTCCACCATAACCCTCCCTCTCTTCTTATTTAAAACCACTGACCACCACCCTGTGCTGTCTCCCCTCTAGCCAGTTACCCACCCAGTTCACTAGACACCAGAAGACACCAGGAGAAAGGACTGCTGTGTGACTGAACTTCTCTGCTGGGTCTATATTGCCCTCCTTCCTTCCCCTCCGCCCCCCCCACCCAAAGCTAGTTCTATTTTTATAGGCACAGAATTTGACTGACAGCAGGAACTTCCTGTTTAGTTGCAGGAAGTGGGTCATCACAGAACCACCAAGGACCCACCATCCTAGAAGGGCAAGAGTAGCTCTCCGGCCCCCTCTAGCTGCTGGAGGTCTGCCTCTGAGCAAGTAAGTGGTCTACTGCGAAATATAGGATATTCTTGTCTCAGAACAGGACAATCAGGAGCTTAAAGGGCACACAGGCAGAAAGTAAGGAGAGAGAAAAAACAGAGGAAAGAGTAAGGATTGCAAACAGTTAAGGGGCCAGAAATAAGACATGATTGGAGTGGTGCAGTGCAGTGGCTGTGGAGCAGCAGTCTTCCGGGAGATGTTCTGGAGGATGCGGTGTTGTCCCATCTGCAGGCACCTCTCTGGGCTGAGGGAGGAGGTTGCTCATCTCCAGGCTGAGTTGGCCAGGATTTGTGGGACCTCCTCTTCCATCCAGGGACCACCAGTGCCACTGCCGTTGCCTCAGAGGTTGCCAAGAAAGAGGAGTGGTTGGACCACAGTGGGCTCAAGGAGGGTGAGGGTGGTAGAACAGAGGTGCATCCCTCCCATTGTACCTCTCCACAATTCCTATGCCATTCTGGCAAAGTGTGGTTCCTCTATGGAGGCAACCACAGTGGAGACCAAGGAGGATGCTGGGAACCTCCACAAAGGAGACCCACAGGAGGGTGGCAGGGGATCCTGCAGGGGAAGGAAACAACTCCTGGTTGGGGACTCCATTGTTAGGAAGGTAGAACTGGGGAGGAAGGGGAGAGGGAAGTAAGGTGTCTGCCTGGCGCCATGGCTTGCAGAGAAAGGAAGCGAATCCTCAGGATTGCCAGAGCAGCTGCACAGGGGAGGGAGCTGGATGTCATTGTCCACCTAGGGATAAATGACCTGGCTAAGAAAGGGATTAGAGAAGTGCAGGAAGAGTTTGTGGAATTGGGGAGGGGCCTTAGTCAAGTAGCACGCACGGTAACCTTCTCGGAGGTGCTACCCATCTATGGCATAGGAGATGCTAGGGTGTTCAGCACCATGGGATTCAATCAGTGGTTGAAAAACTGGTGTGGAACTCAGGGATTTGGCTTCATTGGGGACTGGGGGTCCACCTGGAGTGATGCAAGCCTATACTGGCATGATGGGCTGCATCTGTCCGGGAGGGGAACCAGGATCCTAGGTGATAGGTTTAAATGCTTCATTGGCAAGCTGTTAAACTAGCCAAGGGGGGAGGCACTGGAAAGGAGCAGGAAAATCTTAGCCTCCCCAAATAATCACAGTAGTAAGTGCGGCAAACACCAACATAGAGGTGTCGATAGGGAGAAGGGCAGGGGTAAATGAAGAAAGTGACAAAGGCAAGAAGGACAGGGATGGGGCAAAAGGGAGTAAGGCCATCAGGAAATGGAGGGTAATGAGTACCAATGCCCATAGTCTGGGCAACAAGCTCCCTGAGCTGATGGCCTTAATGGAAGAGGGATGCCTGAATATCATAGCAGTCACAGAAACATGGTACACAGAGAACCATGACTGGGATGTTAACATACCAGGGTACATAACCTACAGGAGAGACAGGCAGGGGAGAAGAGGGGGAGGAGTAGCTCTCTATGTAAAGGAAGGGATAAAAGCAACTGAACAAAAGAGTAAACAGGGAGAGAGGAGGCACTGTGGGTCACCTGGAGACTGGAAAGGGCACCACAATCCGCACAGGGGTTGTGTACAGACCCCATGTCAGGGGAAGGAATGGACAAGGATATGATAGAAGACATTCTTAGAATGGCAGAGAAAGGAGATACTGTTGATGGGAGACCTGAATATGCCAGATTTTAACTGGAGCACATTTGCTGCAGCCACATCCAAGAGCAGGGCCATTCTTGATGCCCTACAGGTGGCAGGCATTAGACAGCTAGTTGGAACCCACTCATGAGGGAGCAATCTTAGACCCTGTACTCTCAAACAGGGGCAGGAGAGGATCTCAGATCTAGAAGTGGGTTGCCATCTGGGGACAAGTGACCATCAAACAGTGTGGTTCACGTTAAACTCAGCTACAGAGTCAAGCCATACAAAAGTGAGGGTACTGGACTTTAGGAGGGCTGACTTTGGCAAGATGGGAGAGTGCCTCAGAAAAGCACTAGCAAACAGGCTAGAAGGAGGTGTGGAGCAACAATGGGGAATTATCAAAACTGCCATCACAGAGGCAACAAGCCTTTGTGTGAAGCAAATGAACAAATCTAAATAAAAGAAAAAGCCACTATGGTTCTCGAAAGAGGTGGCTGTGAAAGTCAGGAAGAAAAAGATAGCATTCCGGAAGTATAAGAAAACACAGAAGGAGCAGGACAGAGATCTGTACCAGTTAAGGCAGAAAGAAGCAGGGAAGGAAGTCAGAATAGCAAAGGCCCAAACTGAGGAAAAGATAGCCAACTCAGTTAAGAAGGGGGATAAAACCTTTTATAGGTACATCAACGAGCATAGAAAGACAAACGGAGGGATAGTGAGGCTGAATAGAATGAACAGTGGGTGGGCAGAGGGGGACAGTGAAAAAGCAGGAATACTGAACGAATATTTCTGCTCAGTATTCACAAAAGAGGAGGGGGAAGTGCCTAATCCAATTAGCAGAAGCAGTCTTGAAAGGGGGGTCGATCCCAGTCCTTTCACAGAAGAAAGGGTTCTGCAAGAACTCCTAAACCTGAAGGTGGACAAAGCAATGGGTCCTGAGGGAATTCACCCCAGAATTCTAAAAGAATTAAGGGAGGAACTAGTGAAACCACTGGCTACTCTTTTTAATAAATCATGGGAGGATGGTGTG
Organism: Neoceratodus forsteri; assembly: GCA_016271365.2. Classification (NCBI taxonomy): domain Eukaryota; kingdom Metazoa; phylum Chordata; order Ceratodontiformes; family Ceratodontidae; genus Neoceratodus; species Neoceratodus forsteri. The sequence continues at coordinate 164,750,497 of JADMNL010000022.1, read as the reverse complement.
GTACCTGAGGACTGGAGGAAGGCAGATGTGATTCCCCTTCTCAAAAGTGGGTCCAAGACAGAGGCAGGAAACTACAGAGCTGTCAGTCTGACCTCTGTGGTAGGGAAAGTGATGGAGTCACTTCTGAAGGAAAGAATAGTTGAGTACCTAGAGGCCAGTGGAGCACAGGACCCAAGGCAGCATGAGTTCACAGCGGGAAGGTCATGTCAGACGAATCTAATAGATTTCTTTGACTGGGTGACCAAAGTAGTAGACCAGGGAGGGGCTGTGGACATGGCCCACCTAGACTTTAGGCAAGGCATTTGGACACAGTCCCACACAAAGATTAATAGTCAAATTAACCAGCCTGGGAGTGGGACCCAGGGTGGTAGCCTGGGTAAAACATTGGCTAGACAACAGGACACAGAAGGTAATTGTAAATGGAGTCCATTCTGAAGAAAGGGGGGTTACTAGTGGGGTACCACAGGGTTCAGTATTGGGTTCAGTCCTTTTTAATGTCTTCATCAGTGACATTGCAGAGGGACTGGAAGGAAAAGTATGCCTTCTTGCAGATGACACAAAAATCTGCAACAGGGTTGATACACAAGGAGGCGTGGAAAGGATGAAAAGGGACTTGGCAAGGTTGGAGGAATGGTCAGAAGTATGGCAGCAAGGATTCAATGCAAAGAAGTGCAAAATAACGCACCTGGGAAACAAGAACCCAGGGGAAGAATACACAATGGGTGGGGAGGTAGTAACAACAACAAAAAAGGAGAGGGACCTGGGGGTAATCGTATCAGATGACCTTAAGGTTAGCGAGCAATGTGAGGAAGGCAGTAGGAGGCTGGGGGTATACTGGGATGTATAGGGAGAGGCATCAGCAGCAGAAAACAGGAAGTTGTTATCCTCTGTACAGACAGTTGGTGAGACCCCATCTGGAGTACTGTGTCCAGTTCTGGAGACCCCATCTCCGCAAGGACATAGACAGGATAGAGGCAGTCCAGAGGAGGGCTACTAAAATGGTGCAGGGTCTGCAAGAGAAGCCATATGAGGAGAGACTAAAGGAGCTTAATATGTATACCCTTGAGGAAAGAAGGGGGAGAGGGGGGACATTATAGAAACTTTTAAGTACCTCAGTGGAGTCAACAAAGTCCAGGAGGGTAGCATTTTTCAGAAAAAGAGACTTGCAAGAACAAGGGGACACAATTTAAAGATAGAAAGAGGGCGGTTCAGGGGCAATGTGAGGAAGTATTATTTCACAGAGAGGGTAGTGGATGCATGGAACAGCCTTCCTGAGGAGGTTGTGGGGTCTAAAACTGTGGGAGAATTCAAGAATGCATGGGACAGACATAAGGCAATTCTTGTGGGGGGTAGGAAGAAATAGGCTGTTGGTTAACTAGGATCTGCGGCCTATCCTGTAGGTAGGGAAATGGGCAGACTAGATGGGCCTAGCGGTCCTTATCTGCCATCAAAGTCTATGTTTCTATGTTACTATGGTGTTAGCTGCACCCAGGTCTTTTGTAGGTCAGCATCCAACACTATAGTTCATTATTCAGTTGATGGAAATTGTTTTTTTTATATTCATGATACTTAAATCTAGTTTAGCCATTCACATGCCCACATTTTCCACAGCCTGAATGATTGGGATTTTCTGGGATTCACCAGGTGTCTCAGGTTTCACTGGGTTCATCAGGTTAGCAGCGGTTGTATCAGGTGCAGTAAGTGCTCCGTAAGGTGTACTGGTTCAGTACCTGGCTTCAGATTCTTAAGGATCAAGTTCTTTAGTCACAGCTGTCTGCTGCTGTAGCTCAATAATGCTTGAAGCTGTCATTGAGGGGGAGCACACAGACATCGCTGTAGCCCCAGACTGTGCCTTGTCTCTTCCTGGGGTCAGTGTAGCAGCTTTAAAAGACTTGCCCAATGGACCGTATCTCACAAAGGAGATATCACTTGACGAAGAGGATCCCTTGGTCTTTTATTTGTGTCCATTTAAAGCAGGAATTTGTAGAAAATAACTTCAACATGACATTGTTCTGCAAGAATTGTCAGGAGCTCTAATACAAGCAACCTACTCAGTGGTAATCATACTGAATTCCAATATCAGACACAATAAATAGGCAAGACACCAGTGTAAATAAGAGGAGCTGGTTTGCAACTTGTCCTAATTTTGGCATAATGACAAAAAAGTTCTCAGTAGATGTAGTAGCATAAGAAGCCACTCACTAAGCAGTTGCAGTTTACACAAAGTCAAAAAAGATACAGAACATTTCCAGAATCAAGTTGTTAATATTTTCATTTAAAACCACGAATATTAACTACAATGCTTTCCCCAAAAGACTAGTTTAGGAGAATGTTTTTGCTGCTGTCACAATTTTGCTATCCATTTCTTGCTTACAATCATCACACAAATAAACAGGCATTTGTCAATGCCGAATGTTTGCTTGCTGGCAATAGCAGTGGAAGTGCAGGAGTTAGACAGATGCAGTATAGGAATGGCATTAAAGTATTGAACTAACACCAACACCACCCTCACCCTGCAGAGATGGACAGGCATTGGAGTGTGCCTTTGGGTCGTTGTCCACGATGGTCACGACATTTCTCCTCACCCTACCCTTCAGACTCTGACAAATGTCAAGGTGTGCCTTGGGGTGTTTGGACTTTACATTCACCTCATTCCATAAGGACATACACTGAAATGAGTGCAGTATAGGAGAATGGGGTGTACTCTGGGGGCAAAATGACCAAGGCGCATCTTGATGCCTGTCACTGACTGCAGCGTGGGGGTGGGAATGGGGTGGATTGGCATGGGCATTACTGTTGACAATTCCAAGTCACACCCCTGATGCCTGTTAGTCCCAACAGGGTAGGGCGTTATGGTCAAACACCCTAACGCCCGAGGCGGTTCTTGGTATTTTTACTTCAGGTTTTCCACATGGGCTTTTTGTGACCCCACCACATGACCAGTGACACTATTAGTTCATTAGGTGAAAGATGATTTTGTACAGTGACTGCAGCATTTGGTGCCACAGGTATGAAGACACACTTTGAACAGGATGTGAAAAGTGACATGTGTACTGTTCAAGAGTAGGTGCAAAAAATTGCATTGTTGAAAATCGGGAGTGAAAATATAAAAAAAACTAGTGAAGTCACGAATGTGTGTAGAAACTGCATAATGTACACCCGTAATGTAATTAGTTTGGGAATTTTTTACAGCAGATTTTCAACATTTTGGGACCTCCGCTCATGAACAGTGTCACTGTGATCTGTCCCAAACATTAATTTCCCACAGCGACAACGCTATTCTGTGCCAGAAGTGCGAAAACACATTTTGGCCTGGGTGTGAAAAATGACAGCTGTGCTATTCATAAGGAGGTGTGGAAAATTGTCAATGTTGAAAATCTGGACTGAAAATATTACAAATTCATGAACTTATGAGGGTGCATGGAAATTGCGCAATGCACACTCATAACACAGTCATTTTATGGACTTTTGTCACCAAATTTTCAAAATAGTCATTTTAAGACCTCTGCTCATGAACAGCATCACTGTGATTTTCTTAATGTGCCCCAAACATCAATTTTTCACACCGACCACGCCAATGTGCGCTACATGTGTGAAAACACATTTTGGGTGAGATGTGAAAAATGACAGCTGTACTGTTCATAAGGAGATGTGGTAAAATGCTCAGTGTTAAAAATCTGGAGTGAAAATACTAAAAATTCTCAAAGTTATGAGCGTGCGTAGGAACTGTGCATGCACGCATGTAAAACAGTCATTTTTGGAAATTTTTTCACTAAATTTTTAACATAGGGTTTTTGAGGTCCTACCTCATGAACTGTGACACAGTCATTTTGTTCATCAGTCCTGAAAGGTGGTTCCATGAGTTACCACAAAATCACCTTTCAGGGCCAAATAACAAAATGACAGTGACTGAGTTCATGAGGTGGGGTCCCAAGAACCCCATGTTGAAAATATGGTGAAAAAATTCCAAAAAATGGCCAAGATATTTGCCAAAGTTGAACAAAAAACATTTATGCTATTATACAGCATTACCAGCATTTCTTCAGTTCATGGTCGGCTTTGAAGACTGCAGACGTGTTCCCAGTCCACAAAAGATTGTCATGCCATCCTCCAGAGGTAAGCATAGGGTGAGGCGGGGGTGTGGGGAGGTGGGGTATGCAGATGGTGGGTGTGGGTTGAAGGAGGTGGAAAGACAATCAGCGAGGGACTGTTTCTTCTTATAGGTGTTTTTTTCTTTTTTTAGGAAGACGACAAGGGACTTTTGCCACGCTGGGAAGGGTTCCCAGTGTGGCAGTTGTAAGTTTGTTTGGGGGGTACAGTGGAGCCAATGGGGCATTGGTCACCCCATCAGCCATATGGACTTGTGCCACACCAGGGTGTGCTCCCAGTGTGGCACCTGGAAGTCTGTCGGGGGGGCGGTGGAGCCGACGGTGGATTGGGCACTCCCATCAGCCATACAGACTTTTGCCATGCTGGGGTTGGCTCCCAGCTTGGCACCTGGAAGTCTGTTTGTGGGAGGGAGTACAGTGGAGCTGATGGGGGTTGGGCACCCCCATCTGCCATATGGACTTTTGTCGTGCTGGGGGTGGACTCCCAGCATAACACCTGGAAGTCTGTTTGAGGGGGGCAGTGGAGCCGATGGGGGATTGGGCACCCCCATCAGCCATACAGTGTGCTGGGGGGGAGCACATGAGCATGCTGGGGTGGGCTCCCAGTGTGCTACTTGGCTGTTTGTTGAGGGGGGGGGCCAAGAAAAAAACTGAGCTGTCTATGACAGCTGTTCAGATGCAGTGCTGACGTGAAGGCACTTTGCATACTGCTGACGGCAGTATGTAAATTGCCTGCTGCTGGCAGTATGTAAATTGCCTACACGTTACCACCGCTGATTGTAGCAGTCTTTTGTTCTGAATTGTAAGCCACTGCATCTGAACTGCTGTCATAGACAGCTCAGACATTTATTGGTGTGGTGAGGCCATACCTGCAAGAAGGAGCAGAGCACTGGAAGCTGGCTGGCACACTTACAAAAATTTGTATGGTGGCACTATGTTTCTTGCACATGCGTGCAAGCAAACATAAAAAGGCTGCCTACTTGTATGGCTATTTCTTATCCTTTTATTTTAAGGATGGCCCAAAGGGGATGCCTCACAGAACATGTTTTATAAAGCAGCATGTCTGTCTGCTTGTAGGGATCCCCAACCCTCTAAGAGACCAACAAAATACTGTCAAAATATTTTGTTTGTGTGGGCATTCCAATGGGCCATGTTCAGGAATAGAATTGGGCACCATGTCAGTGGATGGACCTGCCTGAAAAACAAACAAAAGAAAACCTTCCCTGCTGTTTCAATGACAGCTTATGGAACCTGGACATGGTACGTGCCATTTCCTCAACTCCAAGGGGATAGTGCTCTACCCAAGACACTCCATGGTGCAAATGTGAGGGGGTAATCAAGTCTAAAGATTATAGGAAACCAGCGACAGGTAACAACTTATTAAACTCTGATAGCAACTACCCAAAAAGCTTGATCTGGTCAATTCCTAACAGCCAGTTCCTCAGATTGAGAAGAAACTATACTGATCTGGAAGAATATGACAAAAGCGCAAATGATCTAAGGAATAGATTCATAGATAGGGGTTATGGCAAAACCCTTGTTGAAAATTCTATGAAATAAGCCAAGGCAATGGAGAGATATGATCTACTCACTACAAAAGTAAACAAGCATTTGTCAATGCCGAACGTTCGCTTGCAGGTATTTGCAGTGGTGTTTGGCTTGTATGGTGCTTTACCCTAATGCCCTGTGCGATTGCTGGTATTTGTACAATAAATTGTCAGCATGACCATTTTGTTACCCCCATTGTGCGCTACATAGGCGGAAACACGTTTTGGGCAGGATGTGAAAAATGACAGCTGTACTGCTCATAAGGAAATGTGGTAAAATGGCAATGTTGAAAATCTGGAGTGGAAATATTGAAAATTCGCAAACCTAGGAGCGTGCGTGGGAACTGTGCAATGCATGCTCGTAAAACAGTCATTGTTAGGAATTTTTTCACCAAATTGTCAACACTGGCATTTTAAAACCTCTGCTAATGAACAGTGCCACTGTGATTGTCTTACTGTGTGCCATACATTGATTTTGCAGACCGACTGCGCCATTGTGCTACATGGGCGGAAACACGTTTTGGGCAGGATGTGAAAAATGACAGCTGTACTGCTCATAAGGAGGTGTGGTAAAATGGCAATGTTGAAAATCTGGAGTGAAAATATTGAAAATTCGCAAACTTACGAGCGTGCGTAGGAACTGCACAAGGCACACTCGAAAAACAGTTATTTTTAGGAATTTGTTCACCAAATTTTCAGCATAGCCATTTTAAGATCTCTGCTCATGAACAGTGATGCTGTGATTTTCTTAATGCGTCCCATACACTGAGTTCACACAGCGACTGTGCCATTGTGCGCTACATGGGCGGAAACACATTTTGGGCAAGACATGAAAAATGACAGCTGCAGTGCTCATAAGGAGGTGTGGTAAAATGGCAATGTTGAAAATGTGGAGTGAAAATATTGAAAATTCGCAAACTTACGAGCGTGCATAGGAACTGCACAATGAACACTCGTAAAACAGTCATTTCTAGGACTTTTGTCACCAAATTTTCAACACAGCCATTTTAAGACCTTTACTCATGAACAGTGTCACTGTGATTTTCTTAATGTGTCTCATACATTAAGTTCGCTCACGGACTGCGCCATTGTGCGCTACATGGTAGGAAACACGTTTGGGCAGGATATGAAAATGACAGCTATACTGCTCATGAGGAGGTGTGGTAAAATAGCAATGGTGAAAATCTGGAGTGAAAATATTGAAAATGCAAAACTTACAGGGCTGCATAGGAACTGCACAACGCAGACTTAGAAACAGTCATTTTTAGGAATTTTTTCACCAAATTTTCAACACAGTGAGTTTAAGACCTCTGCTAATGAACAGTGTCACTGTGATTTTCTTACTGTGTCTCATACATTAAGTTCGCACACGGACTGCGCCATTGTGCGCTACATGGGCGGAAACACATTTTGGGCAGGATGTGAAAAATGACAGCTATACTGCTCATGAGGGGGTGTGGTAAAATAGCAATGGTGAAAATCTGGAGTGAAAATATTGAAAATTCGCAAACTTACGAGCGTGCGTAGGAACTGCACAACGCAGACTCGTAAAACAGTCATTTTTAAGAATTTTTTCACCAAATATTCAGCACAGCCATTTTAAGATCTCTGCTCATGATGAGTGTCACTGTGATTTTCTTAATGTGTCCCATACATTGAGTTTGCACACCGACTGCGCCATTGTGCACTACATGGGCAAAAACACATTTTGGGCAGGGTGTGAAAAATGACAGCTGTACTGCTCATAAGGAGGTGTGGTAAAATGGCAATATTGAAAATCTGGAGTGAAAATATTGGAAATTCGCAAACTTATCAGCGTGCGTAGGAACTGCATAACGTACGCTCATAAAACAGTTATTTGTAGGAATTTTTTCACTAAATTTTCAACATAGCCATTTTAAGACCTTTGCTCATGAACAGTGTCACTGTGATTTTCTTAATGTGTCTCATACATTAAGTTCACACACGGACTGCGCCATTGTGCGCTACATGGTCGGAAACACGTTTTGGGCAGGATGTGAAAAATGACAGCTATACTGCTCATGAGGAGGTGTGGTAAAATAGCAATGGTGAAAATCTGGAGTGAAAATATTGAAAATTCGCAAACTTACGAGCGTGCATAGGAACTGCACAACGCAGACTCGTAAAACAGTCATTTTTAGGAATTTTTTCACCAAATTTTCAACACAGTGAGTTTAAGACCTCTGCTAATGAACAGTGTTACTGTGATTTTCTTACTGTGTTCCACACATTGATTTCACACACCGACTGCGCCATTGTGCACTATATGGGCAGAAAGACATTTTGGGCAGGATGTGAAAAATGACAGCTGTACTGCTCATAAGAAGGTGTGGTAAAATGGCAATATTGAAAATCTGGAGTGAAAATATTGGAAATTCGCAAACTTATCAGCGTGCGTAGGAACTGCACAACGCACACTCATAAAACAGTTATTTGTAGGAATTTTTTCACCAAATTTTCAACATAGCCATTTTAAGATCTCTGCTCATGAACAGTAACACTGTGATTTTCTTAATGTGTCTCATACACTGAGTTCGCACACCGACTGTGCCATTGTGCGCTACATGGGCGGAAGGATGTTTTGGGCAGGATGTGAAAAATGACAGCTGTACTGCTCATAAGGAGGTGTGGTAAAATGGCAATGTTGAAAATCTAGAGTGAAAATATTGCAAATTCGCAAACTTACAAGTGTGCGTAAGAACTGCACAACGCAGACTCGTAAAACAGTCATTTTTAGGAATTTTTTCACCAAATATTCAGCACAGCCATTTTAAGATCTCTGCTCATGATGAGTGTCACTGTGATTTTCTTAATGTGTCCCATACATTGAGTTCGCACACCGACTGCGCCATTGTGCGCTACATGGGCAAAAACACATTTTGGGCAGGGTGTGAAAAATGACAGCTGTACTGTTCATAAGGAGGTGTGGTAAAATGGCAATATTGAAAATCTGGAGTGAAAATATTGGAAATTCGCAAACTTATCAGCGTGCATAGGAACTGCACAACGCACGCTCATAAAACAGTTATTTGTAGGAATTTTTTCACCAAATTTTCAACATAGCCATTTTAAGATCTCTGCTCATGAACAGTAACACTGTGATTTTCTTAATGTGTCCCATACACTGAGTTCACACACCGACTGCGCCATTGTGCGCTACATAGGCGGAAACACATTTTGGGTGAGATGTGAAAAATGACAGCTGTACAATTCATAAGAAGGTGTGATAAAATGGCAATGTTGAAAATCTGGAGCGAAACTATTGAAATTCACGAACTTACGAGCCTGCGTAGGAACTGCACAATGCTCGCTCATAAAACAGTCATTTTTTAAAATATTTGCCTGCAAAATCACCCTTTGGGCCCGAATAACGCCATGACAGTGACATCATTCATGAGAAGGGGTCCCAAAAACCCCATGTTGAAAATTTGGTGCAAAAATTCCAAAAAATGACTGAGATATGCAATAAAGTTGAAACCCCCCTATCTAGCCCATTATACAGCTTACCGGCATTTCCTCAGTTCGCAGTCGCCTTTGAAGAGTGCAGACGTGTTCCCGGTCCACCGAAGATCGTCGCGCCAGAGTCCGGAGGTAAGTATGGGGTGAGAGGGGTGGGAAGGCTGGGTGCACAGTGGGTGGGTGCGGGTTGTGGGAGGGGCTGGGAGACACGCCATGGGACTGTTTTATTTTACAGGTTTTAAAAACAAAAAAACGATGATGTGGGACATTTGCCACACTGGGGTGGACTCCCAGCATGGCAGAAGATGGCTACGGAGGGCGAGGAGCGGACGGGGAATTGGGCACCACGGTCGGCAAAACAAAGGGACCGTTTGCCACGCTGGGGTGGGCCCCAGCCTGGCAGCAGGATGGCTTGGGGGCCATGGAGCCGACGGGGGATTAGGCACCCCATGGGCAAACAACATTTGCCACGCTGGGGTGGGCTCCCAGCGTGGCACCAAAGCTTTGAGGGGGTGGCGTGACGCACGGGGGGAGCGCGAGACGGGAGGGAAGTTGATTTGGACGGCGTGCCCCGGGTATGGCAGGAAGCCTTTGAAGCAGAGGAACACAGCTGTTTCATATAGAGCTCCTGCAACCCATTGGCGGTGGACCGGGCCACGCCTGCTCAAGGGAGCAGTGCACTGGATGGGAGAGGCACACCTCCAAAGTGTGCTACTCTCCCAAAATGTTCCTTGCACATGCGCGCAAGTGAACATGAAAAAAGAAACTAAACAGAGATCAACCTGTGTGTTTTGTCAATGAATATAACATTCTGAGTAATGAATTAGGGTCAGTAGTGAGACAGTATTGGCCAGTTTTACAAAAGTATAGCTTATTAGCTACTGTAGTGAACAAGCCCTGAGCATCTCTTTTAAGAGAGGCAGGACTACTAAAGACAGACTAGTGCACAGTCAATACAGTAAGATTAAAAAAACATAGAACATAGAAACATAGACATTGTCAGCAGACGAGACCCATCCAGTCTGCCCGTAAGCCCTACACTTGTATGTGGCCTGTGACACTACTTGGTAAATGACTTTTCACCTCTCCTACTCACCTCTAAGGTTTATTTATGCCTGTCCCAGGCATGTTTAAATTCCTCCACTGTCCTCACTCCCACCATCTCCTGTGACAGGCTGTTCCATGTGTCCGCCACCCTCTCCATGAAGAAAAACTTCTTCACACTTCCTCTCAACCTGCCACCTTCCAATTTCATATCATACCCCCTCATTCTTGTACTCCTACTAAACTGGAAGATGTTTTCCCCCTGCACATTGTTTATACCCTTCAGCTACTTTAATGTTTCTATCATGTTCCCCCGATCACTCCTCTCCTCCAGGGAGTACATATTGAGGTCCTTTAATCTCTCCTTGTATGTCTTCTGGTGTAAGCCCTGTACCATCTTTGTCACTCTTCTCTGGACTGCCTCCACCCTGTTGATGTCCTTATGAAGGTGCTGCCTCCAGAACTGCATACAGTGCTTCAGGTGAGGTCTCTCCAGTGCTTTACACAATTACATCACCACCTCCCATCTTCTGCTAGTGATACTTCTGCCTATGCACCCCAGCATGCCACTGGCCCTACCTGCCACCTTTGTTCTGTGCTTAGACATCTTTAGGCCATTTGAAATGATAACCCCAGGTCCCTTTCTTCCTTGATGACCATCAGCAGCTCCCCTCAATCCTGCAGATTTCCCCAGGGTTCCTTCATCCTAGGTGCATTATTTTGCACTTCTTTGAACTGAACCTCAGTTGCCACATCCCAGACCATTTTACAAGCTTTTCCAGGTCCCTCTTCATTTTCTCCACCCCATCTGGTGTATCCATACTGTTGCAGCTTTTGGTGTCGTCTACAGATAGGCAGATCTTTCCCTCCAGCCCTTCTGTAATGTCAATAATGAAGACGTTAAACAAGACTGGCCCAAGGACCGGTCCCTGAGATGCCCCGCTGATCACCCCCTCTCCCCGGATTGGATCCCATTTACCACCACCCTCTGCCTCCCATCTGTTAGCTAGTTTCTAACCCAGTTTACCACACTGTGTCCCATACCCAGACTACCGATCTTGTTAACCAGCCTTTTATGTGGGACAGTGTCAAAGGCCTTGCTGAAATCTAGGTAGGTGATGTCCACTGCCACTCCCTGATTTACTTCCTTCATCTCCCAGTCAAAAAAATCTATCAGATTCATCTGACACAACCTTCCTGCAGTGAATCCATGCTGTCTCAGATCCTGTGCACCGATGGATTCCAGCTGTGCCACTATTCTTTCTTTAAGCAGTGCCTCCATGATCTTCCCCACTCTGAGATGTGACTGACTGGCCTATAATTCCCTGCCTTTTCTCTACTACTACTTTTATGTAGAGGGACTATATGTGCCCTCTCCCAGTCCTCTGGAACCACTCCTGTACAGAGTGACTTGGTGAACATGGCTGCCAGAGGTGCTGCTAGCTTCATTTGCAGCTCCCTTAATATCCTTGGGTGTCTGTCATCTGGCCCCATCCTCTAATTGGCTACCTCCACCATCAGTCAAACTTATTCTCACTGGATCACAGTACAAGAAGGGTAACCGTTACAGAGCTCCTAAACTGTTCCACCAAATTTGTGGTGTATGCCCTTTGGTGCAATTTATGTGGCTTGGGCCACAAGAACTTTGAGAGAAAGAATAAAGGAGCATGTGTAGGAATATAAAATATGCTAGGTCCAATACAACAGTGAGTTCATATTTTCAGGAAACACATTCCTCTAACCTTGAATATTTAAAATGTATGGCCCTGGAATGCATGAAAGTTGGTAAAAGAGGAGGTAAAAGATTGCAGTGATATCTTCAGAGGGAAAGAGATAGGATTTTTTTCTCTAAATGTACTTTTGGTTTGAATGATGAATGGGGCTTAAAATCATTCCTGTGATTTAAACCATACCCAACTATCTCTTTAAAAGAAACCCATTGCTCTTTTTATGTTGGCTTGCGCGCATGCGCTAGCAACATCTTGTGACAGTGCGGGTCTTGGTGGCGCGGCTGCTGTTGGGCGAATGCAGGGCACACATCAGTAGGTGTGTCCCTCATTCCCCAGTCAGCCTGCACGTCACCGCCACACCATGCATACATAATGGGGTGAGCACATCAAAGCAAAGGTCCACTGCAATCCGAGCAAAGCTCGTCACACAGTGGTCCTTTGCTTGACATGCTCGCCGCCATTATGGCCATGGTCGGCAAGCGGGCAGCCGCCTCACCATTCCCGACATCGGGGGTGCCCAATCCCCCTGTCGGCAACCCTCCCCCATGTTTGTGTGCCAACGGGGGAGCCCACTCCCTGTCAGCATCACCCCCCCCAACTGTTGAATGCTGAGGGGGGTGTCCAATCCCCCTCAGCTCGCGCTCCCCCCTTTCTTTGTTTGCAGGCGGGGATGCCCAATCGCCGGCATTACCCCGTGTTGTGTGCGGCGGGTGCCCAATCCCAGTTGGCTACTGACCCCCACAAAACCACTTAGGTGGCACACTGGGAGCCCACCCCAGTGTGCCAAATGCCTGCAATGCGAAAACTGTCCTGCAACGGTTTTCTTTTTTTTCACCTGAAAGCAAAACCGTCCCTTGTAGTCTAGATGCCCCTCCCCACCCGCACCCACCACTGTGCACCCTGCCTCCCTCATCCCCCTCACCCCATACTTACCTCTGGACTCCGGCGGCGCTCTTCAGTGGACCGGGAACACGTCTGCACTCTTCAAAGCCAACCACAGAACTAGGGAAATGCCGGTAAGCTGTATAATGCAATGAATAGGGTTTTTTCAACTTTGCTGCATATCTCATGCATTTCTTGGAATTTTGGCACCAAATTTTCAAAATGGGGTTTTTGGGGCCCCTCTTCATGAATTTTGTCACTGTCATGGCATTAATCGGTCTCGGAAGGTGATTTCGCAGTCACTGCACGAAATCACCTTTTGGGACCCATTAGCGAAAAATGACAGTGCCAGTGTTCATGAGGTGGCCTCTCAAAAAGCCTATGTTCCAAATCTGGTGGAAAAAATCCAACAAATGCCTGTTTTACGAGTGTGTGTTGCGCAGTTGCTACACAGGCTCGTAACTTCACACATTCACAACATTTTAATGCCATATTTTCAGCATTGGCATTTTTGTGCCCCTCCTTGTGAACAGTATAGCTGTTATTTTCCACATCCTGCCCGAAATGTGTTTCCGCACTTCCGGCGCACAATTGCGCAGTCGCTGTGGGAAATCAGTGTTTGGGCCAGATTATGAAAATGACAGTGACACAGTTCATGAGCAGAGCTCCTAGAATGCCTATGTGGAAAATTTGGAGCTGATACTCCATAAAATGACTGTGTTACGACCGTGCATTGGCAGAATGCACGCATGCTCGTACCGTCGTGCATTTGTGATATTTTCACTCTGGATTTTCACCATTCCCATTTTTACACACCTCTTGATGAACAGTACAGCTGTCACTTCACATATCCTGCCCAAAATGTGTTTCCGCACTTCCGGCGCAGAATAGCGTGGTCGCTGTGCGAAATCACTTCTTGGGACACTTTGAGGAAATGACAGTGACACTGTACATGAGCAGAGGTGCCAAAATGCCTATGTTGAAAATTTGGTGCCGAACTCCCACAAACTGGCAGTGCTGCAAGCGTGCCTTGCATATTTCCCACGCACCCTTGCAACTCCGCAAATTCCGTATATTTGTATGCCACATTTTCAGCACTGGCATTTAATTACACCTCCTTATGAACTGTGCAGCTGTCATTTTTCACATAGAAACATAGAAACATAGACTTTGACGGCAGATAAGGACCGCTAGGCCCATCTAGTCTGCCCATTTCCCTACCTACAGGATAGGCCGCAGATCCTAGTTAACCAACAGCCTATTTCTTCCTACCCCCCACAAGAATTGCCTTATGTCTGTCCCATGCATTCTTGAATTCTCCCACAGTTTTAGACCCCACAACCTCCTCAGGAAGGCTGTTCCATGCATCCACTACCCTCTCTGTGAACTAATACTTCCTCACATTGCCCCTGAACCGCCTCCTTCTATCTTTAAATTGTGTCCCCTTGTTCTTGCAAGTCTCTTTTTCTGAAAGATGCTACCCTCTTGGACTTTGTTGATTCCACTGAGGTACTTAAAAGTTTCTATCATGTCTCCCCTCTCCCCTTCTTTCCTCAAGGGTATACATATTAAGCTCCTTTAGTCTCTCCTCATACGGCTTCTCTTGCAGACCCTGCACCATTTTAGTAGCCCTCCTCTGGACTGCCTCTATCCTGTCTATGTCCTTCGGAGATGGGGTCTCCAGAACTGGACACAGTACTCCAGATGGGGTCTCACCAACTGTCTGTACAGAGGGATAACAACTTCCTGTTTTCTGCTGCTGATGCCTCTCCCTACACATCCCAGTATACCCCCAGCCCTCCCTACTGCCTTCTCACATTGCTCGCTAACCTTAAGGTCATCTGATATGATTACCCTCAGGTCCCTCTCCTTTTTTGTTGTTGTTACTACCTCCCCACCCATTGTGTATTCTTCCCCTGGGTTCTTGTTTCCCAGGTGCGTTATTTTGCACTTCTTTGCATTGAATCCTAGCTGCCATACTTCTGACCATTCCTCCAACCTTGCCAAGTCCTTTCATCCTTTCCACGCCTCCTTGTGTATCAACCCTGTTGCAGATTTTTGTGTCATCTGCAAAGGCATACTTTCCTTCCAGTCCCTCTGCAATGTCACTGATGAAGACATTAAAAGGACTGGACCCAATACTGAACACGTGCGGTACCCACTAGTAACCCCCTTTCTTCAGAATGGACTCCATTTACAATTACCTTCTGTGTCCTGTTGTCCAGCCAATGTTTTACCAGGCTACCACCCTGGGTCCCACTCCCAGGCTGGTTAATTTGACTATTAATCTTTTGTGTGGACTGTGTCAAATGCCTTGCTAAAGTCTAGGTAGGCCATGTCACAGCCCTCCCTGGTCTACTACTTTGGTCACCCAGTCAAGAAATCTATTAGATTCGTCTGACATGACCTTCCCGCTGTGAACTCATGCTGCCTTGGGTCCTGTGCTCCACTGGCCTCTAGGTACTCAACTATTCTTTCCTTCAGAAGTGACTCCATCACTTTCCCTACCACAGAGGTCAGACTGACAGCTCTGTAGTTTCCTGCCTCTGTCTTGGACCCACTTTTGAGAAGGGGAATCCCATTGCCTTCCTCCAGTCCTCGGGTACCACACTATCCTCCCATGATTTATTAAAAAGAGTAGCCAGTGGTTTCACTAGTTCCTCCCTTAATTCTTTTAGAATTCTGGGGTGAATTCCCTCAGGACCCATTGCTTTGTCCACCTTCAGGTTTAGGAGTTCTTGCAGAACCCTTTCTTCTGTGAAAGGACTGGGATCGACCCCCCTTTCAAGACTGCTTCTGTTAATTGGATTAGGCACTTCCCCCTCCTCTTTTGTGAATACTGAGCAGAAATATTCATTCAGTATTCCTGCTTTTTCACTGTCCCCCTCTGCCCACCCACTGTTCATTCTATTCAGCCTCACTATCCCTCCCTTTGTCTTTCTACGCTCGCTGATGTACCTATAAAAGGTTTTATCCCCCTTCTTAATTGAGTTGGCTA
The DNA here is from genome assembly GCA_016271365.2 of Neoceratodus forsteri. NCBI lineage: Eukaryota > Metazoa > Chordata > Ceratodontiformes > Ceratodontidae > Neoceratodus > Neoceratodus forsteri. Next base: position 164,734,707 of record JADMNL010000022.1, on the reverse strand, counting down.
TCTTTTCTTCAGTTTGGGCCTTTGCTATTCTGACTTCCCTCCCTGCTTCCTTCTGCCTTAACTGGTACAGCTTTCTGTCCTGCTCCTTCTGTGTTTCCTTATACTTCCACAATGCTATCTTTTTCTTCCTGACTTTCACAGCCACCTCTTTTGAGAACCATAGTGGCTTTTTCTTTCATTTTGATTTGTTCATTTGCTTCACACAAAGGCTTGTTGCCTTTGTGATGGCAGTATTGATAATTCCCCATTGTTGCTCCATACCTCCTTCTAGCCTGTTTGCTAGTGCTTTTCTGAGGCACTCTCCCATCTTGCCAAAGTCAGCCCTCCTAAAGTCCAGTACCCTCACTTTTGTGATGGCTTGACTCTGTAGCTGAGTTTAATGTGAACCACACTGTTTGATGGTCACTTGTCCCCAGATGGCAACCCACTTCTAGATCTGAGATCCTCTCACTGCCCCCGTTTGAGAGTACGAGGTCTAAGATTGCTCCCTCATGAGTGGGTTCTGAAACTAGCTGTCTAATACCTGCCACCTGTAGGGCATCAAGAATGGCCCTGCTCTTGGATGTGGCTGCAGCAAATGTGCTCCAGTTAACATCTGGCATATTCAGGTCTCCCATCAACAGTATCTCTCCTTTCTATGCCATTCTAAGAATGCCTTCAATCATATCCTTGTCCATTCCTTCCCCCTGACATGGGGGTCTGTACACAACCCCTGTGCGGATTGTGGTGCCCTTTCCAGTCTCCAAGGTGACCCACAGTGCCTCCTCTCCTCCCTGTTTACTCTTTTGTTCAGTTGCTTTTATCCCTTCCTTTACATAGAGAGCTACTCCTCCCCCTCTTCTCCCCTGCCTGTCTCTCCTATAGGTTATGTACCCTGGTATGTTACATCCCAGTCATGGTTCTCTGTGTACCATGTTTCTGTGACTGCTACGATATTCAGGCATCCCTCTTCCATTAAGGCCATCAGCTCAGGGAGCTTGTTGCCCAGACTACAGGCATTGGTACTCATTACCCTCCATTTCCTAATGGCCTTACTCCCTATTGCCCCATCCCTGTCCTTCTTGCCTTTGTCACTTTCTTCATTTACCCCTGCCCTTCTCCCTATTGACACCTCTATGTTGGTGTTTGCTGCACTTACTACCGTGATTATTTTGGGGGGGCTAGGATTTTCCTTCTCCTTTCCATTGCCTCCCCCCTTGGCTAGTTTAAAAGCTTGCCAATGAAGCATTTAAACCTATCACCTAGGATTCTGGTTCCCCTCCCGGACAGATGCAGCCCATCATGCCAGTATAGGCTTGCATCACTCCAGGTGGACCCCCAGTCCCCAATGAAGCCAAATCCTGAGCTCCACACCAGTTTTTCAACCACTGATTGAATCCCATGGTGCAGAACACCCTAGCATCTCCTATGCCATAGATGGGTAGCACCTCCGAGAAGGTTACCGTGCATGCTACTTGACTAAGGCCCCTCCCCAATTCCACAAACTCTTCCTGCACTTCTCTAATCCCTTTCTTAGCCAGGTCATTTGTCCCTAGGTGGACAATGACATCCAGCTCCCTCCCCTGTGCAGCTGCTCCGGCAATCCTGAGGATTCGCTTCCTGTCCCTGCAAGCCATGGCGCCAGGCAGGCACCTTACCTCCCTCTCCCCTTCCTCCCCTAGCTCTACCGTCCTAACAATGGATTCCACCACCAGGAGTTGTTTCCTTCCCCTGCAGGATCCCCTGCCACCCTCCTGTGGGTCTCCTTTGTGGAGGTTCCCAGCATCCTCCTTGGTCTCCACTGTGGGTGCCTCCATAGAGGAACCACACTTTGCCAGAATGGCATAGGAATTGTGGAGAGGTACAATGGGAGGGATGCACCTCTGTTCCACCACCTTCACCCTCCCTCAGCCCACTGTGGTCCAACCACTCCTCTTTCTTGGCAACCTCTGAGGCAACGGCAGTGGCACTGGTGGTCCCTGGATGGAAGAGGAGGTCCCACAAATCCTGGCCAACTCAGCCTGGAGATGAGCAACCTCCTCCCTCAGCCCAGAGAGGTGCCTGCAGATGGGACAACACCGCATTCTCCAGAACATCTCCCAGAAGACTGCTGCTCCACAGTCACTGCACTGCACTGCACCACTCCAATCATGTCTTATTTCTGGCCCCTTAACTGTTTGCAATCCTTATTCTTTCCACAGTTTTTTTTCTCTCTCTCCTTACTTTCTGCCTGTGTGCCCTTTAAGCTCCTGATTGTCCTGTTCTGAGACAAGAATATCCTATATTTTGCAGTAGACCACTTACTTGCTCAGAGGCAGACCTCCAGCAGCTAGAGGGACCAGAGGCTACTCTTGCCCTTCTAGGATGGTGGGTCCTTGGTGGTTCTGTGATCACTCACTTCCTGCAACTAAACAGGAAGTTCCTGTTGTCAGTCAAATTCTGTGCCTATAAAAATAGAACTAGCTTAGGGTGTGAGGGTGGGTGGGGAGGGAGGGAAGGAGGGGCAATATAGTCCCAGCAGAGAAGTTCAGTCACACAGCAGTCCTTTCTCCTGGTGTCTTCTGCCAAGCTATTAGCAGAAACTTTCTAAGGCAGTTTTTTAAATGTAGCTTCCTTCTAGCTAAGCCACTCCCCCTACTTACCAGATCTTTCTACAAGTAATTTAAACCTCACAGCAGTTAAGTCCTTTCAGTCACCTGAGATTTACACCTAGATAACTCTTCAGATACCCATTCAGTTCAGTTAACCCAAACACACACCTATTTTTTTGTATGTTAGTTTTTTTACCCTAAATTAAAAGTCAAATACAAAAGTTCTTCTACTTTAGTCCCAGCAGAGAAGTTCAGTCACACAGCAGTCCTTTCTTCTGGTGTCTTCTGCCAAGCTACATCCTGCCCAGCATGTTTTCATGCACTGCACTAACAGACACCCACAGGGACACCCTAATGCCTCTCACTCTCTGCAGGGTGGGGGTGGGTTTGCATCAGTTCAATACTTGACTGCCACTCCTATGCTGCATCTCTCTAACTCCTGCACTGCCAATGGCAGCAAGACAACATTCGGCACTGACAAATGCTTGTTCTCTTTGTTTGACATATAGATCCAGATATAACAGGTGCAGATCACTTAAACTTTTCAAAACCTTTGTAGGCAGGGAGATCGCTAATTTGGAATACTGGAATATCTACAATGGAAAAAGGGGAGGTACTACATTTTTTATCTTTTCTGGTACAATATCTTGAAATCTCATTTGCAATTTTCTGTCTTTCTGGATTTCACTGCTTTAGAATGTGTTTGGGATAAAAACAAATTAATAACAAAACATGCAGTTATATGCAATGAATTGAGAAGAACATTTGCTTGATCCAGTGGTATTTCATGTTAGTGTTTTACTTTGTTTTCAATAATTTTGTACATATTTCAGGATTTTGAATTATTGCTAGTGAGTCTTTATATATTTATTTCATTTTTGTCTTTTTTTTTTCATTATTTTTGCATATTTTTGGTAGTGGAAAATCACTCATATTTTGTGTTCTGCTTTAAATCTGTCTTGCTGAACGTAGTAATAGCTGTTTTTGATTGATAATAAGATGCACCTGTGTTCATGATATCAGCAGCTTTTATACTATTTAAGCATGGTTGAAAAGGCTGGAATTGAACCCCCTGAGGAAGACCCCTAGGTTGAAGCATTGGGGTTCTAGCCTGAGCCCTGGCATTTGTTGTTTTGCCATGGATAACAAGTTGGGCTAATAAATTTCTTCAGCATCAGTTTTGGAGTGATTAATTTGCCTTTTTGAGGGTCTTGTATCTCTAGTTTTTTCCATTAAATATACTTTATTAATTTCCAATAACTAAACACAATACAATAAAGCAAATTACACAATATACACATCAATCAATAAACATATTACTACACATATCAACAAAGAAAAAAGACATAGATAAACAGACAAGAAAAATACCACATCTAACGTAATGCAAATCCCCCTTCCTCCAACCCCCCCCCCCATCCTGGAGCTCAGTAAGCATTACCAATGTTATGAAAGAAAGCAGATGGGTCTTCTAAAACAAAAATCTGGGAGTGATAAGCAATGCACCTGCATTACCCTCAGCTTTATGTGTTATGTTGTTAACTCTGACCCTGGGGAGGGTAAAGACAGTAAGGTGTAGAGCGATTCCCATCAGGACCAGAACTGGTCAGGACATTTCCATAGAGAAGCTATATGTTTCTTTACCATCAGAGCTGACTGTATCTGCTGATGCCATTCCCAGTAAAGAGGAACAATGGTGTCCCTCTAGTGTCTCAGTATTATTAATTTCAAAGTCATTGAGGTGAGTGCCATATGGGCTTTGTGAACACTAGGAAGATCTGAGGGATACAGCCCAACTAAACAGATTTCAGGAGAAAAAAGATCTTCCAAACCCAGAAGGGATGTTGCTTAATCTAATCCCCATAATCCCTTATGGCAGTCCAAAAGGGATCACCTTACCACAATCTCAGATCATATGCTTCAATGTACCCTTCACAAAGCCACATCTGGAGCATAGGTGAGAGGACAATTTACCCATCCTATGTAGTTTAGAAGGCATATAATATAAGTTGTGAAGAATACAGTGTTGAAGTAAACATAGCTGATCTTGTTTTATATTGATAAAGAGCCCGCCATATTGAGTGCCAAACTTTAGGCTTGTCTTGAAGACTAAACACCTGTTGCCAATAAAAACAGATCCCCACTGGACTGTCAGAGTACATGGTTTAGAAGCATTTAAAAGCTTGGACACTGGATGAGGTTGCAAGGCTGCAGTAAACAAAAAGTCAGAAACAACCAAATCCCACCAGGTCCAAGGTCTAGGGCCGAAGAATGTAGCTATTGTGTGTGTAAGTTGAAAGTATTTAAAACTAACAGTAGTGGGAGGGTGATAGTGGTCTCTAATAACATTAAATGAGGAGCATTTATCTTCTCCAGTAATGAGTCTATAGCTAGATCATTAAGTTGAGGACAGAAGGAGGGCAGGACAGGCCTACCAGCAATCTATATACTAGGGTTGCCTATAAGGGGTCGGGCTGCAGCTCTGGTCCATGACATACCCAGGTATGCATCCAATTTGCAGTGAGCTTTCAGAGACCAGTGACATGGCATTGAATGAAGGGGTCAGGGTAATAGAGATGCTTTTATGTAAAGTATGCTATTGAGCTGAATACCAAAGGTTTTACAGAGAGAGTATTCAAGGTCCAGCCAAAGTGTGACATAGGTGCCATCTGATTGTGCTCCTCCTTGTGCATTCCATAATAATGATTTGCTGCTGGGGAGAACCCCATAATATAGAAAGAAATGAAGAAGCTGCAAACTACCACTCATATTGGAATCAAAAATTTAAAGTATGACTGCTGGATGACCCCACCCTTCCACAGGAATTTGTTAATCATAGCTTGTAGCCAAGTAAATCATGCTTTCCGAAGATATATATTCAACATTCCCAAAGGGTATGGTATGCATGGTAACTCTTTCATTTTTATGGTACTAATTTGTCCCCTAATGGAGAGGGGTAGGGTGGTTCACCTCCACAGATCTTGTTCAACAGAATGCAACAAGGGGGACAAAGTGTTCTTTACCAAACACGACGGGAGGTGGGAAATGTGAATTCCCAAATATGTAAGAGTCCTTGGCTCCCACAACAATCCCAATTTGATAATATCCTATTTATAAACAAAATTATCTGTTGGACCTTAGTTTTACTCAGATTTAATTTATAACCTGAGATTTCCAAGAAACATTGAACATCCTTCAATACAACCTGTATTGAAGTAATCGGGTCTTTAATATGTAATAACAAGACATCGGCATAGACTGACAGTACATATCTGCCCTCCCCCACCTATATTCCCTTAATATATTGACTGTTTTGAAGATGGATTATTAAGGGCTCTAAATATAGATCAAAAAAGGAGCTGGGAAAGGGGACAACCCTGGCAGGTTCCACGCTGCAAAGGAAAGGGGTCAGATAAAACCCTGTTACATCAAATAATAATAGGTAAGTTCACCATAAAAAATCCTGTGGAAACCCAAATGTACTTAATACAGCAAAAAGGTAGGGCCACATTACTCAATTAAATGCCTTTTCGACGGAAGTCCAAGACAGCCAGATCCCTGCTGTCATTGGATGCCGAAACAAGGTAATGAAGTTTTCGAAGGTGGTCACTAGAGAGGTGACCTTTCATAAAGCCTACTTGAGAAGAGCAAACTAACCCATCCCAAACCTGAGCTAGTCTTTTGGCTAAAATTTTAGCTAAAATTTTCAAATTAGAGTTAAGAAATGGTATTGGACGGTAACTGTCCGAGGACATTTTCACTCTTCCAGGCTTCTTATTAATGTTATTCCAGGCCTCCAAAGAGGAGGAGTTGGAGAAGCCAGAGGAATACCAGTAGTTATATAAGCGGGTTAAAAAAGAAGCTACCTCTTCCAAACACGCCGAGTAAAAATTATTGATAAAACCATCTGTCCTGGGGGCTTTGTTGGATGAGACCTGCCTTATGGCTTTTAGGACCTTTGCAATCATTATCAGGCCTTTAAGGATATCTTGTTGTGAGGAAACAAGTACAGGGAGGGAGAGAGTCCAGGTATTCAGCAATGTTAGCTGAGAGTTGAGGACTAGGTGGGTCACTTGCATATAATTGCGAATAGTGTAAGTGAAAAACCTCAGCTCTCCTCTGGGGGTGGGTTACCTATTCTTCACTGGAATTGGTCTGGATCTGAAGAATAAAACTGGAGGATACCATAGCATGAAGCTGGAGAGCCAACAGCTTGCCAGCCCTTTATCCTGACTCCAGGTATCTTACCTTTGTCCTTAATAAGGCCAGTTCTGCATTTTGTTCCCATCTGTGGGCTTCCCAAGCTGCTCCTGTGGCTTTGGCTCTCTATGAGCAGGCCACAGCTAATAGACCACCCGACTGACCCCCGGACAGATTCAGACAGCCCATCTGTGGGCTTCTCAAGCTGCTCTTGTTGCCTTGGCTCTCTCCAAGCAGGCCACAGCTAACAGACCACCCGACTGACCCCTGGACGGATTCAGACAGCCCATCTGTGGGCTTCCCAAGCTGCCCCTGTGGCCTTGGCTCTCTCCGAGCAGGCCACAGCTAACAGACCACCCGACTGACCCCCGGACAGATTCAGCCGAGGAACTGCCACCCAGGCTCCCAGCTCCTAAGCCACGGGATTCCTGGCTACCGGGCAGTCGGCACCCCTCTAGCCGACGTTCGAGACTGCAGACACGGACCCAAGGTCCTACAAGGTACGACAACTGCTGCAACCAACCGGATTGTGAGCGCCCCCTCAGACCACACTCTGATTGGTTCCTGGTGGAAGCCAGCTTCTGCTCTTTGATTTTAAACCCTAAAAATGTTTATGTTGGGACAAATGTTAAAAAGCCGAAGTGTTAACCCAGTCTGTAATTGAAAGGACTTGAATTGTGGTTTGGGAAAGAAATCTAGTGTCTACAGCCCTTTCCCTGCATATGTGCACTGGCCCTAGACACTTTTGGATGCCAAAGTAATACACGCCCTTTTGTTCTGCAAATTTTGGACTCCCCGCTGTTCTGTCTAACCCTTTATGTGAATCCCCTTTATTAACCCTCACTCTCCTTCTCTCTCTCAGCCGAGGAACTGTCTCCCAGGCTCCCAGCTCCTAAGCCATGGGATTCCTGGCTACCAGGTGGTCAGCGCCCCTCTAGCCGACGCTCGAGACCACAGACATGGACCCAAGGCCCTACAAGGTTTGGCAGCTGCCACAACTTTTTTGACTGCCCCCCTCCCCCACCTCCGCTGATTATTAAATACAGTACCTCCTGCCAAAATATTAGTCCACGTCCCCTGGCGCAGTGCCCCACCGATAGAGACTTAGCTCATGATCCCCCTCCTCTCTGTCTAGCCTACGGGATCCAACTCTCAGGGCCTCACCTTATTAAAACACATAGGCTCTCCTTGGCTGTGCCTTCACCACTAAATATTTTTAATGCTATCAAATTTGGGTCGACCTGGATCGGAAAGCTACTGATAAGCTGCATTAATCCAGCAACCCCACTGGTCCCAGGGCTAATTGAGTGGCTCCTTTTTGAGGTACCATCATGATGTGCCCTATATGGCTCCTTATACTGCTCCTTCTTCTGCTGATACCAGCTGCCCAGCATTGGACACCTGAACTACCATCATGTTTGGTCTACAACGGCACCTTGTGCTGTATACCACATGGCAACTTATCCTTTAATTGCCTTCGTGATTCCAAGTACCAATACCTTTAACCCTGCTCTTGGACCACACATACCAGTAGTACTTATAACACTCCCCCACCACAAGGCCCACCTCCCACCATGCAGACTTCTATCTCCTCCCCGCCTATTGTGGTAGGGGTACTAGCTCTTGCTACAACAGATCAGCTCTTCTATAGTGGGTACTTTCCAGTCCCTAAAAACATCAGATCTACTAGACGGGAGAAAGGCAGGAATTACAAGCTTATAATTAGTGCTCTTAGAAAAATCCTACTTATCCTCCTGCTATGTTTAGGCAACGTAGAACTCAACCCTGGCCCCCCCAGAAGCTATTGCTTTGCCAGCAGAACTAGCAAATTTAAAAGGAATAAGCTTCTTGCATGTTAACGTATGTAGCCTCCTTAAAAAGATAACCTTAATACAAACATGGGTAAATCATACCTCTCCTGACATACTTGTGATTTCCGAAACTTGGCTTAGACCCAGCACCACTGATAGAGAAGTAAACATACCCAACTATGCCTTGTTCAGAGCTGATAGACATGCCAGAGAAGGAGGGGTAGCTATCTACGTTAAAGACAAATTTTCTGCCTTCTGCTTATCCTCGGCATCTGTCACCAGCAAATTCGAATACCTAATTCTCAAAGTGGAAATTACACAGATTACTGCACTCTGTGTAATAGGATGCTACAGACCACCGTCTGCTGGCCTATAGCTTATGTCATATCTAAGTGACAAGTTGGGACAGGGGCTGCCAGAAACTATTATTTTAGGAGACCTCAACTTTGACTGGCTCTCTAACACAGCTGCCCCCCTTGCATCCTTCTGTGATGAACATGGGCTGATGCAACTTATTACTGAACCAACACGCCCAAATGTGAAGAACCCCAGTAAAAGTACACGTTTGGATGTGCTAATGGTGAGCAAACCTCATCTCTTTTCCCACGCTGATGTCTTCTTCTCAGACGCCAGCAACCATTGTTTTATTGCGGGAGTAAGATCCATCAACAACCCAGCACCCATCAGCAAGTTCTCTATGAAGAGATCCAGGCACAACTTCAATGAACATGCCTACCTAAACGAGCTTAAGTACTTCCCTGAGTGGCATGATTTCTACCTGGCCAGAACGATTACGTCAGCTTACAATATCTTCCACAACATTCTATCAAGGGCCCTTAATAAGTATGCTCCCCTGATTAAAGTTCGAACTAGGACCAAAACATGTAAATGGTTCACCCCTCAGATCAAGTCCTTGCTTCTAGAAAGAGATAAGCTCTGGAAAAAAGCACGTAGAATGAACACTGCAGAGGATTGGAACCAGTTCAGAAAACTCAGAAATTTATGTACCAAAACAATCAGAGAATCGAAGGCCACCTTCTTCAAATCCGAACTAAGTCTCTGCCACAAAGAGCCCAATCAAGCTCTGGAACACAATCAATGATCTGCTAGGCCACTCTCCAGAAAATTCACTCCCGACCAAGATTACCTCTGGCAACTTGACTATAACCGAAAAGATGGATATACTTGACGCATTCAATAACCACTTTGCTACTGCAGGCATGGCATTTGATAACTCCCCTGCAAACATACTTCACTCTCAGGCTGCCAGCCAACTGCCTGAAGCTCCGATACTTTTGCCACCTTTCTTGCTTCAACCTGCCCCACTGAAAGAGGTAGAGGACCTCTTGCTTCAGTTGGATACTAGAAAAAGTGCTGGGGCCGACACCCTTGACCCTTACTTCCTAAAAATTGCCTACCACGTACTAGCAATACCCGTCACCCACCTTTTTAACTTATCCCTGTCTCAGGGCACCTTACCACCTATATGGAAGACAGCACATGTCATACCACTGTTCAAATCAGGTGACCCTGGCGATCTCAATAAGTACAGGCCAATTTCCCTCCTTTCGGTCCTGTCCAAGCTCCTAGAGAAAATTGTAAATGCACAGCTGAGGACTCACCTTGAGTCTAGGGAACTGCTAAATCCTATGCAGTCCGGATTCAGAGCTAAACATAGCACTATCCCAGCCCTCACCAAAGTTACTAACGACTGGCAGCATACTCTTGAGAGCAAAAACTTTATTTGTGCTGTTTTCCTTTATCTAAGCAAGGCTTTTGACACTGTCCACCATAGACTGCTCCTCTCCTCCCTTCAAACCATAGGTGTGGACCCCTCCTCTCTGCGTTGGTTTACTGACTATCTTACAGGGCGCCTTTAACAAGTTAAAGCCAAAGGAGGCCTGTCCCCTTAAAAACTCTGCAAAGAGGGGTACCTCAAGGTTCTATATTAGGGCCCTTACTTTTTGCAATCTACATTAATAACATCGACTACTGTATAAAAGAAGCCAACATCCATCTGTTTGCAGATGATACAGTTCTCTACGTGAGTCGCCCAACACCTGAAGCTCCCTGCAATGACCTACAGTCAGAATTCAACCTTTTGCAAAGCCAACTCCTCCAAAAAAAGCTACTCCTTAATGCCAAAAAAACTAAAGCGATGGTCCTCTCCCCTTTTATCCATATAGCTAACCCTGTGTCCAGTGGGACAGTTCCCCAAATTACCACAGTTCTAGGTGAAAAACTAGAATTTGTTACAAAATTCAAGTATCTGGGAGTTTGGATAGACCAAAGACTCTCCTTCATTGAACATATCGAGAACTTGCTAAAACGACTTCGGCAAAGGCTTGGATTGTTTTTTAGAATCAACCAATTTCTCACCAGAGATGCCAAGAAACAACTGGCCCAATCCATTTTCCTATCATTGGTTGATTACGCTGACTTCCTCTACAGCCAATGCCCCAACTCTTACATGGCTAAACTGGACACACTCTACCATCGAGCACTGAGGTTTATATCGGGACTCCCCTTCGACACGCATCACTGCACCCTATATGCGGCAGTGGGGTGGACATCACTAAATTTCAGGTGCCACAGAAACACTGCTCTCTGGACCTATAGAGCCATCTCTAATAAGCTGCCTTACTATATCTCCTGCTGTCTTCCCCTGAGTATAATTGGGAAATACACGTTAAGAAGTTACTCAGCTATTACACTTAAAGTACCCAAAGCAAAATCCCGCTCCGACAGGGCAGTCATAAGCTTCGTGCTACCTACCTTATGGAACGATCTACAAAAAACCCTCAAATTAAGCACTCTAATCGGTATAAAGGCCTTCAAGATGCTTTATTTCTGTACAATCAGAGAAGTGTGTAACTGCTTCACCCACTGAGACCCAGTACCTGTGTCTGTACTGGTATATAGGCACGCCTAGACCCAATTTTTAGTACTGACCCCCCAGCTTGCTCCTCACCAGCCTAATTGTTTCTCTCTCTCTCTCTCTCTCTCTCTCTTATCCCCCTGTCTTATCAACACTAGGCCTGTCCATCCCCTTATTCTTCCTCTCCCAACCTCGGATAGGAGCTCACTACCCTGGGTTGTGCCATCCTACCATGCCCTGTACTTTATAGCATTCAATCCCGGGGCTCACACATACTCCTTTTCTCCATCCACCTTCTCTACATCTCATTTTACCAACTCCTTTCTGTGCACCGTGCCCATCTAGCCTTTCTCCCCCTACCTCCCTCCCTTCCCCCCACCTTCACCTCTACCTGGTGTATATTTTTATTTTTTTTCTTCCGTTACTTCCTACTGTAACCTTAGATAACCTGCTTTATCTTCCTATAGACACTGCTATGTATGTAAATACCGTGTAATCTGTACAATATCTGTATAATTCTATGTACATATGAACTTCTTTTTCTTCCTCTCTGTAAAGAGTATTATCTGTATTGCCTTGTAAATACCTGTGTTGACCTGTATATACAATTGTTCATGCTCCACCCAGGTCCATCTTGCAAATGAGCTTCTGCTCAACGATGAATGCCTGGTTAAATAAAGACTTGATTGATTGATTGATTGATTGATTGATTGATTGAAATTGGCATACTAGGCCCATAAAACATGTAGTTTTGACCAGACATCTACCACAGTATTCGAGTTAAGGGTGTGCTCAAGCTGTCTAATATCCCTTTAGGGCTCATCTTGTCATGCCTGTTGAATTTTAGCATGCCTAGAAGCTAGGCTTATACATTCTCACCTCATGGAACATTTCAGTGTCCCACATAAAATGTCCACCATGATAGATAGATAGATAGATAGATAGATAGATAGATAGATAGATAGATAGAAAGAAAGAAACTTTATTTATATAGCAACCCTCCCCTGAGGCTCAGAGCACTGTACACTTATTTAAAATAAACCTTCAGTAAATTAAAACACAGTTTATATAAACACCTTACAGAAACATCTTGTGGAATAATTAAAAATTTAAAAAAATGATATATCTATCACATATTACTTAAAACATGACAGTCAATAATCCAGGTTCTAAGCAAGGTTAAATAAGAATGTTTTTAAGCCTTTTTTAAAGGTTTCCACCAAGGGTGCCTCTCTTAGATATTCTAGTAATGAATTCCACAGGACTGGTGTGGCAACGAAAAATGCATTGTCTCCAGATTGCCACAACCTTGCCCTGGGAACGACCAGGAGGCAAGTGACTGAACCCTCATTTTGTTCCAATAAATTCTTCAGGTAGCTACATATAGATTGAAGCATATTAGGATTCTGGAGTAACTGGACAATGAGGTGCCAAGTAGAGTCATGCTACTCCTTCCCACTGATAGTGTGGATCAGATTTACTGGGGCATGGTCTGATATGACCATTTGAATTATTTGCAAAGAAAATAAACCATTGAGAGACTCCTGATTTATAAGAAAATAATCAATCCTAGAACAGGTTCCATGAAGTGAAGAGTAAAATGCATTTTGTCTATCAGTGGAATGGAGTGTTCACCAAGGATCCACAAGGCCCATCCCATCCATCATATCCTGCGGACCTTGTTGCCCAGGGAAGAGGCCCTGCTTATAAAAACTGGATGTATCTATATCCGGTTGGTAGACAATATTCCAATCCCCACCAATCAACATAGACGTGGGGGTTAGAGGAGTCAGAATGGACACCAACTTAGAGAAAAAAACAAGGAAATCTACATTGGCACCATATACTGATCTCATGACAACTTCGGCCAACCCTAGTTTACTATGTAGAAAAATAAAACGCCCTTCCGAATCCCAATATTCTTTCTCTTTTAACAAAGGGGATATTCTAGGCAATCAATATAGCAACCCCACCCTTCTTGGTATAACAGCCAGCCTCGTAAGCCTGCCCCACCAACTCCCACCGAAAGAGGTGCACATCTTCCCTCTTGGTACTGTATGTGTTTCCTGCAAGAATGCAACCCCTGCCTGTAACTTCTTGAGATGATGCAGCACTATATGGTACTTGTGCTTTTCCTGTCATCCTTTTGTATTCCAGGTAATGAATGTGTAGCTATCCATCGGGGTATAAAAAAAATGATCTCCAGTTTTTCTATGTGCCTTTCCTGTGTCTAATTGCAAGAAAGGGTATATCCCTTTCTGAGTTGAGGGCACATTCTTGTCTGATTGCAGGATGTATCCCTAAGGAACAGCATGGAGGGAATAAATAATAAATTAAAAATGAAATAAGAACAAATATTTTGGTAAAAATGAAAAGAAACAGCCAGCCAAGGAGCTCTATAGTACTGTCAGTATTGCTAACTACTCATGTGAACCGAGTTTCTGAATGGACCTTAGTCAATCATCCTGTAGAGGGCTGTTTTCTCAGGAAGTTGGGACACAGTCAGTGTTCCCCTGTATGACCGCCACACACATAAAGTAATCTTGGTGGTAGCAAAGTGGATGTGTGAAAAACCAAAAATGAAATGAAAGGATTTGAACATAGCAATAAAACCAAGAAACCGTTTTATGTTTGCTTGCATGTGCATGCACAAAGCAAACATCTTATGAGAGTAGCAGGCTTCAGAGACATGTCACTGTCACATCCAATGCAGCTTAGGCTGCAGGAGGCTCAACAGTGACAGGCCAATTGTTAACAAGGCTGGTTATGACACTATTCTGCAGACTGAGGGGTGGAAACTTCATTTAGTTGAAAGAAGGCAGCTTCCTATCAGTGACTGCAGTCTGCAGCCTTTGAATTACTTGATTTGCCCCCAGCAACCAGCTGAGTGATGTCATTATCAGTAAAGGAAAAGATTTGTGCAATGGCTAAGTCTTTCGTTTCTTCAACAGTCCTTCTAAAGGTTCACAAGTCACTGTATTAAGCATCAAGATGAACGACTGATGTGTCATGGAGCGACCTTCCTGAGGAGGTCGTGGGGTCAAAAACAGTGGGTGAATTCAAGAATGCATGGGACAGACATAAGGCAATTATGGTGGGAGGTAGGAAGAGGTAGGCTGTTAGTTAATTTGGATCTGCAGCTTATCCAGTAAGTAAGGAAATGGACAAAGTAGATGGGTCAAGTGGTGCTAATCTGCCACCAAAGTCTATGTTTCTGTATTTTCTATGTATTTTGACAAACACGACCTCAAGATTGAAAACTTGTCCCAAGATCTTCTTTATATTATTTACTCCTGTATTGCATCTCTTGCCATTGCTTCAGTTGTTTGATGTATGAATGTTATAACTCCCAGGTCGCATCTGGAAACGAGCGGTTCCCGCTCAGTATGCTAATCTGGTAAATCTCTTAAATAAATAAATAAATAAATAAATAAATTTAAAGTACCCCCAATGATTCGACTGGATAATTCAGGTTTTTTCAAGGGTGAGTTTTCAATTGACTAAAAAAAAAAAAAAAACTTGCATTAGATAACTCCCAAACCTTATTATTTAAAAGTCACCAACATTTACATGTTAATGCTAATTGTGCCTTAATTCATGACATAGTTGAGCATCTGCTATTAAATTTCACTCAATGTTCTAAAGACAAAAAATGTATAAGACACATTTCATAATGTGTTTACGTAGATTAACCAACAACCTACTCAGTGCTACTTCAAAGTTGCACAAAGTGCTAACATTATGATTGCTGCAAATTCCACATTCAAAGCTAAAGGAATTTTTTATGAAATCCAAATGTTTATTTATTTACATATTAGCTCATATTTATACTATTCAAAATGTATCTAATAACTTCAAAATCCAGTACTTATACCTTTATAATATTTTTTTAATGCTTTTTTAAATATTCTTTTAGTAAATAATGAAGCTCCATGGAGTTGTCACCCTCTCAAGCCCACACATGCTGATGATGTCAGTCGCCATAGGCAAATATGATATTGACAACCCATTACACAGTTGGATAAAATTGGTAACTTTTGGCTAAATGCCAGTATGAGCCTGGGGTGTGGGGTAATAATGCACTGAACAGGGCAGTAGCAAGTCTCCCTAACCATTTACTGCAACTCTTTATAATTCTGCATACATTTTTTATAGAAATATGAATTCAAATCAATATAAATTTATTCATAAATTCATCTTTTATAAGAGTATCATTTATCCTTACTAAACAGCATAATATGCACAACTTTAAAAAAGTGAAATCAAGGAAATGAGTAAACAAACAGTAACGGAAACAAGTGAGCGAATATGAATCAAAACAAACTGGACCTATGACAATCTCCTATTAATTTTATAATATGTTTATGCTAATAATAAATCAAAAGGGCCAGTGATGTAAAGTCATGCTTCCAGTGTTCATCACCAGAAATCTGTGAAAAACATTTTATGCTTTTAAATACACCCTGGCCTACCCAGTTAGAATAGTGCATCCTGAACAGCGCTGTCTAAACAGCACTGTCAGGACCGCATAATGCCTGAATAGCTACAGGGGTAGAATATTGTATAACAACTACTGTTACCCAGGTAGCTATTCAAGAACTAATGAGGTTTTACAGTGGCAGTATAGCCTAGAAGTTAGAATAATGAGCTATGAACGAGCTTGATACATCCAGCAAACCAGACCTTGGTTTGAGTCTCACAACCTCCACTTGCATACTGTGTGACTCCGAGCAAGTCACTTAACCACCCAGTGCTCCCAGGTCACACCTGAAAACAGGCACTTGTGCCTAGTGGGCCTTACCCGGTTACCAAAGACTAAAATAAAAAAAATAAATAAAAAGAAAAGAGCACTAGCTGGCTGAGCGGCTCCCATGGGGGAGTGGGTTAAGGCAGCAGCAGCCTGAACAGCACAGAATGAGAGGCCAGGGTTCTGTTCTTCATCTCCCAACACATGCAGTTACATTTTTTCCTCTGCCCCAAAGTGTATTGTTTTTTTCTATCTGCCATGACAGAAAAATCCCCCAACCCCAAGTTTCTTCTTTACTTCGAGATCTGCCTCTCCCAGAGTTGGTTATATAAGGTGCAGGGGGGAGCCCCCTACTAAACAAAAGTGAATAATGTGCTTTTTAGCACTGGTAGCGGTCGTCAGTGTGGTTTCTGACTGCTATCAGTGGCGCTGTTTTGTTCTATGGCATTTGTACCTGGTGCTGTCAAAACATGTACAATCATAAGACTGGATTGACCTGGGAATAAACAGGGAGGTAGCATCCTGATCTATTATAAGAACCACCTGAAGGTAACTCAGGTGGCTCACCAGCCTCCTACCCCATCCCCTTGTGAGCTTATTCATGCCTTCCTCTTACTCAGGAACACCAAGAAACTTCATGTGGTTTGTGTCTATAATCCCCCAAAGGGAGGGTTTCTAGGCCTGACCCACCTCCTGGGCACAGTAGGTCGTAGCATTGGTGACAACGAACTAGTTATCATGGGTGACGTCAACCTTAACTGTACCGGTGGTAATGTGAAGCAGTACGAAACCCTACTTGCTAATCACTCTCTCACTCAACTTGTCCAGGAACCAACCAGACGGTCGGCAAATGGATCCTCCAGCTCCCTCCTGGACTGGATCCTGTCTAACCGACCTGAAGGGATCTCCTCAGTAGGAACTCTACCTGACTCCAACTCTGACCATTCCCCAGTCTACTATGTGTGGAGAATACCATCCCCAAAAGTTCCTCATAAAATCATCCACATAAGGAACTATGCTAAGTTTGTACCTGAAGAGTTCAGAGAGGATCTAAGGCTAACTAACTGGTCAGGGGTACTGGGAGCATCTGATCCCTCTACTGCAGCCACTCACTTTCTCTCTACTTTTGGGGCTTTGCAGGACAAGCATGCTCCCATGGTTACAAGGAGGGTCAGGGGGTCCGTCACACCATGGTTGCATGGTAGTCTCCTAGCCCTCATGAGGGCCAGAGACAAGTGTTGGGCCCACTACAAAAGCTCCCTCAATCAGACAATTTTCCAACGATACCGAAATCTCAGAAATAAGTGCAAAAAGGCAATCAGGGCTGCCAAAAGTGACTTCTGTAAGTCTGCCCTACTCAGCTCAGCCAATGATCCCAGACAGTTCTGGAGAAACATCAAAACACTTGTCAGTGGGCCCTCCCGTGCAGGGGTATTTGATATGGTTATTGGTGGTGTCTCCTGTAACAATTCCCACATGATTGCCAATGCCCTAAATTCTCACTTTACTGACCTGTCTGTCTACTCATCTCACTTCCCGCCTGAAGAGAACTCTACTGGTCCTCCTCCTGCTCCAGGGCCACTGGTTTCCTCCTCCCCCCGACAGCTCTTCTGTCTCAGGGCTGTTTCAGTCACTGATTCGCTTAACCTTCTCTCTGGTCTCTCCCAGTACTCAAGCCCTGGGCCTGACAATCTGGAGCCCAAGCTTCTAAAGCTAGGTGCCCACTACATTGCCTCACCTGTAGCCCACATCTTTAACCTATCACTTGCGACGGGGGTCATTCCTGACACTTGGAAGGTGGCCAGGATTGTCCCTGCACTGAAGCAGGGCAATCCCAAGGTCCTGGACAATTATCGTCCGATCGCCATTCTATCCTCCCTCAGTAAGCTTCTGGAAAAAGTTGTGGCTGAGCAACTCTCTGATTACATCCTGGCTCAAGAACTGCTATCCCTGGCCCAGCATGGCTTTTGGAAGGGGTATAGTATGACCACAGCCCTGGTATCAGTCTCCTCCAGTATCAGAGGAGCCACGGACCAAGGTAAACTCTCTGGAGCTATATTTATTGACTTGTCCAAAGCTTTTGACCTTGTCGATCATGCGTTACTATGCACTCAGCTGCCATCCCTAGGTCTGTCCCATTCTGCTATGAAGTGGTTCACTGACTATCTACATGGTAGAATGCAAAGGACCAGAATCAATAAACTCCTCTCTGATCCCCTACCGGTGACCTCAGACATCCCCCAGGGGTCTGTCCTGGGGCATCTCCTTTTCTCCCTCTTTGTCAACCATTTACCAGCAGCAGTTACCAACTGCAGTGCCATTCTTTATGCAGATGACCTGGTCATCCTGGCCCACTCCCGGGACATTGTGACCCTAAATTAGCATCTATCTGAGGACTTCAACAACATCTGGGCTTGGGTAACCAAAAATAAACTGGTTCTCAACCTGAAGAAAACACAGGCTATGCTATTTGGTTCAGCACCCAAAATCAAAGCCGTGCCAGCACCACTGGGTATCATAAGCCAAGACGGTATCTTCCTCCCAACTGTGAACTCTGTCAGATACCTTGGGGTAACTCTTGACCCTCGACTTGACATGGGGAGTCACATTCTAAATGTCTGTAGAGCGGTGAACTGCAAACTGGGCCTGGCCTATAGAGCCAAATACAACCTCACACCTGCCGCTCGTCTGGCTCTTGCGAGAGGTGTTCTGCTCCCCTCCCTTACCTACGGCCTGCACCTATTTGCTAGTTCCGCCAAATCCCACCCTACCCGGTGGTTCACGACTTATAATAACATCTGCTGTTTTGCCCTGGCTGCCCCCCATCTTACCCACCACTGTAAGCTTTATGACAATCTCAGCTGCCTCTCTCCATTGAGCTACCTGGAATTTGGGCTGGGATGTCTCGTGGGCAAAGTGATTAGAACTGGCACCCCACCGGGGTTGGCACAGCTACTATTGCCTGCGGACTACTCCTCCTACTCACTCAGATCCCAGGTCCCAGCGTTGCTTAGAGTTCCCCCCACCCGAACCGTCATGGAGGACAGGGACTTCACTGCAAGGGCGCCTAGACTCTGGAACTCCTTTCCAGAGCAGGTTCGGTCAGCCACCCCCCACCAGAGTTTCCGCAGACACCTGTGGGGTTTCCTGAAGCTGGCCTCTATGTGTGTGTCTGTCCCAAACCCCCCCTAGAGCCAAGTCCTCCCTCAACTTGGCCTCTGTGCTTCGCTACAGACACACGACGACTCAATCTTCTCTTGGCACTTGTTAATATGTCCACACTAGGCACTTGACTGAGTTATAATTTGCTGAATTTGCATAATAACCATTGACTCTGTTGTTACTTTATCACTGGTAAAAACTGGATGTAATTAATTGCTCTACCACTATGACACCACAGCCACTGAACATGTATGCATGCAATGCAGCAATTAAAACCTTCGCAAAGCTACTAATTTTCCAGTTTCAACCATCGTAATCAACTGTGGATGTGGGTGGTTAAAAAAAGAAATTTCCTAAATTCAGGTTCGAATCCCTCCACAGCTGTTGAAACTATATTTATTGCAATGCAGCAACTAAAACTTTCACAAACATGTCAATGTACCAATTCTAACCATCATGGTCAACCATAGATGTGGGCAATTCCCCCACAATAAAAAAAATAATAATGAATATATTCAGGTTCTAATCCCACTACAGCCACTGAATGTGTACGCATGCAATGTAGCAATTCAAACCTTCACAAAGCTGCTAATTTTCAAATTTCAACCAACGTGATAAACTGTGGATGTGGGTGGTTAAAAAAAAAAACTTCCTAAATTCAGGTTTGAATCCCTCCACAGCTGCTGAAACTATATTTATTGCAATGCAGCAACTAAAACCTTCACAAACATGCCAATGTACAAATTCTAACCATCATGGTCAACCGTAGATGTGGACAATTCCCCCCACAAAAAAAAAATAATAATGAATATATTCAGTTTCTAATCCCACCACAGCCGCCAAAACCATTTTATTGCAATGCAGCAACTAAAACCTTCACAAACCTGCCAGTGTACCAATTCTAACCATCATGGTCAATCATAGATGTGGGCAGTTCCAAAAAAAAAAAAAGTAATGCATATATTCAGGTTCTAATCCCACCACAGCCACTGAACGTCTACGCATGCAATGCAGCAATTAAAACCTTGGCAAAGCTACTAATTTTCCAGTTTCAACCATCGTAATCAACTGTGGATGTGGGTGGTTAAAAAAAAATCTTTCCTAAATTCAGGTTCGAATCCCTCCACAGCTGCTGAAACTATATTTATTGCAATGCAGCAACTAAAACCTTCACAAACATGCCAATGTACCAGTTCTGACCATCACGTTCAACCGTAGATGTGGGCAATTCCCCCCCAAAAAAATAATAATGAATATATTCAGGTTCTAATCCCACCACAGCCACTGAATGTGTACGCATGCAATGCAGCAATTCAAACCTTCTCAAAGCTGCTAATTTTCCAATTTCAACCAACGTGATCAACTGTGGATGAGGGGGGTTAAAAAAAAAACTTCCTAAATTCAGGTTTTAATCCCTCCACAGCTGCTGAAACTATATTTATTGCAATGCAGCAACTAAAACCTTCAGAACCTGCCAATGTACCAGTTCTAATCATCCTGGTCAACCGTAGATGTGGGCAGTTCCAAAAATAAAAAATAAGTAAAATAATTCCTCTATTGAGGTTTGAATCCCACCACCAGCCACTGAACCTGTACGCATGCAATGCAGCAATTCAGACTTTCACAAAATCTGCTAATTTTCCACTTACAACCATTGTAATCAACTGTGGATGAAGGTAATTAAAAAAAAAACAACTTCCTAAATTCAGGTTTGAATCCCTCCACAGCCGCTGAAACCATTTTATTGCAATGCAGCAACTAAAACCTTCACAAACCTGCCAATGTACCAATTCTAGCCATCATGGTCAATCAAAGATGTGGGCAGTTACAAAAAGAAAAATGCATATATTCAGGTTCTAATCCCACCACAGCCACTGAATGTGTACACATGCAATGCAGCAATTCAAACCTTCACAAAGCTGCTAATCTTCCAATTTCAACCAACATGATCAACTGTGGATGTGGGTGGTTAAAAAAAAAATCTTCCTAAATTCAGGTTTGAAGGTGTAATTTTTCAATCTACATCTGGCGGACTGAGGTCACACAATAGCAACACCTCTCTCTTGTTTGCCATCTTTTGGATTGCTTCCACTAGACCTTATCCAACAACCCCCAACCCTCATGTTTGAGGTCTGTAGATCACTCCAGTGCAAATAGCATTGTCATCTGCACCACAGTTCAGCCACACTCAATTCCGCCCACAAACTCTTGGCTATCAGAAAAATTCTAAGACTCACCTTGTCACACACTCAGACACATGCAGTCACACACACACACAGACACACACAGTCACACACACACGCAGTCACACACACAGACACATGCAGTCACACACACAGACACACACAGTCACACAAACACACGCAGTCACACACACAAACACACACAAACACACACAGTCACACACACACACACACACACTAACAGGCCATGCTGAGTCATTACAATAAACAACCCCCCTTCCCTCACAAAAGATACAGAGAGGCTCTTACCTGGATACTAGGGATCCACACGTACGATTGACTGGATGACATTTGACAGACCTGTAAACTAAAATTTAGTAAAGGGGTCACAAAGGATCTGTAGTTCTTAGAAAGTAAACATGAAGTATAAATCGGGTTAGACAGAAAGTGATACTTATCTGATGGGAAAGGAGTAAGCATCCCATGGAACCTGCAAAAGTAAAGATGAAAATATGAGAAAATAGAATATTGAGTTCTGAGACTCCCCCCACCACCACCACAGCACACTAAATATGCTCTATCACACAGCTGGAACCACCATCCCCCACTACCCTTGTAGCAGACTGGCAGATGCTGATAACCTATCAGCGACAGATACCTCCACTTTCCATCCCCCCAAAATACTTACTGTGATATCTCATGCAGAACTCATGTTCTCCCACTTTGGAACAGCAAGAACACCTGACATACACTAGCAATCCCAGCAAAATACTTGCGCTCATCCACATCACAATGCAGTAGCTCCCAAACCACTCAGTATTAGACCTCCACCAGAACAGACAGTCACCGAGGTTACTCCTAAGCAGCAGAGCGGCTGCCACTCCCCGACATACAACCTGATAGACCCCCTTCCCACACCAGACTACCTGTACTCCCTCACACCACACAGCAGGAATCCCCATCCCACACTACCCCTTTACAGCAAACTTTCCCAAAACAGACTGACAGATACCGGCAACTCATCTACAGCAGAGGCCCCCCAACCCCAAAATATTTGCCAGAGCTGCAACCAGCAGACTACCTGTGCCCCCAGCTTGGCACAGCAAGAACCACTGACCCACACTAGCCTTCTGCAACAGACTTCCCTATAACAGTCTTGAGTAGACTGGCAACCACCCTGCAGCAGATGCACCTCCCTACCACCCCTACATACCACTAGTGCCCCCATCACAGAAAGAACCACCAACCTACACTATCACTTTACAACAGTTCTCCCTAGACCAGACGTTCAGAGACCAACTGCAGTAGCATCCTGCAATCCACAGCCATACTACGTATTCCCCATACCCACAGTCATCAGACTACAACACTGCAAAGCAATAACTCCTAAACCACTTTGCATTTTGACCACACAAGAACAGACTGGCAGAGACTAACAATCCCATTTCAACAGAGTCCAAACACAACAGACCACCCGATACCTCTCCAAACTGGGCAGAGAACCTGTACCCCACCTTATCTCAACAAGAACGCCCATCCAAAACGACTGCTTGCAGCATGCCACCCCAAAACTTACTATCACATATTTCTTATACCATTTGTTGCCATCTATTCTTCAGACTACAAGAGCATAACAGCTTTGCAGTCCATGAGAACCATACCACTACCCCCCACACACACACACACTCACACTCTTCATGCATGAATGCACAGCAATGCTTCAGAAACCCTGGCCTTCAGAAGTACAGCATTTCAATTTACAGGAGTGCACCATTTGTTTTGATGTTATACAGTATGTATTATTGTATACACACACACACGCACACACACACACACACAGTACATGTCGTCTGCTTTTACTCCTTGCAAAACAGAGACGGGAAAAAAAAAGTCAGACATACTATCTAGTTTATTTTATTGTTAGGGATTATAATAAGCTTTCTTCAGTTTTTGTCGAGTGTACTGCATGCACACTTCTTGCACAGTAACCAGAGACTAACTCCTGAACAACAAGTACATTGCAGTATTGCACACTACCATATTCACCCAATAAAACAGATGCAAGAGCTGCAGGCTATATGGGGAAGTAGCTGAGCTGCTTATTGTTACAAGCAGTCATTGTGAATCCGATCTAGTACAATCGTTTACAGACAGCAAAGGAAGTACATGCACACAAGAGGGGGTAAAAAAGGTACTTAGTGACAAGCTAGACTATCAGGCACTTCACTTGGCACTTTGTGCGTGTGTGTGCGCAAAAGAAAGATCGTTTTTACGTTCGTTTGTGCGCATGCGCAAGGAACGTTTTGGGAAAGTAGCACACTTTGGAGGTGTGCCTCTCCCATCCAATGCACTGCTCCCTTGAGCAGATGTGGCGGTCCTGCGCCAATGGGTGCAGGAGCTCTGTATGACAGTGGTGTTCCTCTGCTTCAAAGGAAAGCACCGCTGTCATACTGAGCACCGCATCATGCCATCCTCCCCTCACGTCACGCGCTCCGCCCCGGCACGCATCACGCCGCCCCCCCCAAAGCTTTGGTGCCACGCTGGGAGCCCACCCCAGTGTGGCAAACATTGTTTGCCGATGGGGGTGCCCAATCCCTGTCTGCTCCACGGCCCCCGCAAGCCTTCCTGCTGCCACGATGGGAGCCCACCCCAGCGTGGCAAACGTTCCCTTTGTTTTGCTGACGGGGTAGCCCAATCCCCCATCGGCTCCTTACCCCCCCAGCCATCTTCTGCCATGCTGGGAGCCCACCCCAGTGTGGCAAATGTCCCACGTCGCTGTTTTTGTTTTTAAACCTGTAAATAAAACAGTCCCAAGGCGGCCTCCCAGCCCCCTTCCACAACCCGCACTCACCCACTGCTCACCCAGCCTCCCCACACCCCCCACCCCACACTTACCTCCGACTCCGCCGATGATCTTCGTGGACCGGGAACACGCCTGCACTCTTCACAGGCACTCGCGAACTGAGGAAATGCCGTAAGCTGTATAATGGGCTAGATAGGGGTTTTCAACTTTATTTGAATTCAGTTTTGGTTTTGACCACCAGGTTTTGACTTTCTCATGAGTGATGTAACTGTCATGGTGTTATTTGGCCCGAGGGTGATTTCGCAGGCACTGCGCAGTCACTGCCCGAAATCACCCTTTGGGCTTGAATAACACCATGACAGTGATATCATTCATGAGAAGGGGACCCAAAAACCCCATATTGAAAATTTGGTGCAAAAATTCCAAAAAATGACTGTTTTATGAGCGTGTGTTGCGCAGTTCCTACACAGGCTCGTAAGTTCATGAATTTTCATTATTTGTACTCCAGATTTTCAACATTGCCATTTTATCACACCTTCTTATGAGCTGTACAGCTGTCATTTTTCACATCTCACCCAAAATGTGTTTCCGCCCATGTAGCGCACAATGGCGCAGTCGGTGTGCGAAATCAATGTATGGGATACATTAAGAAAATCACAGTGAAACTGATCATGAACAGAGGTCTTAAAATGGCTGTGCTGAAAATTTGGTGAAAAAATTCCTATAAATGACTGTCTTACGAGTCTGCATTGCGCAGTTCCTACGCACGCTCGTAAGTTTGAGAATTATCAATATTTCCACTCCAGATTTTCAACATTGCCATTTTACCACACCTCCTTATGAGCAGTGCAGCTGACATTTTTCACATCTTGCCCAAAACGTGTTTCCGACCATGTAGCGCACAATGGCACAGTCGGTGTGTGAACTCAGTGTATGGGACACATTAAGAAAATCACAGTGACACTGATCATGAGCAGATATCTTAAAATGGCTATGTTGAAAATTTGGCAAAAAAATTCCTACAAATAACTGTTTTACTAGCGTGCGTTGTACAGTTCCTACGCACACTCGTGAGTTTGCGAATTTCCAATATTTTCACTACAGATTTTCAACATTGCCATTTTAACACACCTCCTTATGAGCAGTACAGCTGTCATTTTTCACATGCTGCCCAAAACGTCTTTCCGCCCATGTAGTGCACAATGCCGCAGTCTTTGTGCGAAATCAATGTATGGGGCACATTAAGAAAATCACAGTGACACTGATCATGAGCAGAGGTCTTAAAATGGCTGTGTTGAAAATTTGGTGAAAAAATTCCTAAAAATGACTGTTTTACGAGTGTGCATTGCGCAGTTCCTACGCACGCTCATAAGTTTGTGAATTTTCAATATTTTCACTCCAGATTTTCACCATTGTTATTTTACCACACCTCCTCATGAGCTGTATAGTTGTACTTTTTCACATCCTGCCCAAAATGTGTTTCCGCCCATGTAGCGTGCAATGGCGTAGTCTGTTTGCGAACTTAATGTATGGGACACATTAAGAAAATCACAGTGACACTGTTCATGAGCAGAGGTCTTAAAATGGCTGTGTTGAAAATTTGGTGACAAAATTCCAAGAAATGACTGTTTTACGAGTGTTCATTGTGCAGTTCCTATGCACGCCCATAAGTTTGCGAATTTTCAATATTTTCACTCCACATTTTCAACATTGCCATTTTACCACACCTCCTTATGAGCACTGCAGCTGTCATTTTTCATGTCTTGCCCAAAACGTGTTTCCGCCCATGTAGCGCACAATGGCACAGTCGCTGTGTGAACTCAGTGTATGGGACACATTAAGAAAATCACAGCATCACTGTTCATGAGCAGAGATCTTAAAATGGCTATGTTGAAAATTTGGTGAAAAAATTCCTACAAATAACTGTTTTATGAGCGTGCGTTGTGCAGTTCCTACGCACGCTCGTAAGTTTGCGAATTTTCAATATTTTCACTCCAGATTTTCAACATTGCCATTTTACCACACCTCCTTATGAGCAGTGCAGCTGACATTTTTCACATCTTGCCCAAAACGTGTTTCCGCCCATGTAGCGCACAATGGCACAGTCGGTGTGTGAACTCAGTGTATGGGACACATTAAGAAAATCACAGTGACACTGATCATGAGCAGATATCTTAAAATGGCTATGTTGAAAATTTGGCAAAAAATTCCTACAAATAACTGTTTTACTGGCGATCGCGTTGTACAGTTCCCTCGCTTTTCATTGAGTTCGCGAATTCCAATATTTCTACTACAGATTTTCAACATTGCCATTTTAACACACCTCCTTATGAGCAGTACAGCTGTCATTTTTCACATGCTGCCCAAAACGCTTTTCCGCTTCATATGTAGTGCACAATGCCGCAGTCTTTGTGCGAAATCAATGTATGGGGCACATTAAGAAAATCACAGTGACACTGATCATGAGCAGAGGTCTTAAAATGGCTGTGTTGAAAATTTGGTGAAAAAATTCCTAAAAATGACTGTTTTACGAGTGTGCATTGCGCAGTTCCTACGCACGCTCATAAGTTTGTGAATTTTCAATATTTTCACTCCAGATTTTCACCATTGTTATTTTACCACACCTCCTCATGAGCTGTATAGCTGTAATTTTTCACATCCTGCCCAAAATGTGTTTCCGCCCATGTAGCGTGCAATGGCGCAGTCTGTTTGCGAACTTAATGTATGGGACACATTAAGAAAATCACAGTGACACTGTTCATGAGCAGAGGTCTTAAAATGGCTGTGTTGAAAATTTGGTGACAAAATTCCAAGAAATGACTGTTTTACGAGTGTTCATTGTGCAGTTCCTATGCACGCCCATAAGTTTGCGAATTTTCAATATTTTCACTCCACATTTTCAACATTGCCATTTTACCACACCTCCTTATGAGCACTGCAGCTGTCATTTTTCATGTCTTGCCCAAAACGTGTTTCCGCCCATGTAGCGCACAATGGCACAGTCGCTGTGTGAACTCAGTGTATGGGACACATTAAGAAAATCACAGCATCACTGTTCATGAGCAGAGATCTTAAAATGGCTATGTTGAAAATTTGGTGAAAAATTCCTACAAATAACTGTTTTATGAGCGTGCGTTGTGCAGTTCCTACGCACGCTCGTAAGTTTGCGAATTTTCAATATTTTCACTCCAGATTTTCAACATTGCCATTTTACCACACCTCCTTATGAGCAGTACAGCTGTCATTTTTCACATCCTGCCCAAAATGTGTTTCCGCCCATGTAGTGCACAATGGTGCAGTCGGTGTGCAAAATCAATGTATGGCACACAGTAAGACAATCACAGTGACACTGTTCATTAGCAGAGGTTTTAAAATGCCAATGTTGACAATTTGGTGAAAAAATTCCTAACAATGACTGTTTTACAAGCATGCATTGCACAGTTCCCACGCATGCTCCTAGGTTTGCAAATTTTCAATATTTCCACTCCAGATTTTCAGCATTACCATTTTACCACACTTCCTTATGAGCAGTACAGCTGTCATTTTTCACATCCTGCCCAAAATGTGTTTCCGCCTATGTAGCGCACAATGGGGGTAACAAAAAGGTCATGCTGACAATTTATTGTGCAAATACCAGCAATCGCACAGGGCATTAGGGTTAAGCACCATACATGCCAAACACCACTGCAGATACCTGCAAGTGAACGTTCGGCATTGACAAATGCTTGTTTTTTTTTTTGCCGTTATCTCCACAGCACCTTCAAAGGGCAGACGTGACATGCTGCAGCAGATGAGTGAACAAGATTCACTCAGGCTGACAATCTTACTTCCCAGTAATTGATAGGGCTTAGAGTTACGGCAGATGAAATGAAACATAACAGTCTCACTAGTCTCTGATCTGACACGGCACTCTGGCAGTACTGCCATCCTCAAGACATTCCATAAGGTTTTCTGACTTTCTGCTCGTGGTCAACTCTACATTTTGCAGTGTTGCCTAGACAAGGTATTCAGTTGAGCTATGTATTGTCAGAGTGTCAATGGTTTCAGATCAGAGACGGTGTACAGACATGCACTACATGTAAAATACTCCACCAGAGCAAGTTATAAATGGTGAAATAAAAAAAACTAATGGAGATAGGGCATATATTTACTTTAGGGGACACACCTTGGAAGTGAGTGCACCGAGTGAGAAATACGGCCCCATGCTCATTGCAGTCACTGATATGTCACACCCCCACAGAACAAACATAAGGGTATCACAAACTACTAAAGCCATCTAAAACAAAATGTGAAATTATTAAATTATTTTACTAGTGAAAGCATCATTTGCCGCACTCAAAACAGTATATTCCTGGACCCGGGGGGGGGGGCGCCCCCACAGAACAAACATAAGGCTATCGCAAACTACTAAAGCCATCTAAAACGAAATGTGAAATTATTAAATTATTTTACTAGTGACAGCATCATTTTCCACGCCAAAACAATATATTCCTGGGCCTGGGGGTGGGGTGGAGCGCCTCACAGAACAAACATAAGGTATCGCAAACTACTAAAGCCATCTAAAATGAAATGTGAAATTATTACATTATTTTACTAGTGACAGCATCATTTGCCGCGCTCAAAGCAATATATTCCTGGACTCGGGGGGTGTGGGGGGTGGAGCGCCCCCACAGAACAAACATAAACATAATTTACCCCAGTTTTACGTAGTTGGGTACTGCTGCGATCGTTATTACATTTTCTAACAATGCCTGTCACAGATGTCTAAGTTAAAGTCTAAGTCAGTTAAATAAGGCGTTCAAACCATAATAAATAAATAAATAAATACATTTAATGGGCGTGGAGTTATCCGATTTGGCTGATTGCAAGAGGTGTGTTTGGGGGCCGGGAGAACTGACGTTTGAATGGGGGAAGGGCTAACTGCCGCCGTTTGGAGGACCAAGTACTGTAATCCACTGAATTCCAAAACCGGGGCACTATGTGTCCCGTAATATAAATAATTGCCGGAGATAGCAGCAGCCAGCACGGCACATCTTGCAGTACAGAAATAAATTGGCACACTGAGATAAAGCCTCACTTGTACAATCCCGGTTTATCTACTAGTGCAAAAAAAAATTAAAACTCCATCATAATTCCTTTTACATGTGGAGGCATGGATTCAGAAAAAGGGTGAAACATACCTGCTCTGCAACTTTCTTCGGCAGCTCAACATAGTGTAGGCGAGCATGAATGCAGTCAGAATTACTATAGTCTGTCCTCTGAAACATTCGGATAAAAAACTGAATGTAAACATGTTAGAAAATGAAGTTTTAAAACATGAAAAAAATCACTACACACATGGCAAAGAGCTCAAAATGACTGCCATGAGTGTCCTTCTTCTCAAAATGGACACCAAACATTTTCATTGGATAAGTTGCTTGCAGTGGGCAGGGAAAACTCAGTGATGGACAGGGCAACGTATAAATATGCTGGCAGACTTAAAGGGACAGTAACACCAAACATATATATACGTTTGCAGGCTCCAGAGAGTTAATGTAATAACTTCCCCAATTGGGTAAAGGGATCAACTACAGCCCAAAGAATCTAAGGGATGCACCCTGATGCCCTGCTTTCAGGAAATGTAGTGCCACTGGAAATTTTTCATCTTTCCATCCAATGTCCATTTATGTTCTTGAATCCTAGATTTTAGAGTTAGTTTTGTTCTTCCTACATAAAGCTTGTCACAAGGACATTGGAGAACATAAAAAACACCCTGACTATCGCAGTTGATGTGTTGACATACTGAATACTTAACCCCCATGAATGGATGTCTAAAACTGTTTTCCTACTCATATAAATAGATATCAAGCAACAACTGCAAGGTGTCATCCCTCACTGGAGTGGTCCTAAAAGTAACTGACCACCTGTATCTCTAGGAATATGGAATTGTGACCTAACCACTTTATCTTGATATTCTTAACTTTCTTAGCCATAATCAGAGGTGGTGCTTGAAATTTAGGTCTGTTCGGATGCCCCTTGCTAAGTAGGTGACAACATTTATTGACGGTTTTTTTTAATCTCATGAAATTGTGATATATTTTGTAATAAGAATCAGTCCACCTTCTTTCCTGACTGAAGTGTCACCCACCAATAATGCCTCCCTGTTGATGTCTTGAAGTCTGTATTCATCCTCATTGCTACCGTTTCTTTTGATTTTAGTATATTGTGAGGAGGGAATGGTCATGATCAAGTTTGGGTCATGGTAAGTGATTGCACGGAAAATAGTATCGTGGTCAGTACTTTTCCTGAACAGCCAAGTACTTAGACTATCTGCTTCTAATTGTATGGTTAAATCTCAATATGAGACTTTGTTCAAAGTATGCTCAAAACTAAATTTTAAGTTGTCTTTTCTGGATTTTTTAACAGTCATTTTTTCACATCTCATCATGAACATGACAAGTGTCATCTTTTAACTTATGGCCAAAATGTGTTTTCACACTTGTGACGTGAAATGATGATTTGTTAGGAATTTGAACATTTTTACCTACCTATCATGATGTAGAGTCAGAAGAAGATGATGATGAAAATTTGGTGTCAAAATATTAAAAAGAACAAGAAAGTTATGAAGGAACATTGTAATTTTTCAATGCTTTTTCAGAACTTTGGTAATTTTCAGTATTTTTACTGAAAATTTTCAACATAACTAGTTTTCACACCATGTCATGAACATGATAGGTGTCATTTTTCAAATTCTGATCAAAATGTGTTTTCAGATGAGTGGCTTGAAATGACATTTTATCCAATATTTTGTAAATGACACCTGTCATGTTCAGAAGGGAAGTCAAAATGTAAAAATCGGGGAGCGTGGCTTGTCTCCCACCTCGATGGTTGCCTGATATATGTGCTCAGCAAACCCAGGATAGTCATTTACATGATTGCACCCAACAAACCCTTCAAATGGTGTGAGAAAGAGGGTAGCAACTCGTGCTAAGTATCTGGAAAACACGTTTGGTTGTACAGTGGCATTTTTCTGATCTGAGACTTCTAGGTATGGACTTACTATCCGGAAGAATGGCGCACAATGCAGGAACGTATACTTCGACAGGCCTGGATGCTCAGCAAATTAACAGTATGTTCACAGCGCTTATGCGCCAAATGTCTGAGGTTACTATAGCCTCCAACAATACGACTGCAGCCATCCAGCAGATGGACAGCAGGTTTATGGCTACAGAGACAAAAGTACAGGCTAATGCGTTGGCTTTTGATACACTTACTGCTATAGTTTGGGAACAGGAGAGAGTGATTCAGGCACTGCAGTCCAAGATGGATGACATCGATAATCAGAGCAGGCGCAACAATCTTAGGATTTTAGGCTTCCATGAACATGTAGAGTGAGGGAATGCTTTGGAATTCCTATACGATATCCTGCCTGAGGTTTAGAAACACAAGCTTCCCCCAGGCTTTATCGTCGAGTGGGCACACAGAACGCTGAACCCAGTGCCCAAACAGGGAGAGAGACCAATGCCTATAATGGCCAGGATACATAATTTCACTGACAAAGAATGGATCACTAACTGGGCACGGGATCTTGGGTCTCTGGTGTGGCATGATCAAAAAATATCGATCTTCCAGGACTACTCTCAGGAATCGGCGGTGCGTCGGAAGGCGTACACAGAGGCCAGGCGGATAATGCATTCCCTGGGCATCCGCTTTTCCTTGTGCTACCCAGCAGTGATGCGTTTAGAAGTGAATTGCACGGTGGTCTCCTTTTCCATGTCTGAGGCCCTCATGGAATACCTCCACCGAAATTTGCCTAATATTAGACAGAAAAACCCTCCTGAGCTTGTCACTGGGCAGACTGAGTTGACCCCTAAGCAAGGACCAGTAAATGAAATGCCCCCTTCTATAAGGAGCACAGTCCCAATGTTAGTTTTATGGGTGGCACTCCTGGCCTGCCTGCCTGACCCAGGAAACATCAGCAGTCTGCCAGACATGCCAAACGGAATCACCTGCAGGAGCGCCTAGCTGCAGACCTCCAACAGCAACAGCACAGCACCAAAGAGCTTGACCCCAGGATCAGCGCATTTGCCTCACCCAACCGGTATGCCCTTCTTGACAAGGAACAAATAGAGGAAGAAGACTTTCCCACGTACCTGGAGCAGGAGATGGTGCTTGAGGTTTCTGCCTTGGAGGACAAGATACGGACTGGGGCTGAAGCCTTTACTTTAAGCACAGCCTCCACTCCGGTCCATCTCCTCACTGAGCAGGAAGAAGACTGAATACAGACCCAGATGTTGAAGAACGACCTTCAGTCAATACCAGCACAAGACCCAGATTAGATAAGTACCTTAAACTTCACTCTAATTATTAAGTCTGGGCAGGGTCTAATCTTGTACTTTTCCTAGCCAGTAAGCTGCTAATGGAGCTATTGCTCTGTTATGGAATCCCTCCCCAGGTAAATCTCAATGGATGGCCCTTACCTTGGCTTTATAATTGAAAGAGTTTAGTTTTATGGAGTAGATACGTTTTATAATGCTTTATGTGGTGTATTGACTCCCCCCCACACAGTCTTCGTGTGGAGGATACCTCCTCCCCATATCCTACTTGAGGTATTGTCCATTGGGAGACAGACAGATATGGAAAGAATTAACTACTCCCAGGGTAGGGGCTGGTGTATTTATACCCATCAGTCAAAACCCAGGTTGTTAAGGCAAGCCAGCCCACTCAGGCTATGGTTATAGCACAACCTACATGTTTTTCCAAGTGCAGTTGCCTAAGGGTAACGCTGGGATACTCCCCCATCCTGGACGAGTAGGTCGGATCGAGGAGGACAAAATGTCCTCGATCGTTTTGTGGCCTACTCATTTCAAAGTGCTAGGTTGCACTGTAGATGTATATAGTTATTTAAGTTTACTTTTTAACTGGTTTGCTAACACACTGTCTCGAGAGTATGATCAGCATTTAGTTACATTAGCTATGCTAACTGTCTAACGGCATGTCTGTGGTATGTCTCCCCAGCGTACAGAAGGTTCCCTTCATTGGTGGATTGTTGGGTGCCCCCCCTTAGATATTTGTGTCACTTTCTACTTTGTCTTATCCCATACCCCCCCCCGGATATGGTTGATTTATCCTATGTGACTTGGAATGTTCGGGGGCTCAATTCCACTGCTAAGCGCAAAAAGGTATTAATGTAGCTAAAGAGGGGAAAAACCCAGATAGCCTTTTTTACAGGAGACTAAAAAAAAAAAAAAATGACCAAAAGCTTCTTGTTAAAGATTGGGTAGGGAAAGTAGTTCAGCCAGCGTACCTACAAAAAAGAGAGGGGTGGCCATCCTACTTCACAAATCTCTCACCTGGTCAATCCTGCAAAGCAAAGCAGACCCACTGGGTAGATGGGTGAAGGCTCTGATGGACACTCTGATTGGTCCCATCTTATTAGTTAATGTCTATGCCCCTAATCAGGATGATCCCACATTCTTTCTGGACATTTCATGCAAAATTCAGGGAATGCTGGGGGAGCACACTGCTATTATACTTGGGGGAGATCTTAATCTCACCCTGGTCCCGATACTATATAGGACTGCACAGGGGAAAGAAGCACTTATTAAAAGTGCCCAGGAGGTACATAGACTCAGTGAGGAACTTAACTTGGTGAACATCTGGCGTATTATCCACCCCAAAGAGCGTGATTACATGTTCCATTCCAGAGTGCATGGGACTTTTAGCAGACTGGACCTCTGGCTCATCTCTCACTCCCTTACTCAGTTCGTGCTTGACTCCACTATTCTCCCCACTATTATTTCAGACCATGACCCTGTGCAATTGAGCCTGTTGTTGGGATTGCTAGCTTCACGCTGCCCTGCATGGAGACTAGATCCACGTCTTATACAAGATTCCAATTTCGTAGAGTGGGCTAAGAAAGGAACTGCACAATTCCTGCAAGAAAATCCCATTCACGATACATCTGCAGGGATTACTTGGGAAACGTATAAAGTGAACATGAGGGGGAATATAATAGGCTATACTGCCCACAGAAGGAAACACAGGGAAAAAGAGATGACACAGGTGGAGTGTGCCCTGGCGGCTGCAGAACACAACCTTAAGCAACCAGCATTCCCTCCCTTAAATTGGTTCAATATCGCCAAGTGTTAGAACTCCGACTACAACTTAATGAACTGATTTGAAGGAAGATGGAGCAGGCACTTTTAAGGCTGAGACATACCTATTGGGAGGGAGGTGACAAAGGTGGTAAGGTTCTGGCATGCCAGTTACGGAAACAACAAGCAGGTAGACATATAGCTGGGTTAAAGGATGCCCAGACTGGGAGTGTAAAAACGAACCCTTTAGAGGTAAAAAAAAATGTTGAGGAAATTTTACTCAAACTTGTATGACACATCAAGAAATGGTGCCCCTCCAGCCATATCTCAATTCCTTGATTCCATATAGGTTCCTAAACTGTCCCTGGAGCAGAGAGAGTTCCAAG
Organism: Neoceratodus forsteri; assembly: GCA_016271365.2. Lineage (NCBI taxonomy): Eukaryota > Metazoa > Chordata > Ceratodontiformes > Ceratodontidae > Neoceratodus > Neoceratodus forsteri. Next base: position 164,699,891 of record JADMNL010000022.1, on the reverse strand, counting down.
AGGAACCACTTACAGAGATGGAAATAACAGCTGCCTTGAAATCACTCAAAATAGGGAAAGCCCCAGGGGGAGATGGTTTCACTGTAGAATTTCTGCAGCTCATGGCCCCACTGATTACCCCTCTTTTATCCCAAGTGTATACTGAAGCAAACAACCTTGGTATCTTACCATGCACTATACGAGAGGCCGTAATAACAGTACTCCCAAAAAAAGGAAAAGGTGTCACTGAGGTGGCCAACTACCGCCCTAACTCCTTAATAAACTCTGACAGCAAGGTGTTCGCCAAGGCCCTTGCAACCAGACTAAACCCAGTGCTCCCCTTCTTGATTCATCCCTCACAGACAGGGTTTATAAAGGGCAGGTATAGTGCTGATCATCTCCGCACTTTGCTCAGCATTATTCATCAGGCCAGAGCACTACAGACACCAGCTGCTGCCCTTGCCATAGACTTCAAAAAAGCTTTTGACTCTGTTGAATGGGACTACCTGCTTGCGGTTCTTGAGCACTTCAGATTTGGCCCTCATTTCAAAACAGTAATAAGGACACTTTGTAACATGGCCATGGACAGAGCACTGAAATGGAGGACAGTGATTGGTGCAAATGGGTCACCTGATCGAGTCCCAGCAGTGATTAAGCCAGGAGTAGAGCCCACTATGTTGGTACCCACACTGTCTACACAAGCAGCACTCATTAGAGCCTGCTGGGGTAGTACCTAGACTGTCCATCAGCCACAGGGTGCAGCACTGGGACGGGAATGAACACGGTACAGATGCCATCAGGAGCGCGCCGGGGAGCAGTGGTACACAGAGACAGCAGCAGTAGCTATGCGCGGAAGCCTGCAGATGGCAGTATTCATCAAGCAGTGCTGAAATGGACGGTGGAGTTGCGCGTGCCTCCCCCCCCCCCCCGAGTCGGAGGATCTGAGAGACAGGACGGGAGTTATTGAACTATGGCAGGAAGGGAAACAAATGTTGAACACGGAGGTGTCATGGAAGAGAAACACACATGGTAGATAAGTTAGTAAACACATAATAAGTGTCTCAATATTTGTAAGTCGCACAGAATACTTTTCCCATGCTGCACTGCTCCAATGGGGGATCGGTATATAGCCCCTAATGAGAAATGATAGAAGACCTTGCTACGAATTCAAGAAATGTAACGTTGTTGTGTCTGTCAGACAGTAATCTTCTGTTGGTGTCGGGTGAGAAATAGGTGCCACAATGTAAAAGATTGTTCGGCGTGCATCGTGAACGCGCATGCGGTCACTTCATCACGCTGACTGGAATGCAAGGAAAACTAGCATACTGTAGGAAGCAGCAGTATGACTTTCAGCAAGTGTTGTCTATTTCCGACTGATGTAGTTGTCGCACAATATCCCCATCGCGCTTGCCATGTTACAAGCGAATTAATCACCTCCAGCGTTGGGCTCCACTGGGATTAATGCACGCTGGGTGGTTGTAAGCCCTCGGCCTTCAGCTTCGTGCACCAACAACCCCCCCCCAAGCAGGGCATTAATCCAACGGTAGATCCCTCCTCTGTCGGTGATTAATGCTTCCATATACCTCACCTCAAGCACGAGTCCTGACAAACTCTATCCTTTCTGCCCCCTTTCACCTACACAGAGGCACTAAACAGGGTTGTCCTCTTTCCCCTCTTTTATTTGTGCTTGCACTGGAACCTCTTGCAGCTGCAATCCGACAGCACCCCTGATACTCAGAATAAGAATAGGTCATTCCCAATATTCCACCCTTCTATACACTGATGATCTGCTGATTACCCTAAGTAATATACAACAAGCGACTCCCGCACTACTCTCATTATTAAAACATTTCTCCACTGTCTCTGGCCTCAAAATCAATGCTTCTAAAACAGAAATCCTCCCTCTTAATGAATATTGCTGTCAGCAGTCCTTACTAAATTTGGGCTTTAAATGGGCACGAAATACCATAACTTATCTAGGTATTCAAATTAGTACCAAATTAAAAAGTGGTGGGACAATAACCTGGCTCCCTTGTTCTCCGAATGTAAAGGAATCTTGGAGACATGGCAAAAGTTAAATTTGTCTGTGGCAGAGAGGATTGCTACCTTCAAAATGCCTATGGCTCCAAAATATTTTTATTTATTTTCACACATCCCTCTTATACTTCCCTGCCACTGGCTGCAGAAAATAGATAAAATGATAGGATTCTATCTTTGGGGATTAAGCAGACCTCGATATAGTCGGAATACTCTCAGAGCTCACTGGTCTCAGGGTGGCTGGGGATTGCCATGGATGGAGGGATATAAAATTACTTACCAATGCTCTCAGACCTTGAGGAGGTTTAAATCCGCTTCACAGTCATCCCCACTGTGGGTAGAAATAGAGCAGAATTTTGCCAATACCCCTATCCTGCCGTCTCTTCTGGGCTCAGGACCTGCACATATCCCAAGTCTCATCCTGTATTACACTCTTCACGCACCTACTGGAAGGCACTTTAGCAGAAGTTAGGCCTTTTTAATATTCCCCTCTCACTAACCCCCATCCGGCAAAACCCAGACATCATTATTGATAATCACCCAGTGCTCTGGCAGACCTGGAAGAATGCGGGCAAATTATTTGTGGGGGATCTATTGAAATCTGAAACTCAAACTATTGAATCCTTTGCAAATCTCTGTAAAAGATGGTCCCTACATAAATCAGACCTATGGAGATATTTTCAGATCAGAGCGGCACTCAAACTTACCCTTAGCAAATTCCATGCTAGAGACCCCCTCACCCCGCTTCTCAGTAAATGGCTGGATGCCTCTAGTGGCACAGTAGGATTGATGTATGTTGCACTCAGAGATACCCTCCCTCATGTGTTTCCTAACTCCAAAGTCAAATGGGAGAAAATGCTGCAAATCCAGATCCCGGATAACCATTGGGGACAGTGTTGGCGCACTGGACACCTAGTATATAAGGATGCTCATAGTCGTCTATTTCATAACAAAATACTTCATTCACGGTACAGAACCCCAGAGGTCCTTAAAAAGACCAATGTACTACAACATGACAAATGCTGGAGATGCCACAATCCTAGTGGTAATCTATATCACATTCTCTGGCAATGTCTGTTGATAATTCCACTATGGGTAGTTATTACTTCAGCAGCTACTAAGATTCTTCACACTGTCCATCCCTTTAAATGCCCCCTTGCTGCTGCTGGGTATGCAATCAGTAGCCCCCTCTCTTTCCTATCTGCAATTCTGCTGGCTAATGCTACTCAGTATGCAAGTTAAATGTAACATCCTGAGGAATTGGAGAACTCCAAACATACCTACCCTGGGGGACATTTTCTTCTCTCTTACTCAGTTACATGAGCTAGACAGAAGGTCTCACAACACTCTAGGCCAGAAGGATAGATTTCAGAAATCCTGGGCACCTTACATGGCCTATCTAGCGGCCAGAGCCGGTGTTGGCTGATTGGTCCATTGGGTAACTGTGAATTTATTTTTTTCTTCATCTATTAAATGATGTACTGCTGGATTAATGTTATGTCTCCTTATGCTGATCTTAAACAATACTCTTGGCACTTAGGTCAACCTAATAGTTAGGACAGTCTGATGTTAGCTTTAGATTACAGTATGTGTGACAGAGCTAGATAATAGCATCCCCTTTTCCCCTGTTTTGAGTTTTTTTTTTTTTATGGCTATCTGTACTAGTAAAATCTGCTTATTCTTTTTGTGTGTTATGCCTTTAGGCTAAGTGCATTGGTATAATGGTAAATATAACTCCTTGGGACAATGACAGTCTGGGTTAGATGTACTGGGTTCACTTAGTGTTAACTTTTCCCAACGTAGGCACTCGCCGCTGAGAAGACCACTAGAAGGTACGACTTTCTGTTCAATGAAGCCATGGCACACATCAGCAGCAGTACCTCCTATTTGGCCCCTAATTGTTGTTATGGGATGTGGGTACGTACAAAGTTATTTTCTGTTTCATATCCTGGTGTAAAGTGATAGGTGTGTACAACTTACGTACAATGATATTAATGACTTGTGATAGACACTGATTAACATTAGTAAACTCTAGATAGCCTTTGAATTGTCTGATTTGCTTCTTAGGACTCTGTTCAGTTTCTATGAGATATTACTTCTTCTCTTAGTGTGATCATTTTATTTACAAGAGAAACCAGTACACATAGCATATGTGGTACCCTCACAAATATATGTAGATGCACCTGTCTGTAAATCCGTATAAATGTCTGTATTTTACTCTGTTCTTTGTTCCTTTTTGAAATAATCTAATAAAACATTTAACTGAAAAAAAAATTAAAAAAATAATAAATTACGAGGTGATGTTTGCAGGGATGGCTGTTGTCTAAGGGAGACCTCATTGCCTTTTTGTGCTAGTGGCCTGAATTTGTGTGTGAGCTCAGTGAGCCTGCTGAGTGCACCAAAGCTGGGAGAAGATTCTGCAGTATTTGGCATTGGCCCTAACCTGGGGAGGGGCAGAGCAGTGTTCTGGCACACAGATGACACCTTGCGGTGGGGCAGGGCAGAAAGGGGAGTAAATAACACAGGGGAAGTTAGGGTACCGAAGAAATAGACCCAGTCATTCTTGTTTACACAGTAGAAGGGGTCTTGAATACAAGGGAAGGAGCGGACCTCCCCTTCTGGAGTGGGCTAGGTGGCGGTGTATTGCCAGAATCCAGGGATAACAAAAGAGGGGAAGCATAGCTACCTGGGTGGATGTGGCACCCAAAGAGCTGGGGGTTGAGGCAGTGGGATAGCATGTAAGAAGGTTGGTGGAGTAGGGATAGTAGATAGATGACAAAGGGGTGAGGATGAGAGGATGGTCAGCTGTAATGGTGTGGAGCCACCATCTTCCTTGGAACAATGTAGAGTGAGAGGGAATGTCTAGTCTGTAGGCAGCTTGGGCAACTTAAGGAAGACCTAGGGAGGTTTGAGATGGGAACTGGGAAGTAGGAAAGGGAGAGATTGGGGGGATGTGCAATGGAGGATGGGTATGCGTATGTTGCTTCCAGTCAGCATGGTGGGTGGACTAAGGACAGAGCCAAGGGAGATGATGCAGGGTCCAGGAACACCATTGTCATGGGGGCCAAGGGAGAATGGGGTGGGGAACTGGTGGGTGGTGAGAAGGGAAGAATCAGGGCAAGGAAGGAGGACAGCAGGGAGGGAAAGTTGAAGGCAATTCTGACAAGGCGAGTGGGACCATGAACAGGATCACAGTACTGGAGAATTTGGACGAACAGGGAGAAGGTGCAGAGATCATGGAGCAGAGGCCAAGCATAGAGATATGGGGCAGGTGGGGAAGGGAAGGGCAGAGGTCAAGAATAGTGATATGGGGTAGGTGGGACAGGCAGACAGGAAGATAAGGAAAACATGGCCAGGGGAGACAGGGAGGGGGGCTGTATGGGGGAGAAAAGGGTGTCTCCAGGAAGAGAAACTAGAGAAAGGGAGATGGGGGTGACCATGGGAGAGGCTAAGCTGGGGGTAAGCAAGGGGAAAGGGCAAGCTGGGCATAGGGGAAGAAGTGATGCTCTGTGGGTTGTACAAAATGGAAAGCATAATGAGAGGGAGGGGCAAAAGGGTCGACATTATGAGAGGTAGAGTCAGGAAGTGCGGGAGATGGTTATAATATTGGGAAACTCAATACTGAAGGGAGTGTGATGGGGTAGCAAGAGTACAGGGAAAATCAGCAGATGGGTGGAGTGTATGCCAGGCATGATGGCAGGAAGGGTGGGAGCAATTATACCAAAGTGTGTGGGGCAGGACCAGAGGAAGCTTCACACTGTGGTCCATTTGGGCACCAATGATCTGGCAGGGTGTGAAGTAAAGGTGGTGCGGGAAAAGTTCATGGAGGTGGGAAAGATCTGCGGTGGGGTCAGAAGACCAGTAGCATTCTCTGATGCACAGCCAGTCCCAAGGGCCAGTACTGTTAGAAAGCAGAGGATAGAGGAATCTAACTCATGGCTGGGGGGATGGTGTGAGACAAATGGGTACAGGCTGATGGGAGAGTGGAGCAGGCCCTGAGAGTGTAAGGATCTATGTGCAACAGACAGGCTGCATTTAAGTAAGGAGGGCACAAGAAGGATAAGCTGGAGGGATACTTGACAGATAAAATGAATTTAAACTAAAGCTGGGGAGTGGGACACAGAGGGCAAGGCACTTGGCACCAGGTGAGGTGGGGCCATCAGGCCAGTAGGTAATCACAGATAGGGGCACTGGGGGGATAGAAGGGTCAGGGAAAGGGGAGAGACACAAAAAGATGTTTGTGTGCAAAGAGGTAATGAGGTCGAGCAGGAAGGCGGTGTCCTTGAACGCAAGGAGTCTGGCTAACAAGTCAGCAGACCTATAGTCACTGATGGTAAAAGGCGAGGTGGATATACAGTAGCAGCCATCACAGAGACATGGGCAATCCAGTACCATGACTGGGACCTTGAGATGCCTGGGTGCCAATTGTACAGGAAGGACAGAGGAAAGGAAAGGAGAGGGGTGGTGGAGTGGCATTATATGTAAAGGAAGGGATAATATGCAGCAGGGAGGAGGAGGAAGAGGGTGAGACAGAAGCCCTCTGGGCAATGCTCCAGAACACTGAAGGAAGAAGGATTTGATTGGGGCGGTGTACGGACTACCTTCACAGGGCATGGAGCTGGACAGGGTGCTAGAGGACCAGATCAGGAGGGTAGAAGGGAGAGGAAACATCATCATAACAGGTGACTTTAACCTACCTAGAGTAAACTGGAGCACCCCAGCTACCTCCTGTTACAGGGAACAGGTCTTCCTGGATGCTATCCAGGAATGTTTCCTGACACAGGGAGTCACAGAGCCAACCAGGGAAGAGGTCATACTGGATCTAGTGTTGTTGGATGGCGAACATGTCCAGGAGGTAAAAGTGAGGGACTCCCTTGCAGACAGTGACCACTGCATGGTGTGGTTTTACATCAACACTAGAAAAGAAGCAGCCAAGACCAAAATGAGATTGGTGGACTTCAAGAGTGTGGACTTCAGTAGGATGGGTGACATACTAGTTGGGCACCTTGCAAAGCTCTGACCAGAGATGGATGCGGATCAGAAATAGTCCGTCATTAACTTGGGGTAAAAAAAGGCCACAAACATTTGCATGAAGGCTCATAATAATGTAACCCCTAGGTGGCGCTATCCCAAGGGCTACTATCTCTGCCTGCTCGGCTAGTTGCAGGTTAAGTGGCCTGGGTACTGAAATTGGTGACTCCGCCCCGAGGACAGGGTTGTTGGTAACAAGGCTAACCTGGGTACAGCCCTCCAGGACACTGTAACCCCCATCTTTCCCCTCTAGTGGCCTAGACAATATGTAACAAACACTTTCACAATAGCCCCTATTCAGCATACAAATCCCCACACTGTTTGCACTTACCACCAGGGCTGGTTCCTCCAGTTCGACCCTGGAGGCCCCCTGTAAAACAAGGTTAGGCACAACAAATAACAGTACAGTGCTTTTGGTACAAACTGGAACCACAGCCAGATTAAATGCGAAAAGAGTTAGATCTGATTTATTCAGAGGACTTGAACAAGGGAGGGACGTAATCAGGTTGACTGAATCTAAAACTGATCTAGTCAGGCAATTATTCATGCACTATTAGTCCCTGCACAGTCACACGCGCTTGGCACCCAGTTGGAAGTAAGGTGGGCTAGCCTGGAACGTTGCCCGGGGTAGGCTGGTGTCGTAGCTGGTTGGGGCCCTGTGATGAAAAGAAAAGGCATGCACAACCACACACAGTTTGTAATCTGGAGCCAGGAGGCTCAGTTCGTGATGATTAGACAAAACGAATAAATCAGATGACACACTTTGATTGAGCTGTTGTTGCAGGGAGCTACCCTGGTGTTTACTCATGCTCCCCAGTACAGGACACAGGGTGGATGAAATAGAGACTGTTGAATGACTTGCTGGTTTGCCAGGAGAAGCAGGGCCCACACGATTCACTGTGGTGTCATTCCTATTCATGATGTTGAGCAGGGGGCTGATCCCAAAGCAGGTCTCTCGTCAACGGTGTTCTCTGCACCTGAAGTAGCTGGCTGGGCCAGTGTGGCAGGGCTCAGGCCAGGTAAGACAGTTCAGGTATCAGTCTGGGAAGGCTGGATGCAACTTCCAGCAAGCGTGGCAGAATTAAACAGTGGAGAACCAAATCACGACCCAATAATAGCAAACAGCAGATTTATAGTAAAGCAATCATCATACCACAATGCAGATAGCAGTCCGGTAGCAATGTCAGTGTCTCTGAGCAAAACCGGAAATTATGTGGCAACTGGATGTCCTGACAGGCCGATCACGTACAGCAAATAATGGTCTTCTTCGGGTTCAAATCTGGTCACTCTTCAGTGGCTTTGTCACACTCCAATTCTGATACAGTCTGATTGCTAAGCCTTTCAAAGGATTCCCTCTCGAGGGACAGCAGGCAGAAAGGCCAAACACAGCCTTTCCACCAATCTCCCATGCGAACTATGCAGAAGCAGCTATTCGAATCTCTTGAGCTGTTCACTCTCCAGACTCTACCTCCAGACTGACTCATTGCAGTAGGCAGCTTGGGAATTTCCCTTCGGTCCAAAAGGTCCGATCCGTTGATTCATCTGTCTGTCAAAAGCAAGGGCTCCTCCTCCAGGTGGATTTAGGCGCCAAAGTCTCAAAACTACAATTCCTACAGAAATTCACTCCCAAAAGACCCCTGGGGTAGACTCCATTTTAGGGTCCCCAAAGGTACTGATTGGCCCATTCTGGCAGTCCAGGATTAAGATGGGGGTGATAAAAAGATCTGTCCATGTTGCAAAGGAGGCAGGTTAGACAAACTACAATATTATTACTATTGTAATAGATAATCGGCAAATAAGTACAGCTTCTAACAGAGCTCCCTCTGCGCAAATAGCAATGGCAGAACAGAGTGATTATCTGGCAACCCTGGTGGGACTCAAGCATAGAAACACTCACCCCCCTCCCAGATTAAATAAGCACCACGTTTTAGGCAGCTCTTAAAGAGACAGAGCATAGATGCATTAAGGCACTCTCATACTAACCCTTTTAAAACGCTAAGACACAGGATACCAGCCTGGCAGTGGGCATTTAGGCACACACATTTGTAGGGGGGTTTACACCTTCCTCTGCCTGGAAAAACTTGGTGTCCGCATCAAGTCTACACCATCACAATACTGAAGAAGCAATATATATACAAGACATGACATACGTGACATTAGCATACTATGGGAATAATATCTGATACATCAGTTAATGTAAATTATTACATTAATATACATTTCACTATTCCATATCTTCATTGACAATATGTATTCATGTTTCATACACTCTGTACTGATTATATTATGATTAACATACTATGAACAGTTACCTATGACTTCACGTTATAACTTTCTGCACAGTAAATAATACAGAAGGGGCCCTTCCCTATCAGCTAATTGAAGGGCGCATGCCCGTGGTTATGTGGGGAAAGAGCTCTTCCCCTACATCCTATATCAGCTAGCAGGCAGACCATCACTCTGCTTGAGTGAGGAGCACTCACTGCGCTTGTTGGTATGCTGGGTCGTGGTTGCTTCTCTGTTCTCATCTTCTGCTTGCCCCCCCGTGTCCTCCTGTCTTGCTCATTTCTCTCCCTGTTTCTGTCGTGTTGCCCTGTTTTTTGTTTTTTTTTCTTCCCTTCATGTTTGGGGGAGGTGTTCTGCCATCATGTTTGTACTCCTCTGCCTCTTTCTGATTTCCCTGTGCTCTTCTCCTATGGCCACTTATTCAGCCGCCGCTGTTTCTGCTCCCTGCTACTACTTTCCACTCACCTGCCCTCCTCGTTCCCTGATGTTGGCTCTGCCTTTCCTTCCATAGCAACCACTGCTCCATGTCGACTGTTTCATTCACAATTTAGGAACCACTGACTCTGTGGACTGCTGGACTCTTCATCGAAACTTCCCTGACTGCTCATCGATTTCCAGCTACAGCCACCCTTCTCACACCGACTTGCTACACGAACATGCAGGCCCCTTTTCTTACAGTCCTATGCCCTGGATACTGTGGAGTGCTTACCGCTACTACGCCAACATCGGAGTATGGCTATGGAAGTGTATTACTGTTTATGACTTGTAGCTGCCTATGATATCTGCTGTTTCTAGCCATTCCTTGCTTGCTCAGTCGAATATTACCATGCCGTGCCGTACTAGATGGCATAAGGACTTGACACGCATGGTGCTGTATCCATGCCATTACTTGCATATTTGTGGCAGTATAAAACCTTAGAACTCATTCCCCTGTAAAGTAATACCTCCCTTTACATATAAAATGGGGAGTGACTTTCTCGTTTTATTTTCACAGTGAATCGGCTTGTACTACCATTGGCAACCACTGTGTGGCTGTCTGCATTGCTATTTATATCTGCATTAGTATCACTGCAAATTGCCTGCCAGTCCTAGTCGAGCATTTAATTGCTTCAAACCAATTGCTGTCACATAACTTATTACTGTTCTGTTTATTGACCCATGCAAACCCACTTGCTCACCCAGTCATTGCTCTACGCCTATTCAAACTATGGCTATTGAATACTGCCTTTGGTTTCAGCCTCCAGGATTCTAATGCACTCCATTTGCTAGCTAATTTAATCAACTTCTGCTTTGTCCTGTGTTGTTTCTACTCCTGCTGTGTATTATTTTCTATCTTCTAAGCAAGCCTGCCATTTTCCCTCTGCCTATTCTCCAAATCCCTGTTTTCGCGCTCCTTGGTGCCACTTATTCTCTGCCTTTTTTTCCCCTCCCTTAACTCCTGCACTAAGCTCTATTTTTGTAGCCTGCCCCCTTCCCTGCCTCTCTAAACTCTGCCTCCCTAAATCTCTACCTCCTGAATTCCTAATTCCTGTCCTTTGTTCTAAGTTCGCACCCCCACCCCCTCTTCAAGTTCCAGCCTGTCTCCTGCCTTCCTTTGTTCCCTTCAACTACTTAACTGATCTATTTTTTCTTGCTTCCCTCCCAGGATCTTTCCATGCCCAGAGCGGCACCCACAGAGCCTGACGGCATCAGCGTCGCCACCACCAAACAAACCGATGCTTCCCTCCCACCCTCCTGGTCCTGCATCCTGGAGCCCTTCACAGGTAACCACCGCTAAACACCCACAGCCACCCAGCTTCTAGCGCCTCCTCTGATTGGTGCGCCTACCACTTTGGCTGCCCCTGATTGTACCAGCGATCAACCCTCTCCTTTTGTTTGGAGCACCTTTCCTGCTGAGACAGCCAAGCTGCTACCCGACCTGTGGAGCCCTCTAGCCGGATTGCCGGAGCAGCTGCTAGCCTGGGTCTACTCTCTTCTTTTCTTTCTACAGAGCTATTTTGTTCCGCCCCCACCACCCCCTCCCAGGCCAGCTATTAAATACGCTACTTGCCCCACCCCTTTCTACCTACTCCAATCCCTTTCCTACAAGTACTACCCCTCCCCTCTTCTCCCCCCAGCTATCTACCTAGCGCTTCTTGCGACTGCTCCTCTTCTCCCTCTCTTTCTACACTACCCCCAGTACAGTGTACCTCTCTTCACTCCCTATCTGTGCCTCCTGTACACTTGGCAAAAATGGCACAAACAATAACTTACTTATTTTTGGTCTTCTCCATCCTACTTTTCCTACCTCTTTTAACACCCCTTTTAAGTTGCTACCCTGCATTCCCCCCCCCCCGAGCTGAACTGACTCATCCTACAAATGACCCCCAAATGTCCACAGCATCTCTCCCAGCTACCATCTGGTCCTGTTTCTCTATGAACCCCACCACCTCACTCTATTCCTTTGGCTGCCTCCTGGTCTCCCTCTACAAAAGCAGAGCCCACTTTCTCCACACCGCCTGCCCTACTGCCTCCCCAAACGGTGCTTGGCCAAATCTTGGTGCCTCCACATACTTCGCCACCACCTAACCCATGCCCTACTGCTGCTGGATGCAGGAGATATACACCCTAATCCCGGCCCATCACCAACCCCTGGTCACAGCTACCCCATGCCTAACCCCTCAGCCAAGGCCACCACTGACATTCGCTCTGGCTCCCTTCCCCGAGGATTATGCCTACTCCATCTAAACATTTGTAGCCTAGCCCCCAAGCTCGATCAGCTCCAGGTTCTAGATGCCCACTATGCCCCTGACATAATCTTCATATCTGAGACCTGGCTAAACCCAAACCTCCCAGATCAAACCATCGCTATTCCAAGGTTCACCATCACTCGGCAAGACCGACCCACCAGAGGTGGAGGAGTGGCTATCTGCACCAGCTCAGCCTCCCTTTTAAAAGCTGAACCCAAAGTTTACGAGCAGCTTATGCTGAAATTGTCCCCTCCTTCCTCACTACCCATCTCTGTGGCTGGTATTTATTGCTGCCCTGGCACTCCAGCCACAACATCACCAACCTTCTGAGCCAACTGACGTCTCTTGCCCAGTCGGGTGAACTATATGTCATGGGTGACTTTAACCACAACTGGCTATTCCCCACTTTTAACAAAACCCGAATTGAGATATCTGCTCTCAACCTTACCCAAACCATTATGGAACCTACACGGTCAAACCATAAGACCGGAAACCACTCCCTTCTTGACTGGGCGCTTGCCTCCCACCCACACCACGTCATAAGCTCTGGCCTCCTTCCTGACTCCATTAGCGACTACCACCTAACCTACTTGGTCCGCAAAATCCATCGAGTTAAATCACCTCCCAAATTTATATTGCAACTGTCATATAAATCCCTAAACCTATCCCCTCCCCTGGAAGAGCTAGCTCACTCAAGCTGGGACCCAATCTTAAGATGCTCTAACATGGATGCTGCCCTTATGCACTTCCGGAACACCTTTCTTACCGCCTGGGACAAACACGCCCCCCTACACCGTGCTAGGGTCCGTGGATCTCGCCTTTCCTGGATATCATCTGAGCTGATAGCTTGCCAACAAGCCCATGACAGGACGTGGCGTATTTACAAATCCACGCTGCTCCCAGGCGACAATATCACCTACTGCGTGCTCTGTAACAAATACATAAAGGCCATCTGTTTAGCTAAAGCCGAATATCTAACAACATCCTAAACGCAAATCTTGGGAGGCCTTCTAAATTCTGGAAAGTCATCAAATCCCTTGCCTCCCCCCAAACAACAAATCCCCCCACTCTCCTTCTTGTCCAAGGGACTCTATTCTCCGACCCCCTGATGGTAGCCTCTGAGTTTAATTTCTACTTTACTTCTTGTGCTACGACCCTCCTGGATCCATTCCTCCTGTAACCCCACCCACTCCCCAGACAGCTACCCCCCCTACCACCTGGCCAGAACCCTTTCTCCTTCAGACACATCTCCCCCATCAAAACCTTAGATGCCCTTCGCTCCCTGAACCTCACCAAAGGTAAATCCCCCGACGGTCTCGACAACAAACTCCTCCTCCTATCTGCCCCTGCCATTGCTACTCCCCTCGCTGCCATGCTAAATCTTTCATTCACCACTGAGTTACTCCCCACTGAGTGGAAGCATGCCACCGTCCTTCCCCTACCAAAAGGAGGTGATCCTTCCTCCGCAGCTAACTACCGTCCCATCTCCCTCCTCCCCACTCTCGCCAAACTCCAGAAACACCTATTACTATCTCAACTCTCCCACTTTCTCCCTGAAACTAACTTCTTCACTCCATTCCAGTCCGGTTTTAGAAAAAAAACACTTTACCACCACCTCCCTACTAAGACTCATGGACTCCATCCTCTCTGGGATGGACAAAGGACAAATTACTGCCGCTATTTTCATCGACCTAGCCAAAGCATTCGATACGGTATCCCACTCCCTCCTACTATCCTGTCTATCAGGGGCTGGGCTATTGGCTTCTGCCACAAATTGGTTCAGTGCCTACCTACAAAATAGAACCCAATCCACAAAAATAGCTGACTACAGCTCCCCCCCGCTCCCTATTATCACTGGCATTCCCCAGGGCTCAGTCCTTGGCCCCATCCTCTTCTCCATCCTACTAAATGATCTGCCAAAGTCTTGCTCCACTACCTCAATACACATGTACGCTGATGACACGGTCCTCTTTACTTCCGGCCGTACCTACGAAGAAGTCACCTCTAATCTTCAGACCGACTTCAACAAAGTACAACACTGGTTCAACTCCAACCAACTCTCCCTAAATACCAAGAAAACTGTCTCTATGTCTTTCGGCACTAGACAGAGACTATCCAGACTTACATCCCCTCTGATCTTCTATACCCTAAATACCACCATCCTTGAAGACATGCCCTCCTTTAGGTACCTGGGGTTCTGGCTTGATTGCCACTTCTCCTTTTCCACACACCTGGACGCCATCCTATCAAAACTGCGCCCTAAGCTAGGCACCCTCTATAGAAACCGCACTAGTCTCCTGCTTCCTGTGAGACACGAAATAGTCCAGAAAATGATTCTACCCTCCTTTGACTACTGCTATGTTGTCTACAGCTCTGCCTCTAAGTCCACCTCAGCCAGACTTCAATGCTTTCTGCCGCTTTGCCCTTGATGCCCACCCTGCACCCATCACTGTGAGCTCTTCCATTCACTGGCCCTTCCATCCCTGAGCAACCGGTGCCTACTTCACAGTACTAAATTTGTTTCTAACTTCTGGCTCGGTTCCCTTCCTCTCTCGTATCCTCCCTATCTTCCCTACCTACCCCCGTCCTCACCCTCAGGTCTACTGACTCCAGGCTACTAGTAATCCCTCACTGAAGGAACTCCGCAGGCTAATCGGCTTTCTCTTACCTCCTCTCTAAGCTCTGGAATGGCCTGCCGGCCCAAATCCACCATTCTTCTTCCAAACACTCTCTGTCCTCTGCCCTCACTAACTTCCTTGCTCCAAATTGTACCTGCCCCTGACCTCCCCCCGATTGATTCTCTTCCCCCCTCCTTGATCCCCTCCTCCTTACGCACCTGACCAGCGGCTCGGCCTTCGCCTAATTGACTGGCTTATACATTGCCCTAAACAACCTATGCACTTACTGTCTCATTCACTTTTGCTAGCTCCCTCCTTATTCCCCCAACGTCTTCCCTAACTCTACCCCCTTATCTACCCCAGTGTTTACTATGCAGTCCTGTCACCGCTCCTTGGCCCCAATCTCAGACTTCCATTTCTCTCTGCCAACTTGGTGCATCATGTTTCAATTCAATCTCTGTTACAGGCACTTATGTAATTCATGTATAGTTCTAGATGTGTAATCAAATATGTATGCCACTCTCCTTGTGGCACATGTATGTACTGTCTCCTCATGTAATAAGTTTGTAATTAACCACACTCAACTATGTAACAATTGTTTGTATTGCTCTACTCCAAGTTTAACCTATTGATTGTTGTATGTATACCCTCCTCCCCCAGGTTTCACCGTGAGACGAGCATCTTTTTGCTCAGTGTGCCTTTTCTGGTGAAATATTTTCAATAAATAAATAAATAAAATTTGCATTCGACTTTGCAAGTTCTCAGCTCTCACTGTTCTTCCTGAACTCAGCACGCTGTGCTCATTCCGATCATCGGCTTTAGCTCAATCAATTGGACCTCATTCAACTATCTTTGTTACTCGTTCGCTATCCCGCTCGGGGTATGTGGTCTGCTAGCCTTCATGGGGCCTAGCTGCCACTCTACTTACCTTACTAGCTGACCTATGAGGGGTCCAGCTGTGCATGCTAGCTTACGTGGGGCTAGTTACCACTCTTTACTTACCTCACCAACTGACCTATGCATGGTCCCGCTGCATGCTAGCCTTCTTGGGTTTAGCTACTATTTCTTTTTACTCACCGGCTGACTTACGCAGTCAATCACACCTCCTATAGTCCTTCGGCTGGCCTACAAGTGAACTGGCCGCACTTTCTTATCTCATTGGGCTTAGCTCCCCTCCGTTCCCATGAACTCTTCCTATACAGCTGCTTCATTCATTTGGACCTACCTCTTCAATCATGCTTCTTCCTTCCACTGGATTAATTCTGGATTTTATCATGATATTTTCCCCTATTTTCTTGGATGCTTCTCGCTATGCTACTTCAACTCCTTCGGAGTTCCTACACAGTCTCTGCCAGAACTCCCTGCTGAGCTCTACTCCATAATGCCTTCCTTAGTTTAACTTACGCCTAAGGCATTGATCTTCTACAGTTCCAAGATGCTTATTGCCTCTGGCTGAGTTGCCAGCTCATCCACCCAGGTCTCTTCCCTGCAATCTTATCATCCTCGATCTTCAGAATACAACAGTCTACAGCACATTCACTGCTCTCATACATCTGCCTTGGATTATAGTACTACTCTGCACCATACTGACACTGGATATGCTAACATTTACAATACCATTTCCATTCTATTCCTTAATGCTTCACTGCTATTTCTGCATTACAAGCAGTTTGACATTCCTATTACTTTATCTACCACTGCTCTACAACCTGCCTCACACCGCAGGGCCGGAGTTTCACCGCATCATACTTTGACAGACCTGCGCCCCTACGGGCCCGGAGGTCCCTTGACCTTATTCTAATATACCATGTTTGCCTGCTTCTATGACCTGCCTCGCCTTTCGGGCCAGGGGTTAACTACTTCTACTCTACAACTGCCTCACCCAGCTCGGGGCCTCGAGGTTCGCATATTATCCTATACACCTACTTGATGCCATGTCTGCCAGACTTATGAGCTCTTTTACTATGACTCACATCTGAATTGTTTAGCCTTTCGTCATCTATTCTTTTGATGCTTCTGCTTTACCGCATTCAGTTATCTGAAATTACTACTACTACACTCCTACCAGGACACTTAGTTGAGCTTCTCCAGAAGACTTTCATTCTCATGATTTATGCTCTGAGGCTACTTGGAACTTGTGACAATGCCACTTCATTCAACTTGACCTCTTTAGTTATCACCAATTATGACTCATTAGCTCGACTATTCTGGATTCATCAGCCTATTCTCCCCAAGTCAATTCTAGCTACTGTACCATCCTGGCTTTTGAAACATGGATATACTGTATACATCACTATGCAACTATTCGGATCACCAGACAATGCTTCAATTTTTTTGCTGTTTCCATTTCCTCCTGCTCCTAGCTGTATACCATGCATAATTTATGATATACTACTCCTCTGCTAATACGTCTGCATCTTGCAGATTCATTACTACTACTACTGACCTACGTACAGGTCCACTTCCTTACCCTACTGTTTTTATTACCTGCCTCACCCTTACAGGGCCTAGAGGTTCATCATGACTAACTCACCGAACCTACAACCTACTTTGCCACTCGAGAACTGGAAGTACATCTAACTTATGTCTACCTATTCACACTATGATCTATACCTGATGCACTTACTTGCTTTCCCTCTCCGAATTGGAGGTTCCAACTGTTCCGCCCTTTCCCGATCAAGCAGCATGTGTCAGTTCCTGTGCTTCATCACCATGGCCTTCATTTGCAAAGCTTGCCAAGCGGAACATGACCCAACTGGCCTCTTACTCTGGACATGGACGCTTAGCCTTTGGTTCCTGGTTCTTCTCAAAGAGGACATCCTCACCTGCTGGAGTGCTTTACCACAGCAACTTCGTCGCTTAACTTCATATCAACCATGAATTCTGCTCTACTATCATTCTGTCCTGCACATGGATTCTCGGACTTGGAGTTTACTAGGAAGATGCTTGCTGTGTTCACCCAACATGCCACAATTTAGTACTTTCTTCTGTTTTACGTTTCTCTAGATCAGGATCAACAGCTTTGGATTTCAGATTAGCCTACTAAATTTAAATTGTTACTTAGGATTACTCTCCTTTAGTATGCCAAGAAGGACGGGCAGATCAGTAGCCATGGGTCCTCAGAGGTTTCCTCCCAAGTGGGGTTTTCCTCTCCTGTGTCCTACTGGTCACACTCTCCAGAGTTGGAGGAGGTAATCATACTGCTACTCATTTCTTTGGGGGGTGACATCCTACTCCACTCCTTCTAACAGTCGGATACAGACCAGTCGTATGATATCTTTATTTTTTGGGGGTCTCATACTACTAGACTAAGCATTCTTCCTATGGTGGGATACAGAGAAAGGCCAAAACATCAAGTCATAACAAGTTACTCATCAGTTCAAGCATCTAAGCCCTTGCATATGCTATCCAGCTCACGTGTACTATAATCACTGACTTGCTCATGTTTATGCTGAAGTACCTAAGCACTAATCATTTCATACTACTACTAGTACCTTGCAAGCATTGTCCTACTACTGGTCTGGTCTCTGTATCCAAGCACAACCTACATCATCTAGCTACAGTATGTAACATAAACACTGAGCTATGAACCATACATAATTGAAGGGTGCATGCCCGTGGTTATGTGGGGGAAGAGCTCCTCCCCCACATCCTATATCAGCCAGTAGGCAGACCATCGCTCTGCTTAGACAGAGTCGCACTCACCCTCCATCCTCCCCTGTCACCTCCTCCTTCTCTGGCACTCTTATCTCACCTGGGGGGGTGTCATCCTATTGGACTAAGCATCCTTCCTACAGTGGAATACAGAGAAAGGCCAAAACATCACATCATAACAAGTTACTCATCAGTTCAAGCATCTAAGCCCTTGCATATGCTATCCAGTTCACATGTACTATAATCACTGACTTGCTCATGTCTATGCTGAAGTACCTAAGCACTAATCATTTCACATTAGTGCTAGTACCTTGCAAGCATTGTCCTACTACTGGCCAGTCCTCTGTATCCAAGCACAACCTACATCATCCTGCTACAGTATATAACATAAGCACTGAGCTATGAATCACACATAACTTGGGGCTAGATGGGACAGGGACACCTTGTTCTGAAGGAAGAACAATTAATTGGGAGGTGGCAGTCAAACTCAGTTTGGGCAGTGAGCTCTTGGAAATGTAAACACCTTTATGGACCACATTGAGAGGCAAGTCCATAGGCCTCCCAAGGGAATCATAACTGAAAAGTAGCACTGGCTTAACAGGTCACCCAGATTTTCTGGGGGGAACAGACACAGGCTCTGGGCGGTCAACACAAGCATTGATTTCTTCTCCTGTAGTGAGGGATGCCTCTGCACTGGTTGAAATATGCAGATTGGGAACACTATCAGCTCTTTGCTCTGTTTCCACAACACTTTGCTCATTATCTTCTGAAGAGGGCCCAGGTTGCTCATTCTGAGAAGACTCTGGCACAATAAAGCTTTGCGGCACTGAAGGGGTTCTCTCAGCACTTTCATATTGTTCTTCAAGTTCTGGTATGTCACCAGGGAGACTCAGACCATCAGCCCCTTCTTCGGGCAAATCAAACAGTTCTACAAGACACAGAGAGTCTGCAACGTCAGATGTGATACTTTGCACCTCTTTTTCAGGGGACATTGGGTCCAGGGAAGAAGCTGGGGAGTTAGGCAGTTCTAAAGACCCAGCTTCATCCCCATGATTCTTCAGAGGATTGCCTTGAAACAACTGACTCAGTTCATATGAGGGATAATAGGCATTATCACAGTCACTCTCATCAGAGACTGACGAACAGTCATCACTATCACTCTGGGCCTGCTGAGGGGAAGACCTTAGTTCTGGAATAACACGGACAGGTTGGCTTTGTTTCCTCTTTGCAGCAGCACGAATCACTGGCCCAGGAGAAGTGTCAGGTGTTGGTTCAGCATCAATAATAACTTGGCCAATGGGCAGCAGTAAGTGATTACGGTGCATGGTCTTAACAGCTTTGGAATTATTTTCTGGGTGCATCTTGTACACCGGCAGATCATCCAATTTACCAGCTACTACATGGAGAAGATGGTGCCATCTAGCAGCAATTTTGTGTTTTCCATGCAGTCACAAATTGCGTAGTAGCACCCTATCTCTGGGAAACAACTCCTGTGCTTTTACTCATCCATCATGTCTTTCCTTCTTGGTGAGATTTCGCTTAGCAGCCATAGTTTGAGCTAGTTGATAGGCATGATTCAACTGATCTTTCAATTTTTGTACGTACTGCAAATAGCTTTCAGCTTGGACCTCATCTGGAGAGACCCCAAAGTAGACATCAACTGGCAGTCGGGCCTCCCTCCCAAACATGAGACGGTAGGGAGAGAACCCAGTAGCGTCACTTTTGGTGCAATTGTGTGCATGTACCAAGGTGCTAATCTGTTGGCTCCACTTAGACTTGTCTTTTGGATGAAGTGTGCCCAGCATGTCTAGAAGGATGCAGTTAACGTGTTCTGGTTGAGGGTCCCCACTGCAGGTGATAAGAGGTGATTCTTGAATTCTGCACCCCCCACAGAGAAATAACTTCTTTGATTAAACTACTTTCAAAGTCTCTGCCTTGGTCAGAATGGATCATCTGAGGGGCACCATAGTCAACAAAGAATTTTTCCACCAGCACCTTGGCCACGGTAGAGGCCTTTTGATTTTTAGTTGGGAAGGTTTGTGCGTACCATGTAAAATGATCAGTAACTACCAACACATTGCCAACATTCTTTTGGTCGGGTTCTAAGCACAAGTAGTCTATACAGACAAATTCTAGAGTGGCGCTGGTAGTGCTATTGACAAGAGGGGCAGCCTTCTGAGGCAGGGCTTTTCTTTGGAGGCACTGACTGCTAGTCTTTACATGGTGCACGGCATCTGCCCCCATCTTTGGCCAGTAGAATTGGGATCGTACCAAGTTGAGAGTTCTGTCAATATCGAGGTGCCACATGTGATTGTGGAGAGACCTCAGTACCAGCTGTTTAAAAGCCGTGGGTAGAACCAATTGTTGCTTGTCTACTTGACCACGATGATCCACTGTCTCTCTGTATAACAACTGATCATGCAACTTTAACATGGGGCCTTTCTTGAACAACAAAGCAGTTTGCAAGTCAGGGGAATGCAACTTGGACACATCTTTCCCTGCATGCAGGGCATCAAGTGCTGGTTAAATCATGGGATCTTGGGATTGAGCCCACTGAATACTAGGCAGTCCACTGTGTCAGCAGACATTTGTTCATCGTTATCAAACATTTGGCATAATGCTTTGATGTCAGGTTCAGACAATTTGACCCAATTGTCCCTGGAAGCTGGGCTTTGTGACAGGGCATCAGCATCAATGTGGCTTAGTCCCGGTCTGTATTCAACAACATAATCATAAGTTGGTAAGGCAGAAAGCCAATGGTGCCTTAAAGTGGTGTCCAGTTTAGCTGAAGAATGCACATAGGTCAGTGGGTTATCGTCGGTCTTCACTAATATCTTTGCCCCATAGAGGTACTCATGAAACTGGTCAACTATGGCCCATTTTAGGGTGAGGAATTCCAAATTGTGGACTGGATAGTTCCGCTTTGACAGGGTCATGCTCCTACTGGTGAAAGCTACAGGTCTCAAGCCATCTTCGTAGTCTTGATATAGCACAGCCCCAAGGCCCTGCAAACTGGCATCCGTATGCAGAACATAGAGCTTGTTAGGATCAGCATAGGCAAAGACTGGGGCATGGGTGAGCTGGTATATGACTTCAAGGAACGCTGCTTTACATTCAGGTGTCCACTGAGTCCCAAAAGGCTCACCTGTTCAAAAATACACTTTCTCTTGGTCTTTGATAGCCCCCTTTTTGTACTTGCAGTTGGTATTAGGGTAGACTTGGGTAAGGTTAAGGAGCAGTTGAATCATCTTTGGATAGTCTTTGATAAACCTGTAGTAGTAGCTGCAGATCCCCAAGAAACTCTGTAGCTCTTTTAGGTTATTTGGCTGGGGCCAAGTGGTAAAAGAGTTAACTTTACTGGGCTCTGTCTGTATCCCTTCCACAGACACTATGTGTCCTACATACAGTATTTCACAGATGTTTGAAAACACTGGCACTTGCCTATGGATAACTTGAGGCCAAGTTCTTCCAAACGATCGAGGATCTTGAACAGTATGGTCTCATGTTCCTCCAGCGTGCATCCAAAAACAATGACATCATCCAAGTACACTAAACATTCCAGCAAGTTCATGTTTCCCACCACACGCTCCATCAATCTCTAGAAGGTGGCAGGCAGCGGCACCCAAAATCCCCTGTGGCATCTTCAGGAATTTGTAAAACCCCAAAGAACAGATGAAGGCTGTTTTCTCACAGTACTCTGGGGCCATCGAAATCTGATAGTATCTGCTGCGGAGATCCAATATGGAGAACCACTGACCCCCATTCAGGCAATCCAGGGCATCCTGTATGCGTGGCATGGTGTATTGATCTGGGATAGTCTGTCAGCTGAGGGTCCTATAGTCCACACACATCCTCATGAATCCATTCTTTTTATGCACCACTATGATGGAGAAAGCATATGGGCCTCTTGATTCTTGAACAATGCCAGCAAAGAGCATTTCCTGTTGGTGCCTCCTAACATCATCTACAGTATGTCCACTGGGGCAAGGTGTCGGGACCTCTCTCTAAATGTTCAGTCATCATGCAGGCATATGTTATGCTCGGCACCATGGACACACCCCACGTCCCTCTCTTTTAGTTAGAACACTTTGTCTTTCTGCGCAACTGTCCTGCTAATTCAGGTCTTTCATTCGGTGGACAAGAGTGAATCACCGAAGTCAAATAAGTCTGGGGTCACTTTCTCCCTTTTGCCAGAGTACTTGTTACTGGGTAATACTGTAGTGTCTGCACAGTGTACTGTAGTCAGCGTACATCCCTGGTTCACATGAACTTCCCTGTCCAACATGTTTCTCACTTGCACCATCACTCGGTGGGCATAGGCATGGGCACATGCAGGTAGTGTACTGGGCTTAACCATCAACCCCTCTAGCAGCTTCCCTTCACCAGGGGTGTCTATCATCAATATTTTATTCTTTACATCTCCTTAGGCGGACTTCTCCATGGATCGTACAATGGACATTGGGTGTCAACACCAAAGTCAGGATCCTTTTTCCACACTATTCCCACTGGGTCATCTCGGTCCACTTCATCAAGTTTTTGTTGCAAGCCATAAGCCCTTTTGATTAATGCTGGAATTCTTAGGGTCTGTCCAGTCTGTTGCCCTTGTTTCTCATGGCAGAGTTGTGCTAGTCTCCCAAAAATGTGGGAGTTTGTTCCAATTAAAAGGGGAACTCCATCATACAGTCCAGTGGTGGGACACACTAAGGCAAGTGTCTCAACTTGCTCAACTACCCCAGCTACAGTGGTAGGGAATGACAGCCAGATCCAGATATACCCCGCGTATGGATAGAACTTCTCACTCAGCCCCCACATGTGCAAACCTTCCAAGGGTTGTAGGGGCATGTCAGGCAGATGCTTCTGTACCAATCTTGAAATACTATGGTTACTTGAGATCCACTGTCAAGCACGGCCCGGGCAGACACACCATTCACTGCCACTGTAGTTTCCGTGGAAGGGCCCACCACCTCGGATCACTCAGGTGACTTGGACTTGGATGTTGGCTTTGCAGCTGCCTTGGATGAATAGCTTTTCTGGGTAGCCCCACCTTGCAGCTGTATGTTGCTCCATCGAATCAATGCCAGCAGCCTAGTAGCAACTTTTCTCAGATTCTCAGGTGAATGGCAGGTGAATTGGATGTGCCCATCCTCTCCACAGTGGTAACAGAAAACAGGTTCTTTAGAGTCTGTGGGGCAAGAGGAGCTGTTCCCCTGCTTGAACATAATGGGGGAGTCTCAGGGTCTCTCTCTCTCTGGTCAGGGGTTTGCTCTCTTGACTTTCTGAGTTCCCCCAAGGGTCATTGTCTTGTGCAGCTTGGAGTAGGTCTTCCACCACAGCTCTCAGTTCTCGTACCTCTTCCCTCAGGCTGTCTTCAGGCCAGGTTTCAGAAGAAACAATGTGTACCCCCACCCCTCCCAGCAGGACTTCCCTCTTTGTCTTGGGGGGGCTGGACAAGAATTATCATCTTTGGCTGCCTCAGCAGCTTGCTGACTGACTCTCAACTCAGTTAACTCCTTAATCAGGTCCCTCATCTGTTGCAGTTTAGCCTCCTCGCCTCTCTCAGGGGCCTGGCAGGTGTGGGCAGTCCCAGCATAGGGCTCCCATCCCTCTTCATCATTCTCAACCTCACAGATCTCTTATTAGGTCACAGTATTGGGGAGGATTGCCCCTTCTGTCTTGCAGTTTAAGCTTCAACAACATCACGCTATAGTACCTTGCTGACTTTAAGATATGATCTAGCCTGACCCTGTTCAATTCACTGGCGGGCACCCCTACTTTCCGGTGGGCTCGCTGCAAAGCTCGCTCAATTTGAGTAATAAACACTGACAATTTTTCATTCTTCCACAGTTTTGCTGATTTAAACTTCCACATCAGGTCATCTCCCGACTTGATGCTACCAAATACCTCCTCCAGGGCAGAGAGGTACTCAGCAGCTGTGGTCTCTGGGCTGGTGGATCACAGGAAGTGAATGGCCTACAGTGCAGGGCCCCTCAAGCTTTCCATGAGCCTCTTTCTCTTCTCTCCCTCAGCACACTGCCACTCCTGGACCAATGGGGTGGCATAGTCCATCCACATTTCCAGATCATCCACCCCCATGGGCACCGGGACCGTGCCTGAAAAGAGCCTATGTCTGTGGTATGATTCCAAATGTACAGTAGGTATCACACTGTGGGGGAAGCAACTGTAGGGCTTGCGGAAGAGACTATGGGGGACTGCATGGGAGTGACATACTCAGAAAGCTCTGACATTTTCACTAGCTCTGTAGTAGAGCACCCCTCAGAGGCTAACAGCATTAACAGCTTGTCTTTAAATCCCTCTATGTGGGGGGACCCTCCAGGAGCAGCCGGGTTGCTATGTAAATGAATGACCCTCCACTCCTTTTGGGACCCTTCAGCCAAAATGACAGGGGGTACATTCTCTGGTTCAATGCGCAGGCTGTAGGACAGTAGGACCACCATAGTTTGAGCAAACAGGTCAGAATGCCTTCTCCTTACTTCAACCTTCCCCAAACACTTAATTTGTTCGACCACTTCCACAATACTGGCATTATCGGTCCCCAAGGGGACGTCCATTAATAGCAGAGCTTGCTGGGGGTCCACCCCCTCTGCCTCACTCCACCCCATCATACAGTGCACTAGCAGCTTGTGGGGAGTAAGTTTAAACTTGGGCGTAGTGAGTCCCTCCATTTTACCACAGTTTTAAGTGTGGGGTTGTAGTGCCCACTTCTGACCACTAGAAGGCTCAAATCCCAGTGTTGGTGCCTCCAAGATGTAATCCCTAGGTGGCGCTATCCCAAAGGCTACTACCCCTGCCTGCTTGGCTAGTTCTAGGTTAAGGGGCCTGGGTACTTAAACAGGTGCCTCCACCCAGAGAACAGGGTTGTTAGTAAAAAGGCTAACCTCGGTACAGCCTTCTGGAACACTTTAACACCCCCTCCTTCCCCCTCTAGTGGCCTAGACAATATGTAACAAACAATTTCACAGTAGCCCCTATTCAGCATACAAATCCCCACACTGTTTGCACTTACCACAAGGGCTGGTTCAACCAGTTCAACCCTGGAGACCCCCTGTAAAACAAGGTTAGGCACAGCAAATAACAACAGTACAGTGCCTTTGGTACAAACTGGAACCACAGTCAGATTAAATGCAAAAAGAGTTAGATTTGATTTATTCAGGGGAATTGAACAAGGGAGGGGTGTAATCAGGTTGATTGATTCTAAAACTGATCTAGTCAGGCAATTATTCATGCACTATTAGTCCCTGCACAGTCACACACTCTGGGTACCCAGTTGGAAGTAAGGTGGGCTAGCCTGGAACGTTGCCCGTGGTAGGCCGGCGTTGCAGCTGGTTGGGGCCCTGTGATGAAAAGAAAAGGCATGCACAACCACACACAATTTGTAATGTGGAGCCAGGAGGCTCAATTCGTGATGATTAGACAAAACAATTAAATCAGATGACACACTTTGAGCTGTTGCTGCAGGGAGCTACCCTGGTGTTTACTCACACTACCAGGACAGGACACAGGATGGAAAAATTAGAGACTGCAGGATGACTTGCTGGTTTGCCAGGAGAAGCAGGGCCCACACAATTCACCATGGTGTCATTCCTGTTTGTGTTGTTGAGCAGGGGGCTCATCCCCAGTCAGGTCTCTCTTCGATGGTGTTCTCTGCACCTGAAGTAGCTGGCTGGGCCAGTGTGGCAGGGCCCAGGCCAGGTAAGACAGTTTGGATATCAGTCTGGGAAGGCTGGATGCAGCTTCCAGCAAGTGTGGTACAATTAAACAGCAGGGAACCAAATCGCAACACACTAATAGCAAACAGCACTTTTATAGTAAAGCAATTACCATACCACAATGCAGATAACAGTCTAGCAGCAATAACAGTGTCTGTGAGCAAAACCAGGAATTCTGTGGCAATTGGATGTCCTGACAGGCCGATCGTGTACAGCAAATCTTTGGTCTTCTTCAGGTTTAAATCTGGGCACTCTTCAGTGGCTTTGTCACACTCTAATTTGGATGCAGTCTGATTGCTAAGCCTTTCAAAGGATTTCCTCTCGTGGGACAGCAGGTAGAAAGGCCAGACTCAGCCTTTCCACCAATCTCCCACATGAACTATGCAGAAGCAGCTACTCGAATCTCTTGAGCTGTTCACTCTCCAAACTCTACCTCAAGACTGTAATAAACAGATCTGTTCATGCTGCAAAGAAGGACAGTTAGACAAACTACAATATCATTACTATTCTAATAGATAACCAGCAAATAAGTACAGCTTCTACCAGAGCTCCCTCTGCGTAAATAGTGATGGCAGAATGGAG
This sequence comes from Neoceratodus forsteri, assembly GCA_016271365.2. Classification (NCBI taxonomy): domain Eukaryota; kingdom Metazoa; phylum Chordata; order Ceratodontiformes; family Ceratodontidae; genus Neoceratodus; species Neoceratodus forsteri. Next base: position 164,673,248 of record JADMNL010000022.1, on the reverse strand, counting down.
TGATTATCTGGCAGCCCTGGTGGGACTCGAGCATAGAAACACTCAGCCCCCTCCCAGATTAAATAAGCACCACGTTATAGTCAACTCTTAAAGAGACAGAGCATAGAGGCACTAAGGCACTCTCATACAAACACTTTTAAAATGCTAAGACACAGCATACCAGCCTGGAAGTGGGCATTTAGGCACACCCAAGGAAGATTTTCAGGAACCCCCATTTGTAGGGGGGGTTACAATAAGAACTCGAGGCCCAAGATACCCAGCTGGTTAATAGGAATGTGGCAGAGAAAGTGAGGGAAAAGGGGGCAGCCTTCCAGAGGTACAAGCATACCTTGAGGAAGGAGGACAGAGAGGTCTATGCAGAGAAAGCTCAAGAAGCAAGGCAAGTGGTTTAGGCAGCCAAAGCTGCAAAAGAACTAAGGCTGGTGCTGGGGCTCAAGGAAGGGGAAAAGGACTTCTGTTACATAAAGGAGAGAAGAACCATAAGGGACGTGATTGTTAGGATAAAGAGGGAAGGAGGATAGGCAGAAAATGATGAGGATCAGGCAGAGGCACTAAATGAGAACATTTGCTCTGTCTTCACTAGGAAAAAGGATGGACATATGCCACAAGGGAAAACTGGGGGGAAGACTTGGGGGGGGGGAGGAATCTGATGGGGTGATTGGGGTTGACAGGGGTTTTAAAGGGTCTTAGGGACCCTTGGGTGGACAAGACACCTAGCCCAGATGGAGTGTACCCAATGGTCCTGAGAGAACTGCAGAAGGTACTAGCAACCCCCTTGGTGGACCTGTTTAACACCTCACTGGAGAATGGGTGCATGATTCAGGACTGGAGGACAGCACATATGGTGCCACTCCACAAGGGAGGTCCCAGGGATGAGCAGGGTAACTACAGACCAGTCAGCTTAACCTCCACAGTGGGCACGTTAATGGAGACCATTATAAAAGAAAGGCTGGTGTACTTCCTTGAAGTAAAAGATCTCCAGGATGATAGGCAACATGGGTTTGCCAGGGGAGATCCTGCCAAACAAACATGATAGACTTTTTCAACTGAGTCACAAGGTCATTAGACAGGGGCAGGCAGTGGACATCCTATATCCAGACTTCAGCAAGCAGTTCGATTCACTGCCACATGGCAGGCTGATCAGCAAGCTGAGTGATATGGGAACAGGAAACAAGCTGCTATTATGGGTCAAGAGCTGGCTGTGGGACATGAACCAGAGAGTTGTGGTAGTGGGGGAACTATCCAAACCTAGACCTATAACCAGCAGGGTCCCACAAGGCTCAGTACTCAGACTAGTACTATTCAACATCTTTATTGCTGACATAGTGGAAGGGATCAAAAGTAAAATTTGCCTATTTGTAGACAATACTAAGCTCTGTGGGAGGGTTGACACAGATGAGAGGAGACAGGAGCTCAAGGAAGATCTGGCTAGGCTAGAGAAATGGTCAGGCATCTGGCAGTTGGGATTTAATGCAAAAAAATGCAAGGTCATGCCCCTGGGAACTAAGAACCCAGGGGCAAGATACTGGCTGGGGGGGCATGCAGGTGACCATCTCAGAGGAGGAAAAGTATCTAGGGCTGTTGTTAAGGGATGACATGAAACACTCTGCACAATGCCATAAGGTGGCAGCCAAAGCAAATAAAATGTTTGGCCATATCACCAGAGGAATCACCTCAAGGAGGGAGGAAATTATTCTGCCACTGTACAGGTCACTGGAGAGACTACACCTAGAATAATGTGTACAGTTCTGGTGGCCTTAAAGGACATCAAGCTTCTGGAAGGGGTGCAGTGGAGGGCAACCAACATGATCCAGGGCATGTGGGATAAAACATATGAAGAGAGGCTGTGGGAGCTCAGCATGTATTTCCTGGAGGACAGAAGGGAAAGAGGGGACATGATAGAAATCTTCAGGTACACAAAGGGTAAAAACAGGGTTGGAATGGAGGGCATCTTCTATTTAAGAGGGGAGGATACAACAAGGGGGCATAGCCTGAAACTAGTGGGAGCTAGATTTAAGAAGGAACTGAGGAGACATTTTTTCACTGAAAGTGTGGTGTCAGGGTGGAATGAGCTGCCAGAGGAGGTAACATCAGTGAATGTGGTGGCCAGTTTCAAAGGGGGGTGGGACAGGGTGAAAAAGAAAATTAGAGCAGGAGGAATCTGTATTGAGAAGTGGTAGAGATGGAAGAGGGAGAATGGAGTGGGGGTAGAAGACCCCTTAAGGGAAAGGGGGGGGGCAGCTCCAGGGAACTAGACTGAGCTGCATACTCAAGCAGACTTGATAGACCAATAATGTCTGTTTCTGCTGGCAGTTTTGTATGTTCATAAAAAAGACCCCATCACTGATTCACCAAGACTATGGAAACCCGAAACTCTAATATTTTTTTCATTTACCTACTTTGTTTGCTTTGCATTCTTTAACCCTAATGTCTGCATGCCAGCCCAGTGGCATGGAGGGCAGAGGCACTCATGCCTCACCTGTCATTACACTGGTGAGCCAGGTTCAGGAATGACCCTGGGCCACTCAGGGGCCTATATCTATTATCAGGTTAATGCACTAGCAGCTGTTTTGGCTCTGACCAGAGTTTGTACTCTATTCTTATCTCCTGTCTTGTATAATACCCCTTTTTCCCCATTTTGAGTCCACTTTAATACTTTTTATTACATTTGAAATAAAGGAAAACTTTTTAAAATGGTGTGGTCCAGGTTTTCGTCAGTGTTCTGTTTTTTTTTTTTTGTTTGTTTGTTCTTGTATTTTTTAACAAACATTATTTAATGCCAATTTTCTGGATACTAAAATGAACTACAATAGCATACAGCAGGCAGTGTTCCTTGACCATATGGGACAATAGGTGTAGAAAAACAACCAAGACTACTGGTGAAAGCCTTCTCTGAGCAATAATAAGACGAATGTGCCTTTCATTATTTAAAGTGCTAAAGCAGACTCAGAATGGGAAAACAATTGCAGTGTTACTGGCAAACAAGATATTTGGTAAGGGGCACTCTACAGTGGAAAAAGGTGGGGCATTTTTAAAAAAAAATTTTTTTCTTCTCTCCTAGCTGGCAAGGCTCTGTCCCCTGGTCCCCATGTACATTGACTCCCCTGTCCCCTGCACTCATCTGGAGACTGCAGTAATCTGTACCTATGGGCCTCCCTCTGGAGGGAATGAGAGGGAGGATACAGAATAGAGATATGCTTATCCAGCAAGGTAGTGTGTGAGAGAGAGTGGAGCCTCATGTACAAAGCACCATGTAGCTCGGTGTAGGATAGTTGTTTTCCTGTATGGTTCCCTCGACACTGGGGACATGCAGTGATGTCAATGGCCTGTCATGTGTGTTCCCACACATTGCATGCTAATGTGTGCCCCAGTGGCAATCCCAAACCAGAGGCCATTAACTGGCACACCAGTTCCTGGTCACCGCCATGAGTCAAGATATTGATGGAAGCCAACCCCCCCCCCCGCCTGGAGGAGAAGAGCTGTCCATTAGATGCTCATCCTCCTCCAACACCAGACCCTCCAGTGCTTCAAGCTTGTTCCAGAACCCAGATTGGAGTCACAAATGGCAGGCAGACCGGCCTCTGTGTTGGAAACACTTTTGACTGTAACGTGCACTGCTGCTTTAAGATGATTTCTATACTTCATTAAATCATCATTCTGATGGCTGCCCTCAATTCCTCCACATTCAGGGTATATCTTTCCAGTGGAAGTCACAACACTGCTCTGAGACTGTTAGGCATAAACATGCAGTTTTGAGATAAATTGCCCTTACTTGGTCTACATATGTGAAAATATTTTAGTAGTAAAGCTGCATCCAAAATACTAAATTCTCCCAGATGAAACAGTCACATGGTCCTTAGATTTCTGTTAATTTTTTTGATACCATGTGGACACCAAACATGTTCTTGTGTTCAGCATACTTAAAGGTAAAGCAATGAGCCCTGATACATTTCAAGAATATGTTCTAACAGGAAGTTATACCTCAGAAACTTAGCAGTGTAAAAACATCACTGAGAAAGATGCTAAACATACACTACAGTAGGTCAATGTTTCTCAAATGAGGTCTCTTACCATTAATAACATGCATTTCAAGTGAAAATACATCAGGGACCTGATTTAATTATACCGTGTGAAAGGTAATTTGGTATATCAGGGGTTTGGGGTATAACGGGGGTTGGAGCTTGAAATGAAACAATTAAGGAGTTAAGACACCAATATGATTTTGTGGCCACACTTTCAGCCCAGCAGGATTTGGGGCTCTAGAACCACTCTGCAAGGTTTCCTGCTGCAGCTCTAGAAGTGCTCTTGACTTGCTCTTCAGAACACATTGGCCAGTCATATCCTATTCCATCAGTCTAAAGACTTTGCTGTATCTCTGTTCTTCCATGTAATTCTAATTGAGTGTACTGAAATCTCTCTTGCTGTGGCCCACTGCAGACTTAACAATTGTGGAGGTGACAGTATTCCCTATGTGGCATGACTGGGCAGACTGGGTGGGCCAAGCGGTCCTTATCTGCCGTCAAATTCTATGTTTCTATGTTTCATGGGATGACTGGATACCTTCCTACTTAGAAGCAGCTTTATATGAGATACAGTGGTGCCAGCCAGGATTAATGAGCTTCATTGACAGCTCAGTCGGCGGGCCGGCTGTGGAGGAGAGTGAAGGGCTGTGCCAGTCTGCCGGTGCCACTGCCAGGATTTAGGATGGGGGTGGGAGTGGGGTTGTGGCAGGGACATCTGGCTGCTGGGGAGGCTGGGTGGGGTGTGCTGGATCACCAGGGAATTGGATTTATGGGAATTGGGGAGGGGATCAGATTTGGGAGGGGGTTTAAAATTTACAAAAACACCACTAGACCACCAGAGATTTTTTTTTTCTTTTTAAAGGATAATATTAAGGACTAAAGGAGAATATATGGAGGGATGCAGTTGGGAGGGTTACTGTACATTTCCATGGTGGTGGCAGGGTGGGTTATTACCAGGTAGTGTGGAAGGACCACTAGCCACCATGGATAATTTAATTATGTACAATTAATTACATATGGGACAGGTGGGGGGAGGGACTGCTAGCCATCAGGGATCTATGTAAGCAATAATACATGACAGGTTGGGCTTTATTGGGAAATAATGGAACACCCAGGGGCGTAATGAGGCCCAACGCCATAGGCAGAGGGCTTTATAGCCCCTGGAAGGTCCATTGTTTTCCAATGAAGCCCATCCTGGAGGGTATTATTGCTCTTAGAAAATGAGCTACATGTAATGATTTTTTATGTATATATTTGAGAATTAAACAAAATACTACAAAATTATTAAAAACTAACTTTATGCTGCTTTGTTTCTAAAGTAGTCCCTCTACTGGTGTACTTGCCCAAAACTCACCAGTAGAGGGCAGTGAAACATTTTAAATATTCCTTAATTGCTCTTGAAGTATCCCCCCCAGCTCAGCTGCATTCCTTTTTCCTATCTGGAAAATGAACCTGGTAACTGTAGAGGTGACTGCATTATTTAAATGTACAGAAGTTAATTTTTGTACAAAAATAAAGGGAGATAGATCTGTAGTTTGAGTTGAGTCGAGGTTACTGAAGGACACAGTTAAAGAAAGTGCTGTCTAGTAGTAGCACTGTGCACGCAACATGCTAGTGCTACTCATTTAAACACGGAAACTGTTTTTTTTTATTACTGTGTGAAATCTCTGTATGAGTTGGCAGAGTGTGTGCCACTTCTGTGTGGAAGGTGTGCTAAATACAAGGCTATATCTCTAGTCAGCCATGGTATTGGGAGGCCAGCATCATAACTGAAGAGAGGAACGGCACTTTTGAACTGTCCCATAGATTGAGTTGCGATGCCGGCTAGCGGCAGTAATGTGGTGGGGAAACATTATCGGAATGGAAGTCAGGGTCCAGCTTTAGGGAATCAGTCAAGAAGCTTATGTTGCTTTCTTTTATTTGTTTACAATGTAATTTTCCCAGTCTGAGTAGCAGTATAAGGATGGGGGGGGTCTCTCTTGTGCTAAGCGACAGAAAACATGGCCAGCATTTCAAATTTTCAGGGTGTTTTTAGCCAATTAGAAAGCAAACTGGGAACCACTGGAAAATGCTACACTGTGAAGTGACATTTGAACTGGCTCTTATTTTTGGCTGGGCATCTATTGAAAAATAGGTGCCCAGGTTGGAAGTGGTTTTAGCCAGTCAGGAATCAGAATTCATTCTTGCCTTTTTCTAATTATTTATAACTTATTACTAAGTTATACCCACTCTAAGGTAAAATTTTGCCTGTGGAGGGAAGGTGAAATTTCATTGCAGAAGGTGAAATATTGCCCCTGGAAGGTGAAATTTTGCCGAGGTGAAATTCTGCCTTCTGCGGGAGAATTTCACGAAGTGCTCTGTGATGCCAATTTGCCCACTTCGCCGGCACTCTGTGGGTGAAATTTAAATTCGTTGCATCACTAGTCAGGATGCAGTGCAATGTCTTGCAGTATTACTGCAGAGTACTGCAGTATGCTGCAGGAACAGTGCAATTCTACGGCATGTCATCCATTTTATCATGCAGTGTTTTGTGACATCATTTACTGCAAGCAACTGCATTGCATCATGTCTGGCAGCACTTAATCTGCAGGAATGGTCCCATAGAGAAATATCTGTCCTTTTTGCCTTTTTGTATTCAGTTTCAGTGGAGGGGTATAATTGCTTCATGAGCTGTCATTACTGGGAACAAAACAATCTGTAAAAAAAAGAACAGAAGCAGCTAGCTGGAGAAAAAATATATTGCTACTGTTTACTTGTGGCAGAATGTTGTATGTAGCTACTTGTAGATATTATCCCTAAAGTTTTAATAATAATTTATTCAAAAGCTTGCAGTCAGTATGTCTAGATTACAAATACATGCACAGGCATAGAGCAATAGTACTCTTGTGTTTCCAATAGCTGCAACAATACCAGTGTTACTATCAACACAAGTAAATAGTTACTATTTTAAAAGTTTCACACTGCAAGCAATAATAGAATTATTGTGTAATCACTGGAGTAAGGCACAGCTGGAATTTCAATTCATCTTGCAAGCTGATCATCTTCTATACAAGTCATAAAGGCAGTATGAAGAATAATTATTGAAATAAAACTGCACCGAGTGTCACTAGTGTTTTAAGCAAGATACAATTTCAGTACAAACTTTCTGAAATAAAAAAAAAATCTTTAAAGGCTGGGCTGTTACTAACAATATACCAGTGCGGAATTAGATTAATCTGAATTCAAGGAATTTCAGTAGAAATCTATTAAATTTCATGCTGTTCCATACAAATCTGTGAGGTTTCTGGAATTATTTTTTCTGGTCATAACACATCCATCTACTGAGCTAGAGACTACCTTCTGGCAAGATTACTTGTTTTACTGTAGGTGTCCTTAGAGCATGCCAAATACAATTACATTTGGATGAATTAATAGCCCCAAACTTGAAGGGGCTTAAATTTAGATTTTTTTTTTGGGGGGGGGGACTGCATGAAAATATTTATCTGCTTATAATCCAGCCACATTTGGAGCAATATATGTACAAATTAGTGTGCATGATCTTTTTTGGAAGGGTCTTGAACACAATTACATGTGGACACAGTTTGCATACAAATATCTAAGGTGCAGGGATTCATAATTTCACTATATAATTGTCTGTAAACATTTTTGAAAATGTTCTAAACATGTAAATGTATGCAATTCACTGCTTCTATAGGTATTGCTCTGAAATTGGGCATGCATAGCGGTTCCACATCAATACAGCGACATCGTCATTGTCAACATCCCCAACATCAATGGGAACAAAGTCAACTGTCAGCAGTGTTCCCATAGGGAAGAATTGTTTTTTTTTTTTGTGGGGGCTATGCCACCCGCACCCCCCATCTCTAAAACAAACAACTTTGAGTCAGAGTTAATTTGGGTGGAGGCACAACACCAGGAATCGCTGCATCTGCAGACAGCGGACCACCACAGTTACCAGTCTTGACCTGGCAAGATTTGCCACGGTGGTGGTGCTCGCTGTCAAAATGTCATTGTGGTGGTGTGCTACCAACCTACCACGCATGGCCAAGGTGAATGAAGCCTGAAATCTAAGAAAGCTGAGGTCGTTTGAAGTTTACAGTGGAAATACTACAAATTATTATTGGCAAAATGTTCTCAAATATTCATGATAGCATAATAAGGGATGGTTCCAAAATTCAGATCGTAGATTTTAATGCTCACAGTGCGCTTATCAGCACTGCATCTGATAATCTGAGCTGAGCTGCTTGCAGTCCTCTAATTCCATTCTAGGTGATTACTTTGCCATCACTTCTTTTGTTTTAACTTGATCAGATGGACTCAGCTGAACTGCTTGACCCCCTTACATCACCCTTATTCTTCGGTGATTCACTCTCTTAAAATAAGTCAACTACTCCTTTTCCTGTCTGATCAATCTCACTGAAATAGCCAGAATTCCTTCTTTTTGGTGCACCAGTCATTTTCTTCCCCATCTGCATCTCTTTGCTTGCCTCTGAGTCCGAGACTTACAAGTACATGAGGCTCTCAGATCAGTCAATTTTGCTTGGTGGGATACTTCTATGGCCAGTGTTCAATCTGGAATTGTACCTCTATGCTTCTTACTCGAAGTGGGGGCCTCCTATTTGTATGCTACCCAGCTTAGCTGTCCTTTTCTTCAATAACCCATGCATCTAATTATTGTCTCTGTTGGCCCCTGCACTATATGTCTCTCCAACTGCAATCCATTAATTTAAATCACCCAGACTGCACTGTACCATGACAGGACAAATACCCCTTCCCTCTTGACACATCTGCATCACATCCTGAGTATACTGGTATTGCTTGCCACAGAATACCCTTTAACATGACAGTAAATGAGGAAGACCCTAAATTTTCAACAGTCGTAGCAAAACTTAGCTTGTCTTATTTACATTACTGTCATTCCTCACACCTCCAGAGCCATGAAGCCCTCTAGCCACCTTTCCCATTAGGAACTGCTGTAATTCAATAAATGACTTCCTCGTAGCATGTACTCCCTATCACAATGCACAGAACAGTCAGTTTCTCCCACTAGCTGCAATGCTTCACTCTGGATCACGCTAATGTGACCTTATAATGGAGTATGTCCATCACACTCCTATGCTCATCAACTCCATCACAATCCAACAGCAGCATCGGTTTTGGCATAGGCTTAGAGAGGAGCTGAACCAAACCCCACTTGATTTAGAGTTTTCCCTTTATGACCTCACTGCTTTGCATGCTCTAATTGCTGGTTGTCCCACAGGTAGAGGAGGAGTGTTGGAGAGGAGTATTAACAAGTAACACCTGAGCTCAATAAAGGGAGAGGGTGAACAACTGGAGAAAGAAATGTTTTTTTGTGACATCCAGAGAGACTGAACTGCAAGAATGATTTATAAAGCTAAATGCAAGCTCTTTTGTTTCTTTTGCTGAAGTAAAGCAGTTTTCATTTAAACTTAACTGGTGCTTAGAGTGTTCTCTCAGTGGGTGTTCCATGAGAAATTTCCAGGTTCATTTCCCTGTTACTGAACTGTATTGCAGACTGGGAAATCACCTTGCCTGCATTAGCATCAAGGTCCTAAAATGACCCTTCAATTCTCCTGCTACTTTTAGAATTGAGTCCTTTATCAAGACAACCATATTACTGCTCTCAGCAGCCTGTTCCAGTGTTTTATTTGACAGGTCAGGTGTATGGCTGGACAAAATTCATGGCTATGGCTTCCACAATAGTATAACTAGATCCCACAATTTTCAAAAAGACTCATGAAATTCAAGTTTAGTCTTCCACTGCCTCTATGTCCTCCATCACGGAGAGGACCAGCCCCTTCCTACCCTTCTATACCATCTAAATATGAAATATCCATGAACTACAAGATCCCACTTGTGATTGACTAAAGCCCAAGTTTCTGTCACTGCAACTATAGCTGGATTAACCTCCACCATTAACACCTGGAAGTTACTGATTTTGTTCTTTAGACTTCTGGCATTCAGGCAGATACTGTATCTCTCCAAAAGTCCCCTCTCAGAGGTGCTTGGTTTTGACTCTAGCCACACTATCATTAGCTAACCCCTCTCCTTCGAATCTTTCCATTTTGGTCAGTATTTCGTTCCCCTCCCTCTCCATTCCTTTTGTAATCATTTTTCTTTAATTCTCTGTGTCTTCTGTGAGATGTTATCAAAAGCTACAGATTATCTAAGCACTGATGTAGCAGGCTGGTTTACTTTATTGCTTTCATTTCATTTCATGCTATGATAGATATACAGTTAGAAAAATCAAAGAAAACGGTGCACCCACATCCCCAAAAGCTCTGTATGTATTACAGTATGCACAATATCTAAAGCTATTTAAGAAACAGCACCCTTGACACAACATGTATGTTCCCAAAAACTTTATTACACAAATTATTAGTGGCAAAACAGATATATATACATACTGTTCTCTGTATGAGCTGTTAAAAGACACACACTAGAGGAGGAATATCAGCAGTTCATATCCAGCAGCAGCTACAATGGCAGAACACTGATGACTAGACCTTATGTTTCAGCTCGGTGGGCACGGCTTCATCAGATCTCTGATTTGATTTGTTGTGTTGTTTGTGTAATGACTTTTTTGGAAAATACATGTTGTGGTAAGAGTGCTGTTATTTTAAATAGCTTTAGATATTGTACATAGTACATACAGAGCTTTTGGGGAGGTGAGTACACCATTTTCTTAGTATTTTCTATTAGTAGTTTTATTCGGTGCACCACCTAATATCCCTCTGGTGGAGCACATATCTTAAGTTTTCACTAGATATGCATTTAGCAAGAAACATTATCATAGCTTTATGCAGTTTGATAAGTGAATGGAATGATACTTGTCATTTCATTTTATGCTAAAACATGTATCAGAGAACTATATTATCTTTACCTTATGCAGTTTGACAGTTGACTAGGATGGTACTCTGTTAAAGGAATAGAAGGCAAATACAATTTGGAAGTGCATACTACTAAAAGAAATGCAAAGTCCAATAACAAAACATAGTAGTATGATGATTTAAGGACCGAAGGGGTAGTCCTTCATGTCCCGTCCTCTTTTCAAACACAGATATAAAGTATAAAGTATAAACATCATTTAACAAATTCCCTGGAACTCTGCTACTCAGGGTACCTGGAAAATGTATGTAATCAGAAAGTTTACAGTATCCAACAGTTGCTTTCTAGAGCAGACATTTCATTTTCTGCTGTAAGAGATACAGTGAGATGCATTATCTTGCTGTAATGCATTTTGCTACATGACTAGCATGGTATCTGAAAACAGTGCTGTATATAAGAAATAAACATAATTAAAATGGGAGAGATTAGTAGATGACAATGAATTGATGACTGACTAAAGCTGAAAACATATTGGTGTATCATAACAGTGAGGAAAGTAGTGAACTGTGGGTTTGTGGAATTCTTAAACTCCCTTCTGATGATCTATTTGTCAATTAGGGCTAGACAGCCATTATTATCAGTGCAGTATCATAATTAAATTTCACTGTAAAATATTATTCAAATTTGCATGAACTATTTCTAAGCAGATGTGAGTTATAAGGGTAACAATGTATTCCCTAATGTTAGTTCAACGCTCACAGACACCGCACTGTTCAATCTCATTCTAGTTTGCTGAATGTTTCCTGTATTTGTGTGAGGGGTTCTATGGTTACCACACACTGTGGAGCTCAGTACACAGTAATACATGGCAGAGTCAGACATCTTCAGCCAAGAGAGAGTCAGTGGGAAGGTTTTGCTGGTTTTGTCTAAAACAGCTAATGCTCTTCCATGGATCTTCAATGGATAATCTTCAGGTTTTGTAAGATCTTGAACGAGAAGCTTAGGTGATCCTTGAAAATCCTGGATATACCAGAACATGCTGTAAGCAGCTGTATCATATGAACAGTCTAAGGTAATATTTGTTCCCTCATATGCTGTTACAGAACGTCTCTTCTGGGTCACCGTATCACCACAACATGCCTCTGCAAAATAATAAAAGAATTAGACATGCTATGGTCACAGATAAATTTATTATCTCCAACTTGTATGGTAACAATAGATTACTGGATGGTGCGTAAATTAATATCTGTATTTATTGTACATTTTCTATCATTACTTCCAGTCCAGTGCTGTACTTACCATAATAAAAGTGTGCAAATGTATATAACATTTTGATACATTGTCTGCCTAGAACTGGAAACAGTGAATCCACATTGAAAATTCTTTATGTGACCCTTCAACAAGTAACATTTTTCTGTTTGAGTGTTTCTTTTCTTATGGTTGGGTTTCCTGTGATGTCATATCTATTGCACAGAAGCAGAAAGAGGAAGTGTGTGTGTGTGTGTGTGTGTGTGTGTGTGTGCCTGCTACATTTTACATTAAAATGTTTTTCTTTTGAACGCTGATTTACATTTACTCTGGCATCAAGGGTGCTTGAGATGCTAAAAACTGGCTGCAACAGAATTTTTGAGGGGTCATGGCTGCTTTGAGATATGAGTTTCTGTCAATTTCAGATCTCAGACTGCAAATGGGTATGTTGTCTGTGACACTGATCTGGGATTTCAGGAAGTTAACAGGAAAGATTGGCGACTCTCTTCTTGGCAATAGGATAAGAGCAGGCTTTTAACTGTGGGTGGGGATCAGTGACTTCTGGCAGACTGGGTATATTGTAACTTATTATGCAACTTTTATTTACATCATGTCTCTGCAGTTTGCTTTCATTTAAACTCCTTGCACCCAGAAGCTCTTTTTTGAAGTCCGAACCATCCATTACTTAACCTGATACAAAATGGCCACACAGAGTACAATGAGTCAAAACAAAAGTGCATGTTAGTGCTGAAATGTTAACCTAAACACTTTTATTCCATTTTGGATTGCTCCTTATCTTAGTTTCCCTGTTTCTGCTAAAGAACACAGATTTTGGCAATTTTCTCTTGTGCGTGTCTATCTCTGCAAGCAATCTGTCACAGGTACTCATAAAACAGCACAGATGTTGTCTATGTACTTTCTTATTATGTGGCAAGGACCAAGCTAAAGTTTAGAAATAAATAAAATAGTCTGCTTTTTGTCAGACATTTGTATGACACATTCAGCAGCTTAAAGGAGTGTTTTCCTATAGACCTTTTTTCTCCCTGCCTCTGTGATATCTGGCAGCACCCCACCTCCCAGCCCCATCATCGACCTTTTCATAGCCTTGCAGCTTATCCAACGCTGGTATCCAGACCAGGACCACTATGTGGTGGGTGGACACTGGTCAGTCATGTCAGTTGTGTGAAAGTCTGCTGGGGGCGGTGCCTATTTTCCATCAAAGTCATGGTTTTCCCTCCAAGGTACTGTATACAAGGATAATCAGCTGCAGCTAGCCTGGGGGTAGGAGACATGGACAAGAGAGGGCAGGGCAGTGACACTTAAGGTGCTGGTCTAGAAACATAATGATGTAGTTTGGTAATAATAACTTGCATGCTGTGTGAGCCTGAGCAAACCAAGTCACTTAACAACACTGTAAATTTGAGACAGAGCTGAAAAAAGCTTTGGCTCACTCTGCCTTTCCCAGCCAAACATTGAAAAATAAATGTACAAAGGACACACCTCTGCATGGCAGACATGTGGGTCAGTTAGGCCTTTTTCTGTTGCCCAGATTAAACACTTTTGTATTTCTGACACATGCCAGGGCAAGTGATTGTAATTTACCACCACGCATTGTCTGTCACTCTTGAGTGCTCTCTCAGATTCTTGACTTCTTGCTCTCAGATTCTTTAGTTTTCTCTCTCTCTCTCTCTAACCCCTTGCAGTGTGTTTGGATTTGATTCTGTTTAAATATGCTGCAGATTTACTATTTGTCTTTTCAATGAGGTTTGGCTACATGTACCACATCAGTTCTGATCCAAGCTACAATTACAGTGCAACAGGATCTGTCATCACCCATGTGATCTGTACTTGCAAGGAAAGGGACAGAACAACAAACAAGTTTTAGTGGTTGACAGGCAAGCTGTATAATTAAAGTAAACCTTTCCCAGCTGTACTTTCACTCCCCCTATTACTCCCCCTCCAGTAAAAAATCCCGTTGAATACTTATCTTTGCTGTAAGGACAGAATGCGTGTTAAGCCTTTCCTACCTATGGTGGCACCACCCCCACCCCACCATGAAAAAATCCTGATAAATAATACTTACCTCTGTTGGTCAGACACAGTGTGGTATTTGAAGATCATTAACGGATCCTGTCTGGGAATCTGTAGGAGAGCAGTACAGTAGTGGTGGTCCAGTAGTACTCATCTCATCATCAATCACATCAGTGGTGGTGGGCTGGATTAACATGATAAGTCAAATGCAGTTGAAATCATAGGTAATAGCAATTTCTGTGTAGCAGTAGGACTCAAGCTATTCCACCTCTGAACAAGCATTTGTCAATGTCGAACGTTCACTTGCAGGTTTGTGCCAGGATGGGTAACAGAGGGTGTCGGGTGAACTGCACACAGAGGGAGGGAGCAGGGAGTTTTACTTAGATGCCTGGTGACTGAGGGGGAATGGAGGGCGTGCTTCAGTGACCTTGTGTAGTTATTTCAGACTGAGTTCTTTATTGATGTTATTGTAGTATCTGTTTGTATTACTGTTTAAAATGGTTGTGTGTCTATTTTATTTGTCTTGCTTGTCTTAATTGTAAGGTGACCAGGGGCTGTGGGATTGAGCACCATAGAAATAAGGTTTGCCTTGACTTGCCTATTAGTGCATAATGTACAGTCATCCTGGTGTAAAGCACATCACACAATATGCAAAGCAGTCCTCCTACAACCAGAACTCTCTCGAATCAGTCCCTTAGCAAGCAGTCTTGATCTTCCATCACTAACAGGGCAGCTATCTTAACACTGTAAAAACCTTCAACTGGGCCCTAAACATAAAACTACCTTAAATAAAAAAAGTAAAAAAAAAAAAGTAAATGTTGTTTCCTTGGTCATCACACTCTCCTTACACACAGAAACAAATTAGAAATATTGCATATTTATATTTTTTGGTAGATACATACGGGAGAGAAGGAGCTGCAAGGATCAAACAGTGAGGATCAGGAAGGATGGGGGGCAAAGAAAGGGGCGGAACAGGCAGAAGCACTGAATGAGTACTGAGGGTGGTCAGGGGAGAGAGGGGTAACAGCTGGGGTGATCACTGAGGGCAGAGTGTTGGAAGGTCTAAGTGCTCAGAGTGTGGATAAGGCACGAGAAGCAGATGGCATACATGCCAAGGTGCTGAAGGAATAGGCAGACATCCTAGCTAGGCCACTGGCAGACCTATTCAATACCTCCCTGGACACTGGGTGCATATCACATGACAGGAGGATGGCCCACGTGGTACCCCTCCATAAAATGGCACAAAGGATGAACAATGCAGTTACAGACCAGTAAGCCTAACATCCATTTTGGGGAAGCTGACAGAGACAATCCTAAAGGACAGACTGTGTCCTGTCTGGAAGACTATGGGCTCCAGAAACAGTCATCAGCATGGGTTTGTCTCGGGAAGATCCTGTTGGACTAACCTGATTGAGTATTATGCCTAGGTAATGAGGGAATTGAGCAAGGGCCATGCTGTAGACGTCACATATTTGGACTTCAGCAAGACCTTTGATTCAGTGCCCGATGAGAGGTTGGGGAAAAGCTGGCATATGTAGGGGTGGGGACTAAGATTGTGAAATGGATTGATAATTGGCTGCAGGGGAGACAACAGAGGGTAGTGTTGTGGGGAGCTCTCAACTGCAATGGCTGTGACGAGTGGAGTGCCACAGGGATCAGCACTGGTGTGCTGTTTGGGACATTCATAGCACACATCTCACATGGCATCAGGAATAAGATCAGTCTGTTCGCTGATGGCACCAAGTTGGGTTGGTGGTGGTAGGCAACATAGCAAGATGGCAGGAGCTGCAGGATGACCTGGCCAAAATCAAGGAGTGTTCAGAAGTGTGGCAGTTGGGGCTCAATGCTTAAAAGTGCAAAGTACTGCCCTTTGGAGCAAAATAACTCAGGGAGGGTTTATGAGCTGGGAGGAGTGCAGCTAGGTCCCCCTGAAAAGGGAAAGGATTGAGGGGTGGTTATAACGGGGGAAAAAGAACAATACAGAGCAGTGAAGGAAGGCAGTGGCAAAGGCCAAGAGGGTGCTGGGATGTACTGTGAGAGGAATCTCCCTCAGGACCAGGGAGGTGATCCTGCCTCTCTACAGGTCACTGGTCAGGCCACACCTGGAGTACTACATGCAGTACTGGTGCCCATATCTGAAGAAGAATGTAAGATTACTGAAAGGTACAATGCAGAGTGACGAAGATGATCCAGGGATTGGAGGACAGGCCATACGAGGACAGGCTGAGTGAGTTGAATATGTACTCCCTGGAGGAGAGAAGGGATTGGGGGGCTATGATTGAGAACTGTAAGTACTTAAAAGGGATAAACAAGACATGCACTGAAGAGATATTTAAGTTAAGGATGGGGAAGTGCATGAGCGAGCATGGTCTTAGAGTGGAGTGGGGAAGATAATAGAGGGAACTAAGGAGACACTTTTTCAAGGAGAGGGTTGTGGCAGAACGAAACACTGAGGAGATGGTATCCTGTAAAACAGTGGGTAGTTTCAAAAGGGGATGGGACAGGGTGAGAGGGGGGATAATTGTGAATGGGAAGGGGATGGGGTAGCTGCAAGGTAAGGGTGCTAGCTGTACACTCAAACAGACTTGAAAGACCATGTGGCCCGTTGCTGCTGGCAAATTCATATGTTCATATTACAACTGTTTCTTTGCTGACTATGAAAAACCCTCTATCTGTCTTTACCTGCTCATTGGGGAAACCTCTTCTGCTTGCCCTGACAGTGAGATAACTGAGTATGTGGCTGTACAAGAGAACTTTATAGTATATGGTTAGGGTTTCTTGTGTATGGAAAATGGTGGTTTTTCCAAATCTTGTTGTAGGACAGCTGAAAGGTCACAAAAGGTGTTGTATGATTGTTCTGATGTCACATCGATAGTACAACAACTTTTCAGCCTTGAACTGCTAACCAACTGGCTGAAACAACTATGATTCAAAAATTCTCACAAAATGCTGATGTTGCGTAGTGAGAAGTTGGGCAAGCAGGTGATTAGGATAGTTTGGACACAGACTGCCATACTGGGGTCCATGTGTCGAAACTATCAATTAGCCAGTGTACTTTCTTTCTTTTTTTTTTAAATCACCAGTGCAGTTATAGGCTTACAGCAGAGCACAACAGCAACTAGTATCTTTGGGGAGCAGAGCAGGAATGTAAAGAGGACTGGTCTGGGAGCAAGCAGGATAATGAAGTCAAGAAACTCTAGGCACCTTGTGAAACTGAACTCTGTGCATTTCATAGAAGATACATTATATAAATAGTGGATGGGCGATCATCCATCTTAGACTGTGTTTCCATCTTGGCAGTTGATGACATCATGGAGACCTCTTGAGTCTCACTCACGAGGTCTGTACGATATCCTCAACTCCCTTGATAGTAACACAGCCTTGTTGAGGATGGTCACCCATTCACTATTCTATGTGTATGTGTGTGTGTGTGTACTGTATGTTAGGAGAGGAACAATCTGCCAGTGGAACAGAGCAGAATTTTGAATCTCTGTGTTCCATGGTAAATATTACATGGCAAACACTCCAGTTCTTCAATGTGGGAAAAGAGAGAAAAAAAAAACAGGATGAAGAAAGTATGCAATAATAATTCCTAAACAAAAAGAAAAGGTTGGAAAACACTATTACATAGGCAGAGGCAGACCCAAACTGCTCAAATATATTCCTGAAGTTTATAAAAGCATGTAAATTACAATCATATATGGGTATTTTCAACTGAAATTTATTCCCTTCCCCCACCACCACCACCTTCACGACCACCAAGAAAAGGCAGCATAGCAGGTTTAAAGTTTTGAAGTAATTTCCATTAAGAAACAGTTCTTGTATTGATCTGAAATGCAAGGTAATTTTTTTTGTCTTATAAAAAGGTGTCACACACAGTTTTCATTATGTTGTATGTGTTTTTGCTAATCCCCCAGTTACCAGAATAGGGGTTATTTTTTCAGAGTTAAAATGGAAGCACATTTCAATGAAAAAGTCAAATATTCATCTTTTTAATATACTTGCTTCTTGTTTTCATTCCTTTTAAGCAATGAACTTAACTGCCATTTCATAAGAGGACTAAGACATTCCAGGGTGTGCATTGTAATGAAATAACCACACTTCTCACGTGCATTTAAAGACACTGGGCTGAACGTCGTGCCTAACAAAGCATTTCACCATAAAGCACACCCTTTCATGTCTAATTGCTTACTTGAATTCTGAATCATCCATGGGTTAACCTGATACAATGGCCGCCCAGGTAAAAAAGAAAGATGGCATGCTATAAGAAAGCAAACTGCTTTCTGTGAAATGCAGTTAGGTTTACTTCTGATCATATCTCTGCAGCCATCCCCTTTATCTATGTCTCTGTAAAAAACTTAATTCCGGAGTAACCTAGCTGTCTAACAAGCTGGGAGTTTACCCTTTTTCTTAATTTTTAAGGGGGAAAAAAGCTTGATATTGTGTTTTTATTCCCCTTGCTTTCCTGGGTAATCCACAGGAAGACATTTAATATTCCCACGGATGGCTTACTTTCCTTAATGCGCATGTGTGCACTACCCCCCCAAAAAAAAAGAAGACGACATACATACTTACTGCTGGCAAATGTACCCTGGGCTGGCAGAGGCAAAGTCTGACTTCTCTGTCAGGGTACACTTTAATTCCTTTCCCAGCAGTATACATTTTCTTTCTTTTTTTTTTTTTTTTTGTTTGTTTGTGCACTCAGTGGTAAAACCTTGAGGTATGTTCCAGAGTAAACCTGAAAGCAACATCAGAGCTCCTCTCTGTGTAATACTCTAGTGCCTTCAAAATATCATTCAAATTTAACAGTTGAAGTTTTCAGTTAGAAAAGGCTCCCTCAAAGTAAATGCCTGCCTCATTTTCAGTGTGTTTTGCTGTGGTTTTCTGTCCCAGACTCATTACTGCTGAAGATGGTGTTGCATGATTATTTGAGTCCCACTACCAAGACAGCTGTGAAAGTCTGAAGTTCAGTATTATATAATACTGTACAGAATACTTCACTTCAGACTTCCAGAGCCAGTTTATAAAGGGAGCAAATGATGCAACACCACCTTCTGCAGTAATGGGTCTGGGACAGAAAACCACAACAAAACACTGAACATGAAGCAGGCATTAAGTTTGAGCCTTTGTGGGAGGCTTTTTTTGTACATTTTCTAATTGAACTTCAGTTTAGTTTTAAATGACAGTTAAAGTATATTTAAATTCAGGGCATTCGATTCACATTTGAATCACATAGCGTAGGCTAAAAATATTTAAAGGAAAGCTGTCCAAATTAAGATTTCACCCTCCCTAAAAAGACTTACCCCCTGATTAATCATTTCATAGTGGAAACGCAGTTTTATGCTTACTGGAACATAGTTTATTTTTCTTTTGAAAAGTCCAGTGTTCCACAAAATATCAGAACCTTGTATTGAAGAGAGCGGTGCAGTGCTGCAGTTTCTGGCTAAATGGAACTGTGCAGGTTCCGACATTTTGTGGAACAACGGACTTTTCAAAAGAAAAATAAACTGTGTTCTGGTAAGTGCAAAACTGTGTTTCCCTTTCGAAATGCTTGATTGGGGGTTAAGGCTTTTGGGGGGGGGCTCTAATTTGGATAACTTTCCTTTAACATCACCAGACTAGTTGGCCGGGCAGGATAAACCACTCACATGAAGCTCAGTCGTGCTTGAAAATGAAGATTACAATGGACAATGCTGAATATTTATCTGCCTTTCGATGTCTTCTGTGACACACACTACAAATCAGAACAAAATGGGATCAAAAATGTAAAACACTCTTTCAGACACATAATGACAGGAACTCTATTACTCATTCAATTTTGCAAGGGGCTATTTAAAGCCAATTGCAACAAACAATTAAATTTAATTTTAGAACATATTACACTCAACTAACATCTGACATCTAGATCTACAGGGCACCTTTACCCTTTCTTTAGTTGTCTTAAGATAAAGGATTTTATATTTAACAAATTCCTATTGTACAACTAAATCAACTTTTGCAGACACTTGTGCTGTAGAGAATGTCACCTACAGTAATAACCACTCCATTTTTTTTATCAGACTATGTTACTTTAAGACTACTTTTATCTGTATTTCAGATAGTACATGATTGAGTTGAGAGGGCTAATTCTGAGCCACATCCTGTTATGACTTTTTTACTAGGTTTACCCCCCCCCATCTTCACCCATATACTGTGTATTCCTTGGAAAGGAGGGCACTGCAGCACAGCCTAAATATTAATAATGAGCTGAGCTGTGAAAATGAGCTTGATACATCCTGCATACCTCAGTTCGATTCTCACAACAGCCACTTCCATACATACTGTGTGTGGGTGGGTGACTCTCTAGTCTGAGGCCAGCCGACACTCTTTAAGTTCTTTTATCATGCCGTTACTGTTTAGTGGATATTATAGAACACTAGTAGCTCTACCCTAAATGGCATTGTGACATAAACAGCAACAGATGATATGAAAGAATTTGTTTCTTCTCTTGGTAGACATTTTTCTGTATTCATGTCCAGAACATTTGATGACTGAGTCAGGTGTTGAAACAGGCAGCCTGGGTGACAGTAAACTTCAACCTGTAAATGAGTCATAGCTTATGTACTGACAAGAACATTGAACACGTTATTGAGATGAAATAGGATAGGGAAATGCTATGGACTAATGTATCCTTTATTTATCAGCCAAAATATATCTTCTGCAGAAAAATCAT
Organism: Neoceratodus forsteri; assembly: GCA_016271365.2. Classification (NCBI taxonomy): domain Eukaryota; kingdom Metazoa; phylum Chordata; order Ceratodontiformes; family Ceratodontidae; genus Neoceratodus; species Neoceratodus forsteri. Next base: position 164,652,386 of record JADMNL010000022.1, on the reverse strand, counting down.
CCCACTAGTTGGAGTAAAAATATGTCAAAGGGGGGACCCCAGATCCCATCTGTTGGTTTACACATCTCTAGCCACCCATGGTACATAAAATTAAACACTGACAGTAGCTGTGCCTCGCAGTATGGCAGTAAGCATAATTAATTTATTTTACACAGACATGTATCCGTTTTGTTGCTATGAAGTGACACAATTTGGTACCAACATACTACTCAATAGTCCGTGCTGTCCATATTATGATATAGAAACCAAAAGGAAGAGGCATATTGATGGAGACAAGCACAAATGTATCTCTCACCATTAACTGTGTTATTTAAATATTTACTTTTTTTGATGAAAGTATGCAGCAAATAATTTCAAGGAGCACGTCATAATTCCTCGGTCTGCATTTTTGGGCATCATGTATCTGCAGATGTTTGTACTTAAGGGCATCACATTCACCTAGGAGGCTGTGTATGTAGGCATGGAACATCCGCGGACTGCATAATCTGGCTAGGATAAATTTGCAGATAGTTGTGTAATTACCTTGCATGATACATTATATAAAAGCTGGTCTACTGCCCAAAAGAAAAGATTATCACTAGTACCTTACCCCGCAGCCCACTGCCTGAGACAAGTTGTCTTGTCCCGGTGTGGAATATCAGAGAGGCAGTCAAGTGGGAAGGAGAGACTAGAGCCTGGTCAGGTTGGCACTTGGCAAACAGCCAAACAGTGACACAAGAGCGCAACGCAGCACAAGTCCACAGCAGCATGGAGTTGTATAAAAGCCGTTGTATAAATAATATTGCATGGTCCGGACATCAGCAAATCTGCAGATGTCTGCAAATCTGGGCATGCCATACACTAAATATTTCCCCCTCAAAAGTGCCCCTCTTACATGGGAAAGAAGTTGGCAAAACACAGTATGTGCTGTAATTAAACTCTGACTTTAAAAAAAAGCAGAAATTTGTAATACTCAAATTTGGCAAATGACAAACTATGCACAAATGAAGATACTTTCTACAGTGCCCTAAACTTCAATCTCCATGTTACATGTAATGTTGCTTCTTGCTTTTACTTTTTAAGAAACAAATATTTCTTGATGTTGCAGACTTTCTCTTTTTGTATATGCCGGTCTGCTGCCCAAAAGAACTGATTACTGCTAGTACCTTACCTCGCGGCCCACTGCCTGAGACAAGTTGTCTTGTCCCGGTCTGGAGTATCAGAGAGGCAGCCATTCCAGCCAAGTGGGAAGGAGAGACTAGAGCCTGGCTGGGTTGGCACCTCAAACAGCCAAACACTGACACAGGAGTGCAACGCAGCACAATTCCATAGCAGCATGCAGTCACACAATAGGAAGCGCCAGTGTAGGGTGAGAGTACACAGCATAAAAGTACCCACTAGGTGTACCTGAAAGAAACTGCCACATATTTTGAGGAATAACACCACCTGTATGTGATGTATCCCGACAAACACACAGCTCAAATGGACAGCCACACAATGTGTTGAAAGTGACTGAGTAAGGAAAATGCTCACTGGATAAAGCGAGCTGGCAGGAAAGAACGGTTTACATCCGGAGGGAGGGCAAGCAAGCCAGCAGGATAGGATAGTCAAGATACGGAGGGGCAGGGTAATGTTCATGGTAGGGCTGAAAGAGAAGGCCTACTGGGGTTCCTGGAGGCACTGGTGTACAGGCAGTGGCGACAGCTCCAAGGGGAGAAACAAAATGAAAATTGAAAGAAGCACAGCATACAAAATTCAAAAAAGAAAGGGAGCACAGAGATTGGGGGGGGTATGGAAACAGCAAAGGACACTGATCATCTGCTGTATGAAGAGTGAGGAAGTGGTAGGGATTTCGTTTGCAGTTGGTCTGACAGAGAAAAGTGACATCAATATGCTAAATACACATACATTTCCACTGCTGATTGCAGCAGCGGTTTTGTTTGAACTGAAGACCACTGCAGCCGAACTGCTGTCATAGACAGCTCACACTTCCATTGGTGCAGTAGGGTCACACCTGCTACAGGGAGCACTGCATTGGACAGGAGGGTCACACACCTTCAAAAAGTTGTATTGTCCCAAAACGTTCCTTGCGCATGCGCGCAAGTGAATGTAAAAATGATGCCATGACTCATAACAAGACCATGCAATTTGGCTGCCACGTGTGCTATCAGAATTGCTGTTTTACTTTTTCTTGTCCAACCTCTGACCCCTACATTTGGTTTTTCATGCTATTTAACATTAGAGCATATATTATTATAATAATCATACACAAAAATGTGCACATTGACAATAATGAATATGACAGGTCAGGCTAAGCTATGTCAAAAGGCATTTCAGGTACCAGTATAATATGATATTATCTGGCTGCAGGCAAGTTACAGGATCAGGTAGCATACAAAAAGGCTACTTGAACATGAGTTGAGGATGAAACACAGTAAATGATGCTGTAAGACATCAGTGTAAATAAGATAAGTTGGTTTGCAAATTGTCTTTATTTTGGCACAATGATAAAGCAGCAGTCATTGGGGTAGCAGCACATGAGGCCATTCACTCACCAACTGCAATTTGCACAAAGCCAAAAAATACAGAACATTTCCAATATCAAGTTGTTAGTTTTTTTAATTTTTAACTGATATTTTATTGAGTATCCCGTATAATTGATTTAGATACATACTATATATGCAGTAAATAAGAAAATAAGAAAGAGAAACATACTAGGGATTACATCTGCATACTGAATTTATAGTCCCTATTTGGGGAATTCAAATTCACAGTATTATTACACTGTCATTTAGTAGTTTCTAAATTTGCTGGCAATAAATTAATAGTGCTGTAGTCTCAACAGCATAGCAGCTATTAACTTTAACCTAATTTGTTACATGCAAACAGAAAATGCTGAAAAGGATCAATACAAAATATCCTCACATTGGGATATATGCACTAACGGGCGGGAATTATGCACGAAACATACATAACCCACCCATGCTGCCCCGCACCCATAGATAGGTCAGCACTGGCTGGCATTCTCCATTGCTGGCAGCCTGTCCATGGCCTCCCCCCTGGCATGCAGCAGTGCTGGTAAGAAACACAGCCATATGCGTGGGCATCAAATCAGATGCTCCTCCCAGGTCCTGGAGTTGATCCCATTCTGCATCCATGCAGGGGGTCCTGGGACATCATGTACTTCAACAAAGTGGAACCACCAGGTGTTTACCTAAAAGGGCACCCCCAGCCCTCACAGCTGGCACAGTAGGCAGGTTCTGATGTGTGCAGGGCAGGGGTCCCAGTGCCACCATGACCCCCCATTAACCTTCAGGGAATGCATAACTATATACAGCAGGGTGCCCCATCACACAGCATGACCAGCACTGATGCAGCACCCAAGTGCCATTATGAATTTGTGCAGTGTGAGCATGCCCCCAGACCATCCCTGCTGCAGAGCTACATGGCCAGTCAGAGGATCCTGTGCATAAGGTGCTAGCATACCTGTTGTGAATGCTGGCATGGGTCCACTGGACCCCACTGCATGGCTTTTAGGTGTATGATTGCTTATGTGCAGGGCCACTGGAAAATTGCACCCACAATTTTTTTGTGAAATCCGCAGTTTTCACCATTCTCCACAAAAACTGACATGTTCTGCAATTTTCTGAAATTTTTGAGTTTTTATATTGAAAAAGAATTAACATTTTTAATAAAATGCTCTCAAATATATTGATAATTTTGCATGCAGACTTGGGTTTTGCCGAAACAATGCAGTGCAAGGTAGGGCAAGGGTTTTATGTGACACTGATTTCTTTTGAATCCTTGTCTTGTTTGGTTTCAAAATCCACTGGCCAAGCATGAGTACACTTAAACACTTAACATTTGTTTTGTGGTGAAGTAGTCTATCAGAAAACTTTTTGTTGCCACACAGACTGAAACAAAAGATGGGTGAAAAGGTGCAAATTATCCCATTCACTTAAATGGGTGGTTACTATGAAGCCTTTTTGTAAGTGGCTGGGTAAGTTTTTCCTTGTGAAAGTATTTCATTCAGACTAGTTTTGATTCAAACAGCTGAGGATTTTTGGATAGCCCTGCCAATTAAACTTGAATAAACTAGTTACTAACAGTGATCTCTCTTAGCAACTACACCCTAGATGCTCACATGCAAAGACTACAATAAAAACATGACTAAAGTCTAAAAACAAACTTATAAAACACAAAATGTTTTTGAACAATTATTTTTAACTAAATAAAGTCACTTCAGCAAGAGTAAAACAAAGGTAAATTACCTGACCACTGTATGATGCAGCAAAAATGTATTGGTATTTTTTTTTTTTTTTTTTACATTTTTTGGTAACCGCATAAGGCCCACTAGGCACAAGTGCCTGTTTTCAGGTACAGCCCAGGAGTCCTGAGGAGGTTAAATGACTTGCTGAGGATTACACAGTATGCAAGTGAAGGTTGTGGGAATCAAACCCAGGTCTGCTAGATGTCGTCAACTCATTCACAGTTTGTTACTCTAACTTCTAGATTATACTGCCAGTCCCAATAACCTCCAGATTTAATGTTTAAATATGTGATTTCAAAAATAGTGTACAGTACCTACAGTACAAATTATGACCATTAAACACTAATAACATTTTACTAAAACTCAATTATTCACCACTCTGTCTGCTTATTTTTTCTTGTACCAAAGCGGGTGAATAGCTGGCAGAGCACTATAAACAGCTGTTGATTAGGTTTCATTATTCTACAGCCAGAAACAAAAAAATTTATTTCTTCTGGCTTTATTTAATATTGATTTGCTGTGGCTCACTTTATAGAATCTATTTAGCACTGTATGAGGCAGATGCTTTTAAATTTTGGAAGACAGGCAAAGCTTATGATAGCTATTCAGTTTAGTATTCTTTTTAGGAACAAACTTTTCTTTATGTTTTAAACATATTCAGATGTCAGTGAATTCATTTAAAAATTTATACTGACCAATATATGCTGCAGAAAATATTAAAAGATTTATTGTGAAGCATTCAGGATCTATAGTAGAACCCCTGCCATTTCCCGTAATTTTTGCAAAATGCTCCACAATTTTGGGTGACCTTTACCACAGTTTTCCATTGGCCCTGCTGTTATGTGCCACAGATACAAGGTGTTTAGGCTATCATACCCATTAGTGCATAGCCCTCTTTATGCACATTAATAATTATTATATCTGATGGTTACTGCATTGGTAGAAGCTTAAATTTAGCAACAATTACAGTCCATGATTCAACATCCTTGGAAGAATAGACTATCACTTCCATAATCTTCTGAAAAAAAAACCTCACATACTGAAGTACAATGTTCCAGAGAAACACTGTTCTTTTTCAGTAGCCACAGCCAACAGCTCTGAATTAGAATCAAATGAAGATGTGATCTGCTTGGCTCTCTTTGATGAAATCGACAATCTGATCAGTTTAAAAAAAGATGTGAGTATTACTTTTGTAAATGGTTTTGATTTTAGTGGGGGATTGTAAGGTGAATGTTGCACCTATATTTAATAAATCTTCCCTCAAATTTAATAGTCAGGGTCTACTCTGTTGTATGGCTATGGTAAAGTCTGGAAAGATAACAGTATAACAGTATTTTAAAACCTTGATTTACAAGCTCTTTTTAAATATGGGCTAACTTAAAGATTAAATCACGGTCAGTTTCAAAGGGAAACTGCACCCTTATTGGAGGTTTTGTGTCTGAAAGATTTATTTTAGTGCCACTCTGTAAGATTTAATAATCATAGGTGGATTCTCCTCTGGTAGCTGAAATGTTTGAATACAAATTTTTTTTTGCCAAGTCTCTAAATTCGGGGCACTCTGATTCAAAACAGGTGGGGATACATAAAATTTGTAAATTTCATACCGATTAGCATTTTCTAATGCATCCAATTTATGGCTAATAGTTGTCTGACACACAGTAGTAGCGGTTGTTTTGGCATCCATGGATGTTGCTTTAGCTGCACAAATTTCAATCCACTTTTTTACATCTTCTAGTTCCTTATTAGTTTTTAGCAGATCATCCAACACTATAATTTTTTTATTTAGTTGTTGGAGACTGGTTTCTACATTCATGGTACATAAATCTAGTTTATCCTTCCATAGCCCACATTCTCAAAAGCCTGAATCATTTGGATTTCCCAGGCTTCACCAGGTGTCTTGGGGTTCATTGGTTCATCAAGTTAGTTGCAGTTGTTCCAGGTAAGTGATCCATAGGGTATACTGGTTTAGTATCTGAGAAAAAAAGGATTTGTATCGATACATATTTAGTTTTAATTGTGAACTGACTTAATCACCTTCAGTTTCTTCAGGATCAAGTTCTTTAGTCACAGCTGTCTGAAGCAGAGGCTCCTTATTTGAGGGAGGGACACAAACCTCGCTGTAGCACCAGCCTGTGTCTCCTCTCTTCCCGGACTCAGTGTACCAGCTTTGACGAACTTGTCCAATGAATGATCTCACAAAGGAGATAACACTTGATGAAGAGGACCCTATGTCCTTTTAGATTGTGTCCATTTAAGGCAGGAATTGACTGAAAATAACATTAACAGGGTGTTTTACTACCAGAATGGCCAGGAGCTCTAACACAAGCAATCCACTCAGTGGCAGCCATATTGAATTCCAATATGAGACACAGTAAGTGAAGAGGCATGACACAAATGTTAATCAGATAAGCTGATTTGCAAATTGTCCTTATTTTGGCATAATAATGAAGAAGCTCTTGGTAGGTGTAGTAGTGCAGGGGGACACTCACTCAGTAGTTGCAATTTGCATAAAGCCAAAAAAAGACAGAAGATTTCCAATAGCAAGCTGTTACATTTCTCCCTTTAAAACCATACATATTGACCCCAATATTTTGCTTATAGGGTTAGTTTAGGGGAGTGTTTTTGTTGTTGTCAACATGTTGTTATCCATCTCTTGCTTACAATTGTTTATCACACAAGTAAAAAAAGACTGCTTGCTTTTGTGGCTTTTTTTGCATCCTTTCATTTCAAGGATGTCTGAAAGGCAAAACCTCAGAAAGCATTTTTATAAAGCACCATGGCAGTCTCCTTGCAGGGATCCCAAAACCTCTAGGAGACCTACATGGCACCATCAAAATGCTTTGTTTGTGTGGCAACCCCAATGGGCCAGCTTCAGGAGCAGAGCTAGGTGCCATGTCAGGGGATGGGCCTGACTGAAAAAAAACCTTCCTGCTATCCTAATGACAGCTTATAGAACCTGAACAGGGTATATCCTTTCCCTGTGTAATTACAGGGCAGGGTACATCCCTATCTGATTTGAGGGTACATCCCTGTCTGATTACAGGGTAAATCCCTGAGGAACAACATGGCAGCAAAAAAATATACCTTGGAGGACAGCATGGAAGGGAAAAATAATAGATTAATAAAAAGAAAAACAAATGTTTTCATTAAAATGAAAAGAAAATGCTGGCACCAGAGCCATGCAGTTCTGTCAGTACTGCTATCTACTCTGGCAAAATGAGTTTCCAAGTAGACCTTGGTCACTTGGGGGCCAGCTAGTGGAGGAAAAACTGAGCATCCCATGGATGGCTCTCCTCTCAGGAAGTGGGGGCACAGACAACGTCCCCCTGTGGGACTGCCGCACACCTAGTGTAAGCTGTGTGGCAGCAAAGTGGACGTAGGAAAAAATGAAATGAAATAATCTGAAAAGAGCAATAAAAGCAGCAGACAACCTTTTAATGTTTGCTCAAGCATGCACAAAGCAAACATCTTCTGAGAGTAGCAGGCTTCAGAGACATGTCACTGTTATATCCAATGCAAATCAGGCTGCAGGAGGCTCAAATGTAACAGCCCAATTGTTAGTGAGGCTGATTATGATGCTGTTTTGCTGGTTGATGGGTGGAAACTTCATATAGTTGAAAGGAGGCAGCTGCAGCCTTTCAACTAGTGTTGTATGGAATTTTCAGATTCAGGTGGAATGGAATTTTCAAAATTCTTCAGCAATTCCATTAAGTTTTGCCAGAAATGGAACAGCAGAATTCTATGGCAGAAAAATGTGGAATGAGTTTTCTGCAACATTATAGAATAGAATTCCTCAGATCTCAATATTTTCTGCAGAAATGGATGCAAAATGATGTTCTGTGGAAAAAAATGCTGCGCCATAGATTAGTTTCATAGATCACAGCAGGCAGAATTCTGCATAAGAACCAGTGAAATTCCAGTGGACGTTTTTGCTGGTGCAATGGTCATTTCATGCTAATTCTGCCAGCAGAATTCTGCATTCCACACTACACTACTTTCCAATGCATGACCCCCCCCACCACCACCACCAGCAACCAGCTGAGTGGTGTCATTATCAGCCTGCTTTGTTTTGGCTCAAACGTATAATTCAAAAGTCATGCATGCCTCTCTAGAAAACACTTTTAATGTCTACTGTATCTTCTTTTCAGTGTCGCTAAAAGCCAGCTCCCCCATTTGTAAGCCCCACAGGGAGCCCTCTACTTCTAAGCCCTGCTCCTTAGTTGAGAGCACCCGCATTAACAATGCCCATCCTGGGCTCAGTGACCTCACTGAAACTCCTCTCCAGTCCTGATATTCTTCCCAGTTCCACCAGTAACAAACTTGAACTCGACTAAATAATAGGAGGGGTACAGACAGGGCAGCCAGCCCTGAAGAGCAAACAGCAAAAACAAAACAGTCACAAACACAAGGATAAAGAACACTCTGATGCAAAAATACAAAAATCCTTTATTACATGTAGAAAGAAAAGTAAATTCAGCATATTTGAATAGGTTAGATTTTGTCAGAATCTAGCCCCCTCAGGTAGACTGACAGAGTCAAAGTGCAGGGGTTCTGTTGGTTCTACTATTTTGCATTGAGCTGGATTTACCTTTCTTTCTACATGCAATAAAGGATTTTTGTATTTTTGCATCTAATGGAGTGTTCTTTATTCTTGGGTGTGCGACTGTTTTGTTTTTGCCAATATTCTTCCCACCTTGTGACACTGTAGTGCCCAATTCCCAGTGTCATCTTTGGTACCACTTTTTTTTTGTTGCAAATTAAACCTGAAAAACAGAAACCCATTCACTGTTGTCTTCCACCAAGACTCTGCCCCAATCCAAAATGTGACCCCCTTGTGACACTGGTGTCCAGTCCCCAGTGTCACCCTTGGTCCTTTTTTTTGCAAATAAACTTGAAAGGCAGAAAAGCTGTCCATCAGTGTCTTTTGTCCTTCCCAATAGGGTTGTCAGAGCCCACCAAAGTTCTAGGTTCTAGTTCTAGTCTAAACATTTGAAAAAACTCTAGGATGGCCTGGTGGTGTGAAGAGCTGAGATGCACAGCGCTTTATCTCCAGCATGCCAGTGACCTGAGTTTGGGAACAAGCTTGGATTACTGAGGGTCAGCTGGGGGGAAGGGACTGAGCATAAGGAGGACTGTTCTCCTCTCCTGGGGAGGGGTGGTCTGCCATCTCAGTCATTGGCTGTTACCAGGTGGAGGCCTGGGGGAAGTGACAGTATCCAAGCATCAAGAAGGGAGGGCTGCGGTTCCGTGGCATGTGTGCACCTCCACGCATGCATGCCTATATGCCTCTGCAGCAGAGTCCAAGAGGATAACTCAGAAATGAAGGCAGATTTGGGCTACATGAAGTTTTGCGTTCCCACCTTAATCCATGCCGCTACCTTGGACCACCTATTCACACTGAATAATGAAACTTCAGGTGGGAGGAGGACGGCCCTACTCTTCCTGTCCCTCGCCACTGGAGGTAAGCTGTGGGGGTGAGTACTGGGGGAGACAGCAGCCAGTCAAGGGTTGGGTGAGGTGGGGATGGATACTGAGCAGCCCAAGCCCAAGTCTGCCAAGCAACAAAGCAAGTGGGAAAATAAGTTCCAGGGTTCTAATCTTTTTTAAAACATTTTAGAACCCAAGCCCTATTTTTTTAATAGTGTTACCAACAGTGAAGACAATAGTGAAATGAATGTAATTTAACTGTGGTCAAAAATAAATAAGTTCTGTTCAGCATATGGGGAGAAAGAGGTGATGATCATGTGTGACTTTGATTAATTGTGGGCAAAGTTGCAAAACTTCTCTTCATAGATTATTTTGCAAACTTTTTGGAATTCCCAAAATTAATCTGCAAGGCGAAGTCGCGCTTTACCTGAAAGGTGGCATTCGTGAATGCAGAAAATGGCAACTTAGCCTATCTTCACCTAGGAATAATGGTCCTGGGACAAAGTTAGCAAGCATTCATGGCATAGGAGGTCACGTGGCATCTTTTTCAAAGCAGAGGCATGCCTCTCAACTGTCCCTGTTTTTTTGAGATTTCCCAAATTTATACTACTTGTCCCGAAGTCCCAACTTGCTTGCTTCTTTACCGGATTTGTAGAATGCCAGTGTAAGCCTAGTAGACCTGTTTAAACTGGTGCAAGCAGAAAAAAGCAGGTTGTGCTAAGACACCCTTCCCCTGACATTCTACAGGCCCATCTGTTTCTGTAAGGAGTCTGTGTGCTGAGAGTGAAAGAGAGAGACACACACACACACACACACGCATACACGTTCATTCCATTTCCTTTTATTGATATTTTATTGTGTTTCTTGTACATTATAAAGATTAATAAAGCACAGGCAACATAAGTCTAAATACATAGAGAATGTGTACAACAAGAATGAAATAACATACTTCATGAACTAATCATATCAGACATTATAGAAACAAGCATTTGTCAATGCCGAATGTTTGCTTGCTGGCATTGGCATTGGTAGTGTAGGAGTTACAGAGCTGCATAATAGGAATGGCAGTGAAGTATTGAACTGAAGCCAACCCCATCACCACCCTGCAGATAGTGACAGGCATTGGGGTGTGCCTTTGGGTCATCAGGCATAACAGCCACGCCATTTCACCACACCCTACTGTGCAGACACCGACAAGTGTCACGGTGTGCCTTGGGGTCTTTGGACCTTATGCACACCCCATTCCATCAGGAAATATTGTGAGATGGGTGCGGTATAGGAGAATGGGGTGAACTTTGGGGCTGAAGAGTCCAAGGCACACCTCGATGCCTCTCGGTGGCTGCAGAGTGTGGGTGGGGGTGGAATGGTATGAGCATTGCAGGTGACAATCCCAAGTCACAGCCCTGATGCCTGTCATTCTCTACAGGGTGGGGTGTTATGGTCAGAAACCCTAACGCCTCAGGCATTCATTGGTATTTTCACTCCGAATTTTCAACATGGGTTTTTTGTGACCCCCACCTCATGAACAGTGGCAATACCTGTTTGTTAGCCAAAAGCTGCTTTTGCACAGTGACTACGGCATTTGTCACCACAGGTGCAAAAACACATTCTGAACAGGATGTGAAAAATGACAGCTGTACAGTTCATGGGGAAGTGTAAAAAAATGGCAATGTTGAAAATCTGCAGTGAAAATATTAAAAAAACTGGTGAAGTCACAAGTGTGAGTAGAAACTGTGCAATGTGCACCCATAAATTATGTAATTAGTTTGGGAATTGTTTACAGCGGATTGTCAACACAGGCATTTTGGGACCTCCGGTCATCAACAGTGTCACTGTGATTTTCTTTATCTGTCCCGAACAATGATTCCCCACAGCGACCACGCATTTCTGTGCTGAAAGTGTGAAAACACATTTTGGCCATGTTGTGAAAAATGACAGCTGTACTGTTCATAAAGAAGTGAGGAAAAATGCCACTGGTGAAAATCTGGACTGAAAATATTACAAATTCATGAACTTATGAGGGTGCGTGGAAACTGCGCAATGCTCACTCGTAACAGTCATTTTTAGGAATTTTTTCACCAAATTTCAAAATAGCCATTTTAAGACCTCTGCTCATGAACAGTGTCACTGTGATTTTCTTAATGTGTCCCATACATTGATTTACGATAACCGACTGCGCCATTGTGCGCCACGTATGAAACATGTTTTAAGCTAGATGAAAATGACAGCTGTACTGCTCATAAGGAGTTGTGGTAAATGGCAATGTTGAAAATCTGGAGGAAAATATTGAAAATTTGCGAACTTATGAGCGTGCGTAGGATCAGCACAACAAACGCTCGTAAAACAATCATTTAGGAATTTTTTCACAAAATTTTCAACATAGGCTTTTTGAGAGCCCACCTTATGAACACTGGCACTTTCATTTCGTTAATTGGTCCCGAAAGGTGATTTCTTGCCGTGACCATGAAATCATCCTTCAGGCCTGATTAACGCCATGACAGTGAAAGAATTCATGAGGTGGGGTCCCAAAAACCCCATGTTGAAAATTTGGTGCCAAAATTCCAAAAAATGCCTGAGATATGCAGCAAAGTTGAAAAAACCCTATTCATTACATTATACAGCTTACCGGCATTTCCTCAGTTCGCGGTCGGCTTTGAAGAGTGCAGACGTGTTCCTGGGCCACCGAAGATCGTCCTGCTGAGCTCCAGAGGTAAGTATGGGGTGAGGTGGGGATGTAGGGAGGCAGGTGCGTGGGTGGGCGTGGTGAGAGGGGAGGAAGACAGCAGCAAGGGAAGATTTTTTCCTTTCAGGTTTTTTTTTTTATTTGGACTATGCAGAATGTTTGCCACCATGGGGTGGGCTCCTAGCATGGCAGCTGGAAGGCTGTTGGGGGGCAGTGGAGCCGATGGGGGATTCGGCACCCCCGTTGGCCATAGGACCTGTTGCCACGCTAGGGTGGGCTCCCAGCGTGGCACTCGATAGTCTGGGGGGGACAGTAGAGCTGACAGAGGATTGGGTACCCCCATCAGCCATACAGTGTGTGCGTGGGGGAGGTAGGAGCGCATGAGCACTCAATGTGCGTGTGTGTGGGGAGGGGGAGCGCTGCTCACTCAAGCAGTGCTCTCCCTTTCAACTGTATGGCACTGCATTTTGGATCGTTGCACTATGTTTCTTGCACATGCATGCAAGCAAACATAATGAACTATAGCTGTAATACAGAGCTGCATATGCTAAGTGGAATAACAGAACATACACACCTAGTAACGGAGCAAGCATACTCATAAATTCATCAAACTGTAAAATCTAGGAAAACAGACCAAGTAACGTTAAACATTTTAGTCTGATTAAGCAACAGATAGCAAATTCTCTCATTCTGAGCTAGTACAGTCATACTGTTATACCATTCAGCTTAAGTAGGCAGAGATTGTTCTTTCCAATTTGATAACAGTAATCTTTTGATGCAGAAAGGATCCATTTAGGCTGCTGCCTAGAGAAGGACCCTAGCTGAGAGGAGAAACTCAAAACAAAAGTCTCCAGAGAGAACATTTAGCCCAGTGACTTTCCCACAGATATTGTGAATTTGCTCCCATAATTTAGAAACAGGAGGGCAACTCCGAAGCATAAGTAATATACTAGATTGAGGCTCGTCACATTTCCAACATTTACCTCCAGAACAGAACCCCATCTTCTCTAATCTTAGGGGTGAATAATAATACTGATGTAAGATTTTAAACTGAACTGTTCTGCCCTGAATGTCCTTGCAAGCCTGGTAGGCACTTTTTCATATAGAAGCCCAGTCATCTGCTGATATACTATGTTCCAAATCTATTTCCCACTTAGATCTGCAGGACTCAGTAAGGAGAGGTTGGTACCATTGCATAGCAATTTATAAAGTTTAGAACCTCCTCATTGGAATTACTGTAATTGTTCTGCAGACTGTGGGCCACTCTGAACCTATAGGCAGTAACTCCAAATTTGGACCTAATAATGTATCAGATAGAGCCTTCCTAATCTGGAGATGAGTGACAAAGTGAAATCTTTGTAGCTCAAATTTATGTCTGAGCAACCTCAGAAGACATCAGGATGTTAGAATGATGATCAGTCAGATCTCCAATATTGAATATACCTTGTTTAAGCCACTCAGAGTTTGTCAGGGATTTGCCACCCACCGTTATATTAGGGTTATGCCAAAGGCCCTCTAGATGTGGAGGAAGACTAGAGAGAGTTTATCTTGTAGCATCTTTATGGTCTTAAGAGAGCTAAAAATACATGGGTTTACCATTTTGGTGACTGGCCTTCTCTTAAATAAGAGATCTGAAGGCCTGTCAGGCCTACATAGCTGCTGCTCCACCTTGAACCACATAGAGATTTTAGAAGGGGGTGATAGGTAGACAGATTGTTTAAATAGAAAAGCCAGTTGGTGCATCTCCCACCAAGGGAGCCCAAAACCACCCTGTGTCCAATGTGCCCTATGTTTGGGTAACAATTATCTAGGTGCTTTGGTGCTCCATAGAAATCCCTAAACCATATTTGTGATTTTCCTGAATTTAGAGATGCCAAACTGTAATGGAATGTTCTTAACAAGATTAAAAAGTCTAGGGGCTACCATCATTTTGACAGAGTAATTTTCTCCCATACAGACATGCAGAGAGTTGTCCATTTTCCTGGATCACAGCTTATCTCTTTCAAGAAAGGGTCCAAATTGACATCCACTCCTGGATCTGTGTGGTGGCTGCTTGCGTTTGTCTGTATCTGTAGCTTAGTTTTTGTGGATTTACATGGTTTTCTGCTTGGAGTAACTACACCATTCTTGTTCACTACATCCGTGAAAGTCTCCTGGACTGGATTTCTGCAAATCATCACCACCAGGTATCTGCATTTTTATTTTAAAAGCAACTTTTTGGAATCTATCTCAAGCAAAACATAAGTCAATCAACTAAGTCTGACAAACTCACTGACTCTGGGTCCTGCTTTAATTCACATTTTCATCTGACCTTCTCCTAAAGGATCTGTGTGTGGGCTTTTCAACAACCTCTTTGAATGACAAAGGAAGCACACAAACAAAAGGATTTTACATCCTGCATCTGCGCAGGCACAGTTCATCCCCTTCATCACCTTCAGGAATTTTAACACATTCTGTGACGCTGGACCTCAGCAGTTGATCATTTCTTTTGGCTTTTTACTTAACCACCAGGTATCAACATTTTCAACTAAAATCAACTTTTAATGTACTTGTCTCTAAGGGCTATCTATCCAACAACCAAAGCTGTTCTTCATAAAATGTCTATTACTGCTGCTACTACTTGTGTCACCAAATTTTTAACATAGCCATTTTAACACTTCTGCTCATGAACAGTATGACTGTGATTTTCTTAAGTGTCCCATACGTTGAGTTCGCAAACCGACTGTGCCATTGTGCGCTACATGCATGGAAATGTACACTCTAACCCTGGCCCTCCCCCATGAGTTGGTGCCAAAGAATAAGTCAAGGCTGGGCCACTCTCCTTGGCAAGTATCAACATCTGTAGCCTCCTCAATAAACTTGACTCCCTCACAGCCTGGACAACACATTACAACCCACAGCCCTGATATTCTGTCCATAATTGAGACATAACTTTCCCCAAAGATCCCGGACTCAGCAATATCGATCCCAGGGTATATAGTCTTCAGGTAAGACAGGCAGTCCAAGAGAGGCGGAGGCTATGCCATTTACCTAAAATGGTCTCTTAAGGGTCATGTTTTTAGTGTGCCTCTCCCTGAGAATGACATCCAGATCCTTGCCATGAAGATACTGCTTGGAGCATAAAACAAAAACCTGACAAGGGCAACAATTTATATCCCTCACCCCCCAAGCAGACCAACCAGGGGCTAAACCCCATACTAGACTTCATACACTCATTTAATCAAAATGCAGAAACAATCCTGCTTGGTGACTTCAATGTGAATTGGTCCTCTCCCAGTGCAAATAAATATAAGGACGCACTGATTGCTGATAACTTCTGGCAAATGGTCCAATCACCCACAAGGGTGAACTACAGAGCAGGTACTACCACCCTTCTGGACTGGGTTCTCAGGAACTGCCCAGATCACATCACAAAAACAGTAGTTCTCTCCGACAGTTTAAGTGACCACTCCCCAATCCTTTGCTCCTGGTTCAACAAATACACTAAGCCTCCTCCCAAAACTATTAACAGTGGGAGACATGTTCCTGGTCGTCTTGGGTCTCTAAAAGCCCTCCTATGAGACCATGATTGGTCTCTGATAGACACAGCCTCCAACATTGACACTGCTCTTGAATATTTTATCCACAGCTTTAACAGTGCCTCTGATGTCCATGCCCCATTCAAAAAATGCAAGATTAAAGGCATCAACAGCCCTTGGATTAACTCTGATCTTCTGGAACAATTGAGGTCCCAGGAGCATCTTTGGCATCTGGCCAACTTGACTGCCACCTAGGCTTACAAAGCAGCAAGAAATGCCTGTTCTACAGCAATTCGAAACGAAAAGGCAAGATACTACAGGAGCGCACTCGCTAACTCATGGAAAGATGGGAAGAAGTTTTGGGTGAATCTTTTTGAAGTTACAGGGCATATCCCTAAAGTACCACCCTCTATGCTCAATGTAAATGGCAGCCTCACTCCGGACCAGGTCACCACGGCTAACACTTAATGGGCATTCACCGATCTTAGTCATGTTCTTCCTCTAACCTTCTTTGACCCCCCCACTGGACTCTCCAGGCTTGGACAAAGCAAGAACACAGGGCCATGCACCTTTCTACTTTAAAACTATCTCGAAGGCCCTAGCCAAAAAACAACTGCTCAAAGTGCATGGGAGATCTAGATTCAGTGGCGACTCCCTAGATCTGAAACTCTTAGCCCTCACCATTGACAAAGTCCTGACCCCACTCACCAAAATCCTCATCCAGTCCCTAATGCATTCTCAGTTCCCTCAAATGTGGAAATCTGCTGTTGTGATACCAATTCACAAAAGTGAGGATAAGACCCTAACCTCTAACTATAAACCCATCTCCATTCTTCCCCCTCTCTTGAAAGCAAAGGAGAGAATAGTTGCCAATCAATTTACAGAATACCTTGCTAATCACAACCTGCAATGTCAGGAGCAGCATGGTTTTCGAAAAGGACATAGTCTCACCACAGCTCACCTTGAATTCACCACCTACATCCATGACGCTCTGGATCAGGGACATCTTGTCGGCGCCACCTTCATCGATTTGACAAAGGCGTCCGACACTGCCAACCGCTTCCTGCTATTTGAACAACTATCTTACCTTGGCCTCTTATATGATGCTGCACGTTGGTTCCAAAGCTACCTTAGCGACCACTTCCCAACAGATCAGAGTTGGTGAGTCCCTCTCACCCTCCCCTCCAATTTGCTCTGGAGTTCCCCAAGGGTCCATCTTGGGTCCCATGCTTTTCAGTATTTTTCTGAACAATCTCCCTGCATCATGCCCTAATAGACTCCTGTTATATGCGACCAATGCAGTTATTTTAACTCCCACCCCGACCCCTCCCTTCTACAACTGCAGCAGCAGACAAGCTTTACACAAGTGGAAACATGGTTTAAATCTCAAAAACTCATACTAAATCACAAAAAAATAAAACAATGATGTTTCATGACATCCATAACAAACATAAAAACAAATGTCTATCACATACAGTGAAGGGATGTTGCTTGAACATGTTCAACTGTTTAAATACCTGGGGTTTACCTTTGACAATACCTTGTCTTAATCTGAACACATTGAGAGTATTGACAAGATCGTGAACACCCGGATACAGAAGGACTTCTCTTTAGACACAGGAGTTGCCTCACCAATGAAGCTCTAAGCATTGCCATTCAGAGCTCTGTTATGTCAATAATCAACTATGGGCTTGTGATCTACGGCTCTGCCACTGACACAGCACTTCGATGAATAGCCATTGCCCTTAACAAGGCATGTTGTCTACTGACCCCTTCTTCATGCATCTCACATACCTGCGACATCTACAAGCAAGCAAACTGGCTCCAACTCCCCAGCAGACTCAAGTACCAGACCTGTATGCTAGCAAAAAAGATTACCTTAAATCTCCTACCCCCAAGGGTTCAGTCCTGACTGGACCCCAGCTGTGGGCCCTGTCTAACTAGGAGCTCAGAATATCCTACTTTTTCTGTTCCACACTGCTGCACTACCCAAGGACAACGCTCTTTTACATACAGACCCTCATCCTGGTACAACTCACTTCCACCTGCTGTTACCAATGACACTACCCTGGGCACTTTCAAGTGTTACCTGCATCAGCAATTTGTCACAATGGCCTCCTGTGAATGTTTCTCCTAACTAAACTTACTCTCAGGGATCCAGCATGCCTTGACCAGACCACGGACCCCTCAATTTCTGGAACCTAAACAGTTTTTCAGAAATCCTCTATACTGCAAGGTACTAACCCTGACTTCTGGATTTGGTACCAGTGGAAGCTGATTTCTAAGTGGCCCACACTATCTCCTGCTGAACACAGTACACAATGGGTGGGGAGATAGCACAACAAAAATGGAAAGGGACCCCGGGGTAGTCAAATCAGATGACCTAAAGGTTAGCAAGCAATGTGAGAAGGCAGTAGGGATGGCTGGGGAGGATACTGGGATGTATAGGGAGAGGCATCACCAGTAGAAAACAAGAAGTTATTATCCCTCTGTACAGAGGGTTGGTGAGACCCCATCTGGAGTACTGCATACAGTTCAAGACCCCATCTCCGCAAGGGCATAGACAAGATGGAGGCAATCCAGAGGAGTGCAACTAAAATGGTGCAGGGTCTGCAACAGAAGCCATACAAAGAGAGTAAAGGAGCTTAATATGTACACCCTTGAGGAAAGGAAGAAGAAGGGAAGATGATAGAAACGTTTAAGTACCTCAAGGGAATTGACAGAGTCCAAGAGGGTAGCATCTTTCAGAAAAAGAGATGTGCAAGAACAAGGGGACACAATTTGAAACTGGGGGCAGCTCAGGGGCAATGTGAGGAAGTATTTTTTCACAGAGTGGGTGGTGGACACATGGAATGGACTTCCTGAGGAGGTCGTGGGGTCAAAAACAGTGGGGGAATTCAAGAATGCATGGGACAGACATAAGGCAGTTCCTGTGTGCAGTAGGAAGAAATAGGCTGTTGGTTAACTAGGATCTGCAGCTTATCTAGTAGGTATGGAAATGGGCAGACTAGGTGGGCTATGTGGTCCTCATCTGCTATTAAAGTCTATATATGCCAAAACACAAAGTGAGGGAAGAGCTGGAGAAATTCATGTGAGGTCATTGGGTTGCACAGGAATGACATGCTCGATGTGATGTCCTGACACAGCGCATCCTTCTCTTCCCAACCTCAAAGATGCTGGCAGACTGAGTCTCTGTAGCTCCGAGGTCCTAAACTGCACTACTGCTCACCTGCCTGTCCCAGAGACAGGCAAAGATAACAAAATACCTGTCCTTTGTGAAAACCAGCTGTCTGAGCCCTTGTGCCACAATATGCTTTTACATGTCTTAGTCATACGTTATACATAAATCAAAAATGCAAAATCAGAAATAAAGTTTGGTACACACTCACAGCCCATTCACAATGCTTCAGGCTTCCACTCCAAATCCACCCATGGAAGCACCACTGAGACTGTCCAGAAATTTAGTCAATAATAAAAAACATACTGCCCCCCTCCACACACACACACACACAAACCCACACACACAGAAAAGCCTCCGGCCATACCTCTCTGGCTCTGCTCCCATACAAAGAATATGCTGTGAATTCAGACATTAAAACTTAAATCCATAATATTCAAAACACACACACACGTCTGCCACACATCCCAGACCAAACCCATTCCCAGTGCTACAACCTCCCACTCCAAAACCACCCACAGCAGCCCCACTGCCAGAAGGCCAAGAAATTTACCTAATAAACAATAAAATACCATAAATAAGAAAGAAAGAGGCTCACTCTGTCCAAACCCCTCCCCCAGCACACTCAACACCAATGGGCGACATGGGCCACAAGAACCATATCACATAGCACAGAATAATCAGCATGGCGGTTCAAAACCTGGGCATGCCACTAGAATGACAGGCTCACCAGTGCCAAAATATGGAATGAAATTAGAATACATACCAATGGTTGCAGGCTGATAAGGATTTGTCTAAACACCCTGTAAACAGTCAAAACACACACACACACACACAGCCAGTCTACCTGCCACAGGGCACAACCTGTCAGACCAAGCCCATTCCCCATACCAATACCTTCCAGTACAAAACCATCCATAGCAGCACCACCACCACTATCAGACCATCCAGAAATGCTGCAAATAATAAAAGAACATACACGACACAGACAGACACACAGACACAGTGTCAAGCCACATCCATAAATAGGACATAGAAAAGAATAAGAAGACTTCTATCTCCTCTCTTTCCAGTCCACCTCCACCCATGGCTGCAGCAGCAGCACCACCAGAGTGTCAGAAATTTACTAAATATTAAATAACACACCTAAACAAAAATAAGGAAGATTCAAAAATGCTTTCTCTATAAACACCCCCCCCCAGTGCACAGTCATACACAAAAGCTGTACGCCCAAATCCTCCATATTATACAAATTCAGCAAATGCTGTACTATAAAAAAATAGATTGGAACAAACCTAGATCAGAAAGGAGGAGGCTTGGTTAATGCCCGACTTCAAAAACTTCTTTCATTCTCCAACTGACGCTCTGGCTCTGCTGTGCAGTGTTCTGGTTGGCAGTACACACACCAACTGACTATGTGATGATGGTCTGAGTCAGACAAACAAATAAATGAAACAGCTCTTTTTTTTATTTATTTTTGTTAGCAGCAAGCCAGCAGCCAACTACTTGGCAAATGCAGCAGTAGGCAGGGGATCTAGTAGCTGGCTGTCTGACTGCACTCTTTGAATCAAGTCCCTCTCGGCCGACTAGGCTGTGCGATTGTTTGTGATGAGACTCTGCTCCCTGGCCGAAGAAGTAAACGGCAAGAATCCAACACTGTCGCTGAGCTTCAGTCTGACCTAATTCTCTCCGGACACTCTGGAAATCTGACTCCTTGGCTGGATAAATCACTGCAAAGAGCGCCAGAGGGATGCCTTTTATTCTACTGCCTCAGACCTGAGGGGGGACAGAAAAGTTCAAGTCCGAGGGGCAGAGGTGCGAGAAAGAGCACGGACCGAGTGGCCTCCTGCTATTGGTCTGATGGGCACACACACGCCACTACCTGTGTGACGTTGTTTAACTGCTCGGTCACGGTCCATGCTATGGGGAACACAGGAAGAGATGGCATTGTTGCGGCATGGTGGCTCTGCTGCTCCAGGTCCTGAAATGCTAGTTGGCGACAGCGTGTGTGGCTCTGGCATGATTGAAACAGCGAATCGCAATGGGAGGCACAGCTGGATTCAGCCAGCCAAGGACCAGGACTCGGAGTCGGGACAGAGAGAAAGGTAATACCCCCCCCGCTTTTTGACACATTAAGTTTTTCCCCAGGCTCAAGACAGAGCCATAAAGTGAAAAAAAAAACCACGAGCTGGCTGGGCAGGCATCACATCACGAAACGGCACCCCCACCACAGAAAAATTTACGTGATTGCGTCTTTTCACCTAACTCGTACACCATACAAATATATTGTTCTATACCACATGATTAACAGCTCCAATGGTGTATGAGTTAGGTGGAAGGACACCAAGGGATATATCAAATAATTGTTTTGTTTCTAATGTTTGCAGAAATTGGTGGTGTTGTGCTGATACACGTATTAACTCTAACATTGAATTTCCATAATTTTAAAGGTATAATAGAAACCCTAATTGGTTTTGTAAAACAGATTTATTTTGCAACGAATTTTCTTACTTTTTGAGATAGGTGTGTAACAAATTTGCAACAAATACTCATAAGTTTGTAATTTTTTTCACATTGTGACCCCACATTTTTCACCCCACCTCATAACCCTCATACTGTAGGTGTAAATGTCTTAATCCATGGCAAAATACCATTCTGTACCACAGCTGTGGAAACACATTTTGGACATACGAACATATGAAATTTGCCAGCAGATAAAGGCCTAGAGGTCTATCAAGTCTGCTCAAAAGTGCAGCTAGCACTAGTTATGCTACTGCATACCACTTCAGCAGGTAACGCATTCCACCCAGCCACCGCCCTCTCTGTAAAAAAGTGTCTCCTCATCTCCCTCCTGAACCTTCCTCGCTCCAGTCTCATATCATGACCCCTGGTGGCCCTCCCCTCCCTTACTTTGAACAGCCCCTCTGTACCCGTCTTGTTTATTCCTTTCATTTATTTAAAGGTTTCAATCATGTCACCCCTGTCTCTCCTCTCCTCCAGTGAGTACATGTTCAACTCCTTCAACCTCATCTCGTATGATAAGTCCCCCAGCCCCTTGATCATCTTTGCTACTCTGCGCTGCACCCTCTCCAGTAACTTAATGTCCCTCTTCAGATACAGACGCCAGTACTGCACGCAGTACTCCAGGTGTGGTCTAACTAATGACCTATACAGTGGCAGAATCACCTCCTCCCCCCTCGAGGATATACCCCTTGCAATACAACCCAGCATTTTGTTGGCCTTTGCAGCTGCCTTCCTACATTGTGCCGAGTTATTCATTGACCCTGTAATGAACACAACCAGATCCTTCTCTTCCTCTGTCTGGGCTAGCTGCACTCCCCCTAGCTGGCAACTCCTCCTTGGGTTCTTCAGCCCAAAATGCAGCACCTTGCACTTTTTGGCATTAAAGCCCAGTTGCCAGGTGTCTGACCAGATTTTAAGCTTTGCCAGATCATCCTGCAACCCCTGCCATCCTCCTAGGTCATCCACCACCGCGCCTACCTTGGTATCATCAGCAAACAGACTGATCTTGCTCTTGATGTCCCATGATATGTCTGCAATGAGTATCCCAAACAACACTGGTCCCAACACCGAGCCCTGTGGAACACCGCTCGTCACTGCCCTTGGGTGTGAGAGCTCCCCACCCACCACCACCCTCTGTTGCCTTCCCTGCAGCCAGTTTCCTACCCATCTTACCAGCTTTGCACCCGCCCCTGTGCCTACTAGCTTCCTTCCCAGCCTTCCATGTGGCATTGAGTCGAATGCCTTACTGAAGTCCAGATACAGGACATCCACTGCATGACCCCTGTCCAGTTGCCCAGTTACCCAGTCATAGAACTCGACCAGGTTGGTTTGGCAGGATCTGCCACATATGAAGCCATGCTGTCTGCTGTTCTGAAGTCCTTTGGCCTCTAGAAGGGCCACCAGCCTCTCCTTCAGGATAGTCTCCATTAGCTTACCCACGATGGATGTGAGGCTCACTGGTCTGTAATGTCCTGGTTCATCCTTGGGGCCACTCTTGTGGAGGGGCACCACATGAGCCATCCTTCAGTCCTGAGGTACACACCCCGAATGTAGTGAGGCATTAAATAGGTCTGCCAAAGGTCCTGCAAGGACCTCTGCCAGCTCCTTCAGTACCCTGGGTGGATGCCATCTGGGCCTGGCGCCTTGTCCACCCTCAGTGCCTTCAAACCCTCTCGAACTCTGCTCTCCATGATTTCCCCATCTGTCACCACTTCCCACCCTGCTTCTGCCATTTCTTCCACCTTGGGTGTCACCCCCCTCTTCTCTTTAGTAAATACTGAGCAGAAGTACTCATTTAGTGCTTCCACCTTATCGCACCCTGCTTCCACCCAACCCCCCTCCTTCCTAATCCTTACTATGTGGTCCTTACAGCTTCTTTTCTCCCTGATGTACTTAAAGAAGTCCTTCTTCCCCTTCTTAATGCCTTTGCCAGCCTCGTTCCGAGATGCTTTGCCTCTCTACTGCCCTTGTCACCTCCTTCGATTCTGCCAAGTACTCCTCCCTGTCCTCCCCTCCTGTTTTCTTGTACTTCCTAAAGGCAGTTCTTTTCCTCCTTACCTTTTTCATGACCTTCTTGCTTAACCAGATTGGTTTCTTAGCCCTAGCCTTCTTGCTCTGGGCTTTGCAGCAGGTTTTGGTTGCCTCTACTATCCCCAGCTTGAGCTCCCACCTCTGGTTAGTGTCCATACTAGATTGAATTCTGGCCAGATACCCTTTTACCACTTCCCCCATCCTCCCAAAGTTGGCCCTCCTGAAGTCCAGCACTATTGTGCCAGATTCCACTCCTTCCTTGCCCATATCCAATGTGAGCCATACTGAGTGGTGGTCACTCCCTGACAGCGGTTCCTCCACTGTAAGTTCTCTCACAAAGTCCCCATTTGCCAGCACAAAGTCAAGGGTATTCCCTAACCTGGTTGGTTCACTGACCATTTGCAGCAGGAAGCTGTCCTGAAGGCATCCAGCAGTACCTGCTCCCTCTGTTCCTTGTTGTTGGGGTGCTCCAGTCCACCCTGGCATGTTGAAGTCCCCACAATCACCACACTACCCTTCTTGCAGGTCCTCCTGATCTGTCCCGCTAGTTCCCTGTCTAACTCCTCCATCTGAGATGGTGGCCTGTACACCACTCCCATTCTAAGAATCCTATTCTTGGAATCCTGGATTTGCATCCAAAGTGACTCCGTACTACCCTCCTCCCCTTCCTCCCTTACACACTTCAATCCTTCCTTCACATATAGTGCCACCCCTCTTTCCCAATCACCCTGTCTCTACGAAATAACCTGTACCCTGGTACAGACAGGTCCCAGTCATTGTATTGGGTGGCCCATGTTTCCATGATGGCTGCAATGTCCACCTCTCCCTCTGCCATGAGAACCTGTAACTCTGCAGTTTTCCTCCCAAGGCTTCTAGCATTAAGGGTAACCACCTTCCACCCTTTTCCCCTCTCCCATCCTGCCCTCCTTTCCTAGCATCACCAAGAGTACTTGCCATTTGTCCTTTGTCACTGTTATGGGGGGTAAGCTCATATGGTTTCCCAACATGTGGTCTCTGCATATCTCTTCCCCAACTGCCACCCCCCACTCCTAGTTTAAATTCCCAACTTCCTCTATGTACTCCTCCATCCTCTGTTTCAACACTTTCTTTCCCTCCTCACTCAAGTGTAGTCTGTCCTTGGCGTAGAGACTACTGTCCTCCCAGGTCGCTTCCCACCCCACCAACAGCCCATACCCTTTAGCGCAACACCAGGTTCTTAGCCATCCGTTAAATTCCTCTATTCTCAGCTTTCTTGTTGTGCTTGCCTTTGGCACCGGAAGTATCTCTGAAAAAGTTACTGATCTTCCTGCCCCCTCACATAATTGTGCTAGTTCCTCAAACCTCCTCTGGACTGTATCTACTGTCTTGTCAGCCAGGTTGTTTGTCCCAAGTTGTATAATTAAATGAGGCTTGTCCCTACCCCTTCTAGCATATTTCAGAACAGACTGTCCCACCCTTTCCGCTGTCATTCCTGGCATGGCCTCCACCCAAATGCAACTATGTCTCTCCCCCTTGCTACCCCACCTAACTCCTCTTAGTATTGAGTCCCCCAGCACTAAGATTCCACCCCTCTTACTCCCTGCTTGCTTCCATTCATCTCCCTCTCTCATTTCCAGCTCCTCTTCTTCCTCCTGCACATTATTTCCCCCTTTTACCCCTGTTGCAATTCTCCCAGCAGAACTTTCCCCCACTCCAATTTTGTCCAGGCATTTATCAATTACTCCTCTAATTTCATCATTTCCCTCCTCCACCTTCTTCCTCACTAGCAGTGCACAACTATTTTCTGAAGGCCTTTCACAAATGCCCGCTCCCTCTCTCTTCATAGTAACTTGTTCTCTCCTTTCCACTCCATGACTTTTGCCACTTCTTCACCTCCCCTCACAAGTCCATGTCTCCTCCTTCCATTTGTCTTTTGTCTCCTGACCTGGTTTCCCCGGCAATTGTTCTTCCTGGCCTGGGCCCCTTTGTCTCTGCTTCCCTTCTTCTGACCCTCTCCTCACCACTGTTGGCTTAAATCACCCTCCCTCATCTCCCCTTCTTCCTCCCTCCAGTATTGGGCTAAACCCACCCCCAATCTGCCTTGCCTGTCTTAGTTCCTCCTGCAGACCCTCAATCTCCTTTCTAAGTTTCTCTACGTGGTTGCACACTAAACATCCTCCCACACTCCAGGCAATGTTTAGAAAGATTGGTGCACCGCAGTTGTTGCAGCCTGCCACCCTACCCATTGCTGTCGTTGCCCACCAGCGACCCCCCACCCTTCCAGATGCAGGATACCAAACACTCCCCCAAGTCTCCCCTCTCCCCCCTCTATCAGTGCAAAACATTCTTTTCTTTATTTCCCTTACCTCCTTTGTTGTACACGTTTAGATATATTGAGCAACTGCTTTTTATATTCCTATCCTTCCTATCCACACTCAAAAAACAGACTTTAAGTAGCCATTGCACAACCTTCTTCAAACTCCCACTTCTCCTTTCCCCAATGCAATATCAATGCGAAGAAGTAATAATGAAAGCTCCTAGATTTGCATTTACTTCCCTTCCACTGAGAGAGCAGTCACCTCTTCACCTGCTGCTATTCCTTTCCTGGTATGCCCCTCCTACTCCACACCCTTTACTATACCCAGTGTTTAGCTCCTGTCAATCAGATTTAACAGGGCATATAATCAAGAGTTGGGGGAAGGGGGGCGAAAATTTGCAGCAACCAAAGACAGCAAAGAAATACACCACCACTACGTTTTAAATCCTCAGCAGCCCAAAAAACAATTCTAAGTAAAGACAACAAAGAAAGTACAGTGTCACCAAAAGCCCACAATCCAAGTCTAAAAGAAAAACAGCAATTACCAGTTACTGTAAAGCACTGAATTGAATATGCTTCCTTCCCCTTCTGGCTTCTATAACATTCAAAAATACATACATTTCTATCTCAGCTCTTTACCCTTACCATCAAAAGGTAACTACAATCACAATAATCTACCTTCCACTAATATGATGTGAGAATTGGCATCTCTAGTATTCATGAGGTGCTGTGAAGAAATGGCTATGTTCAAACTTTGGAGTGAAAATATAAACGACTGACAGTTACAAGCATGTGTAGGAAAATGTCATTGATTGCATGTAACTCAGGCATTCTTTGTTACTCTTGCTCCAAAATTTTAACATTGTCTTTTTGGGACTCTACATTATGAACACTGGCACTGTCATTTTGTTACTCAATCCCAAAAAGTGATTTCGCACAGCAACCACGCCATTCTGCGCCACAGGTGCAAAATCACATTCTGGACAGAATGTGCATAATGACAGCTATTCTGTTCATAGGGTAGTGTGAAGAAATGGCAATGTTGAAAATCTGGAGTGAAAATATGAAACAGTGGCAAAGTGATGAGCGTGCATAGAAAGTGCGTAACGCACGCCTGTAAGCAGTCATTTTTTGGAATTTTTTCACCAACTTTTCAACATGGACTTTATGGGTCCTCCCCTCATGAACAGTGGCACTGTCATTTTGTTAATCCATCCCAAAAGCTGATTTCATGCAGTGACAATGCCATTCTGCACTACGGGCGTAAAAATCCATTTTGGGCAAGATATGAAAAATGATAGTTGTACTGTTCATAAAAAGTTGTTAAAAAATGGCAATGTTGAAAATGTAGAGTGAAAATATTAAACAATGGCAATGTTATGAGCGTGTGTAGAAACTGCACAATGCATGCTCATAAAGCAGTCATTTTTAGGAATTTTCTCACCAAAATTGCAACATGGGCTTTTTGGGACCCCACCTCATGAACACTGGCATTGTCGTTTTGTGAATTGGTCCCAAAAGTTGATTTCACGCAGTGGTCATGAAATCACCATTCGGGATGAAGAAACCAAATGACAGTGACAGTGAACATGAGGAGGGGTCCCAATAATTCCATGTTGAAATTTTGGGCCAAAAGTCCTAAAATTGGCTGAGATATCAACCTAAGTTGAAACCCCCCTATTCAATCCTATTATAAAGCACTTACCGATTCCTCATTTCACAGTTTACCTTCGAAGAATGCAGATGTCTCCCAGTGCAGAGAAGATCACAGCTCCCGATCTCCTGAGGGTAAGTATGGGTGGGGTTGGTGCTGGGAGGTGGGTGCGCAGAGGGAGGGAGGTTGGGGATGGGGGAAGGGGATGGGGAGATAATGATGAACCGTTTTCTTGTTTACAGGTTAAAAAGAAAATGTAATGAGATGCTTTTCTTTTTTACAGGGATTTCTGTCCCACAGTGTGGATTTCCTGACAGGAGGGCCAGGGTACAAGTGTGGCAGGTGGGACTGCACAGAGGGAGAAAGTGGGAGGGATTTATGTTTTCTCACAAGGGGGGCTGGGGTACAAGGGTGGCAGGTGGGACTGCACAGAGGGAGGGAGGGAGTGTTAGGGATTTATTTTTTCTTACAAAGGGGGCCAGGGTACAAAGGTGGTGGGTGGGACTGCACAGATGGAGGAAGCAGGAGGGATTTATGTTTTCTCACAAAGGGGGCGAGGGTAAGAGGGAGGTGGTGGGACTTCACAGAGGGAGGGATTTATTTTTTCTCACAAAGGGGGCCAGGGTACAAAGGTAATGGGTGGGAATGCACAGAGGGAGGGAGCGGGAGGGATTTATGTTTTCTCACAAAGGGGGCCGGGGTACTAGGGTGGCCGGTGGGACTGTACAGAGGGAGGGAGTGGGAAGGATTTTGTTCAAATGACAGCAGGACCATGTTATGAGGGTGGCAGGTGGGACTGCACAGAGGGAGTGAGTAGGAGGGATTTTTTAAAGTGGCAGCCTTCTGTGGGATGTAAATTAAATACACTTACGCACAATACCCTTATAAAAACATATATTTACATGATATTGTGTAAGACACACGAATTGACATGGCGCTGTATGGAATATAAGGATTATACCGGAGGTCACCCACTTCAAATTAAGGCAAGCAGATTTATTACAGATAAAATAAATACTTTCTTTAGTCAACCATTTATTATTCTATGGAGCAAATAGAGCTCAATACAGTAGCTCTTTAAATTTCAATTTGGCTGTGGGGCAGAATTTCAAAAAGCTGGAGCAAATAAAGTTATTGCCTCTCTTCCAGTAAATTGAGCTATGCCCTAAGGGATTTTCGAGTATTTTTTTTCCAATGATAACACTGCATTTTGAACTGTTCAGCAGACAGCAGGAGGGGATGCCACCAGGATTTGTTATTCTACTTCAATACAGGATGTATCATCCTGTGACATATAATCGTTGTTCAATGCACAGTTCCTCTCCCAACAGCTCGTCCCCCAAACAAGATCCTATTTCGTGCCTGACATTTTTTTCCCCCATAGAACATAATGGGAAATTCAGCCTGTCATAACTCTGGAATGGATTCATATTTTTTCCACCAAATCTTCAAAAAGCACATCTGTGAGGCCAAGGCTTTCTCCATGAAAATTACAGCTCAGCACCTAAAGCCATTTCTGAGATACAGGTGGCCAAAAAAACAGGGAAATCTCTGTATTTTCAACACTTTATATCTCAAAAACCTCAAAAGAGATTCAAACCTAATTTGGTACATCAACAGACTTGTCCCAGCAGGTGATGCATGACAAATTTCATGAAAATCTGTGGAACAATTGAAAGTTATTAACCAGGAAAAATTGCCCTTTAACATTAAACACTTCTACAAACCCTAACTATACTTATGTATGTAAGGAATAAGACATGATGAGGTGTGGTTTATGGCCTGATGAGAGCATGCCCCAGGTGTGTAATGAGGTACGAGGCGCTTGCTATTCTGCTTATAAAATGAGCACCCCCCAAGTAAAAATTAAGACTAAGAAAACAATTTTCAAAATAGGGGGCAATAGGTTTTTATAGGTGTTTACAGTTAAAACAGAAAAACATAGTTCCCTTATTTCTATACTGTAAAGTGTATTGTGCTTGGTAAACTGAACCTGTCACCCTATGTACAGAGAAGAATGGTTACATTTGCCAGCTGGACAACACTCCCCCCCCTCAAAACAAAGAGTCACCTGTGCTGGACAACATCCCCCCCCCCAACAAACACACACTGTCTTGTATTCACAGTTCAGCCTAACACTGAACCAGCCAGCTTCATATTTGGAGCAGTTTCATAGGGAGCGAGCATGTCCATCTTTAGCTATCATACTGCACAGTATTTTTTTTTTCCCTTTTCAAATGGACAATGCTAAGGAGGAGTTGCAGTGCATGTCAATGATGTTGTCTTTTATACTTCAAGTCATGGTCTGTGAGGGGCAGGGGCAGCAAGAAATGAAACGGGGAACAGATATTAGCTGCATGGAGAGAGTTCTGAGGAGCTCAGAGGGCAATGTACAAGGCAGTGTCTTGATGGATGGCAAGGTGGATGGGTTGAGAGCCTGTAGAGTGGGAGTCCATGGATTACAAAAAACAGCAGCTGTGGTAACAAATGAGTTTAGTGTGTGTCTGCTACCAAACACAGCGGGCATTTCTTTCAAAGCTAGCATCCCCTTTCATTCAGAGCAAGCATGTCCCATGCCAGGGGCCATACTTCCCACTTCTAAAATAGCAGTTTATAACATCAGGCACTCAGTCTGTGATAGTAATAAAAACTAAGTTTTAAATAAATGTTTTACTAAAGAAAAAATGGTTTATAAGACAGCAAGCGGAGGTGGGTATGGAGTTTTACTAGGAAGATTCATCGTGGCAGCACGTGCCACCATTAGGTTTCATTGTGGTTGCCTTTCTTTTTAGTTAGAGAACCACAGGTCAGGGTTCTATTTTTGAGGTTTATCTTAAAATTACTATTGTAAATCTTATGTGCTGCACGTGTGTGTGTGTGGGGGGGGGGAGGCAGTTGAGGTGGGGTAGTGACTGTTCTGAAGCTTGGCCAGGAAGGTTCAGAAGGCAGACTGAGGCACAGCGAGCTGGCAGACTGAAGCACAGTGATTTATTTTGTATAGCATCCTGCCTGGCTGAAGAGGTGCCAGTTGGCACAATATGCTGTGATAAGGACATGGCTAGAGGATCCAGTCGGACAATAAGGATGTAGAAATATACACTTTCTGAATGCATGGAACAGAGTACAACTGTTGTCTGCTGATCACAGATTTTTGTTTCTACCACAGTTTACAAAACATTCTGTGGTTCAAATAGTGATACATTTTAAAAAGAGTGAAAGTATTTTACTACAGAAATGTGTAATACCTTACCACATAAAGTGCGGAAAACTTCAACGCAATTACACAATCATGGGATTTTGTGAATCAGTCTACTGTGTGCCATGACGTGTGAACTAATCTGTGATGTGTGGAGTCAGAATTCCACCATAATGAGTGTGGTGGCAGACAAGTTGCACATTTATCAGCAAATCAAATCATTCCTCCTTTCCAGATAAACTGGCAATCTAGTCTACGGAACTTTTGTTATGCAATTTAAAAATCCACAGTACATACAAAAAATCCACAGTTCTAATTTAGAATTTCGCAGAACTTGCCAAGTTGATTTCTATACTTTGCCGAAGTGGAAATTCTGACTTTTGTGGAAATTAAACCAATGGAAATATTTTTTTGCTCACATCTACTATGTTGAATATTTGTAAAAAAAAAAAATAAATTATGAAGGGACATTGTTTGCAGGGATGGCTGTTGTCCCAGGGAGTCCACGTTGCCTTCCCATGCTAGTGGCCTGAGTCTGGCTGTGAGCTCAGTGAGCCTTCTGAATGGGCCAAAGCTGGGGGAAAGTTGCTGCAGTGTTTGGCACTGGCAGTAGCCTGGGGAGGGACAGAGCAGTGTTCTGGCACACAGATGACACCTTGTGGTGGACTAGAGCCTTCCCTCACAAGGTGTTAATATGTATGTTGGGGCCTCATGAGCCCATGTACTGTGTTGGGGCCATCTCCAATATTCTATTTTTTTCATTTTACACAGGCCCATTCAGGATATGATTCAACTATCAGAAAAATAAAGGAAATTCATTGCTAAAAACTACATTAATGTAGACATTAGGGATGAACAAGGCAAAGCACACAAAGCAGGGAAATGAAAAAACATTAAGTGTTTGTGTCTCTGAAGTCTTGGGGAATCAATAGTGGGGTCATCCTTTTACTTGTCAACCCTGATGTCCACTCCTCACTCCTGAGCAAACAATGTCAGATTATGATGCATTTTCTTCACACAGGGTCCTGCGTGAAGAAAGCTTTGACTGATTCTGTTGGCAGCATGTGCCAACCCATACTTCACCTGGAAAGAGTGTATTACTATGTGGCACTGCTGTACCTTGTACTTAAGACAGGAGGTTACATGATGGGGAAAGGGGTGAGCATTAGAGTTAAGTACCCCAAAGAAGACCCCACCACTGATTCACCAAGACTGTGGTGACCCAAAACTATATTATTTTTCATTTCCACACTTTGTGTGCTCTGCTTTCTTCAACCCTAATGTCTGCATGAAGACCCAGTGATGCAGGGGGCAGAGGCATTCATCTCTCACCTGCTGTCAGGCCGGCGAGCTGGGATCCAGAATGTCCCTGGGCCACTCAGGAGTCTATATCCATTATCAATCAATCAATCAATCAATCAAATCTTTATTTATTCAGGCGATCATCATTGAGCAAGGCTCATTTACAAGATGTACCTGATAAGGTCAAGGTTCGAGTTGGTGCACAGCAATTACATCACATACTTATGAGACAGTTATACATACAGAAACAAGAAAATGTTATTTATAACACAATAATATACAGAGAATTCACATGTTAAAGCTTGGCAAGAGAAAGTTAAACAAACATCTACAATATGTACAATACATATATATCACAATGAGGGCCATGACAGTCACTCACATAATGAGTACAAGGATGGTGAAGGGAATATTGTGTGCCATATACTGGCGGTGTCTGGCTGGAAGGAATATGCCATATGTGATTGGAATAAGGTTTTGTGGGATGACTATTCTATCTCTAGTGGTAGCAACTGCATTTCTCTGTGAAGAAGGCTGTACAGTGCTGCTTGAAGGATGTAAATGGAATGATAATGGACAGTTTTAGGGATTTTTGTAGGGTGTTCCATGCTATGGCTAGAGAGTAGCTGATTGCTGCCCTCCCTATTTTGGTGTTGACTTTGGGCAATTTGAGCAGGATGATATTGTTGCTTCTTAGGGCATAGGAGCTGGGAGTGGTCAGGTTGAATCAGTCCAGGATATAGCTTGGGAGTTTATAAGGTTAATGCACCAGCAGCCATGTGGCTCTGACCAGATCTTGTAGTCTATTGTTATCGCCTGTCTTGTACAATACTTTTCCCTATTTTTGAATCTACTTTAGTACTTTCTGTTACATTTGAAATAATTAAAGGAACACTTTTTCAAATGGTTTGGTCCATGTTTTCGTCAGTGTTTTTTATGTTGTTTTTAAACGAACATTATTCAACACCACTTTTCTTGATACTAAAATGAACTACAATAGCATACAGCGGGCAGCGCTCCTTGATCATATGGGACAATAGGTGTAGAAAAACAACCAAGAATACTGGTGAAAGCCTTCTCTGAGCCATAATAAAAAGAATGCACATTTCATTATTACAACTGCTAAAGCAGACTCAGAATGGGGAAACAATTCCAATGATAACAAACAAGATATTTAGTAAGGGGGCATTCTACAGTAGATAAATGTGGGGGAAAACATTTTTTTTATTCTTTTTTTCTTCTCCTTTCTTAGCCAGAAATGGTCTGTCCCCTGGTCCCCAGGCACATTGCCACCACCACTGACTGGAAGACCACAGTAATCCTTACCTGTGGGCCCCCCCCCCCCGGAGGAAATGAGAGGGAGGAGACAGTATAGATATGCTAATCCAGTGAGACAGTGGGTGAACAAGAATGGATCCTGGGAGCAGGCATCATGTAGCTCAGTGTAGGACAGTTTTTTTTCCATATGTTTCCCCCAACGCTAGAGACTTGCAGTGATGTCAATGGCCTGTCACGTGTGCTCCTGCATGCAGCATGTTGATGTCTTCCCCCAAACCAGAGGCCATTAAATGATGAACCGCCAGGGCTCAGTATATTGCCAGGAGCTGACTCCCACCTCCAGCACTGAGGAGAAGAGCTGTCCATCAGATGCCCATCCTTCTCCCCCACCTGACTCTCCAACATGCCAAACAGGGCAGCCTGTCTGTAGGACGAACGTTTGACTGCAACATGTGTTGCTGCTTTAAGATGATTTCTATACTTTTCTAAAACATCATTCTAACAGCCGCTTCTCAATTCCCCCAAACTCAGGTTATGTCTTTCCAGTCGAAGTCACAACACTGCTCTGAGGCTGTTAGACATAACTATGCAGTTTTGAGATAAATTACTCTTACCTGGTTTACAAATGTGGAAAATATTGTACTAGTAAAGCTGCATCAAAAATGATATATTCTCTCAGATGAAACAGTCACTTGATCCTTAATTTTCCATTAATTTTTATTTATATCATGTGGACACCAAACATGTTGTGCTTGGGATGCTTAAAGGTAAATTACTGAACTCTAATACCGTCCAAGATGATGTTGTAGCAGGAAGTTGTACCTTGGACATTTAGCAGTGTAAAAACGTCACTGGGAAAGATACTAACCAAGCACTAGGGCAATGTTCTCAAAATAGGTCTTTTACCGTTAAAAACACAGGAGGTACATTTCAAGTGAAAATACTGTACATCAGGGACATGATTTAATGTATACAGTATGAAAGGCAATTGTTATATCAGGGGTTTGTGGTATAATGGGGGGGGCTTAAAATGAAACAAAGAAGGAGTGAGGGCACCAAAACACTTTTGTGGCCACACCTTCAGACCAGCAGGATTGGGGACTCTAGAACCACTCTGCAAAGATTCCTGCTGTTGTTCTAGAAGTGCTCTTGAGTTGCTTTTGAGAACACCTTGGCCAGTCATATCATATTCCATCAGTCTAAAGCCTTTGCTGTATCTCTGTTCTTCCATGTGATTCTGAATGCTGAGTGTACTGAAATCTCTCTTGCTGTTGCCCACTGTAGAATTAACAGATGTGGGGGTGACCATATTCCCTATGTGTCATGGGATGACGAGATACCTTCCTACTCAGAAGTTGCTTTATCAGAGATACTGTACACTGGTGCCAGCCAAGATGTAATGCAACATCTTGCAGTATTACTGCAGAGTGCTGCAGTGTGCTGCAAGGAACAGTGCAATTCTATGGCCAGTTTGTCATGCAGTATTTTGTGACATGTCACTTACTGTAAGTTATTACATTGCATCCTGTCTGGCACCACTGAACCTTCATGAATGGTCCCACAGAGAAGTATCTGCCTTTTTTGCCTTTTTGTGGTCAGTTTCAGGGAAGGGGTATAATTGCTTCATGAGCTGCCATTACTAAGAATGAAGCAATATGTAAACTGCCGAATGAGCAAAACTAAACAATTTCATTATTAAATCATGTCAATCAATCATTCAGAAAATAAAATATTGTTACTGTTTACTTGCGGCAGAATGTTGTGTGCACCTACTTCTAGATATTGTCTAAAGTTGTAATAATTTATTGAAAAGCTTGCAAGCAGTATTAATGTTTTGCACATACATGAACAGAAGGGCATACAGTGATGCACACTGTTGTGTTTTCAGCAGCTGCAATAATACCAATGTTACTGTCAACACATGTAAATAGGTACTATCTATTTTACAAAGTCCACACTGCAAGCAGTAATAGAACTATTGTGTGCTCACCAGAGTAAAACAGAGCTACGATTTAAATGCATTTTGCAAGCTGACCATCTTCTGTACAAGACTCAAAAGTAGAAAGAAAAATAAAATTATTGAATTAAAACTGCAAGATGTCCACTGAGTGTCACTAGTGCTCTATACAAAATACAATTTTACTGCAAGCTTTTTGGGATGAAAAAGCAATCTTTAAAGGCTGGACTTTTACTAGCAATAGGTCAGTGTAGAATTAGATTACTCTGAGTTCATGGAATTCCAATATAGAACATAGAAACATAGACTTTGACAGCACATAAGGACCGCTTGGCCCACCTAGTCTGCCCATTTCCCTACTATAGGATAAGCTGCAGATCCTATTTAACCAACATCCTACTTCCTCCTACCCCCACTAGAATTACCTTATGTCTGTCCCATGCATTCTTGAATTCCCCCACTGTTTTTGACCC
This sequence comes from Neoceratodus forsteri, assembly GCA_016271365.2. NCBI lineage: Eukaryota > Metazoa > Chordata > Ceratodontiformes > Ceratodontidae > Neoceratodus > Neoceratodus forsteri. The sequence continues at coordinate 164,616,621 of JADMNL010000022.1, read as the reverse complement.
CACAACCTCCTCAAGAAGGCTGTTCCATGCATCTACCACCCTCTCTGTGAAAAAATACATCCTCACATTGCCCTGAGCAGTCCCCCCCACCACTATCTTCAAATTGTGTCCCCTTGTTTGTGTACATCTCTTTTTCTGAAAGATGCTGCCCTCTTGAACTTTGTTGATTCCCTTGAGGTACCTGAAAATTTCTATCATGTCCCACATCTCCCTCCTTTCTTCAAGGGCATACATATTAAGCTCCTTTAGTCTCTCTTCGTATAGCTTCTGTTGCAGACCCTGCACCATTTTAGCTGACCTCCTGTGGACTGCCTCCATCCAGTCTATGTCCTTGCAGAGATTGGCTCTCCAGAACTGCATGCAGTACTCCAGATGGGGTCTCACCAACTGTCTGTACAGAGGGATAACAACTTCCTGTTTTCTACTGGTGATGCCTCTCCCTGTACATTCCAGTATCCCCCAGCCATCTTTACTGCCTTCTCACATTGCTTGCTTACCTTTAGGTCATGTGATATGACTACCCCCAGGTCCCTTTCCATTTTATTTGTTGTTAATACTTCCATTGTGTACACCTCCCTGGGTTTTCGTTTTCCCAGTGCATTACTTTGCACTTCTTCACATTCAATCTAAGCTGCCATACTTTTGACCATTCCTCCAACCTTGCCAGGTCCCTTCTCATCCTTTCTACCCCCCTTGTGTATCAGTTCTATTAAACTGCATGCAATTCCACACAAATAGGCAAGTTTTCTGGAATATGTTTTTTGGTTATAAGAGATCCATCAATTAAGCCAGATACTACCTTTTGGCATTGCTACTTGTTTCTAGGTGTCCTTAGGGCATTTCAAATATAATTACATTTGGAGGAGTAGTCTCAAACATAAAGGGGCTTAAATTTAGCTTATCTATTTATTTATTTGTTGAGATGTTGCATGAAAATATTTATCTGCTTATAATCCCATCACATTTGGAGCTAGATATGTGCAAATTAGTGTGCATAACCTTTTTGGAAGGGTCAAGAAAACAATTAAATGTGGAGATATTTTGTTTACAAATATCTAAGGTGCAGGGGTTCATAATTTCATAATATAAATATCTGTAAAATGTTGTTTCAATTGTGCTTAAGCAACTGAATGAGGTGTGTGCTTGTGTGACTTTGATACATTGTGGCTGTTCGCTTCTCTATCTGTGGGTTATACCACCTTGTAGGGGTACAATGCAAGACACCCTGGAGGAGGGTTCTCCCCCATAGGTGCCACAGGAATTATTTCCTTGGCTAAAGGTAGCTTCAGAAGAAGCCCATGAGAAAGAAAGATGAGCCACTGGAGGAGGAGGGGTGGATGGTGGGGCAAAGAGAAATGAATCCTGCTATAGCCCATGACGGGTGGCCTTTTAAGGCCTGATAGGGGGAGTGACATAGTTGATCCATGCATTGAACCTCAGTCTTAGAGCCTTCCCATTCAATTGTGCTTATGCAACTGAATGAGATGTATGCTTGTGTGACTTTGATATGTTGTGGCTGTTCGCCTCTCCGTCCATGAGATATACCACCCTTTAGGGGAACAATGCAAGGAACCCTAGAGGAGGGTTCCCCCATATAGGTGCCATGGGAATTATTCCCTTGGCTAAAGGTAACTTTGGAAGAAGCCCAAAAAGAATACCCAAAAGGGTGTCAAGCATTGAAGAGGTGAGAAATCAGAATAGGTTGAGACTGGAAAGTATGGTGATAAACGTAGATGGGATGGACAGTTGAAGAACAAAAGATGTCAAGGACAAAGAACAATAGGAAATCTAACAAGATGCAGAAGGTTGGATTTCCTATGGAGAGAGGGAACAACCGGGGCCACTATCCAACTCCATCCAACAGCAGAACCTAACTATGGAACCTATGAAAGCACTAACCTTGACTAATATTATGACCACCTTTGAGGAGAAAACATCTAGGGATCCAAGGACTAGGTCACCTTCCCTCCAGGTTGAAGGACATTTTGATTAGTGAAGGCTCAGTAACAGCAATTGAAAGTTGAGATCGAGGAAGGAGGAAAAGTCCAATGTTGAAGAAGCTCTCACTCTGTCCTTCTAAATGGACATCTGTTGAGGGATGCAATCGATGTCTCTGCAGCCAGATGCTTAAAAGCAAGAGAGGATGCATGATGATGGAAAGAAGCCTTGAAGGCCCGAATGGTTTGAGATGAGGAACGAAATGGATGATGTACGATTATGAAATGAGGCCTAGAAGGCCAGTACGGTTAAAGTGAAATATGAAGAGGAAGACAAATGATGATGGCATTAACCCATAGAAGCTGGTACGGTTAAGGTGAGGTATGAAATTAATGATGTACAATGAGTGAGAGAAGCCTGCCCACCCTGAGCAAAGGGGCAATAGACATGAAGACATGTCTCCAAGTGGAGAGCAGGTCGAGTCAAGGTAGCATGGACCCAAGAGGCTTATGCTTGATTCATCGATGTGAAGGAGTAGACCCACATAGAGGTTGGATGAGTGAGGGATACCCAGATGCCATAATGAGAAGACTGATGGTGATAATAACCACAGGAGTGCAGCGGTTCGATAAGGTAGCATAAGACACAATGAGAGGTATATTCAATTAATCAATGTGAAGGAGTAGACCCTGAGGTCAGATTGAGCGAAGGAGAACCAGACTCAGGCAACTGGACACCAGACTGACTAGGGTAAGAGGAGGATACGAATAGGGAAGGTGATGGCAGGACATGGAAAACCTCAAAAGAAAGCAAAAGTCAGAGAAGAAGTGGAATGGAGGGTGGAGGGAATGGAAGGAGGAGGGTAACAGAGGAATCAACAGGGTAGAAACCCTTGATACAGTGGATAAAGTTGTAAGAGCATGATGGGAAAACAGGACAGACTGGCAGCAATGCAAACCGATAGATCCACTATAGAGGTTGTCTAGGAGTGCCACTAACCAGGCACCAGACAGCAAAGAAAAAGTAAGAGAAATGAAGTGTGGTAGTGTGCAAAACATCAAGGTGATAGAAATGGATTCCAGGCCAGCAGGAAGGGGTTGAGAAGAGCAAGACCTTAAAAGAAATACAGCAAAGGAGATGCACTCCAAACAAACTAGCAAGGTGCGGCTCAGGGTGTAACCCCATGGTGAAGGCAGATCCAGGGCCAATTCATAACCCAAAATATTGGAAGCCTGAGACTGACAGGAGCACGGCTCCAGGACAAGCAAGCAGATGCATGAGGAAGGCCACTGCCCAGGTGGGGAGCCAGAGGGGAGGTGAAGTAATCTGAAGAAGGGCTGGAAGGATCCCCCTCTGAAGCTGCTATGGAGAGAAGAGAGGTGGAGTGTTCAAGTGCCCCCAAGTTTCAGGGACATCCCTGATATGCCTCAAAATTTCCCTCAGTCCCACCTAAAAGTTGTGATTCCAGGACTGAACAATGGGGATTGGGAGCACAAAATAATGACAGACAGGAACGTTACAGACCGGTTTGTAGTCAGAAATGTACTGCAAAAGAAGCTTTGTAGACTACCAGCTTCCAGACCAGAAAATACCAAGAATGAAAGCGTGTCCCTGATTGTGATCCTTTGTCCCCGAGGTGTAGCAAGCTATCTCCCAGATTTAAGAGGCAGGTGACTGAGAGGTATGCGGAGCACACCAGAAGGTGAGCAAGCAGGGTGAGGTACAAGCAGCAAACTGGTACTTGTGATGACAACATACCTAGGCATGCCAGCGGGAGAAGGAGTGGCTGACAATGAGCCAAATACCCACCAGAAGATGCTCCCCAGGGAGGAAAGGAGATGGAGGAGCGATGGACACATGAGGTATTAGAAAGGGGAGGAAAAGAGGAAGGAGCGCCATGGAACAAGTGGCAACAAAACGAGGGGGTGGCCTGGATGGGTGGGGGAGACACAGCTGCAAGGAAAAACAACTGAGACATGGCTGTAAACAGCAGCAGAGAGAGAAGGGGCACAGAAAGAGGGAAACAAGAGAGAGCAGGGGTGGTGGGGGATGCTGCATTAGCCAACAAGAAAGAAACAGAAAAATGAAAGGATGGAGTGGGGAGACAAATGGGTAGGGGAAGGAAGCACAAAAGGCAGTGAGCGGGCTGCCAGAGGCACCACAAAATGTGTTGAGCTGAGAAGGAGGAGGACCGGGGTACAAGTGAGGAAGGAGGGCACTTCCAGCAACAATGAGAAATGAATACCGGGGCAGCCCAGGAGGAGTGGTATTTTAAGGCCTGATGGGGAGTGACATAGTTGCTCTGCCCATCGAACCTCAGGCTTAAAGCCTTCCCAGAACTTTTATAAACATGTGGATGTTTGTGCTTCACTGCTTTGGCAGGTATTGATCTAAAATTGGGCATGCATAGCCAGTGTTAATGGATCCTGGTATTTAAGAAAGCTGGAAAAAGCTTGGTTTAGTAGTTTTAAGTTTACAGTGGAAATACCACAAATTATTAACGGCAAAATGTTCTCAAATATTCATGACAGCATAACAGGTAATGCCTCCCGAATTCTACTTGTGGAATTTAATGTTCGCAATGTACTTGTCAGCACTGCATCTGATAAGTTGAGCTGTGCTGTTTGCAGTCCTCGAATTCCATTCTAGGTGACAACTTTGACATCACTTCTTTTGTTTTAACTTGATCAGGTGGACTCAGTTGAACTGCCTGACCCCCTTATATCACTCTTGTTCTTCAGTGACACACTCTCTTAAAAAGAGTCCCCTACTCCTTTTCCTGGCTGAACAATCCTATTGAAATAACCAGAATTCCTTCTTCTTGATGCACCTGTCATTTTGTTCCCCCACTGCATCTCTCAAAATGCCTCTAAGTCCTTGACTTACAAGTACATGAGTCTCTCAGGCTAGCCAATTTTGCTGGGTAGTATACTTTTATGGCTAGTATTCAATTTAGAATTGTAAGAATTGTACCTCTATGCTTCTTGCTCTGGGGGGGGGGGCTCCTGTTTGAGTGCTACCTAGCTTAGATGTCCTTTTCTTCAAGAACCCATGCAGCTAACTACTGCCACTGTTGACCCCTGCACTAGATATCTCTCCAGCTGCAATCCTTTAATTTAAATCACACAAACTTCCCTGCCCCATGACATGACTAATATCACTTTTCTCTTGACATAACTGCAACACATCCTGAGTGTGCAGGTATTCCTTACCCTAGCATACCCTCCAACATGTGGGTGAATGAAGACCCTCCATTTTCAACAGTCTTAATAATCAGCATGTCTTATTTAAATTACTATCTTTCCTCGCAGCCCCAGAACCATGAGATCATCTGGCCACCTTTGCTCTTAGAAACTGTTGGAATTCAATAAATGACCTCCTTGTAGCTTGTACTCCCTCTCACAATGCACAGAACAGTCAGTTTTTCCTGCTAGCTGCAATGCTTCACTCTGGATCATACTATTTTTACCTTATAATTAAGTGTGCCCATCACAGTCCTTATGCTCATCAACCCAATCACAATCCCATAGCAGCACAGGTTTTGGCATGGGCTTGGAGTGGAGTTGAATCAAACCCCACTGGATTTAGAATTTTCCCTTTACAACCTCAGTGCTTTGCATGCTTTAATTGCTGGCTGTCCCACAGGTAGAGGAGGAGTGCTGGTGGAGAGGAGTATTAACAAGTAACACCTGAGTCCAATAAAGGGAGAGGGTGAGCAATTGGAGAAATAACTGTTTTTGTTTTGTTTTGAGATACTCAGAGAGACTGAACTGCAAGAATGATGTATAAAGTTAAATGCAAGCTCTTGTGTTTTGTTTGCTGAAGGAAAGCATTTTTCATTAAAACTTAACTGGTGACTGGAGTGCTCTCTATGTGAGTGTTCATGTTTATGTATTTGTATGTGAGGAAACAGTGGGATGGGGCAGCATCAGTTCTCAACACTGATAGCTGCACACTCTAGCAGACTTGATAGACTGTATGATCTGTATCTGCTGGCATTATTGTATGTTCCAAAAGGAAATGGCAGGTTCATTTCCCTGTTACAGATCTGCACTGCAGGTAGGGAAATCACTGTACCTGCATTAGCATTAAGGTCCTTAAATAACCATTCAATAATCCTGCTACTTTTAAAATGGAGTCTTTTATCAATCCAGCCATATTACTGTTCTCATCACCCTTTTCCATCATTCCACTTGGCTGGTCAGGTGAATGGCTGGGCAAAATTAATGGCTATGGCATCCACAGTATTATCACAAATCCAGAACAAATAGTTTGATGCATTTTATTGGACCAACAAGGATGTTACAAAAAGAACAAAGAGCTTTAGCTTTCAGACCCACAAGTTCTTCTGCGGAAGCCTAATGAAAATTATTTAGAAAATCCCATATTATTAACACTTAGAACATGCAGAAAAAAACAGAAATAATTCTCATTGGTTTAAAACAGGCCTTCAGAAATAATCACTGTCTGGCTGTGCTAGTTTCTTCTTAATGTTGTGCAGCTCCCATATTTTGCGATGAATTCTGGTATCTTCCATGTTGAAAAACAAAATGTTTAATTTTTTATTTTTTTTTATTTATTGAAATCTAGGATTACAAATACCTTTGAGCAGGAACTGCTCATTTACAAAGGTTCCACGTCGAAGGAATGGGGTATACATACATACAAAGGTCAACATAATAATACATAGTTACACAATAAAAAGAAGTAAGAGACTGAGGCTTAGGAAATTCCAGTAATTCAAAATGTGCCAAATGTTAGGTAGCATGACATACCAGCCAAGGGCAATCTTAGAAATAAGTGCTGCAGGTGAGAGGGAAGGGGGTATGCAAGCAGGAAGGCCATTGTCAGAGGGTAGAGGGTAAGGGTAAGAGCTCTAAAGGGAGGAGGGAAGGATAAAAGTCAGGAAATGCCGGGGAGGAAAGGAGAGGGGCAAGGGGTAGGCAGGTAGAAGGGAGCAAGGGAGAGGTAGCTGTCAAGACTGAAGTGGATGGCAGTGATGGTGGGCCCTGATTAGGCGAGGCAGTCACAACGACTAGTTGAAATGAGATGAAGTTGGAGTTGTCTCTTGAAAGGGCCAAGAGCAGCAGCAGTGAGAGTTTCTTTGTTGAGAGTATTGTACCACTGTGGTGCTCTGTGAGTAAAGGCCCTCTGGTCCATGGTAGTCTGGCATTTGGGGACAAGGAAGGTTAGTTGTTGTGAACTTCAAGTTCGCTGGGTGCTGTGGTGGTCAATGAGGAGCTTTTCAATGCCCAGGGGCATGACCCTGAGGAGGACTTTTTTGCTAAGAGGCAGGTTTGATACCGTATCCGGCTGATGAGAGGAAGCCATCCTGCCCGAGTGTACAGGTCACAAGTGTGTGTAAGTCGGTCAGCCCCAGTTAGCAGCCTGCATGCTTTGTGAAGTGCAACTGTAATTCTGCGGAGGGCAGAGGCGGAGGCAGAGCCATAAATTGCTAGCCCATAATCGATGATGGAGGTGACAGAGCTGTTGATAGCCAACCGGAGAGTGTCAGGAGTCATGCAGTGTTTGTGCCTGTAAAGCAGGCCTATACTGATGTTGGTGGCTTTGGCGACAGAATCTATGTGACGATGGTAGGAGAGTGAGCTGTCCAGTGTGACACCTAGGTATTTAAAATCAGGAAGGTGTTCAAGTAAGGTCCCTGTTTGGTTTAGGATGGTGAGGTCACGAGATTTGTACTTGCTTCTAGCATTGTAGAAAGTCATAACCTTTGTTTTGCTGTAGTTCATTACCAGTTTGTGTGACTTGAACCATTCTTTGATGCGCATGAATTCAAGCTGTAATTGTTTCTCGAGGAGCTCTGCATTTTGGTGGTTGATGAATATGACTGCGTCATTGGTGTAGAGCAGTAATTTCTGGTGGCAGACACTGGGAAGATCGTTGAGGAAGAGGCTGAAGAGTAGTGGTCCCAGGATGGACCCATGTGGGACCCCTGAAAGGACTGGATTTTCTTCTGAGGTGACACCAGCAATCCTAACCCGCTGGACCCTCTCCCCAAGGTAGCTTGAAAACCAGAGCAGCATTTCATTGGAGAGCCCAATGTTTGATAATTGCTTGAGTAGGTGTGGGTGGTTCACAGTATCAAAGGCTTTCGTAAGGTCGATGAATACTGCCCCTACACAGTTTCCTTGATCGAGCGTGGTATGGATGAAGCCCGTGAATTCTAATAATGCAATGGTGGTACTGTGCCCTTTTCGGAAACCATGTTGCTCAGGACACTGGATGTCATATTTTTCCAGGTACTTGACTAGTTGGTCTGAGGCAATGCGCTCCAGGGCCTTAGGCAATGGAGGGAGGATGGAGATAGGTCCATAGTTGGAGTGCAGTGATTTGTCTCTACTTTTGTGTACCGGTGTGATGGTTGTCTGTTTCCAGCAAGATGGGAACTGGGACATCCTTAGTGATAGGTTGAGGACCTTTGTCAGGGGTTCAAGGACTTCTTCAAGGACAAGTGCTAACAACTTCAGGTCAAGGGAGTCACCACTGTAGCCTGCATTGTGAATGGCCTTCTGAATATAGGTTCTGGCTTCATGCACTGGGATCTCCATGAAGTAGAATTGTGGAGCAGGGTGTAGGAGAGGAGTAGTTGCAGGAGGGTTACTACCAAAGGGGACATTAAAGAAATTAGAAGGGACGACACTATCCAAGTTGGAGAATGCATTGTTAAAGGTGTTGGTGATTGTGTACAGGTCAGATGTTGGTGTTCCATTATGTTGAGCATGGTGGGTGGCGACTTAGGGTCCTTGCCTGTAAGGTCTTTCAAGTTACTCCAAAATGTTTTTCCATCACCCCAGGAGTTGGAGAGAGCTTCCTTGAAGTATTTGCTTTTGGCTCTCCTAACTGCCCGCATGCACTCATTTCTGGCAGCTTTATATTTATGAATATCCCCAGGTTTGGATGTTGCATGGGCACAGTGCCAGAGATGATCCCTATGTTTAAGTAAAGTGATTAGATCGGGGGTTATCCAAGGGTTTGCTCTGCCCCTGACCTTCAGCTTTTTGAGAGGTGCAAAGATATTGCAGACTGCAGTGAAGTGGCTGATGAAAAGGTCTAAGGCTTGGTTTACATCAATGGCAGAGTCAATTGGTGTCCAGTCCAGGTGGCTTAGGTGTGTCTTTAGTAGCACAAGGAACCCCTGCTTAAACACTCTGGTGTGGATTATTTTAGGAGGGGGCTTAATGAATTTATTTGTCCAGGTACATGTGACCGGTGAGTGGTCACTGATCCCATCAGGGAGCACTGAGACTTTTGAGATTCATTCAGGGTGATTAGTAAGGATCCAGTCCAGAAGTATGTGCGACCCTGTTCTATAGTTGCATCTGGTGGGGGTGGTAACAAGCTGGGTGAGGTTCTGTGACATGACAGCATCCTTGTAGTTTCTGGCCTCCAGCAATAGCCAAGTTATGTTGAAGTCGCCTAGTACTATGAGTTCAGAGTTATGGTGTAATCCCTGTAGGCTTTCCAATATGCTCATAAATCCATTGGGCTGATCTTTAGGGGGTAGGTACACAGAGGCAATGGTGAGCTCCTTGTTGTGCACCCCGAGTAGAACTTTAACAGCGAGAACCTGTGAGGGTGGTTTAGGGCTTGAGGACGGGAAGACTTAACCCAGATAGGAATTCCTCAGGTAGATGGTGCAGCCCCCACCTCATTTTGAAACACTGTCCTGCCTGAATATAGAGTATCCAGGGATGGTGACTGCAGTGTCTGGTATCTTGGGGTTAAGCCGTGCTTCGACAACAGAGTACATCAGGGCTATATTGCTGGACCCAGGTTTGTAAGATGTCAAGTTTGTTAATGAGGCTGCAGACATTGATTGAGGCTAATGTGAGGGACCCCTTCCTCCTTTTTGTGGCATGGGGTGCTAGGCCAGTAGGCCTCAGGTTAGGATGGACATTTCCAGATATCAGAAGTAGCATAAGTAGTATCCTAAGAAGGTATGCTTCAATCATTTTGCAGATTAGTTTTACATAGATACATAGATACATAGACAGTGTCGGCAGATAAGGGCCTATGGCCCACCCAGTCTGCACATTTGAGCTTGTAAGTTCAGTTTATGTTTTCCTAGAAGTCTGTTGCCCCTTACCCCTGACCTCCATAATTCCTTTATGTCTATCCCATGCATTCTTAAATCCCGTGATTGTTTCAGCCCCCACCACTTCCTTTGGCAGGGTGTTCCACTTGTCCACCACCCGTTCTGTGAAGAAATTCTTCCTCATGTTTCCTCTGAATCATCCTCCCTCCAACAATCCCATGCCCTCTAGTCCTGGTACATCGTTTTGCTTAAAAATAGTGTATTCCTGCACCCTGTTCCTCCTGTGAGATACTTGTATGTCTCTATCATATCCCCTCTCCTCCTCTCCTCCAGGGAGTACATGTTCAGTTCCTTCAACCTGTCTTCATAGGACTTGTGATGCAATCCATGCACCATTTTGTTGCCCTCCTCTGAACCTTCTCTACCTGTCTATGTCCTTACATAGGTATGGTCTCCAGAACTGTACACTGTACTCCAGGTGGGACCTCACTAGTGTCTTGTATAAGCGGGTGCAGACCTCCCTTTTCCTGCTGCTAATACCCCTGCCTATACATCCCAGCATCCTATTTGTTTCCTGCTGCCTTTTCACTGTTTCACCTTGAGGTCATCAGAGATGATAACCCCAGATCCTTTTCCTGTTTGGTGCATGCTATATCCTCACCCCTAATTGATATATTGTGCCAGGGTTTTTGTGCCCCTATATGCATTATCTTGCACTTCTTTGCATTGAATTTCAACTGCCAAACCCCTGACCATTCTTTAGTTTCTGCAGGTCCTTCTCATTCTGTCTACACCTCTGGTGTGTCTACTCTATTACAGAGCTTTGTGTCATCAGCGAACAGTGAAATTCTGCCTTCTAGGTCCCAGTAATGTCACTACAGATGAAGATGTTGAATAGGACCAGTCCCAGCACTGATCCCTGTGGTACCCACTGGTCACTCTTCCCTCTGTGGAGTGACAGCCATTTACCACCACCCTCTGTGTCCTGCCACCCAGCCAGTTACCTACCCACCACACTACTGTCCTGCCCACCCCATATTCCCAGTTTGTATAGTAGTCTTCTATGTGGCACAGTGTCAAGGCCTTGCTGAAGTCCAGATAGGCCATGTCCACTGCCCTCCCTGATCCACCTCCTAGTCACCCAGTCAAAATTCAACGGGTTGGTCTGACATGACCTCCCCTTGGTGAAACCATGCTGCCTTGGGTCCTGTAGTCCATTGACAACCAGATGTTCCACCAATCTCCTTCAGTAGTGCTTCCATGATCTTCCCCACTACCGAGGTGAGGCTGACTGGTCTGTAGTTCCCTGCTTCCTCTTTGTTCCCTTTTTGTATAAGGGGACTACATCTGCTGTCCTCAGTCTTTGGGTACCTCCCTGTTTCCAGTGATCAGCTAAACAGGATAGCCAGAGTTCAGCCACCACCTCTCTTAGCTCTTTAAGGACCCTGGGTGCACCCCATCTGGCCCCATTGCTTTATCAACTCTTATTACTTCCAGTTCCTTCAGGACCCTTTCTCATGTAAAGGGACTTGTGTCCATTCTGCACCATTCTCACCCTTGTACTCCTTCAGACCCATTACCCTCCTCTTCCTTAGTAAAGACTGGAGCAGGAAATACCTGTTCAATATGTCAGCTTTACTGTTGTCATCCTCCACCAGCTTCATCCTCCCCTTCAGTCTCACTATCCCTCCCTTTGTCTTTCTTTTTTTCTTATGTACCTGTAAAGGTTTTGTCCCCTCACCCACTGATTTTGCAATGTATTCTTCTGTCTGAGCTTTGGCTTCCCTTACAGCCTCCCTGCCTCCCTCTGCTTCTCCTGGTACTTCTCCCTATCCTTCTGCCTGTGTTTTTTGTATTGACCTGAATGCTTTTTGGCTTTCACTTTTTTGCTACCTCTTTGGAAAACCATAATGGTCTCTCTTCCTTTCCTCTTGCTAACCTGCTTAATGCATAATTCTGTTGTTCTTGTAATCCCCATTTTAAATACTGCCCACTGTTCCTCAACCCCTGATTCCTGTACCATTCCCTTAATGCCTCTTTCAAGTATCTCCCCATTTTCCCAAAGTCTGCCCACTAAAATCCAGGATACGTGTTTTGTGTGGTTTGGTTCTGCTCTTTCTGTGATTTCAAACCACAATGACTGGTGGTCACTGTTCCCTTAGGTGCTCCCCACTGTTACCCTATCACACTGTCCTGTTTGTGAGCACAAGGCCCAGTATTGCCTTCTACGAGTTGGTTCCATGACCAGTTGCTTGAGGAGGCACCCTGAAGGAGTCCAGGATAAATCTGCTCTAGTTGATGCTGCTGCTGGGATGCTCCAGTCCACATCTGGAATATTGAAGTCTCCAGCCAGTACTACCTCACCCTTGTCTGCCATCCTTTGGATGGCTAGCATCAATCCCTATCTGTTTCTTCCTCCTGGGCTGGTGGTCTATAGACCGCACCTGTGGATGGCTGTCCCCATTTTCCTTTCCAGCAACCCACAGTATCTCTCCCCATTTTGTTCCTCCTGGATCTCTGTGGCCCTTATGTCATTTTTCACATACAGTGCCACCCTCCTCCCTTCCTGCCTGCTCTGTCTCTTCTGAATATGTTGTAGCCAGGTATGGCCATCTCCCAGTCATGGTTATCATTACACCAGGTTTCAGTGATGGCCAATGTCCAGGTCTGATTGTACCATGACAGCCTCCAGATCTTCCACCTTGTTGCTAAGGCTCCTGGCATTTGCACACATGGCTTTCCATGATTTTACCTCCCAGTCTGCTTCACTGTTCTACTCCAGCCCCTTCCTTGGTTGTCCTTTATCCCTGGTTCTCCTTGCTGTCTGCCCTTCTGCTGAATTTTGCCCCTTTTCTGCTTATCCACCTTTTGGATACTAATCTCCATCTTTTGCACGCCGCTTTGCAGAGATAGCCACTCCTCTGGTTCACTGGTTCCACTGCTAGCTGTGGAGGGGTGAGCAAGTAAGTACCCTCCTTGCTGGCCTGCCACCCCCCTTTGCTAGTTTAAATGCTTGTAAATGTAGCATTTAAACTTATCATTGAGTACTTGGATTCCCCTCCAGGATGGATGCAGGCCGTAAGGCTTGAACAAACCTCCATCCCTCCAGGTGGGTCCCCAGTCACCAATGAATCCAAACCCTTCCTCACAGCACCAGTTCTTCAACCATGAGTTAAAGTTCCTGGTGCATGCACTCCTATGCTCTCCCTTGCCTCTCACAGGTAGTACTTCTGAGAAAGTGACAGAAGTAGCTACTTGCTTGAGACCCCTCCCCAGTTTCCTAAACTCTTCCTGAACTTCCTTTGCTCCCCATTTGCCAAGTCATTAGTACCTAGGTGGATAATGACATCCAGCTCACCCTCCCATCTTGCCTTCCCAGTGATCCCCAGTATCTTCCTTCCATCCCTCCATGCCGTGGCACCTGGTAGGCACCTCACCTCCCTGTCCTCTCCCTCCTGACATGACTAGAATGGCATCTGAAAATGGTGCTATATATAAGAAATAAACTTAACTGAAATGGGAGAGAATAGTAGATGAAAAGGAGATAATGGCTGACTAAAACTGGAAACATATTGGAGTATCTTTACAGTAAGGAAGGCAGTGAACTGTGGGTTTGTGGAATTCTTAGATTCCCTTCTGATGATCTGTTTGTCAGCCAGGGTTAGACAGCCATTACTATCAGTGTGGTATTACAGTTAAATTTCATTGTACAATATTATTTACATTTTCATGAACTATTTCTGACAGATGTGAATTATAAGGGTAATAATGTATTTCCTAATGTTCATTCACCTCTCTCAGATACCGTTCTGTTCAATCTTATTCTAGTTTGCTGAATGTTTCCTGTATTTGTGTGAGGGGTTCTGTGGTTACTACATACTGTGGAGCTCAGGATACAGTAATACACGGCAGAGTCAGACATCTTCAGCCCAGACAGAATCAGCGGGAAGGCTTTGTTGGTTTTGTCTAAAACAGCCACTGCTCTTCCACTGATTCTTGATGGATAATCTTCAGGTTTCATAAAATCTTGAACTAAAAGTTAAGGTGGTCCTTGAAATTCCTGGACATACCAATACATGCTGACAGCAGCTGTGTCATATGAACAGTCTAAGGTAATATTTTTTCCCTCATATGCTGTTACAGACTGTCTCGTCTGGGTCACTGAATCACCACAACATGTCTCTGCAAAGTAATAAAAGAATTAGACTTGCTATAGTAACACACACACATTGTTTATCTCAGTTTGTATGGTAACAACAGATTACAGGATAGTACGTAAATTAATATGCTGTATGTATTTATCATACATTTTCTATCATTACACCCAACCCAGTGCTGTACTTACTATAACAAAATAACACAAGCGTGCAACTGTATACAACATTCTGATGCATCATCTGACTGGAACTAGAAAATAGTAAGTCCACGTTGAAAATCCCTTGTTACCTTTCAATAAGTAAAGCTTTCTGTTTGAGTGCTACTTTTCTTATGCTTGTGTTTCCTGTGATGTCATATCAATTGCACAGATAGAGAGGGGGAAGTGTGTGTGTGTGTGTGTGTGTGTGTGTGTGTGTGTGTTACATTTAGAGTTTGCCTTTTGAACACTGATTTACATGTACTGTACAGTCAAAGGGGGTTGAGATGTTAAAACTGGCTACAATTGAATTTTTTGGGGGGGTCATGGTTGCTTTGGGAAATGAGTTTCAGTCAATTGCGGTTCTCAGACTGCAGATGAGTATGTTGTTTTTTGATACTGATCAGGGATTTCAGAAAGCTAAGAGAAGAGAATGGGGACTCTCTCCTTGGCAATAGGATAGGGGCAGGCTTTTAACTGTGGCTGTGGGTCAGTGATTTCTGGCGGACTGGGTAAATTGTAACTTGTTATGCAATTTTTATTTACATCATGCCTTTGCTAATAAATCTCACTCATCCCTCGGTGGCCATTTTGAATAAGGTTAAGTATTGAACATTTCAACTCACATATGAACTCCAGGGCTCAGTTACTGATTGTACCCAGAAGCTCCATTTTGAAGTTTGAACCATCCATTGCTTAGCCCGATACAAAATGGCCACACAGGGTACAATGACTTAAAGCAGAAGTGCATGTTAGTGGAAAAAAATGTAAACTAAACACTTTTATTCTGTTTTGTATTGCCAATTATCTTTAGTTATTTATTTTATGTATTTATTTATTTCAAAGTTTGGAACTACACCTTTGAGCAGAAATGTTCATTGACAAAGGCTCCTCGTCAGAATAACTTTTTCTTTATACCATGTCAAAGACAGTATTAAAAACTGATTAAAAAAGGCTGGACAATATTAATTCGGTGACATAACAAAACAGAATGAGTAACATAAGTACCATTTTGGCAATACAGAGTGAACAAAAGTTAACATTCAACAGGTCAAATAATACAACGCATAACATAGGCAAAAGGAGCTATACAAAGGTAGCAGCCCATATTACTATCACTGTGTGTGCTTAAGAACACAGATTTTGACAGTTTTCTTTTGTACACGTGTCTCTGCAAGCAATCTGTCACAGGTGCACATTAGAAACCACAGACATTGTTTATGTACGTTCCTAATATGTGGCAAGTGCCAAGCTAGAGTTTAGAAATAAATCAAATATTCTGCTTTTTGTCAGACTTTTGTGTAACACATTCAGCTGCTTGAAGGAGTTTTTTCTATACAGCTTTTCTCTCCCTGCCTTGGTGACATCTGGCAGCACCCCACCTTCCAGCCCTGTCAAGAACCTTCTCACAGCCTTATAGGTTATCCGCCACTGCTTTCCAGACCAGGACTACTATGTGGTGGGTGGTCACTGGCTTGCCATATCAGTTGTGTGAGAGCCTGTTGGTGGGGGGGGGGGTACTTTCTTCCAAAGTCATTGTTTTCTCTCCTATGTACTGTATACAAGGATGATTGGCTGCAGCTAACTTGAGGAGGGGGGTAGGAGAAGTTCAAGTTCAAGTTCAAGTTCAAGTTTATTGCAGGAAAACTCCATTGAGCAAACTCATTCACAAGGAGGTCCTGTGACATAAACACTTAAAGTACAAACACAGATAGGTAATAACAGTATATACATGAAATACACGTTACATGATACAGGCTGGATATACATACAAGGGTACCACATAGGGTGACCGCAGGTGGTAAACATTGATATGAGACAGGGAAGCAACTTATAGGTCGCATACTGATAAATGAAACATGATGACTGGTGTGATTTGATTTAATCAAATCAAATCAAATCAAATATACAGTATTTTGGCAGCTAGAACAAACAACAGTCTACAACTGATATGGGAGGAGGAGATTTGATAGAGTAGCAGTGGAGCGTAAGCAAAGATAAAGCCAGGAGTAGAAGGGGAAGGGAAAGCAGTTAATATGACAAATCAATTATACCTTACCAGTGGATAAATATGGCACACATGGGGAAGGAAGAGACTTAATGACAGTTACAGGTGTCTTTTATTTTGGCTGAACTTAGCGATTTGTAGAAGTTTATTGAAACTGTGCTAGTTAGTTTCAGTACGGTTTGTAATTGGTTCCAAATGGAGGGAAGGGCATATGCAATAGCACGTTTACCAAAGGAAGTCTGCGTCCTTGGTATGTCAAGCATAATAAAGTCAGATTTTCTTAACGAGTATGCACTATGTGAGATACTAATAAGGGAAGAGAGATAGCTTGGCAATTTCTGCAGGAGCAGTTTAAGAGTCCATAGCCCAGCATGGAGCAGGCGTCTAGTAGTAAGGGATGTCCAACCAACAGCTGCATATAAGTCACAGTGGTGCGAACGGTAAGGGGAGTTGGTAATGAACCGTAACACATGGTGATAAAGGATGTCCAGTTTACTTAGATTTGCAAGAGTGGTGGAGGAATAGATTACATTGCCATAGTCGAGTAGGGGGAGAAAAGTGGCCTGTACAAGCTTGTTTCGAGTTTCAAGGGGGAAAAGGGGCCTATTTCTGTAGAAGAAACCTAACCTTGCTTAACCTTCTAGAGACATCTTCGATGTGGTCACTGAAAGATAATTTATGGTCGATCCAGATACCTAGATATTTAAATTTGGTTACAACTTCCAGAGGCTCGATTAGCGTGGTGACAATGAAGTCTTGGCAAGAGTATTGGGGGCCTGAGACAGCACTGCGGGAGAATATCATCGCTTTAGTCTTCTTGGCATTGAGCAGAAGCTTTGCCTTTATTAAATTATGTTCAAGTTGTGCGAAGTCTGCTTGAAGCACTCCCTTGACTTCAGATAACGATGAGCCAGAAGTATACAACACAGTATCATCTGCAAAAAAGTGCAGATTGGACGTAGATATCTAAGTCATTGATGTACAGAGAAAACAAGATAGGGCCTAAGATGGATCCTTAGGGGATCCTCTTGCAACTGGCAAGGCAGCAGAAAAAGCCTTCCGCCTTTACTTTTTGGAATCTTCCTGTTAGGTAGCTAGAGAACCACTGGGTGGTATGGTATGTGGCACCCAACTTTGCAAGGCAATTGACTAATAGTTTGTGATCAACAGTATCAAAAGCTTTGCTAAAGTCCAAAAAGACTGCACCAGTTACCTTCTTAGCATCTATAGTAGAGATCCAATCATTGGTTACTTTTGCTAGTGCAGTGATTGTGCTATGATTAGCCCGGAAGCCAGATTGAGCTGGGTTAATGAGAGAGAAGGTTTCCAAGTGAGATTTTAACTGAATATGGATCAGTTTTTCAAGAACTTTAGAAAGGATAGGCAATATGGAGATAGGCCTATAGTTGTTTACATTGCATGGGTCACCAGATTTAGATAGAGGGAGGATATGTGCTGATTTCCAGCAGGACAGCACAGCAGCAGATGTAATGGAAAGATTGAAGATGTGGAGAATTGGGGCAGTGAGATGGGCATAGCCTGACCTTAGGAAAAAGGGTTCCAAGCCATTGTCCCTGCGCTTTTTGGTGTCAAGTTAAGAAGAGAATCTTCTACTTTTATAAGTTATCTCACCGCAGTTGAAGGGACTGGGTGCAGGACTAGATGTGGTGGGAGGGGTATGCTGGCTCACCGCAGCACCAGCATAAGGTGACGCAGTCAAAGCTAATCCAGCTGTGGCAAAGTGGAGTTAAGTTCCTCCAGGATTAGGGACTTGTTTTCCACAATCTTGCCACTTGCAGACTATCTTTGTTGGGACAGAGGGGCCATGTGGGCCGCCCTTCTATAGCTTTGATAGTCTTCCATATTTTATGAGGGTTACCTCTAGCTTGTTCGAGAGTAGAAATATAATAGTTAGCTTTAGCAGAGTGAAGTTTTTTCACACAGTTATTCCTGGCTGTTCTAAAGGCCTGCCAATCCGAAGATTCTTTGAATGTCTAGCTTTAGCCCAGAGCTTATCTCGAGCTATATGGGCTGCCTTGAGATCTGAGGTGAACCAGGGATTGAATTGTTCCGCACTTTACTTTGATGAAAGGGGCATGCTTATTTATTATTGTAGTGAGTTTGTCATTAGGATGCAAGCTGCCTTGTTGACATCTTTGGCTAGGTAAAGATCTTGCCATCTGATCATGCTCAGGTCAGATAGGAAGTTTACTGCACTGAATTTGGCAAAGGATCTTTTGTTATAAAGATGGTTGCGTCAGGCCTTAATTTGAGATCTTATGCAAGCAACAATTCCATGATCGCTCATGTCGCTTGGAAACACTGCCAAATGAGATATTTTGTGCGGATGGGTGGTTAGTACCACATCTAGAATGGAACTGTTGGCAGTATTTAGAGTGTTGTTCCTAGTAGGTTCTTCTGACTAATTGCCCAAGACCCAGCCTCGTCACAAAGGGATTTGAGGCCATGTGATTTAGGTGACAGCCAGTCCATATTTAGATCTCCTAGAAATATTGTTTCAGTTTTTGCATCTACGAACATGGATTTCAAAAGATTAAGGACTTCATCACCACCAGACGGGGGTCTATAGCCACCTAGGATAGTGATACATTCCGAGGAGGGGAGATGAAGGCTCAGCAAAACTAACTCAAATTCTTTGGCTAGAGATTTGCAACTAATATTGGTGACCAAGTACTTAGATTTGGCATAGATAACCACACCCCTGCCTCTAGACTCTCTATCTGCTCTAAATAAATTGTAGCCCTGCAGTGATATTTGTTGATCAGTGTTCGTCTTTTTTAACCACGACTCAGTAATTATGGTAAGGTCTGGGTTAACGTGTGCAGCCCAGGCTTGCAGCTGTACAAGTTTTTAGGCAGGCTTAAAATGTTGACTATCATCATTTTGAGACCTGTAGCCTCAGCAAAATCGAGAGAAGTAGGTAAGTTGTGGGGGCCAGGGTTGAGCTCCACATTTCCTGAGCAGAGAAGAAGCAGAATTATAACTTTCTTTAAGGAGCTTATAAGAATGGAGACTGCTTTTTATTTCTTTTGGCGGTAACCCATATCGGTGCTGCGCAAGTGGCGGCGCTACTGTAATGACAGTTGATTGTGATCAATGTAAGTGCTTGGGTAGACATAAGTGAGGACAGTAGCAAAGGGGTGTAGGCTAACCGGGGGGAATAGGCTAAAAGGGGAGAGAAGAATGACAGAGTGTCTCCACGGTAGACTGTTATAACATTAGGTATTGATAAGGTACATTGGAGAACTGAATTGCATTGAGGTACTTCGAATTGCACTGTATTGCTGAAAACTCTGCACCTTAGGAGCAATAAAAACACAATAAGGAGAGCCATGGTCCC
This sequence comes from Neoceratodus forsteri, assembly GCA_016271365.2. Classification (NCBI taxonomy): domain Eukaryota; kingdom Metazoa; phylum Chordata; order Ceratodontiformes; family Ceratodontidae; genus Neoceratodus; species Neoceratodus forsteri. The sequence goes on along the minus strand of JADMNL010000022.1, from coordinate 164,596,904 downwards.
AGATTGAGTGGTCTCGTGATTTGTATTAGTGCAATATTTTCTAGGCAAGAAATTTGCCCACCTAGGTACCATTTAAAACCTAGATGAGAAAATACAGCAGAAAGGGAACAAGGAGATCAGGAGCAGCTTAGTTAGTGGCCATCCACCCTTCAGGCTCAAGTCCCCTTGTAGCAGAACCGGGAAAGAAGTAGAATGATAATGTAGGCCATATTGCCCACGAAAGAATACGGTGATTTATGTAGAAGACCAAGAATCCCCTCTAGTGGCAGGTCTGTATAACCTGCTAATGGAAATAGCTACAAAAAAAAAAAAAAAAAAGGTAGTTACACTTATCGGAGCCAAGGCAGAGTGCTTGGATGGGGGTGATGCGCTGCAGGAATAGCAGTCAAACAGAAGAGGTGTAAGCAATTTAAAACAGTAGTAGAAATTACAATCCAGCTAATACAGTAGAAAAACTCCTAATAACACAGTAGAAATGTGCTTAGTTCTATGGAAAGTCTAACAAACTGCCAGGTGTCTATAGCAGGGGAAAACTCCTGCCAATCAGAGTGGGTTTGCTGGAAGCACCCATGTTCCGATTGGCTGCGCTGTCCCGTACCTTCCAAGGAGCTGCAGGCGGGTGTCCTGGTCTTGGTCGGTGGCTGGCTGGGTGCCGGCCAACCATGGGTGAGCTGGAACAGCCCTGTTCAGGGACAAGCAGCTTCCAAGGAGCTGCAGGCGGGTGTCCTGGTCTTGGTCGGTGGCTGGCTGGGTGCCGGCCGACCGTGGGTGAGCTGGAACAGCCCTGTTCAGGGACAAGCAGCTTCCAAGGAGCTGCAGGTGGGTGTTCTGGTCTTGGTCGGTGGCTGGCTGGGTGCCGGCCGACCGTGGGTGAGCTGGAACAGCCCTGTTCAGGGACAAGCAGCTTCCAAGGAGCTGCAGGCGGGTGTCCTGGTCTTGGTCGGTGGCTGGCTGGGTGCCGGAAGTGAATGAGAGTGTGCAGGGCAGTGGCATAGTAAGGTGCTGGTCAGGAAACATAATGATATGGGGTGATAAGAATTACTAGCATATTTTGTGACCCTGAGCAAAGCAAGCCACTTAACCACCTTCTAAATTTGGGTAGACCTGAAACAATCTTTAGCTCAGCGTACCTTTCCCAGCCAAAAGTTGTAAAATAAATGTAAAAGGGGCAGACTGATCTATGGCAGACAGATGGGTCAGTTAAGCCTTCCTCTGTTGACCAAATTATACATTTTTTGCATTTCTGACACAGGGCAGGGCAGGTGATTGCAATGTACCTTCAGTTAATGTCTATCACTGTCATTCTTGAGTTCTTTCTCTCACATTCTTGAGTTCTGTTTCAGATTATTGGGTTCTCTTCCTTAAATTCTTGATTTCTGTCTCTCTCTCTCTCTCTCTCTCTCTCTCTCTCGGTTCCCTTTCTGTGTGTTTGGATTTGGTTATGTTTAAATCTGCTACAGTTTTACTGCTTTCTTCTCAAAGAGTTTGGGCTATGTGAATGACATCAGTTTTACCCAGGCTGGAAGTACAGAGCAACCGCATCTGCCATCACCGAAGTGATCTATACCTACAAGGAAAGAGACAGAAGAACAAACATGTTTTAGGGTCTGACAGGCAAGTTGTACAGTTAAAGTATTCTTTCCCACCTGTACCTGCACTCCCCCCACCCCAGTAAAAATCCTCTTGAATACTTACCTTTGCTATAAAGACAGAACACGTTTTAAGCCTTTTCTACCTATGGCATCTCTCTACCCCTCCCCCTAAAATAATCCTGACAAATAATACAGTACTTACCTTTGCTGATCAGACACAGAGTGATATTTGAAGATCATCACCAGATCCTGTCTTGGAATCTGTAGGACAGCAGCACTGTGTCAACACTCATGTCATCATCAGCCACATACTGTAAGTGGTGAATGAAATGCTGCTGAAATCATAGGTAATAGTAATTTCTGTGTAACAGCAAGACTCCAGCTATTCCAGCTCTGAAAAATGCCGCAGTGACTCAGAGTCACACTAAGACATTTGGCTGCCACTTGTGCTATCAGAATTGCTGTTTTACTTTTTCTTGTCCAGACCCTGTCCCCTACTCTTGGGTTTTCATGCTATTTCACATTAGAGCATATGTTATTAATAATAATCATAATAATAATACACAAAAATGTGCACATTGACAATAATGAGTATGACATGACAGGCTGGCCTGTGTCAAAAAGGCATTTCATGTGCCAATAATATACAGTAGTAGTGCCTGAGTGCAGTCAAGTTACGGGTCAGGTGGCATACAAAAAGGCAACTTGAATGTGAATTAATGAGTATGAGACACACAGTAAATGAATAGGCAAAACATCAGTGTAAACAAGTTGGTTTGCAATTTGTCTTTATTTTGGCATACTGGGAAAGAAGCTTTCATTTGGTGTAGTAGTGCAGGTAGTAGTGCAGGAGGCCAGTCACTCACTAATTGCAATTAGCATAAACCCCAAAAATACAGAACAGTTCCAATATCAAGTTGTTAATTATTTTCTTTTTTTTAACTTATATTTTGAGTATCCAGTATAATTTATTTAGATACATACTAAATACAAAGTAAATAAGAAAATAAAGAAAAGAAACATAATGGGGATTACATCTCCATACGAAACTTATAGCCCCAATTCGGGGAATTCAAATTCATAGTATTATTACACTGACTTTTAAACACTTCGTAGTTACTAAATTTGCTGATGATAAATCAATAGTGTTGTAGTCTCATCAGCAAGGCAGCTATTAACTTTAACCCAATTTTTTTTGAAATATGAAAAATAAAATGCTGAAATGGATCAATGCAAAATATCCTAACATTATGCATGTTAATGATTACTATAACTGTTGGTTAGTGCACTGAGAGAAGCGTAAGTTTAATAATAATTATAGTGATCAATTCAACATCATTGAAAGGATAAAATATCACTTCCATAATGTTCTGAGAATAAATTCACATACTGAAGTATTAACTGCCCTAGTTCAGAAGCCACAGCTAACAACTCTGAATCAGAATCAACTAAAGATAGGAGGCCTGATTCCAAGGCCAGGTACTGCGGCATAAGCCGAGATATGCCAAACCCTTTGGTGTATCTTGTGACTTATGCCAAGTGTTATGCCAGCCCCAATTACAAGAGGTGCCTTGTACCATGGTAGCTGCAGGCTATGACAACCATGGGTTATGCCACCCACTATGCTGCAGCTCACAATGCCATGGTGCAAGTGTGGGTTACGGCAGCAACTGTGCCCTATTCCAAGAGGGTGGCTGCAGTAACCCACTGGTATGATTCTGTAAGCTGCACTAACAGAACTATGTTAGAGCACCTTGGAGCTGCTCTAAGGGGCATCTGATGATGCTAGCCATCAGATGCCCACTCTGCATCACCACGGCAATGATGACGATGTGCTCCCCATGCCCTCCAAGCACACCCCTGACCCCACCCCCGAATGTCAGGGTCTCCTGGAGGTCCAATCTCTGGTGTGCCCCCGGACTCCTGTGCCACCTGTGCTGCCCAACCATGCCCCCTGGTGTGTGCCATGGTGTTACAGGGTGGGGGGCTTCAAGGGGCCTCCAGTAGTGGGCCAAGACTTGCAACATGTGGGGCTTCTATGCCATGCCCGTGGTGTTAGCCTCCACATGGCATATCCCGCATGTTGCAAGTGCTGGGCCCCTGCCACTCTTGGAATGCAGCGTAGGGTCCTTGGTGTAGTGGTGAATGTCACAGCTCATATACAGCAGCAAGTTGCTACATTCATCCTAGAATGAGGCTCTGGTTCTGCTCAGCTCTCTCCGAACTCTGTGTATGATTGAAATCAGCAGTCTGATCAGGGTCAAAAAAAGATGTGAATATTACCTTTGTATAAGGTCTTGACTTTAGTGGGGGATTGTAAGATGAAAGTTGTACCAATATTCAATATGTCTTCCCTCAGATTTGATAGTCAGAGTCTCCTCTGTTGCATGACTATGGCAAAGTCTGGGAAGATAGAGTATTTAAAACCTTGATATAGAAGCTCTTTCTGAATGCAGAATAACTTAAAGGTTAAATCACAGCCAGTTTCAAAGGTGAACTGCACCATCATAGGATGATTTGTGTCTGAAATATTTCTTTTAGTGACCACTCTGTAAGCTTTAATGATTATAGGTGGATTCTCCCTTGGTAGCTGGAGTGTTTCAAAAAGAATGTTTTTTTTTTTTTTGCCAGGTCTCTGAGTGCAGGGTACTCTGAATCAAAAGAGTTGGGGATACCTAGAATTCATAAATTTCTGTATCAATTAGTGTTTTGTAATGCTTCTAATTTATGGCTAATAGCTGTCTGACCCACAATAGTAATAATTGCTTTGGCATCTGTGGATGATGCTTTAGCTGCACAAATTTCAACCCGCCTTTTCACATCTACAAGTTTCTTGTTAGTTTTTTGTAAGTCATCATCCAACACCATCATTTTTATGTTGCTTGCACGCATGTGCAAGAAACATAGTGCCATCATCGGAGATTTCGGAGGTGTGTCACCTCCTCCTCCAATTCAGTCAGTGAGCTGGCAGGTATCGTTTCTAGCTTATCGCATTTTGGAGCTGTCTATGACACGCCCAATATGCATACAGGCTGAAAGGGGAACCACGCTCAGTGAGCAGAGAAGTAGCGAGTCTCCCCCGATGCAGGCGCAGCGCCACCACATCGCATTGTGTAGCCGACGGGTGCCCAATCCCTGTCGGCTGAGCGCGCCTCTCTCCCCAGGTGCCACGCTGGGAGCCCACCCCAGCGTGGCAATCAGTCCATAGGCTGACGGGTGCCCAATCCCCGCCAGCTGAACACCCCAACATCCTTGTACCATGCTGGGAGCCCACCCCAGCATGGCAAACGGTCCCACGACGTTTTTATTTTTACCCTGAAAACGACAACGGTCCAGCGGAGTGTCTCCCACCCCTCCCACAACCCGCACCCACCCACTGCGCACTCCAGTTTCCCCACACCCCTCACCCCATACTTACCTCTGACCCGCGATGATCTTCGTGGACCGGAACACGCCTGCACTTTCTTCAAAGCTGACCGCGAACTGAAGAAATGCCGTAAGCTGTATAATGGCCTAGATAGGGGTTTCAACTTTGTTGCATATCTGAGAGAGTTTTGGGAATTTTGCACCAAATTCAACATGGGGAGTTTGGGACCCTTCTCGGAATGATGTTATTGTCATGGCGCTATTCGCCCGACGCGGTGATTTCTGGCACAGTGACTGCGCAGTGACTGTGAAATCACCCTTCAGGCCTGAATACTGCCATGACAGTGACATCATTCATGAGAAGGGGTTCCAAAACCCCATGTTGAAAATTTGGCAAAATTCTAAAATGACTGTTTTATAAGCATGCGCAGGTAGTCCCTACACAGGCTCGTAAGTTCACGAAATTTCAATATTTTCACTCCAGATTTTCAACATTGCCATTTTACCACACCTTCTTATGAGTAGTATAGCTGTCATTTTCACATCTCACCCAAAATGTGTTTCCTCATGTAGCACAGAATGGAAGTCGGTGTGCAAAATCAATGTACAGGACAAATTAAGAAAATCACAGTGACACTGTTCATGAGCAGAGGTCTTAAAATGGCCATGTTGAAAATTTGGTGAAAAATTCCTAAAATGACTGTTTTATTAGCGCAATGCTATGCAGTTCCTACGTAGGCTCGCTGTAAGTTCAAGAATTTTAATATTTTCACTCCAGATTTTCAACATTGCCATTTTACCACACCTCCTTATGAGCAGTACAGTCATTTTTACATCCTGCCCAAAACATGTTTTCGCCCATGTAGTACAATGGCGCAGTCGTGTGCAAACTCAATGTATGGGACACATTAACAAAATCACAGTGACACTGTTCATGAGCAGAGGTCTTAAAATGGCTATGTTGAAAATTTGCTGAAAAAATTCCTTAAAATGACTGTTTTACGAGCGTGCGTTGCGCAGTTCCTACGCACGCTCGTAAGTTCGCAAATTTTCAATATTTGCACTCCAATGACTTCCAAATACCTAAACAGCACATAGAAGCAAGCAACATTCGGCATTGACAAATGCTTGTTTATTTAGTTGGAGTTTGTTTTTTATATTTGTACCACAGTACATAAATATAATGTATCCATCCAGAGCCCACATTCCCAAAGCCTGAATCATTTGGATTTCCTGGGCTTCACCAGGTGTCATGGGGTTCATTTGGGTTCATTAGTTGAGCTGCGGTTCTTCCTGGTAAGTGTGCCGTAGGGTATAATTGATAAGTATCTAATTTTAAAAAAAGGATGTGTATCGATTCATACTCAGTTTTAATTGTGAACTGTATTAATTGGCTTCAGTTTCTTCAAGATCAAGTTCTTTAGTTAGAGCTGTCTGCTGCACAGGCTCCATAATCGGAGGGGGGGGGGTGACACAGACCTCACCGTAGCCCCAGAGTACCAGCTTTAAATAACTTGTCCAATGGACCATATCTCACAAAGGAGCTATCACTTGATGAAGAGGATCCCATGCCCTTTTATTTTTTGTCCATTTAAAGCAGTAATTGACAGAAAATAATGTTAACATGGTGTTTTTCTACAAGAATGGTCAGGAGTGTTAACACAAGCAATCTGCTCAGTGGCGGCCATATTGAATTCTAATATGAGACACAGTAAGTGGAGAGGGAAAACACAAATGTTAATCAGAGAGGCTTATTTGCAAATTGTCCTTATTTTGGCATAATGATGAAGAAGCTGTCACTAGGTGTTGCTGTATTAGTGCAGGAGGCCACTCACTCAGCAGTTGGAATTTTCATGAAGTCAAAAAAATACAAAACATTTTCATTAGCAAGCTGTTAAATGTTTTCCTTTGAAACCACACATATGAACCTCAATGTTTTGCCAATAGAGTTAGCTTAGGTTATTGTTTTTGCTGTTGTCAACATTTTGCTATCCAACTCTTGCTTACAATTATTTATCACACACATTAAAAAGACTGCCTGCTTTTGTGGCTTTTTTGCATCCTTTAATTTCAAGGATGGCCAAAAGGCAAGGCCTCAAACAGCATTTTTTATAAAACACCATGTCACTTTCTTTGCAGGGATCCCCAACCCACTAAAAGACCAACATGGTGCTGTCAAAATATTTTGGTTGTGTGGCCACCATAATGGCCCAGCTTCAGGAACAGAGTTGGGTGTTGTGTCAGGGTATGGGCCTGACTGAAAAACAAAAACTCCCTGCTGTCCTAATGACAGCTTATAGAACCTGAACAGGGTATATCCCCATCCCTGTTTAATTGCAGAGCAGGGTATATCCCCATCTGATTTGAGGGTACATCTCTGTCTGATTACAGAGTATATCCCTGGGGGGCAGCATGGCAGGAAAAAATAACAGATTAAAAAAAGAAAAACAAATGTCTATATTAAAATGAAAAGAAACAGCCAGCTATGCAGTACTGTCAGTACTCCATCTACTCCAGCAAACCGAGTTTCCAAGTGGCCCTTGGTCACTTGGGGGCCAGCCAGTGGAGGGAAGATTGAGCATTCCATCAATGGCTGTCCTCTCAGGAAGTGGGGGCACAGACAGTGTCCACCTGTGGGACTGCCCCACACCTAGCATAAGCATGGTGGCAGCAAAGTGGATGTGGGAAAACATATATAAGGAAAGGATTTGAAAAGAGCAATAAAACCAGCCTGTCTTTTTATGTTTGCTTGCGTGTGCATGCGTGAAGCAAACATCTTATGAGAGTAGAAGGCTTCAGAGTCCTATCACTGTCACATCCAATTCAGCTCAGGCTGCAGGAGGCTGAACAGCGACAGGTTAATTGTTAGCAAGGTTGATTATGATGCTGTTCTGCTGGCTGATGAGTGACATCAGTATCAGCCCAAGCCCCACTTGCTGCCCTTCTCTTCTAAGCCCTGTTCCTTAGTTGAGAGCACCTGCATTAACAATGCCCATCCTGGGGTGAATGACCCCACTGGGAACTAGGGATGCAGTACAGTCATATAATAGAAAACAGTTAATACAGAACTAGGGATGTAGTAGTCATATAATACAAAACAGTTAATACAGAACTAGGGATGTAGTACAGTCATATAATACAAAACAGTTAATACAATACAATACAATCAGTCATACCATGCAACCAGTAAGGTACTGTGGGCGGCCAAGTTACAAGGTGTGGTTGGGAATGGTAGTGCAGTTACTAAACAGCGGTTTAGCTAGTACAAGTGCCCATGCTACAGTAGCAGACAAGTGGCGACAGGTTAACAGATTATCGATAGCAGTTGCAGGTGCTGTAGGGGAGGGAGGGAGTGAGTGAAGAAAAAAGTTGAGATTTAAACAGATTTATAGAGCCAAAAGATTTTAGAGAGGGGGCAGGCCATTCCACAGTTTAGGGAATCTGAAAGAGAAATATGCTTGGCCTAATGATGTTTTCTCATAGGGTAGCACCAGGGAGGTTTGTTTGATGCCCCTTGGGGCATACGTTTTGTCAACTAGGCAAGGCATAGCCTGCACACTGGGGGTCAGCAACCAAGTAGGGCTTTCTTGCCAGTGACCAAGATACTGTAGTGTAATCTCAAGACAAGGTTTAGCCAACCCAGCTTACTATAAAGTATGCAGGAGTGTGAGTCCTGCCTTAGGTCAAGCACAAAACAGCATGCTTTGTTCAATAGACCACTGACCCTGGCCAGCATACTGTAACTAGCAGCATGGTAGATCATCAGGCCATAGTGAATTATACTGACTGTGTAGCATCTGACTAGGAGTTTCTTCATCTCTGGTAGGAAGCAATTCCTATGTCTATAGAGCAGCTTGAGTCTGGAGTTGGCAGTCATGATAAGGGTGTCAACACGTGCTGCATAAGTTAACCCAGAGTCAAAGATGATCCCCAGGTACTTGAAGTTATCTACCTGCTCTATAGTGGTTCCCGAAGAGCAGGTAACGTTTAACAATAGGAAAGAGGGGGACTTACTGTGGGTGGCGAAGAGCATAGATATGGCTTTCTTAGTGTTCATAACAAGTAGATCAGAAGTGAACCAAGCCTGGATAGCAGAAAATTCAGTCATTTAAATAAAAAACACATACCAATCATTCTTGTTGGCAAATAGCAATGATGCATACAACTTTCTATGATAATGACTCATCTGCTATTTAAGTAAAATGGAGTTCATATACAAAGAGAAAAATGTTTTCTTTACCACGTAGTAACTCAAGTAACATTTATTGTAGCTGCAGCAGTTGGCATCTGATGTTTAAGGGACACTGTCAACCCCCTTAAGCCTCAAATTGTCCCTAGTTTAAAAACATAGTTTATGTTTGCTCACATTCTATAAAGATTGTTGATATAGCTGGCTTTTTGATTCAGATTTTTTTTCTTTTTAAAAGTAAAAAAAAGACTGCTCCCTATACTGGTGTTATGATACAAAAATAATGTTTGTTTGCATTCCTTGAGCAACTTCTACTGTATCTGTCCTGGTTGGGAATACCTCCACACAGTCTAGCCACTTATGATGCAGTGGAGAGGAGAGAGGAGGGTATTGCATTATGACCAACTGCACTATTTGCAGGTGCTTTTGTTCATCAGAAAGTGTGCAATTAGATTTGGTCAAGGTAAGACTTAAAACAAAACAAGTTTGGGTATAATTTAAGTACACCGTTACCATATATTAAAGTTCTACTAAGAAAGGAAGCAATTAAAGAACTAGCAACATCAAAAGAGTTTTGAGAAGGTAAGCAATACAACAATGTGGGTTTTCAAATAGAAATAATATGATGCAAAAGGGTTGACAGTGTTGCCTTAATGTCATTGGCCCTGATCCCACTGTTTCTGATTTTTCAGTGCAAAAAAAAAAACAGTTGCCGACTTTCTGTCCTATCTACTGAGCAGTTTGCCTTTAGACACAAGTGGTAAAAGGGTTTTGTGAATATGGTCTGTAGTAGCAGGACTCTGCAGACACCACATTTCTTCAAATCCTGTTCTTTAAGGTTCTGTGTTTTTCCCACAGCATTTACCAACCACCACCTGTGTTGTCACCTCACCATCCATTACATCAATCACTTTTCAGGATCAGGAGTTGGTACAGTATACTTTTGTAGGGATATGTAAAACTTCCCTTACTAACTTTAATAAAGTGTTAATATCTGTACATTTTATGACAGCAACCTATTTCTGTTGCCTGTCACAATATTGCCAGTTGTACAACACACATGTTCGGGAGAGACACTTGTTGAAGGACAACCGATATTTCTAATGGCTTCATGGTACAGCTTGGGCCATGTTAACTTTTTTGATCTCTAGTATTCAAAAGGACATGCAGCATTAGGAATAAACGCTTTTTGCATGTAACTATCTGCCATGATGGAGAAAGAATGCTCAGAAGAAGAAGCAAGGTAACTGGGTATAGCAGGCCCGGTGGTGCAGATGCTGAAGCTCTGGAGCCTTACTTCAAACCAGGCCAGTGACCCAGGTTTTGGAACAGACTCAGGACTCCAGGGGCTGGCAGGGGAAGGAGAGGATTGAGCATCTGTGGGACTGCTGTCCTCTTCTGGGGTGGGTTGCTGGTTGGTGTCGCTCAACAGCGGCCTCTGGTGGAGACAAGGAGCACTGCACGATGGCGTAGGAGAGAAACACACAAGAAAACGAAAATTGCTCCACACCTAGCAGGACGATGGCTGCCGCGCTACCGACACCACCAATGCCCCTGAAGAGCCATTCTGCCTCAGTAGCACCCGAGGCCAAGTAGTTGATCTGGTCTCCTCCCCCCCTGGCACTTTCCTTCTCAGAAGAGAGAGACCCATCCAGCGAAGGGTTATGCCGGATTAACCTGGGGCGGCTGCTATATGAGGTTGGAGGCTCGTAGGGGGACAGGTGGGACAGAGGGGGCCTAGACAGCCTGAAGGAGTGGCAGATCATGGAAGCACGTAGGAGGGGTAAAAAAAAAAATGTAACTGGGTGTGGCAGTTATTTAAAACATAGAATCTGTCAACAGATAAGGACTGCATGGCCCAACCGGTCTGGCCATTTTTCCCTTCTTACAGTATCACCACAGACCCTAACTGCTCTCCTGTCCCCCCCTTCCTTTCCACTATGATTCCCTTATACTTGCCCCATGCATTCTTGAACCAACCACTTTTTCACCCCATGATCTCCACTGGAAGGCTGGTCCAGGAATCTACCACTCTTTCTATGAAAATGTACTTCCTCACATTTCTCCTGAATCAACCCCCTTCAGTTTCATAGCATGTCCACCTCTCTTGAGCTCCATTTTTTCTAAAAAATACATCCCTCCTGTACCTCATTTAACCCTGTTAGGTATTTAAAGGTCTCTATCATATCCCCCTTTTCCCTCATCTCTCCCAGGGTGTACATATTGAGGTCCTTTTGTCTCTTCTTGTAGATCCTGCACCATTTTAGTTGCCCTCCTCGGAACAACCTCCACTCTATGTCCTTTCAGTGACGTGGTCTCCAGAACTGGACACAGTACTCAAGGTGGGGACTTACCAATGATCTATAGAGGGGCAACACCACCTTCCTCTTTCTGCTGGTGATACCCCACCATATGCACCCCAGCATCCCACTAGCCCTCACAACTGCCTTTTCTCACTGCCTGACCACCTTTACTTTCTGCCACCTCTGTCAAGAACCATAGCGGTCTCTGTTTCATCTTGCTTTTTCTCACTTGATTGGTACAGACATTTGTCATATTAGCTATACCGTTTATTAGGTTTGCCCACTGTTCCTCCACCCAAGCACTCCCCCCTACCAGGTCATCACTAGAGCATTCAACCCTCTTTATAAAATCTGCCCTACTGAAGTCCAAGACTCTTGCCCTTAGGTGGTTCAATTCCTCAGCTATCCTTATATTAAACCACACTGTATGGTGATCACTGGTCCCCAGGTGACCTCCCTCCTTGACATCTGCAACACTATCCTAATCAGTGAGTACCAGGTCCAGTATTGCCCCATCACAAGTGAGTTCACTGACTAGTTGTCTGAGGAATTCCCCCTGCAGGGAGTCCAGGATATCCCTGCTTCTAGCTGAAGCCACAGCTGGAAGGCTCTAATCTTGATTTGGTGGATTAAAGTCCCCAACCAGCAGCACTTCCTGTTTCTCTGCCAGTTTGCCAATGGCTTCCAGCAGTACCTTATCAAACTTCTCCCTGACGTGCCAGAGAACTGTACATCATGCCAGTGTGATATAGTTGCTGCATTCCCCATCTCAAGGGTGACCCACCCACAGTTCCTCTGCCTCTTGTATTTCCCTGTACCTCTGTTGCTTTTATGCTATACTTCACATAAAGCACCTCACCCCCTCCATTCCTTCCTACCCTGTCTTTCCTGAACTGAGTATAGTCTGGAGTGGCTATGACCCAGTCATGCATTTCTTTTCACGATGACACAGTAATGGGCATAATATCCATGTTGGTCTCTGTCATGATGGCCTCTAGATCTGGAAACTTATTTCCTAGGCTTCTAGCATCTGCATACATGGCCTTCCAGATTTTGTTAGTACTCTGCTTGTTACCTTTTTCCTTTTTGGCCCTGCCTTCTTCCTCTCTTTTTACTGCTCCTGTTCCCATTTCCCTTCATTTCTATATCCTTGATTTAGTTTGCTGCTAGTGTGGAACTGGGAGTTGTTGAAGAACTACTGCTCACATTTGGTGACTTTGCTGTCCTGTACCTGTTCATGAAGAGGGACCTGCACATTGTGGAGATGAGAAGCTGATGTGTGTATGTATGTGTTTGAGTCCTGTGATTGCTGTGACTCATCTACCAGCAGGAATATGTAGTGCTCTACATTTTCTCTTTTTGAAAGATGTATAACCTTGAACCTGGGATCTAAGCGAGTTTCAAGTATGTAGTGTGTTGATTTGGTCATTACAACTAATTTGTCATCCATTTGGAAGTGCAGACATTCTTTTTACAAGCTTTCCATGATACCGCTGACATCTTGCTGCTTCTTCATAGAAACATAGACTTTGACGGCAGATAAAGACCGCTTGGCCCACCTAGTCTGCTCATTTCCCTACCTACAGGATAAGCTGTAGATCCTATTTAACCAACAGCCTATTTCTTCCTACCCCCTATAAAAATTGCCTTATGTCTGTCCCTTGCATTCTTGAATTGTCCCACAGTTTTAGACCCCACAACCTCCTCAGTAAGGCTGTTCCATGCATCCACCTTCATTCCTGCATAAAAATACTTCCTCACATTGCCCATGAGCTGTCCCCCCTCTATCTTCAAATTGTGTCTCCTTGTCCTTGCACATCTCTTTTTCTGAAAGATGCTGCCCTCTTGGACTTTGTTCATTCCACAGAGGTACTTAAATGTTTCTATCATGTCCCCCCTCTCTCTTCTTTCCTCAAGGGTATGCATATTAAGCTCCTCATATCTCTCTCTTTCTATCTGTGGAGTTAGAACACTCAGATGATGTGCAATCACATTATAAGTGGGATAACCTGACTCATAACCACACATTCTGCAGACAGGTCCCTTGCAACCATCTCTGAAGGAGCTAGGATGCAGCACAAAGTCTCTTTTAACTTTACCTGCAGCACAGAAAGCACAATGCCTTCCCCAATAATGTAACTGAAGCAATATTCTCATACAACTTGCTTTTGTTCTAAAAGGCACTGCAACATATAGAGTCAAATTCCACCAAGTGAACACATTTTGAGTCTGCTTTTAGTAGGTCAAGATATGTTTTTTTTTTTGCAGTCCAGATAATATCTGTACATTCATGGTTGAATGACAAAAGTGAATCACATTTTTTTGCAAACAACAATCATACTATCAACTTGTGTTTCATTGTTCAGGAGCCCACAAAATACGAGCATTGTGCAGAGCAAGAAGCATGGATGAACCCTCCACCCTGTATTGCTTTCAAGATGTTGGATCCATTGTCGCTTACTATAAAGCCACATTTCAGACCATGGGAATACATCCAGTCATTAAGGAGTTTATTTAGTTTCTGCGAGATATTTGATGCTGTATGACTTTACCCAAACTTCTTTATATGCAGCAGCATTTTGGGGTTTGTTTGTTTTTTGAAGCAGCATAAGACAAACTGACCCAATGAATAAAAAGAAACATATAATCAACATTCTGACTGATGGTCCACATTTCTGTTGTGACATGAATAACCCCACCCTCAGCATTTTTAGGTGCATGCATCACTGCCTTTTAAAGCCTAATACATGTTTGGTATTTCAAGACAGCCACAGAACCTTGATGAAGAACATTGGAAGGAGGCTCCACAAGTTTCATGACCTACCTAAAATCCTCCATATCTACTAATGAATATGGGAAAAGGGCTCAAGCTAACATTTCTCCAATTTTATGATTAGGAGTAAGACTCTCTGGATGAATTTTATTAAAAATATTTTTTTTCTCAAATGTTTGAGACAGTGTTAGCTGCTTAAAACATGTACCTACTGGTCTACTAGACACTGCTTCATTAGTTAGGTGAGTGTTGGAGAGGTGGACTTATATAGTCATTACCATCACTGGATGTGCAAACAGTGCTAATGGTGTTGGTGTTGTTAGTAGTAATGGTGGACCTAGGGCTGGCAATGGTTCTGACCATATCAAATTCACAAAATTCACCGTCCATTTCTACATCATGAGTCTTCTCACTTTTTGTCTGTGAGGTGGAGGACATGATTTTCGGCTGATCAAGCAATACTGAATGTGTTTTCAGTTGCTGTTTAAAAGTTGTAGTGATGAAACAGGAAGTGACTTTACCATGGCTTATACATTTTTTCTAACATAAGGTACAAACTGCTCTGCATGGATCAATTTTACTGACAGAAAAACTGCAGAAGTGATAGACTTTGTATGAGTGCTAGGAAGATAACTAAAACTGTATGAGTTACAATACAAGTCCCATTAAACTGTTCCACCAATGAGTTGGTTTAGCATTGTTCTTTACAGTTGACAATGCATTGGCAACTCATATTGCATTATTTTTCAATTCTTAACCAGCTCAAAAGCAATGTCTGTAAAATGTTTTTGCAGCTCAATTGGAATGCATCTGCAGTCCTGTCACAATGCAATGCAATGCAAAACTGCATTTTAACTCTTAAGAAACAGTTTGTGTAGGGCTTTGTGCTGGATCCAGCAACACTTATGCAACTCAGTCAGAAATGCTAAAGCAACTCATTGGAGGAACAGTTTAATGTGGCTTGTACTGTATTTCACAGATGTGAACAGAACCCGGATAATTCATACTTTTCTTATCCATTTCACTAGAAGATAGGGCTTGTGAGGATTTTTCCATTTGATCCAATATAGAAGTGATGGATTCACTGGATTTGTCCTTCACATTGCCACCATTTATGGATTTATTTGCACCACATTACCTGATTCTTTGTCAACAGACCCACTCATTTGGCTTGGTCCAGGGGCAGATGATATTTAATTTTTTAAATTTGGATTTAAAATTAGGTAACCAGCAGTGGCACACTGAGATGGAGTTTGTTTCCAGGTGCAACCAGGGGAGAAGGGAAAGGGGGGTGTACACATACAGTAAATAGTCTGATTACAATATGATTACAATATAAATATGGCAAAAGTAATAAAAATAAAGAGTAATGAAAAATAACAATGGATTTGAATAATGCAAGGGAGGAATACAACCAATTAGTATGGATAGGGAGCCATGAGGAAGAACCTAAGGTAGGCAGGAAGAAGGGGAAGGAATCATGGAGAAGTGAGGTGAAGATTGCTGTAGGTAAAAGAGTAGGCAGCAAAAGTACAGCAGAGTACAAAAGGAGGCATGTTAAGTAGAGGTGGAAGGGGAAGCTTCAACCCAGCTGCCAGAAGGAGGAAGGACAGGAGCAAGAGGAATGGAGGGATTGGTAAAAAATACATTGTAAACAGTGCAGAGAAGGAAAAAACAAAGGGAGCTTGGAAGAGAGTTCCACAGGGAGGGGAGATGGTAAAAAGGCTGCCTGCACCAAACTGGAGTGAGGATGGAGGAGACAGAAGGTATGGGGGTCTTTGGAGAGTAGCTGATAAGAGGAAGGGTATGAGGGGAAGAGGAGAAAGGACAGGTAGGAAGGGAGAAACCCAAACCAGAATTTGCAAATAATGGTGGTGGTGTGGTGATAGTGACAAAAGTGAAGAGAGGGAAGGAACAGAGAACAGTAGAGGGAACAGTGGTGTTTACAGAGGGAC
This sequence comes from Neoceratodus forsteri, assembly GCA_016271365.2. NCBI lineage: Eukaryota > Metazoa > Chordata > Ceratodontiformes > Ceratodontidae > Neoceratodus > Neoceratodus forsteri. Next base: position 164,580,726 of record JADMNL010000022.1, on the reverse strand, counting down.
CACTGGAGGCAAAGTGGCAAAAAGCATTAAAGAGAGAGTCTAGTCTATGGAGAGTTGAGGCAAGGGTGGACCCAAAGACAACATCAGTGTAATCAAAAACAGGGTGGATTATTTTAGTAAGTAGCTCATGTCGTACAATAGGAGAGAGGGATTATTTGTTCCTATACATGGCTCCTAGCTAGGGGTGAACTTTGGCATGGATAGCAGTACTATAGTCAATGTGTAGAGAGAAGTTGAGACAACTGTCTAACCAGATGCCAATATACTTGAAAGTGGGTACTACATCAAGAGAGGTGCCTTGAAGGGTAGAATAGGAGGGGAGAGGGAAAAGTCTGGCTATTTTTTGAGTGGTGCAGAATGTCATTGACATAGTTTTGTTGGTGTTAACCTTAACCTGATTTAGCTGGAACCAGTGTAACACCCTTCTGAAATCAATCTGAAGCTGAGACTCAATCTCTGGAGTTGAGGGACCAGAGGCATAGAGGTCTGTGTAATGAGCATACAAGTGAATATGGGAGGAAACACCTACAGATGGAAGGTCATTTAGAAAAACTGAGAAGAGTACAGGGACTAGGATGGAGCGTTGAGGGATGCCTGCTTGAATGGGAAGTGGGGAAGGGGACATGGCAGCACCTACTTTAACACATTGCATACAGCCCATGAGATAGGATCTAAACAAATCCACAGCATAGGCAGACAGACCAGTGGAAAGGAGTTTGGATAGAAAAAGAGAATGAGATATGGGGTCAAAAGCCTTAGCTATGTCAATAAACACAGCAGCAGTGATGTGTCCATGATCCATGCCTGTAAGAATAGTGCCAGTGACATGGAGGAGGGAAGTAACAGTGGAGTGATTTTCCCTGAAGCCAGATTAGAATGGAAAGAGGAAGTCAGAGATTAGACGGTCAGAAACCCTAGAGAAGACGAGGGACCCCTGAAATTTAGCCAAGAAGGGAAGATAGGATATAACTCTAGAACTGCTAGGAAATATTGCCAAATATGTCACCAGTTGCTAAAGTGTCAAACTCAGACAAACAGCTACTGTCTCAGTCAAAGTCGTTGTCAATTGCACTACTCTTACTGCTAGTCACAGGAATTATAACATCATGAACAGCACACGTTATCGTGTCTCTCAGTGTGACACCAGCAGCTGCACATTTTCTTAAGAGGTGTTCTTTTAACATGGCTTATTGTGCATTATTTGGTATTTGTATTTTTACCAGCTGAAGCATTTGGGTTATTTTTGCTACTAGCAGGATTATCGTTACCACCAACACATAAATCACCAGCAACAGACTGTACATTTTTGTAATGCTTATACAATTTCTGTATTAGAAAATGATGTGGATTGTAGCAAATCACAAATTTGGTTTTGGCTCTATGACAGTGTGATGCAGTGGAAGCTGATTAAAGATGCAACTATCAAGGTGGATCCCAATTTCAAGGCTTACCGAATTGGCTGGGGCAAGGAGAAATGATGTCAAGAATTTGTATTCTCAATAAAAAAAAGTTTTGGTAGTGACATTGTCTTTTATATTATGCAGGTGCGGTACCACCTGTATACTTGGGTTGAGTAAACACTTTAATGTTAAACTGCAAATGTTGTACCTTAATAACTTTGCCTCATTCATCCAATTTACATGAAATTTGGAATGCACAGAGATGGTGCCAGGATATCTGGAGCCTGAGAATTTTGTGGCAATTTGCTTCACTGGGGGAAAGTTACAGAGGGGAAAATTACCCAAAAATCACCAAAATTAAGACCTTTTTTTGGCTCAACTGTAACTAAAAAGCAAACTCTGGTCAGAGCTAATATGGCTGTGGAGAGCTTTTAGGAGAGGCAAGAATGGTGAACAGAATATGCTGTGCTCTCGCTGCATTGGAGTCAGCCGTAATACTGCAGCGATTACAGACAGTACTGCACATGCGTGATACTCGCACCTGTGCAGTTTGTCCCGGAGTTAGCCTTGTACAACATGGCAGAGCTGACATAGCTATGTGTAACAACCCAGTCCCCTTAGGTTACGAGAATCCCATTAGTACTAGTCTTATTAAGGTAGGAAAAGGCAGCTGGTGGGGAGGTCATTAGGGGCTTTCTACATAATGACATCAATGCTTACTCAGCTAGCCTGAGAAAAGGATGATTATGTTATTTAGAACTCTCACAACAGCATAACCATTTTAGAGTCAGCTACTCTTGAGAAGCTTAGAATGTACATCAGTAAGTTCAGGTGTGGCGGTCAGAGTGACAGGAGGTCTGCCATTGGAGCTCTGTCAAAGGTAGCACTGGTATTTCTCAGCCTAGTTTGGTAAAATCTTCAGTTTGCCTGCAGGACTCTTTAGTTTCACTTCGGGGGAGTGAGAGGGAATGCAGTTCTTGTGGATCCAAGGGGCAATCCCCTGAGGTTCCTGAAGTTCACAGCTGCTTTAAAGAAGAACAATGAGTAGAATCTGACAGCTGCCATGGATAGAAAAGTGCATTTTGTTCTGTCCATGACTGGGAGGAAGGAACAACTAATCTGTGAGTACAGAATTTGAGACTGTTCTCTGAGGGAGCTGTCTGAGGTGTGTGTGCCCTAGATAAGGCTAGATCACAGCGGTCAGGACCCCTTTCAACACAACTGTGCTGAATTTAAAGTTAAAGTTTGGAGTCTTTAGCAATTCATTGGGGACTGGAGACTCATTTGGTGTAATCCTGATGGAATGTCAGAAGCTGTTTGGGGCAAAGGATGAGGAATGCCATCTGGAATTTCAGGCAGGGCTAAGTGGTTCTTGGATAGGAACCAGTGTTCCCTGGGCAATAACCATGCACCAGGATGATTTTAAAAGTGTGTGGCACATCTCATAGATATAAACTTTGGAAATGGAAATGTGTGGAAAATGTTTAAAGTGTGTAGCACATCCCACAGATATACACTTTGGAAGAGAGATAGAGATGCGTTTTGTGGAAAACAGTACAGCCTCACAAAGTGTCCTGCAAAAGAGAGTGTTCCTGTATTCCAATGATATACATTTGGGGGACCACCTTTGTTTTAAGTAACATCTGTAAATAAAGCCATACTGCAAAATCCCAGTTACTGCTTTGAACATTCCGTTTATTGCTTCTAGTGTGAATGTTATTGGTGTTCCGCAGCAGTTAGGTCTAGCATATTTATTTATTTTATTTTTGTTTATTTAGTTGTTTAACCAGGTATAGCACACTAAGCTGAAAGCTTTTTTACAGGAGCGACCTGGGAGCCCAAGGAGGTTAAGTGACTTGCTCAGGGTCACACAGTATGCAAGTGGAAGCTGTGGGATTCAAACCCAGGTCTGGTCTGCTGGATGTCACCAGATTTGCAGCTCAGAGCCTTAGACCACTGCGCTATACTGCCTCTCTATTTTTTTTATATTTTCATATGCCTAGCATCCTCTCCACTGGACCTGGCTATAAAAAAAGATAAATTTTAGTATGTACCCCCATCCTCCAGATAATAAGCCTGGTATACACTCCAATGCTAGTGGAGGTACCATGAGTGTAGTTCTGCCAAAAGAAAATTGTATGCCATGTAGTTGTCAGTAGTTCTTTTAAGAGGAGTGCCAGCTAGCCAAAGTGGTGTGATGGTTGCATACATATGCATGATACTCGTGCATGCACAGTTTACGTTTGAGCCACCATGTTGCACATGGCGACCGTCGTGTCCACACTTGTGGAAAAGAAAAGTAGTGCACCAGAAAGTGGGCATGTTTATGTGACCCACAGAGGGGAAGGCTGCATAAACAGAATCACTGGAAACTATACTAGAGCACTGGGGCAGTACATCAGACAGTGATCCAGTTACATGCTTCCACAGTGCTCTTTTACAAATCTGATGATGGCATAACATCTGTGGCGCTTGGCCCACACAACCATAAAAATAGGACTCAGGAGGAGACTACTAATGAAATAGAGATCTGGTCTCGGATTTGCTCATTATCACAGTCACTTTCTTATTCTTTTCTATGCAGTAATTTCTGGTAAATGTGCCTTAACCATAGTGATCTCAGTGGTGGTAGACTACTTCTGGTTTTCCCCTGATTGTATTAATAGATGGTAATAGCAGTCTTTAAATGGTTGCTGCCAGTGGTGGCATGCTCTGAAGAAAAGTTGTCCCCATGCCCATGTGCACTTTTCAGAAATGATCCCTTGAGTTAACGGGGACAGAAATTGATTATTTATGTGCAGCTGTTTGCAGTGTTTCCATTTTTATAAATTTTATTCATACCTCTAAAGGATCCCTATTTTAAGTATGCCTGAATAAAAGCTGAAGCTAACAGTTGCGTTTTGTTTTGGTTTTAGATTTATAAAACTGTTATTTTAATACAACAGCAGATTAGGTACATATGGACACATGTTGATACATGGACATATTAGGATAACAGTATCTCTATTACAAGGGGGTCAGTGTTAGGTTTGGGTTTTGAATATACACATATGCTAGTCACTTATTACAGAATTGCAGATATAGCATGTTTAAGATAATATAAGTTTGACTGTTGATGAGTAATATGGACTTATTGTACAGAGAGTTTAAGAAAAAATGTATCCGAACACTACACTGTGTAAAATTTGATTGACATCACTGTGTGAAACAGCTGGCAAATGTTTAACTTACAGTAGGCAGGTTGGCTTTTAACCTGTTTTTTACTTAACGCATATATATTTTCATATTTATAAGGCTTTTAACATTATTTACCATGTATTACTTAAAGAGCTACTGATACCACAAAGAAAACTTTGACAAACTTAATAATTATGTAAAATTATGCATGCATTCTATATATATTCTAGATTTCTCCTCCCCATTATGTATTACTGAGAAAATGTGCATGAATACATGATTTATATCCCTTGCAGTTACTATAAAGTTAATCTGCCTCTATAGCTTACTTCCTTCTTCAAGTTATAATGCTTTGTTGTGACATCATAATCTGTTGCCATGAAAGTAACTGTGATGTGACAAACAGTACATTATGAACTCAGGTATGGAGACAGCAACAGAAATAGATGAACTCTTCAGGAGCAAAAATCCAGTTTTCATGCAAATGACCTCAGTAATAAATAATGGGGAGGAGGAATAAAGAACTAATGTGAAATATAAGCTGAACTTTATCTAAATATTACGTTTTGTTAAAGTTCTCTTGAAGATGTCAGCTGCTCTTTAAGCTTATTTTTCCTTGTGTTTTTAATTGCTGTCGTTTACTAATGTTAGCACAGACAAACACAGAGAGTTTTAAAATGAAGCTTCACTTAGTTTATAGCTTGTGTCAGGGAGTGAACTTTTAAATCAGTGAAATTTGACCTTGGGATATAAAGGAAGGAGGCTTTTGATAATGTGCAATAGGGAATTTTAGTGTATTTCTATTTGGGAATGTATGGACTTGACTTGACAAGATATATTGTAGGGGATATATGTTTATGTTATTTATTTTTACTATAACTGTATAATGGAAATTGTATTTAATGTAAACTTGTATTGAGTGGTGAATATTGATACCAAAATAACTATTTAAAAACAATGTTGTTTGTCAGACAATAAAACTAAACTGAACTGACCTTGGGATAGCTTTCTTTTGATGGAACTAATCATGTCTTGGCAGAGTAATTTGCAAAGCTGAAGCTGTTTAGAAGTATAATACTGTAGGAGTTATGCTAAACAAATGTAAATATCTCTAAAAGTATACAACTTACAGATAATAAACCATATAAAAGTTGTACAGGACAACAGGACCTTTCAAATGAGCCTATTCATTAAGCTGCAAGAATTCTATCTTTTAAACTATGGCCATCTGATTACCTCAGTTTTCATTTTTCATAGGAATTATGCCAAACAAATGCAAATATCTCTAAATGTATACGAGTTATGCATAAGCTATCAATATGAAAGTAGTTTGTAACAAAAGGAGCTTTAAAATGAGCCTATTTATTAAGCTGCACTAATTATATTTTTTAATCTATGGCCATCTGATTACCTGAATTTTCATTTTTCATCACAATTGTCACCTTTCGAATGCCTGTATTTAAAAAAATCTAATTAATTCAGATTAGTGACTACCCTCATTTGAAAGGTAATTTTGTCCTGAATAACTTTCATTTTGGTTGCATTTTGGTAATGTATATACTTTCCAAGATATTAATATTTGTTTGGCATGACTCCTACTGTATTCCCTTAGAGAGGAAAAGAAATGCTGTTGTTTGGAAGATCATGTTTTACAAAATATAAAGAATTCAGATTAGTGACTACCATCATGAGAAAGGTCTTTTTGCCCTGAACAATTTTCATGATGGCTGTTTTTGTGTACCTTGAATAGTTTTAAAGATATTTAGATTTGTTTGGAAGGTGTGCACATTTGCTCACAGAGAAAGGCAGCTTGGAGTTCTATGTCCATCATTCTATATAAACAGAAATAAGGGAGTATTTCTTTAACTGCCATAGGGATTTGCAAAATGGAAGGATACACTGAAAACTCCTAAAAGACATATTCCACAGAAACATCTTTTTTCAAGTGAAAGTAGGATGGCTGTAGGCTCAGCCCACAGCTGTAACTAGTAGGAGATTTTAAATATTTAAGAAAAACATTACATTTTTTAGCATGCACACTAAAAAAAATCAGCCTTGCTTTTATATCAAACATGCTCTTGTTTAACAGGTGGCAGGGTCCGTTTCTTGTCTACCTATGCCATCCATGCTGTTTTCATTAAGCAGGGATGGGACCATGTGTCAATGTGTAGCCCCACCCTTTCTGAACTTGCTGTGAATCGGTCAATTAGGGAGCACCACTATTATCCACTTAAGCGGCTTCCTACATTTGAAATTGACACTGGGGTCCCAATCCCAGGTGCCAGGTAACTCTCCTTATTGTTCTTATACATACCATTACCAGGGTGCCCAGCCTGGTACCAGTCCATCACACCCCTTTTGTTCTCAACCCCCAGCCATGTTTATCTGAAGACACTGGGGTGCCAAATCTCCAGTATCAAAGTACTCAAACACCCTCCACCCTGCCAGGAGTCCAAGACACCAGGAGTGCCCAATCACCATTGTCCCCAACTATCTCACGCAAACTGGGGTGCCCAATCACCAATGTCAGAGGTGCATTATGTTAAAATTGCCTCTTTTCCCACCCCCTGTAATGCTCCCCCCAACTCCCCTAATATCAGCTTGTTGACTCTGAAGTGTCCAGTCCCGGTGTCAGCATACATAACCTCCATCCCCCCAACCCAGCAGTCTGGGACAGTAAGGAGTCCACCCACAGTGCCCCCAAATGTCATGCTGACACTTTTCTGCCCCCATCATCAATGTTGGGGTGAGGTTGTACCTGTGAAGACAGAAAACCATCACATGAAATCTGTTGCTTTTTTTTTGTTTAACCTGAGATAAAGAAAATGATCCCTCATCTGCTGCCATCCCCCCACAAACCCACCTTCCTCCCAACTCAGCACCCACCACTCCACACACTCCTTAACCCTACACTAACCCAGGCCAGGTCCAACTCCATAATCCACTCTGGACTGGAAACATGTCTTCTCTATTCGATGCCAGACCAGAAACTGAGGAAAACAAGCAAGTGCTGTATCCTGTATGTCAATGTATTTTGATCTTTCTTTTATAACTTGGACATTTTATTCACATTTTTTACCCACATTTTCAACATGGACTTTTTGGGACCATATCTCACGAACAATAACAATTAAATTATGTAAATCTGGTCTGAAAGGTGATAGAAACTTTTAAGTACCTCAGTGGAATCAACAAAGTCTAAGAAGGTAGCATCTTTCAGAAAAAGAGATGTGCAAGAACAAAGGGACACAACTTAAAGATAGAGGGGAGACAACTCGGGGCAATGTGAGGAAAAAGTTTTTCACAGAGAGGGTGGTGGACGCATGGAACAGCCTTTCTGAGGAGGTTGTGGGGTCTAAAACTGTGAGAGAATAAAAGAATGCAAGGGACAGACATAAGGCAATTCTTGTGGTGGGGTTAGGAAGAAATAAGCTGTTGCTTAACTAGGATCTGCAGCTTATCCTGTAGGTAGGAAAATGGGCAGACTAGGTGGGCCAAGCGGTCCTTATCTGCCATCAAACTCTATGTTTCTATGTTTAATTTCTTTATGCAAGATACCACACACTGAGTGCTGCATGGCACACAGTCACACAATGGGTGGTAGTAGGTAAAGTCAGTGCAGTCTAAAGGATGAAGCACAACAGAACAGATGGCCAGTGCCATAGAATATATCATGTCAGAGTTATACACATTCTCTCTACCCTGAGTCCTGGCATCCAAAATATTTTGGTGATTTATTTCAAGATACCACACAAATGAGTGCCCGGCAGCACATAGTCACACAGTACAGTGCAGTCAAAGAGAACACAGCAGGATGAGGGCCAGTACTCCATGCAGCAGTCACAGATCTTTTTAAATGAGTAAGAGATTTTTTGCTCTCTCTGAGTCCCATCTCTCAAAATATTTTGGGAATTTATTTAAAGATGCCACACCAATTGGTGTAAGGTGGCACATGGTCATTCACTGGGTACAGTACAGTCAAAGGGAACACAGTAGGATGATTGCCAGTAAGACATGAATAAGTCATATATATTTTTAAGTGCATAGGAGCCACAGACATTTTTAAATGAGTAAGGGATTTTCCGCTCCTCCCTGAGTCCCATCATCCACAATATTTCTGGGATTTATTTCAAGAAACCGCACGAATGAGTGTTGGGCGGCATATGGTCACAAATCGGGTACAGTGCCGTCAAAAGGAACACAGCAGATGATGGCCAATATGCCATGGAGGAGTCACAGATATTTTTAAGTGCAGAAGAAATTTTTCTTTCCTCCCTGAGTCCCATTACCCAAAATATGTTGGGGCTTATTTCAAGAAACCACACCAATGAGTGCTGAATGACACATGGTCACACACTGGGTACGGGTCAGTCGAAGGAAACACAGTAGGATGATTGTCAATATGCCACATAGCAGTCACACATATTTTTAAATGAGAAAGGGATTTTTATCTCCTCTCTTAGTGCAATAACCCAAAATATTTTGGGGAATTGTTTAAGGATGCCACACCAACGAGTGCTAGGAGACACGCAGTCACACACTGGGTACAGTGCAGTCAAGGGGAACACAGTAGGATGATTGCCAGTAAGATATGAATAAGTCATAGATATTTTTAAAAGGGATTTTTCTCTCTACCCCAACATCAGCTACCCAAAATATTTATGGGAGAGAAAACAGTGAAGTGACCCTCCCAGCCAGTCCCCACCTCAGTTTATGCTGCTTGTCCCACCAGTTCCTTCCCAAATCTAAAACCCTGCCTTTGTTTTGTTTCAATTGCAAATAAAGATTTTATTTGGGTAGTTAGGCAAGCCACTTGATAGTGGCAGGGAGTCCGCTTCACCTTATCAATGCCATTGCCTGGCTGCCTGCCTGACTGTCCCCCCAGATATTCCCTTGTCTTAATTCATTTCCTTTCAGTTGTTCTCGTCCTGAAAATAAAATATTTATTCTCACATACTGCAGTACAGTCCACCAATAGTGCCTACCTCTGCTCCAACCAAAGATTTTTAATCTGTCACAAGGAACTAGAAAAGACTGGAAGTTGAACTGTCTGATCTGCTGCTGGCTCTTCACTGTGTGTTGTCTCTAATTCTTTCAGCGGCACCAGTTGACTGATTCACCGAGCCACATGTCTCAGAAACAGAACACCTCGAGACTCACCCAAGCCACATGAGTTTATACAGGGGCTATACAGAAAAAGAACAAAACAGTAATACTATATGTTTATGTTGGTCTTTCCGAGTCCCTCCCACTGTCATACAAAAAAAGTTAGCCCTGTCCCAAGTTCAGCTACCACCCAGTGAGTCCCTGAGTTTGGATTTCTCCCACAACAGCAGCACGGAATCAATTGATCCAATCACAGTAATAACTAGTCCCTTGCCCATTCTTCATGACCTCTATAGAGTCTTGGCACTGCACTACATATGACACATCCAGGAATGTATTGTTTCCTCTATGCTTTGATATGCAAGTTCGTGATCAAATGCTGTACATGTATTACTAGTTACTTTACTTGTATGTGTCTGTTTGCTTATTAAATCAAATAAACCACTTAACCCTCCATTATTTGCCTTATCCTTCTGTCACAGTTTTGTCAACACATTTGATTTCAATCCAAATAAATTTATTTAATTGAAAATATTTAAAGTGAAACTGGGGGTTGGGGTTGGAGGGGATCCTCGTTTGTCTCCAGTGGTGCAGCTGCGCTGATGTGCATAGAGACAGCATTGTTGCTGTTTTATTGTAAAAGGTTGGGTCTGTGCCTCTGGCATTCCACTGACTGCAGGCATTATTGTTGTTCTGGGTAATGGAGTCTAGTCCATAGCACTGTTCTGATGTATCTCTGCTGGATGCAACCTTTGTTGGGTTTTATCTCCTCTGTATCATTTATATTAAAAATCATCTCCCACCCCTCAACTTGGGTAAATGTCCTTTTCTGAAAATCAGGTTTATGACAGCGCTGTCCTGCTCAAATCTCAGTCCCTTGTATGGATGTGCACTGTAGTCCTGCTCTTTTCTTTATTCCCTCCAGGGGTCCCTCTCTTCTGGATTCCACTTTCCATTTTCAGCCAACTCTTCCCTTCCTGTCCACCCAAAGCTGCAGAACAACCCCAAGCCCCAAGTTCCAACCAGTAAAGTTCAACCGCAAGTTCTGCAGTCAGTGAGTCTTACCCCCAACCCAAGAGCAGCATTTATTCAGATGCCACCCCCTCCAGCTACCTGCTAGTAAAAGTTCACACTGGACTGCACCAAGACTGTGCACCTGCTACTAGTCTCCCTCACACACAATCAGCAGCTGAGCAAAGCAAAAAAAGTGATCCAACCCCAAGACATTCCTCCCAATTCCCTCCCAGGCAGGCACTGCTCTACCACCTTTCTTTTACTTGCCCCCAACTTGGCTTACTGTAGGGTCACACCCACCTGTAATGAATGGTGAGAAAACTTAACACAGCCAAGAGGATTGTTTCTAAGTCAGGGATATCATACTCATCAGTTAGGCGGATTACTGGCTGAGGTGACCTGATTAACTTAAACGGTGTTATTTTTTTTTTTGTTAAAAGGTCAAACTGTGCTGTGAACCCTCCAGCACTTTAGTTCTAAGTTAGAACTAACAAAATAGAATTCAAGCCTGGTTAGAATCTTTGTCAAATTAATTTTGACAACCCAACATCACAACTAACCACAGCTCGACCCCCACTCTGCACCCATGCCACACCCTCAATCACCTAAAAAAATCCAGCAGCAAAATTCCATTCTGAAAGGAAAACATGTACTTCCACTTTAATGCCGATAGGGAACCAAAGAAACAAGGTGCAGTCAATGTATATTCAATGCATTTCAAACTTTTACTCATAAATTTGTCATTTTTTAATACTTTTGACCAAAATTTTCAATATGGCCTTTCTGGGACCCTATCTCATGAATAAGATAGATACAAATTTTCAAATCCAGCCAGAAAAGGGATTTTCAATACTCCACAAAATCACCTTTCAGGTGGGTTTCAAAATGTTCACCTACTGGTTTCATGAGATAGGGTCATAGGAAGACTATGTTGAAATTCTGGGCTCAAAATATTAAAAAACAAGAAAGTTATAAAGGCACTTAGAAATTTTTCAGTGCTCACTCATAACTTTGGTAATATTCATTATTTGACCCTAGGGGCCCGATTCTGAAAGGAGCCCTTGGAGTGACTCAAGTTGTGCTGCTCCAAGGACTATTGCAATACCGGGTGTGCCAGGAAGCCTGCCCCGTTTTCTGAAAAAAGCAGGGTCCCTATGCCAAACTCCCTGGGATTGCCATAAGTGTGGTACAGCACCCAAACAGCGGCACAACAGTGGCACATGCCGCAAGGATCTGGCACCCCCTAGCTGGCACAACACAGAGTGAGAAGCACTGATGGTGGTGGTGAGGGGGATACACATGTGCCCAGAGGGGGTGAGAAGGCAGGAGCTGATGTAGGTGGGTTGGTGTGCCAGCAGGGAGGTTGGTATAGGTTCAACACCTGGCAAGGAGCATATGCCTATGATCTATATATATGGAGGCACATGCACTCCTCTGGTGCCAAGCAATCCCTTACATCCCGGCTGTGACACCAGCCCTCCCTATGTCCCTCTGTGCCCTTCCTGCCCATGAACCCCACTTGTAGCCCACCTGAAACAGTGTCCCACTCAGACATAAGGGACTTAGACCACCTCCTGGCAAGTCTAAGTTGTACCCCTTGCAACGGCCATGGCATGGCTTTCAGAATTGGAAATGTGAGCCCCGCCATGGCACAAGCTCCTTTGAGACCTGGTGTACCCAGTTGCAGGTTGCAAGGGTGGCGCAGTGCCCATTGGGCTTAGAGGCTGCCCTGTCTGGTGTAGCTCACATTTCGGAATAGGGAAAGTCGCAAAGGGGGACGCAAGGTGTGACTTGTGCCGTTGCTGTTTGGAGCAAGTACCTTGTGTCCAAAGGAACACTTTCAGAATCGGGCCCCAAATGTTTATTTTTTTTTACCCCATCTCATGAATGTGATAGGTGTAATTTTTAAAATCTTGGCCAAAATGTGTTTTCGTGCTTTTAGTGCAAAATGACATTTTAGACAGTATTTTACAAATTACACCTGTCATGTTGAGAAGGTGTGTTAATGAAAATATTTTTTGAACATTTTTAAGGTTAAAATATTAGAAACAACAAAGCTATGAAGGTACATTGAAACATTTCAATGTTTGCTCCTAAGCTTTGTAGTTTTCAATATTTTGACCCCAAATTTTCAACACAGTCATTTTTGCACACTGCCTCATGAATGTGATAGCTGTCATTTTATTAAATCCTGGCCAACATTTCTTTTCATACTTGTGGGGCAAAATGATGCTTTGAACAGTATTTTATAAATGACAGCTTGCTTGTTCAGAAGGGGGGGTTAATAAAAAAATCTTTGTTGAAAATGTTCATATTCAAGTTCCATAAGACTTGCCATACTGTGTACGTTCAGCCACTTTTTATGTTTGCTTGCTCACATGCGCAAGAAACATATTGCGGCAGCTTGCTGTAGTAGCGAGTTGTGGAGGTGCAGCAGTGTTGTGGCCAATGCCAGCAGTTAATTTTGGGGCTGGTCCCTGTGGCGCCAATATAGGAGCATGCTGTCAATGATAGCAGTATTGTAGCATGCCACCAACTTGAAAGGAACTTGCTGCTGCAATCAGGGAATGCCCCGTCATATAGCAATAAGCTGTTTTTGCTGCTGAGGCTGTCCCTGATTCCAGCAGTGAATCACAGCTTGCCTTGTCTGGTGTCCCATTTCAATAAACATGGCAGCGGCTGTCACTGGCTGCCTCTTACAGTCCCCATGAAAGCTGACAGGGTGCCCAATCCACCTGTCGGCATGCCCCCTCCCCAGTTCATTTGCAGATGGGGTAGCCCAATCCCCATCGGCATAATGTCCTCCCTCATTTTGTTTTAAATAAACTGTTGCCATCCACCTCTCACAGTCCCCATGAAAGTGGATGGGGTGCTCAATCCTCCTGTTGGCATATCCCTTCCCAAGTTCATTTCCCGATGGGGGAGCTCAATCCCCATCAGCATAATGTCCCCCCCATTTGTTGTGTGCAGAGGGAGTGCCCGATTCCCTTGGCTCATGTCCCCCCAAACACCCTGTATGTGCCAATGGAATGTCCAATCCCATCAGCTGCATCCCCCCAACAAACACCCAGATGGCATGCTGGGAGCTCAGCTCCGCGTGCCCATTGTCCCTGTACTAGAAAAAATGTCATGCAAGGTCTTTTTTTTTGAACCCTGTACAAACAGAAAATCATCTCTCATTGTCTCTGGTGCCCCCTTCCCCAACCCACACCCACCATCTGCGCACTCAACTTGCCCACACCCCTGCTCACCCGATATGTACCTCCAGAGCCCAGCGCAACAATCTTCATTGGAGCAGGAACATGTCTGCATTCTTCAATGCAGACCACAAACTGAAGAAATGCTGGTAAGCTATATAATGCTGTAAATTGGGGGGGGGTCAACTTAGGTGGATATCTCAGCCATGTTAGTGAATTGTGGCACCAGCTTTTCAACATGGGGTTTTTGGGAACCCCTCTCATGAATTCAGTGACCGTCATCTGGTTATTCAGTCCCGAAAGGTGATTTCACAATCGCAGTGTGGAATCACCTTTTGGGACCAAGTAACAAAATGACAGCATCATTGTTCTTCAGGTGGGCTCCCAAAAGGCCTATGTTGCCAATTTGGTTAAACAAATTCCAATAAATGACTGTGTTATGAGCGTGCATTGAGCAGTTTCCATGCACACTCGTAACTTTGCGCATTTGTAATATTTTCACTCCAGATTTTCAACATTGGCATTTTTTCACACCTCCTTGTGAACAGAACAGCTGTCATTTTTCACATCCTGGCCAAAATGTGTTTCTGCACTTCCGGCGAGATGAAATGCCATGAGTGTTATGAGCAATAACCCAAAGGCACACCCCAATGCCTGTCCATCTCTGCAGGGTGGAGGGGGGGTTGGCGTGCGTTCAACACTTCACTGCCATTCCTATTCTGTATCTGTCTAACTTCTGCATGTCCAGTGCTAATATCAGCAAGCAAACATTCGGCATTGACAAATGCTTGTTCTGCATGTGCCAGTGGTGGTGTGTTTGGAGCTGCTTTGCATGTCTGCATCTTCTGTACGTGTGTGTGTGTGTGTGCGCATGTGTGTGTGTTTGTGTGTCTGTGTACATGCATGCATGTGTGCATGTATGTGTGTGCATGCCTGTGTGATGCTGGGATGCAACCCCATCTGCCGATGTTCTGAAGCACACAATAACGTCATCATGTATTTTTGACAGAAACCTGAACACACCCTGCAGATTAATTACAGTTGTAGAAGGATTGTAACCCTGTAGTAACTTCTTATTCAATTGTATATTTGCAGGAGCCCTAAACTTCTACAAAAATGGTGTTGATATATGCACAAACTCTATTTACAGAATAGTCCCGTGTTTATTGCGACAAAATGGACCTACATTCTGCGGCAGGACCTCGGACTTTCTGCTGCAGAACAACTGCTGATTCTGCAGCCATTCTGCAGCAGATAAATTATGGCTAAACAGCATACCTTCAAAGGGATTAAGTCTTAGTTAACCCTTTGACTGCCTTTGTGCAACCATGCCGTTACACTGAAAGTGGAGCAGCAAGCCATTTAACAGTATGTAGTCTTCTTATCACAAATATTAAACAGCAGTAACCCAAACCTGGCACAGCCATGGGCATCAGTGTTCTCTTTTAATGAATTTTCCCTCCCACCCCAAATTTGAAGGTTCATCTGTTCTTCTGGAAATTGGTGGCCTTTGCTGTTATCCTAGGTTAAAATCAGAGGAGGACACACACACTTAGCTAAAATTACACAGAAGGCAAAACCTGCTTGGATTTCTTCTGATTTATATTTACAGTTAGCAGATATAAAGAGAGACTCCAACTTGAAAGTAAAATTCTTTCTGATTTTGATCAATGTTCTTTTAGATTATTATTTTTTTAAACTAGGAATACCCTAACTGCCTTGCAACAAACATGTTGAGTGCAGTGTACAAATCTGTGTGTTGGGGGGGGGTGGAAATTGTCTTCCTACAACAGTGAAGGAGGGTGTAACTTGCAGTGTCTCTAGGATTTGTTGACTCCTGATTTTTCTTTTTGGGGACACACTAAAAAATGCATGCAAGTCATTATTAAGCTAAAGTAACCTTGGCTGGCATGTCCTCCTCCCCTTGCAACTCAGGGGGTTGTGGTGTTCTTCAGTTATTGACCCTCATTTTACTTATGTATAACAGCAATCAAACTCTCCATTCCGATTTTTTCCCTTACCTGCTTGCTCCAGTTCTTGTGTACCCTGGTCCCCAACTCTGCTGCAGCTAGCCAATTTGACCCTCCTTAAGAATTGAGTTTGATCCCACTACTTATGTTGTAGGTTCAAATCTGCCAAGAAATTACTTGCAGGTACAAAACTGTGGCCCACAAATCAAGACTGTGATAGATGTCCACCAGTGGGGACCGAGTCCTCTGCTCAGTCTGCTGCCAGCCCTACATTTCTGCAATCAGCTCCTCCATCAATACTTGTCACCACACTGAGATCAGTTCCATCTCCATGGGCACCACTGAATCTTCTCACTTCTTGACTACAACTTGCCTTCCAGTTCTTCCTTCCAAATTTTTTCTTCCAAGGATTCAGCATGCATCATGAACAGCCTCATAATGAAAAATTAACATGGCTGAGCTACCCACACCTACACAGCAGCAAATCATAACTGCTGTGGACCTAATCAAGCTCTGCTACTATTGCGTCAGTCACCCCTCCACACACACACAATACTGGCTGGAAGGAGTTATGTAACAACAGCCAGCACGAGTCAAGATGCCATGCGGCTACTAGCTTTTTGGCTTTGTAGTGGGTGGCATCCGTTTGCTGCCTCTTTTAATGAGAATCAATGCCCTGGCATACTTAACATATCAATAGATATGCCCTTGCCTTCAGTGTTTGCATAACATAGCTAGTATTTCTGCGGCTATGTGGCTAGTTTTCCTGATTTCTGTGGCAAGCACTGATTTCTACGGCCACTGCTACAACCACAGAATCACAGAAAACATGGGGCCCTGATAGTGGTCTAGAGGAGTATGTTTATAATTTAGGTACTGTATAGGTTAGCCTCAAGGACAGTACTGTACTGTATGTGATAAATCATGTTTACAGATAAAGAAAACCACTAGGGTGTGATCATTTAATGCATCACAATGCTTGTGATGGGAAAACTCTTAGAAATTGTAATGAAAAGGGGAATTGCATCAAACATGCAAGTAATATATCCCATACAGCTATTTGTTAAATACTGGCTACCATTCAATCACTAACCAACTCCATTGTACACTCTCTCTTACTACAGTACTGCACTGCCTTCATCATTCTCTGCAACATAACCAAAACCTACTTGACTCACCATGCAAACAAACATTCAGCATAGACAAACGCTTGTTTATTTGTGAGATGAATAACTGAGAACAAGAAACAGCAAAATTATGAAAACAGTAAAAATGGTCAACTAATCAAGCCACATCGATGAAATACTGGGGCTATGCGGGTCTTCAAATAAAACAAGTAGATTTGGGGAATGTTGTTGTTGTAGGCTTTATACCAAAGTGGAGTGGTTAGTACATTGTGCAGTGCACTCAGTTTCGTAGCCTCATTGTTAGGAAGTCATAACCCTGGATTTTGACTTTACCCTGGGGCTATTATATATGTCTTTTTGTTCAGCATTCTTGCTGTTTCCAACATACATGATCTTTATTTTTAATATGTATTTCTTTGAAACTTGGCTTCCCAGCCAATGCCCTTTGGGGTAACCCTTGCCTCAGTGCTTACGCACTAAGATTCTTTGCCTTTATACATGATAATGGCATGTATTCAAAAATCAAGAGGAAAAATTACATCTGGTTCAGAAAAAGTTATTTATTTTATAATAACAGAAAAACAGTCAGCAAAAGCAGGAGGCAACTCATATTTGCACCCAAGTAATGGCAAGATAGCTAGATAAAAACAAGCTGGTGGATGTATTTAGGGTATAGCACAGCACTAAGAGGCTCGACAACATCACCAGCTGTGCTAAACATCCTCTCAGATGGCACACTCAGTAGGGAGGCAACTGTTGTATCTCAAAGCTAGTTGCACCAAGTGAGGAGACAAACGCATCTTCTGTGCCCAGTAGCCTTATGGATCAATTCAAACAGCTCAAGAGACTATGCAACATAGCTATTAATTATATTTCCACAGGCTGTGGCTGTGCCCTCTTCTATTGCTCTTCACGTAAGGGTGTGCTGAACTGTGCACACTCACTCTCATGAGTACTGCCACTAGGATCAGGCATTTGGAACCTGAGCCAGTGAAACCTGAGCCAGACCTGCCAGATGCTGTTCCCACTCTTTCATGAGCTTCTTTCTCAGATGGTTGCACCGGTCCCTACATGCAACCATTCAGCTCAGCACACAGCTCTTTGTGAAAGTGAGTCATTCTGTGACTCTCCTTTAGCCATGTGAAGGATCTCACATTTGAACTGTGGATTAAACATGGTTGTAAAAATGTGGTTGTTACTATCCAGCACTTTTTAAAACTTTGCATCCAGTTCAGCTTTCAAGTGCTCAACAAGCACAGCTGCCCCATCTGCAATCTCCCCGTGTTCCTCTACATACAGTATGTCTATGTGGATGATTTCAGGATATGCACTGCTGAGATCACCTGACACAGAATGGCAGTAGCTGCACATAGATCATGTGTGCTCCTCTCAAATGGCCCAAGTACTCTCGCTGTGGTCTCAGCCAGTGACTACTCATGATAGCATAGGACTACAATAGTAACAGAAAGCCAAAAGTGGCTAACAGGCACTAGTGTGCATCCAGGCAATGAAAGAGACCATAGCTTGGCTCTATAGTTTAAATAAATATTTTATTATATAAAGTGCTCAAATTCACCCCACCAGCATGTGGCAATGTTTAACCAATGTGACTGTGGGCTTTTTCAATGCACTTTATAAAAGCCCATGGTCACATGGGTGAAACACTGGCAGACGCTTGTCGGGTAAGTTTGAGCACTTCATATAATAAAATATTTTTTTTAACTATAAAGCCAAGCTTTGGTATTTTTCATTGCCTGGATGTACACTAGTGCCTGTTAGCCACTTTTTGCTTTCTGTTACTATTGGAATACGGTTTGAGTGTGCTTCAGGTGTGGACTCCAGAAGCAGAATGTCACTATCAAACTCCTAAAGTCTCTCCCGACGAAAGGAAGCCCTGGCTGTGATGGACTATAACCTGCATTTCTAAAACTTATCTCCCAGCAATTGTTAAGCCCCTCACTTACATATTCAACCTTGCCCTTTCTACATCCACTGTGCCTGACTCTTGGAGACATAAACATGTAACAATTTTCAAAGCTGGTGATGCCCTCTACCCTTATAACTACAGACCCATCTCCCTCCTCCCCACCTGAGAATACTGCTGGAAAAAATTGTACACTTCCAGCTATCTGAACACCTAGAAAGATATAACCTCCTATGTTCCCTCCAGCATGGTTTTCATAAGCACCACAGTACCTCCTCTGCTTTGGCCCTTTTCTCCGACCACGTTCTAAGAAACATGGACATGGGCAAAATCACAGGTGCTGTTTTCATGGATTTATCAAAGGCTTTTGACCTTGTTGACCACCACCTTCTCCACTGCACCCTACTTCATTTTGGCTGCTCCATGGGAACTGCTGCTTGGTTCTGCAGCTATCTCTATAACAGGTCTCAGTCTGTCATTTAGAAGGTTCAGAGGAGGGCAACAAAGATGGTGCATGGATTGCATCACAAGTCCTATGAAGACAGGTTGAAGGAACTGAATATGTACTCCCTGGAGGAGAGGAGGGAGAGAGGGGATATGATAGAGACATACAAGTATCTTACATGGAGGAACAGGGTGCAGGAATACACTATTTTTAAGCGAAAAAGATGTTCCAGGACTAGAGGGCATGGGATGAAGTTGGAGGGAGGATGATTCAGAGGAAACACGAGGAAGAATTTCTTCACAGAACGGGTGGTGGACAAGTGGAACACCCTGCCAGAGGAAGTGGTGGGGGCTGAAACAATCACGGGATTTAAGAATGCATGGGGTAGACATAAAGGAATTCTGGAGGTCAGGGGTAAGGGGCAACAGACTTCTAGGAAAACATAAACTGAACTTACAAGCTCAAATGGGCAGACTGGATGGGCCATAGGCCCTTATCTGCCGACACTGTCTATGTGTCTATGTATCTATGTCATTATATGTAAAGATTCCTTTACTGCCCTAACCATACACACTGGAGTCCCCTAGGATTCCATACTTGGCCCACTACTCTTTTTCATGTTTATTAATGCATTCCCCAAGG
This sequence comes from Neoceratodus forsteri, assembly GCA_016271365.2. NCBI lineage: Eukaryota > Metazoa > Chordata > Ceratodontiformes > Ceratodontidae > Neoceratodus > Neoceratodus forsteri. The sequence continues at coordinate 164,560,724 of JADMNL010000022.1, read as the reverse complement.
ACAGCCTGAATTGTAAGGCACTCCTCTATGTCGATGACCTAGTCCTCTATAATAGTGATAAATCACTTGAATCCATCTCCTTCACCCTCCACCCTCACACGAAACTTTGGCACTGCCCATCAATGGTTCCTCTCCAGCAAGCTTCTGGTTAACAAAAATAAGACAAAATCTATGCTATTTACCTCTAAACCATTCCTTGCCAAGGTTGCCAAAACTAACTCCTCACTCCCTGTACTCACCCCAGCAGGCCCCCCCCCTCAAAAATATCCCCTCTTATAAATACTTTGGTGTTACCCTGGATCCCTCCCTTACTTTCTCCAACTGTATTAATAATATTGTGCGGAGAATCCACCAGAAGTTAGGTGCTGCTTACCGACTCAAACATCTTCTGTCTACCGAAGTGCACCTTGCCATTGTGCAAGGTAACCTACAGCCCCTCCTTGACTACTGCTCCTCTGTCTTCTCCCTCATGTCCTCTACACTACACTCATGGCTAAACAAAACATACAATTCCATCTATCGATTTGTCCTTCAAGGTCTCTACTCATCACTGCATGCTCTACCAGTCACTAGGGTGGCTCCCACTACAAGGTTATTTTGACTATGCCATGGGCTGCTTGGTGGACAATTTGCTCAGAAATTGCCACCTGTCTCCCTACTCATCCCTTCTGACAGGTAGGGTGGTTTCAAGGACATTTAGGGTATCCTCAGTCCCTCAGCTGGAAATACCATGTATCTTCACTGCCATGGGTAATAAAGTGTTCTCTGTCTCTGCCTCCTCCCTATGGAACAGACTCCCACCATCCATCCACTTCTCCCCCCCCACCTGTCTTTCAAAAAATACTTAAAAGACTGGATCCTGACTGCAGCCACTTTTCACTGCTCTCCGCAACAACACTAGGGCCTACAAACCACCCATGCTCTTTAACGTGATGGTTTCGCTGCTTGCCCTACCTCTCTGACCCTCCCTTTCTCATCTCTGTCTTATGCCCTGGGCCCCCAGTATCCTATTGCACCTTTCACATTTGCTCTCCAATCCTACTTTGATCTCAGAGAAGTCCATGAAAGTTTGATTGTCTGAATCTGCATAGCTTTTGTTGTTGGGTACCAGATGTTATTATGAAAATGCATCATGTACTCACATGTAGCTACTGAATGCTATTGCTCTATTGCGCTCGTTGTAATCACATGTGCTTGTCCTATTGCTATTCTCATTTGTATAACCAGTTATTCACTATATATTCTTTTCATCACCTCATGTTGAGGTCTGTTTGTCCTGTGCTCCTGTATGTACTGTTTTTTGACTCATGTTATTGCAACCTTATTTCCTGGTTCATGACTGAAAATCATCCTTTGGATCAGCTCACTTACCCGGTTACCAAAGACATACTGTAAATAAATAAATAAATAATAGTTTCTGGACTTCCTGTTTGGTTGGCATACCCTCATCTTCTGAAGAATGATCTCCCTGCATATGGGCATCTCGTAAGAATTGCAATTTGTCTTGTACTGCCTTGCTCTTGGCCTTGGCTTATCTCTTCCGTTTGGTTGCACATGCTATTATGTGGCCATGGACTACTACTTTTAATGTGTCCTACAGAGTCTGGGGTGATGCATGAGTCGAAGAATTGTCCCGTATGATTGCAGGGATTTTTTTCTTTGAGCATATAGTAGGGAATTATTGAGACACCAGAGCATGCTTTTCCTTGTCTGTGCTGTTGCAAGTTCTAAAGTAATTGGAGCATGGTCTGAAAGATACATATTCTTAATGTCTGAAGAGTAGATTTGTTCCACTTGCTCGCTACTTATACAAAAATAATCCAAGTAAGAGTAGTGCCTGCGAGCATGGGAGTAAAATATAAACTATCTGGAGGTGGGATGAGGTGTGGCCAGGCATCCACTAAACACACCTCTTTAAGTAATTTTCTAAGGTGCTTCTGTCTGGAGGACACTGGGGATGCTTGAGAAGCTGAGGTGTCTAAGGAAGGGTTTGGAAGACAATTTAGGTTTCCCCCAACCCCCAGAATCAAGATGCCCTGTTTATGTAAAATGATTGTGTCATTTAACTGCTGAACCAATAAGGCATCACTACCCGTGGGCACATAAATGCTGCCCACTGTGAATTGTTGGTCCTGGACTGTGCTGACCACTAAGGCACCACTTCCACTCTGTTTTTTTCCTTTCCCCTAGTCTCTCTCATTTCTTTTATGCTCTGCCTATGCTCCTATACATGTTATCAGACTCCCCCTCCCTACCTATTTACCTGTTTGCTAGTAGTGGTTACTGATGGTGCCTTTACTTTGACATAAATATACAATGTATATGTTCTAATGTGTGTCAGTCTCTCTTTCCTGCCTAGCGGTTTGTGGTTTTGTACATACTTGCAATGTCTGCTGATGATGTCTTCACTTGAACATAGTTATGCATTGTAAATTCTGTAAATAATTATTTTTCACATTTCATTTTTTCCTAATGTTATGTACATAGCATACATCTTCTGTAATCTGTCTCTCACTGAATTTGCTGTAATTGCCATGTGTTTGTGTTGTTGTCTTACCTGGGTCAACCCTGAAAAAGGGACAGTAATTGTCTCAGTGGTCTTACCCAGTTACCAAAATTCAAATAAATAAATAAGGCCAACTGGCCCTCCTTATCTCTATGAGAGTCTGATAGTATAAAACAGGAGGACTTGGGGATCAGAACTGATGCCCCTCTTGCTTCTACAGGGGCGGAAAGCTGAAACTCACTATCCGTGAGAATCAAAATTTTACTAATTTCTAGTGTTCCCTGTGGAAAGGTGGGTCTCTTGAAGTAGTAACAGTCAGGCTTGAGCTTTCTAAGAGCTGATAAGGTTCTGTATCACTTGACTGGCCCAGACAACCCATTTACATTATGAAAAATAATTCTAAAAGGGACACTTATTTGTCCCTATTGTCGTCTACGGTCCCCCCTCGGTTCCTCCTCATAGAAGCAACAAACAAACACAATGTATATTGCAAGTCCCTCCCACACTGCAGTCTCCTGGGAAGACTGGATGGGCCTTGCGGTCCTTGTCTGCCATCAACTTCTATGTTTCTATGATATAACTGTATAATAAAATCACATATAAATGTATCCCTCAGCTCGCCCACAATGAGTAATGAAATTCGCCAGTAACATGCACCATATTGTTGGAAAGGGGAACCAGATATTATGGGCCAGTTGAGGGGTAGAAAAAACATCTAAGGATAGTGGGCTATGAAGTGTGCCTGGTGAAACAATTTCAATAAATAAATGAATAAATAATAGTATTTAGAGAAAAGCCAAACTGGGCCATAAACTAGCCAATGTGATAGAGGGAGGCCAACATCCCAACCATCATTTAACAAGTGAAAAATAACTAAATGTGACTTCCAACAGTAAGACCACTATCAGTTGTGGTCCTAATGAGGGTGGGCAAAGCTGCCACCTAGGGACAAAGACATCTCCACCAAGGGAAGTGGCTCCCTTGGGGAACCAGTGACCCTTAAAAATGGGATAGGACTATGGATAGGCTACGACTAGGGCAAAAAATAAGAGGGAGATGAGAGGAGGATAACTGGGATCTCTAGGGAAAAACTGAAAACTAAAGTGTGTCATATCCTGTAGGCCACCAGAACCACCCTCCTACCATCTGATGATTTTAATATCAAATCTCCTGTGGAGGTAGCTTGGACAGCCCCTATAAGCACCTTGGATAGAGCAAAAGAATAAGATATCTCCACAAAAAATGTTCTTTTCCTCTTGGTGTAGTAAATCAAGCTTCAAAAAGTTAGCTTCAACTACAGTATGTACAATTCAGAGATTGTCCCAAATAATAAGTCTCTGTCAATAAAGCACCACAGAATTAATTTCCACACTCTGCATACATGTTGAAAGTCCACCCTGCCCACAGTAGCTAGTTAATAAGAGTTTTGGGCTATAAAGCATTGTTTAGTTTATTGTTCTAGGAATTACTACCTTTGAGCCAGAGGCTCTTTTATAAAGGTTCCACGTCAATTAGGTACAGTACAAAAGGTTACATAGATAACATAACAATTTGTGTTGTGTCAAGAGCAAGAAAACATATACAAATACATATCAAATCATTTGTGCAAAGGACATGAGATACCAATAATCACATTATCACCAAAAAAAGAGATCATGCCAGATTAGGAAAAATCAAATAGGTAAAAAGTCCAGACAGAGAGGGTAAGAGAAAGGTGTGGGGAGCAGACAATAGCAGGAGAAATGGTTTCTCAAACATGTCTTTGTCAAATATAGGACCAGGGTGGGTAGTGAGAAATAAGAGGTTTAATCAGGGCAGTCACAGGAGCTGGAGGTGGCATGGTGAGAGTACAGCCTTGATTTGAAAGCACCTAGAGAGGTGGAGACAGTAATAGGAGTGCTGAGGGCATTTAGCCAGCTGGGAGCACAATAGGCAAATGATCTTTGACCCTGAGAAGTCCGGCATCGGTGGACTTGGAGAGGCTGATGTTCTGATCTTCTGGTAAAACGGGTGCTAGCGCTCAGGCATAACAGCTCTTGGATACAAGGTGGAGTGAGGCCCAAGGTGGATTTTTTCGCCATCAGGCAGGTAAGGTACTTTATCCGGTTTGAAAGTTGCAACCGACCTGAATCAGCGTAGCGTTCACATGTGTGGGTACGTCAATGTGCACCAGTGAGCAGACGACAGGCCTTATTTAGGGATGTTGTAATGCGATTAAGTGCTGTAGTAGTGGCAGATCCATATATAACTAAGCCATAGTCAACGATTGAGATGATAGAGGATTGAATGGCAATCCTCAGTGCAGAATGGGTAAGGAGCTGTCGGTTCTGATACAGGATCCCAATTTGCTGATTAATAGTTTTTGCTGTACTATCAATATGAGTTGCAAAGGTTTGGCCTTGATCAAAGATGATTCCAAGATATTTGAAAATTGGCACTTGTTCAAGGGTATTTCCCAGGTACGTATTAATGGTGAATGGTACTTGCTGTTTCTTGTTTTGTGGATTAGAGAAGAGCATGGATTTAGTTTTTTTGTGGTTTAGAACCAGCTTATGTTCAAGAAACCACATCTCAACCTTGGAAAAAGCATGCTGAAGGTTGAGGCATAAGAGGTTCGGATCTTTATGAGTGGCAAAAATCACGGCATTGTCGGCATAGAGGATTATTTGTTCAGGGCAGGATTTGGGGAGGGAGTTTAAGAAAAGGCTGAAAAGGAGAGGGCCCAGGATGGATCCCTGGGGAACTTCTGAGCGAACTGGTTTTGAGTCTGAGAGAACTCCAGCTATTTTTACAGATTGAGAGCGCTGAGTAAGATAATTTTTTACCCAGTCACCAGGACCCTGTGAGAGCCCTAGAGACAGTAGTTGTTTGATGAGTAGGCCATGGTGTACCGTATCAAACGCCTTGGTTAAGTCAATGTAGACTGCTCCAGTTAGGTTTTCTTTGTCCATGGCATTGTGGATTGCTCCTGAGAATTCAAGTAGGGCAGTCGATGTGCTGTGCCCTTTCCTAAATCCATGCTGCTGAGTGTAGAGGATGTTGTGCTTTTCCAGATAGTCTGAAAGTTGGCCTGCCACCATGCGTTCAAGGGCCTTTGAGAGGTGGTAGTATTGATATAGGTCGATAGTTCAGTGACTTATCACCACTTTTGTGCACAGGAGTGACAATTGCAGCTTTCCATTTCCTAGGGAATTGGCTGTAGCAGAGGGAGAGATTGAAAATTTTGGTGAGGGGGAGCAGCACTTCCTCCAGAGTGAGGGACAGAAGTTTAAGGTCAATAGTGTCGCTGCTTGCTCAGGACTTAGAAATGGCCTTCTTTACATATTTATAGACTTCATGTGCCTTTACTAATTTGAAATGGAAGGGTGGTTTGGTTGGAGAGGCAGTAGTAAATGTAGAAATTGGAGGGTCAGCATCAGTGAAGAAATCAGATGAGAGGACACCACTAAGGTCTGTGAAGGTATCATTTAGGGTGTTTGCAATGACCACGGGGTCTAATGTAGTGGTTCCATCCACATTCATTATTGTAGGAGAGGACTTGGACTGTTGACCCATGATATTTCTTATGTTGTCCCAGAAGGATTTCCTTCACCCAGGAGTTGGAGAGGGGTATTCTTAGTAGGAGCTCTTCATCAAGCGGATCTGTTTTGTACAGTGGTTGCGAGCCTGTTTATATTTTTGAATGTCCGACAGAGAGCCAGTAGCTCTTGCAGTGGCCCAGAGGTGATCCTACTTTTGTTGTGCCAATAGCTTCGCCTTGAGCCAGGGATTTGCGAGAGCTTTGATTTTGTGCTTTTTTACTGGTGCATAGGTGTCACAGGCAGCGTTGAAAGTAGTAATAAAGTAATCAAGGGCTAGGTCAACATCTTGAGTTTTGTAAATCAAGGACCAGTCTATCTGCCTAAGACAGGTCTTGAGATGAATAAGGTTACCATAAGGTAGAACTCTGCTATAGATGGTTTTTGGAGGTGGCTTACAAACATATTTGTCCAAGTACATATTATAGGAGAGTGATCTCTGAGAGAGTCATGGAGAACAATTACATTGGTTATATGGACAGGGTGGCTGGTAAGAATCCAGTCTATGAGGGTGCTGGTCCCTGATTTGTAGTTTTTCCTGGAAGGGGAGTTTACCACCTGCATTAAATTTGCTGCTAGGATAGCATCTTTGTTTGACCCTGCATCAGGAGCAAGCCAATTGATATTAAAGTCACCAAGGAGAAGGAGCTCAATGTCAGAAGGCTGTGAACTTATGAACTCGAGGACAGCCTGGAGGCCGGAATCAGGATCTTTTGGTGGGATATAGACAACAGCAATCATGAGGACTTTGTTTTGGGCACCAAGTAGTATCTTGATAGGGAGGAGTTGCACTGAGGTTTCTGTGGTGGGGTAAGTACCAGGAAGACAGGTGAGGTAGTCCTTTATTTAGACTGCACAGCCATCACCCCTTTTTGATGTCCTATCCAGCCTGAATATCTTGTAGCCTTGTATAGAGATGGCATGATCAGGAGTATTAGGTGTCAGCCAAGTTTCAACGATGGCAAGGTTATCAGGGTTGTGTTGGCTGGCAAAGATTTGAAGGGAGGCCAGTTTTGGGAGGAGACTGCAGATATTTAGGGTAGCAGTTTTGAGACCCCCCTCCGTTTTGGCAGGCTTTGTTGTACTGTAGAAGACAGGGTCAGGATTTGGGTGGACACTTCCTGATATCAAGAGGAGGAGGAGTAGGAGTTTAAGAGACAATTGCCGTACTTCATAGTCAATAGAATTACACCTCTGAGGCTTGGACCAGTGCATGCGTCTAGGGTCCCAGAGCAAGGTAGTTGTTAGAAACAGAGGACGATATGCCCATTTATCCTCATTGTGGCTCGTCAGTTGCACCCAGTCGCTTGCCGATAGGTACCCTTGGTGAGGGTAGCAGGAGATTGCTATTGTACCAGATTGGAGATAGCTGGCGTGGATGTCCAGAGTAAAGGGTGGAGAGGGGTAGGTGGAGATTGGAAGATAGCAAAGGGTAGGAAAGAGGGAGAGGGTTAAAAGAGATAGAAGAGGATGGCTGTGGAGAGGCATTACAGAGAGGAGAGGAACAAGGATGTGAGACTGAAGAAGTGGAGGAGTGCAGAAAAGATGAGATAAGAAAGAAAAAAGAAAATCAGAGAATACTGGAGAACAGGGATCTGTGAAGCCAGCAATACAACCCAAGAAGCTGGCAGGGAAAAAAAAAAAGAAAGAACAGGAGGAGGGGGAGTGGTTTAGCTAGGGGACAGGATAGGAGGCAAGAAACAGGGCGGGTAATAGGAGCAGGGGGCGGAGACGTAGAGACTATTTAATAAAGGTTGGGGGGGCGGGCGTAAAATTGCGGCACAGAGCAGTGCAAGTCAATGTAAAAGAAAAACGGGGGGGGGGGCTGAAATTATGTCCTCTGTGAGAAATGGAGACATTGTATGATGAAGGATCGATCCCTGGATCCTCCATTCAAGACCCCAAATGCTGGGTTGTCTTCTCTCCCTCCCCAGCACCACTACCAGGTGAGCGTTTAAGATGAGCTGACTTAGGAGGACATTCATCAAATATAGCCTCCCCAAATGATGGTGCTGCTCCTCCCCACCAGCAGAGCACAAGCTCCTGGTCCAGGCAGCCATGAGGGAAGTCCAACAAAGTGGGCAAAGCCCACTGCCCCCCCACCCCTCACCATGAATACTGAAAGTCAGCTAAATTCAATTCAAATCCTCCCGGCAGTCACCCTGAAAGGATTGCAATCAATAATGGAAGTGGTGGAATGGTCACAGGAAGGGCAAAAGCACACCCAGGCTCAGTATTTGTAAACAGGTGTTAAAGCGAAATGTGCAAACACCAAAAGAGCTCTATTTAATAGGATCTAGCCAAGGAGGAGAATCATGGGCCGAATGGGCATCCCAGTCCCCATGGACCACCACTGTCCCGTCAGTAAAATATTATGGATGTGGGGTTCCAGTTTTGCAGGAGGCACTAGGCCACTAAGTGTTCCCCTGTTTAACAGGGATTCTGAGCAAGTGGGTCTCACACAAAGGGGCCCAACTACCCAGAATTATGTGTGCCTCTGCCCACCTCTGCTTCTCTGCTACTTGTATCAACCCAGTGTCAGAGCTCTGTGTATAATGTGAAAGGGAGGGATAACCCTATTTAATGGGTACAGTCTACTAGAGGTGTCAATAAAGTGGCATGTCAGGAAGAACACGAGGTGCAAGGCAGTGCCAGCAGGCCCCCTCAGAGAACCCCTCCCCCAGAAACTAGGGCTGGTCTCACCAAGGCGAGGTCAGAGCAGCCCCAAACATCACTCACCCCTCGCAGACCCGAGGTTGAGACAACCATCCAGCCACCCAGTGCGCTAAAGGCTACTCGCTGCGTCTATGAGTAAGTCTTTAGAGAAAAACAGGTAGGAGGATCAAGTGTCCATAGAGGTAATCTGTTTGACAAGTGTTTTTACTAAGTCCAGGGCAGATTGTTGAGTCATCAGGTCCTGCAGAGGAGGGTCGCTGACCACTGTGGTAGAGGAAGACAGGAGAGGACCACAACTCCGCACTTCTGAATATCAAGGTATGCAGTAGCGACATCTTCGTAACTTTGCAGGCTGGTGGGATACTATACCACTAGACGGGCTGGGTAAAGTGTATGAAATTTCAACTTGCTTTGTCAGAAAACTGTGAATAATGGGATATACTCCCATCTGCATTGCATCGTGTTAGGGGCATAATCATTATCCAGCAATATTCTAGTATCCCCATAGAAAACCTTTTCCTGGGCCCAAGCTTTTCTCAAAATTAGATATTCGGTTTGGTAGCACAGAAAGCAGGCTATAATAGATCTGGGCCTTGCATTTGGATTAGTAGGCTTTGGCCTAAGAGTTTGGTGGACCCGCTCAATTTCTAACTGAAGGTTTGCATCCAGAGTAAGTGATGTGTGCAGAAGGGTATCAGTAAAATCCAGGATATCTGAGCCTTCACTGTTTTCAGGGACTGAATACAGTCTAATAATCCACCTATGGTGTCTGTTTTCAGCATCTTTCAGTCATTCTTTAGTGAGCTGGCAGAACTTAGTGACTAACCTGAGGGTGAATTGTAACCTATTGAGTCAGGTGTCTTGCTCCATTTGGGCCTCTTCTAATGTACCCACTCTGCCCTCCATTACTGTAAGGTCAGAGCGAAAAGATGATAATGAGTCCCAAAATAAATGAAACTTGAATTTAAACTCTCTGAGTTATGTCAATATTTTATCTATTTTTGAAGACATGGAGCTTGCCCTTTTTTAGTACACAAGTTTCTGGGTTTGGTTGATTTAGCCGCCATGGAGTGCGTGGAAGTCAGGGACATCTCTGAGGCCTCTGTGTCCAACATATCCTTGTCCAGAAGTTTGTTGTTCTGCTGTAGAACATTAAATTTGTTGCTACCTTCTTTTTCCTTGCCATGCCTCATTCGATGTTTTTAATGGCCTGGAGTTCACTTAGTATTAATAAATGCGAGGGAGATGGCACTGCCAGGTGGAAAGCTCAGGATTCAGGTGGCCATTAGTCAGATGACATCACCGAAAGTGTATCCTAAAAAAAATTCTGCTTTCAAATTTCTTCTTAGGCATGAAGCCATACACTTTTAGCTGTGTCTTCCTTGATTGCACACACACACACACACACACACACACACACACACACACACACACACACACAGCAGCTAGCTTCCCAGAAGTGATGGGAGTCAGTCCAACCAGCTAACAAATATCACGGTGCACTGGCAGTTTCACAAATGGACATGGAGGGACCTGAGCCAGGGTTCCTCACAGGAAGATATCTGATATTATATTTAAATGGTATTATTCTCAACAAGGATGTCTGCTCTCCCCTCTGCTATTCAATCTTTATTTGGAACCACTGATCTATAACCTTCAGAACAACCATGAAATCATGGGGAGGAGGCAGGGAACTACAGACCAGACAGTCTTACCTCAGTAGTGGGCGAGATTATGGAGGCACTCCTTAAGGAAATGATAGTGCAACACCTGGAATCCATAGGAGCACAGGATCCAAGACAGCATGGGTTTACAACAGGAAGGTCCTGTCAAACTAATGTCATAGATTTCTTTGACTGGGTAACCAGGGTGGTGGACCAAGGGGGTGCAGTTGATGTCGCCTACCTTGACTTCAGCAAAGCTTTCGATAATGTTCCACATATAAGATTGATTAATAAGCTAGGTAGGCTTGGGGTAGGTAAGAGGTTGGTCAACTAGGTGGCAAACTGGTTGGGAGGCAGAAAACAGAGAGTGGTGGTAAACGGTATACAGTCAGAAGAGATGCAGTTCATAAGTGGGGTACCTCAGGGATCAATCCTGGGGACAGTCCTCTTCAATATCTTCATCAGTGACATTGCAGATGGACTGGAAGATAAGGTCTGTCTGTTTGCAGATGACACCAAGATCTGCAACAGAGTAGATGATCCAGATGGGGTGAGCAGAATGAGAAGAGATCTGGATAAACTGGCAAATTAGTCAGAAGAGTGGCAACCAGGGTTTAACGCAAAGAAGTGCAAGATCATGCCCAGAGGGAAGAAAAACCCTGAAGCTACCTAAAAGTTTGGAGTGGAGTTGCTGGCAATCACAAAGGGAGAAATAGACTTGGGCATCATCATCATCACAGACAACCTAAATTATCCAAGCAGACCACTAAAGCAGTAGGTATGGCTAGAGGGATGTGGGGGTGTATTAGTAGGGGTATCACATGATGTAAGAGTGAGGTAATAATCCCTCTTTACAAGACACTGGTTAGGCCTCATCTGGAGTACTGTATGTAATACTGGAGGCCGCTCCTGTACAAAGACACTAACAAAATAGAGACAGTCCAGGGAAGGGCAACGAAAATGGTGCAGAGACTGCATCAGAAAACGTATGAGGACAGATTAATGGAGCTCAATATGTATACCCTAGAGCAAAGGAGTGAGAGAAGTGATGTGATCAAAACATTTAACAATTTTAAGGGCATTAACAAGGTAAGAGTCTAACATGTTTCAATATAAGAAAAATAGCAGGACAAGAGGAAACAGCCTGAGATTAGAGGGAGGCTAATTAAGGGGTAATGTGAGGAAGTTCTTTTTCACAGAAAGGGTAGTGGATGCATGGATTGGCCTACCTCAGGAACTGGTGGATATGAATACAGTGCAGGGCTTCAAACAAGCATGGGATGGGCATAAGGGAGCAATACAAATGAATAGATAGGCCATTGACAGAGTAAATGCCTTTGGCACATTCATAAGATAGAAAAAATGGTCAGACTGGATGGGCCTTGTGGTCCTTATCTTCTGTCAGCTTCTATATTTCTATGTTCTAAGTTTCTATGGGAATCCTTGTAGGGAGGAATACCTATAAACTCTCTGCATATGCGGATGACTTACTATTACATATCGCCAACCCCTCCATCTCTGTCCCAGCTGCCCTGATGGAACTTACCAAGTTTTCCCTAGTTTCAGCATATAAATTAAATCTTGACAAAACTAAAGTCCTCCCACTGAATAGTCTTCTTAGTAGACATGATATTATTAAGCTGGTACTGTCCTGGGAATCCAAGGAGCTGAATTACTTGTGGCTCTATGTTTCTAGATCCTCAGCATGAATGACTTTTTTTTTTGTTGACTGGCCCCCTGGAAGCTCAGCCCTGCTCCGCCCACCATCCCCCCCATACCCAAGCTTACCCCCTTGAAGGGGCCACCGGGCAGGCACCCCCAATGGAGAACATGGACACTGGATTGGCAGGACCCCGCTTACCCCCCAGGTCAGGGCCATGGGAGTGGGACCCCCCCCGGGGGACATGGGTAGGCAGTGGGGACGGCAGTGGAGCCAGTGTCACAGCATACCTCCCGGAGTCATTGAAATTGGTCTCACAATGGATTTGTTTCAATTCCATTGCCATACCATTGGTGACACTGTGGTACCATCTGTGTGCAATGGTAGTGCCGTGGTTCTCTAAGGGGATGCTGGTTGCTCAATGATGACATTGCACTACCACTGCTATTGGTAATCGGGGGTAGCACATGTTAGTACAGTGGTTCTCATGTGGTATGATATCGACCACTCCAGGTTCTCCTGTTAGTCCCCCCCATCAGACTTGACATCAGATCGTCCCCCCAGTGCCCCCCTTCCCACATGCCTCTCACACCCTCCATTTTGGCTCCTCATGCCTGTCTCTCCTGTCACCAGTACTCACCAAACTTAGATCTGCAGCTGCACAATAAGGACCACACATACAACAATTTTGCTCAATCATACTAGTTTTTAATCAGTAGTTTTGGTGATGCTAAATCATTATCTATCATTATCGATCAATGCCCAAAGCCGCCATAAACCATAAGTTTTCTTTCACTGCTGAGGGTCTTTTCTTTTAGCATCATAGTTAATCAATACCTGATGCAGGTTATTGGCAGCTAATCAGCATCTGCTTCACAGATCATGCTTGGTCATAGGCATTCACTAAAACAAATACCACCAACAGCTTAATCCGGTTCAGTTTCAGTTGGTTACCATCTGTATCCCCCCTCCCCCTGGTGACCCGTAAAAAAGGGACATCTAGTCTCGATGGGCCTACTGGGTAAACAAAATGTAATCAAATAAAATGAATAATAATAAAATAAATAGGCTTGTAATATTTGACCATGATTAAAGAGCAGCTCTCAACTAGCCCCCCCACTGACATGTATATGGCAACTCACCTGGCCAGGAGTCTTTTCCACAAATGATTCCTTTGTGGGCTATCACTGTAAAATGTTAATCCACTCGTAACTTTATTCCCTGACCTGATCAGTCATTGCCTTTTAAAATAAAGGTGTGACATTCTGTATCGGGCTTCATTAAGCCCATCATGCAGTGGTGATAATCTGTCAGTGCAGAAATTATAAAATGTAGTGCTGTCCTGTAAGGGAGGAAGGGATGGTAACTCTGGTGAACTGCTGTCCAGCCGACCCCTTTCCACTTCCTGGTCTGCCTGATCTGCCCACACATTCTGACTTTACATGTCTCCAGAGAGGTCACAGGGAACGCCCCATAAAAATCTATGAGGCTCATTTTCAGAATGGTTTTATAGACATTTAAGCAACCTTAGATAGGAAATGAAAGCCACTGCTCAACTAATAGGGACCCTCCTGAATGCTGATGTTTTTGCCTTAACCTTCCCCAACACCTCCTCTGAAAACCATAGTGTTTTTTTTTCCGTGTTGCTTTTGTTTACATGTCTAACACCTTTCACTATAATTCTTTTTAATTTCACCCACTGTTCCTGTATTTCTCCTTAGTTTTCCTCCCTTCCAGGGCATCCCTGAGGCAATCCCCCATCTTTGAAAGTCTTTAGCTGCATTTCCTGGTAAAAGGGAAAGTTAACTTACTTGTTCTTGGTTATGCAGTGTGTAAGTCGGTGGGGGCTGGGAATTTAAACCTGTGTCCCCATCCATGTTTGCCGCTCAGTGCTCTGCCTTCAAGCATACAGTGCCCAAGTGCCTCAAAAACAGCTCATAATGTCCCCACCACATTTATATACAGTACTTGTTGCAAAACAAAAACACTACATTAATGCAGGTATTATACAAAGTACACAAAACAAGAAAATAAAAAACAAGGTTTGAACCTCACAAGTCTTGGCAAATTGGTTATGTGGTGTTCTTTGGAATTGCCAACCTTAATGCCCATCCCCCACCCCATCCCATGGTCTCCTTTCTGAGGCACAAGGTACAGCTCCAACCCAGTGCCTCTTATAGCAGCCATTCATACCTGTAAAACAAGAACAGCAATGGGCTCACAAAGGATCTGCATCTCTTTATGAACTATGACAAACAGTGTAGGGTAAACAAAATAATACTTGCTGATACATATGGTCAGTGTCCTCCTACACGTGATCAATGCCATGTTAGACCTGTAGATATAAAAAGGAAAATGGGTCAGTATGAAAAAAAAAAAGTTGGTTGTGTGTTGTGGGGTGGAGCGGGGGTACCAAACTGCAACACACCATCAACCTGGCTTTTAGAAAGGACTTGGTCACTCAAGGGATGTCATGGTTGGGGGGGAGGGAGGAAAATTTATTGCCCCTGTGCCCCTAGAACTGATTGTTTTTGGGGGTAGGAGGCTATGTTGCTCCACACATCGACCAACACAGGGCAGGATAAAGACATCAAGGGATAAATATTCAAAAACTTTGCCCAGGCAAAATATACAGTATGCTTCCCTGGTGGTGTAGTGAATCCCCTTCTGTTTTCCTAACCTGCCTGTAGAATACATGGAAACACATGTATGTGACAGCAGAAAAGGCAGAGTGGTAATTGAGGAGCTCCGTTGGATCCGCTGCTAAATCCCACCATCCTGCTTTCTATCACTAATATTATTGCCTATTTGCCTAATGTATAACTTCCTAAATGTCTACTGCTCAGAAACCTGGTAAAAAACAATTGAAAATTCAATTTCTAAACACGCCATCAACAAGGGATAAATCGGACCTGAAAGCGCAACCCTTACCAACAGCGAGGGCACCTCAAGAGGAGCAGCATCCAGCGCGAATACCTTCGGAAATGGCAAGCAACGGAGACGATATCACCACAATAGAGAGATTAATAGTGGACCTTAAATGTGAACTAAGTACCAAAATGCAGGACAGCTTCAATAATATCACCACTCAGCAGCAACGGATGCAACAAACAGTTAACTCCTTGACTGAGACAGTTGCTAAACATGGAGAGAGGCTTAATGAGGTGGAAGCCCGAATAAGTGCGCAGGAGGATCAATCAACATCGAATGCCTCAAATTTATGCTCAGCTCTCAGAGAAATAGACCATTTAAAAGAGATGATTGATGACCATGAAAATCAAGAAAGGCGTAATAATATACACATTGTGGGGATGCCAGAGGGACAAGAAGGGAAGGACTGTGTAACTTACGTACAAACATGGCTCCAACAAACCCTTTCCCTTTCACCTGATTGCAGTCTAGAAATTCAAAGGGCACATCGGTCCCCAGGACAGAAACCACAACAAGACCAAAGACCATGACATTTGTTAATTAAATCTTTGCAATATCAGGACTGCCAGCGAACCCTGGAGGAAGCGCTGAAGAAGGGGCCAATCCTGCAAAATCAAACCCGCATTAGTATCTTTCCCGACTATTCCTGAGCATTTCAGAGCTGTAAACAAGCCTTTCTAGATGTTAAAATAAAGCTCCACCGACTTAACTGTCCTTTCTCTTTGGTGTATCTGGCTCATCTTGTGGTATGTCCACCAGGGAAGAGACAAAGTGCATTTATAGACCCAGACACCGTGGCTGAATTTCTTCAAGAATGGGAAGGCCAGAGAAGTCCAGTTCGAAACCACGACATAGAGGAATGCTGAGCTGTTCTAGGCTTTACATAAGCTAAGTACTAAACTGAGATGAGAGGAAGGGAGGCAATTTTGGGGAGGGGAGGGGAGGGCTTTTGGTTCCAGAACACCTGGAGGAGACCTATAATGGTTGGCTGGGCCCTCCCGTAACACCCCCTTGCCCCCGAACCATGATTGACTCATGGATCATTATATCAATCTATTTGGATATTGGGGATATAGAGCTAGTAATATAATTAATGGAAACCGGATATTATAATTTCTTTATTTTGAACATTTCTTTAGAGACTATGAACACTACTAAATGGTGACTTTATGAGGCCTAGTGCCCTCCCAATCAATGATTACTGGGGCAGTTATGAACAGAATTTGAAATCTGAACCTTTATTTCAGTAGGATGTAGGATTTTTCTATAAATTAGCCTGAGGGGATGACTGTTAGAATGTTATTGTACCTTTTGGGAGAGGATGTTATAGAAATGGGATGGGGAGAAGGGAAGATTTCTTATGCTTTTTTTTCTTTCTATTATATTTACCCATAAGTCTGAGGGAAACCTATTAATGGGAATGGTAAGAGCAATTGAGACAATGCTGTAACTACATGGGTAGAAGGAACCAGGCAAAGCCACCGCACTGGGTGGACTAAAGCCAGTTTTCCTTCCTAAAGGTTTTTCCTCGATAACCAAGCCACTAAGAAGGCTGGTGGGCAGGCGTGGGGAAACTTGGAGGGGTTCAACCCAGAGCAGTTTTGAGGGGGAGCCCTGGTGAGTTATATACTTTCCCCCTGATAAAGCAGGATGGAATTTTTATTTTACACTACTTTATATAGAAAAGGAAGGCGGTGGATCCCCAGCCCCATCCACAAGGTTAGAGGGATGTATATTGTACTGAGTTGTACTGGGGGGGAGGGGGTTGGCTTTTTCTTGTTTTTTTTGGTTCTTCTATATAGAAGAGTTGGGGATGGGGGAAGTGAGGAAATGTTGTAGGGGGAGGGGAACATCAATAGTTAAGATAGTAGGGATAGTGGGGGGAATTAGAAGTTAAAAAGTTTAAAAAGTTTGGACATTGCATCGGTATCATAAAGAGTGAACATACTTCGCCCTGTCTCAAGCTGAGACGACAGGGGAATATCATTTTTTTTTATTGTAATAATGGCAAAGTTGTGTTGTGTTTCGTGGAATGTGCATGGGCTTCGTATGGTGGTCAAAAGAAAAAGAATATGGACTCAGTTAAAGAAAGAAGGCACAGATCTTGCCTTTTTACAAGAGATTCACTGTACTGGGGAAGAAGCTTAGAGCCTAGCACAATCTTGGGGAGGAAAGTTCCTATCATCTCCTTTTACTTCAAAGGCCAGAGGAGTGGCCATCTGGATTAGACCAGGGGTGCCCCATAAAATTATATCCTCTCAGGCAGACTCACAAGGTAGGTACCTGATTGTGGTCATAGAAGCAGGGAACAGAACATTAACTTTGGTTTCTATATATGGCACAAATTATGATTCCCCAGATTTCTTCACACGCTTGCAGATTGCACTGGCCCCTTATGGGGATAATTTGATCCTAGGGGGCAACTTTAATACATACCTCGATGCTAGCCTTGATCACTCAGGAGGTAGGCTAGATCAAGATCTTAGGGGAGCAGTAGCCCTTCAAGAGCTCATGAAGGAAAGGGCCTTGGTTGAGGCATGGCATCACAGCCACCCAAAAGAGAGAGAATACTCATTTTTTTCTCACCCCCACCAAATATATTCTAGATTGGACTACCTCTTCCTCTCACCTGACTTGGTGGGTCCTGATATGAGAGCCATATATGGATCAATCCTGGTCTCCGACCATGCCCACCTACAGGTGGACTTGGTGCTAGGACCCCGGACATGTGACAGTCCTCAATGGTGTTTAGACCCCACCCTATTGTTAGACCCAAAATATATATATTTTATAAACCAAAAAATCCAAGAATTTATGCTCTTTAATCATAATACAGGAACACATATAAAATTTGTATGGGATGCATTGAAAGCTTGTATTACAGGGGAAACTATTTCATTTTTGACTTCTCAAAAAAAAGAGTAATAATTTAGAAGATAAAGACCTACAACAGAAAATATATATTTTGGAAAAATCTAATATGGTAACCATTACACCAGAAAAGGTCAGGGAACTGAAATTTTTAAAAGGGAAACTTAGTCAAAAAGAAACCAAGAGAATTGAGCGTGACCTACCATTTACAAAATCTTATTCACATTTTGAGGGAGACTCAGCTGGTAAATGGCTAGCAAACCTAGTCAAGAAACGGATGGCAGAATGGCATATACTTAAAATGGAGATGGGGGATGGTAGGATTACATATGACCAGAGGGAAATAAATACCGTATTTGGGGAATACTACTCGACTTTATATATAACACAGACCCTGATAGGCTCGGACCCTATGACCTTTTTAAAAAAGGTGGACCTCCCTCAACTGGATGACCTGAAGAGACAGGAGCTGTGCTCTGCTTTGTCAAAGGAGGAGGTCTGGTGAGTTATGCAACAGATGAAAAGGGGAAAGGCCCCTGGCCTGGATGGGATACCAATAGAATTTTATAGGGCCACTTGGGATAGGCTAGGTAACCTGTTCATGGAGATGGTATGGGAGGCACTGGCAGCTGGCATGCTCCCGGAGTCACAGACTTTGGCTACAATAGTGGTTCTGCCTAAATCAGGAAAAGACCCCACAAAATGTGGATCATATCACCCGATCTCTCTACTTTGCTCAGACTATAAGATCATAGCAAAATTACTGGCTAGTAGATTGGACCACCTTCTTCCTATGTTAATCCATAAAGATCGGGGGGATTTGTGCAGGGACATCAAGCCAAACACATTCTAAGAAGGGCTATAAATATAACATCTAACTGGTCAAGATGAGGGGAGAGGTTACATGTCCTTTTGGCACTAGACGCTGAAAAAGGATTTGACCGGGTGGAATGGTCATTATGTTTGAGGTACTAACAAAGTTTGGCTTGGGACAAACATTTATAGATTGGATTCATACCCTATATGGAGCACCCAAAGCCCAGACCCTTACTAACAACACTTTATCACAACCCTTTGCCCTATCCCGTGGAACTAGACAAGGTTGTCCTCTGTCACCCCTTTTGTATTTTTTATGTATTGAGGTCTTGGCTGTTACTATCAGGGCCAACCCGAACGTAAAGGGACATTCCTTGGGAGGTACTAATCACGTCATATCCTTATTCACAGACAACTTCCTACTTTTTTTAGATAACTCCGCAATAGCACTACCTAACTTGAGTGCCATATTTGATATCTATGGGCCTCTGTTGGGGCACAAAATTAATGGGAGCAAGAACGAGTGGCTCCCTCTGGGTCAATGTAAGACCCCAATTAATATTGCAGGGAAGGAGATTCATCCAGCCACTTCTATTAAATACCTGGGGATACACCTTCCTAATAAAATATCAAATATTATTAAAATTAACTATGCTCCCTTGATACAACAAATCAAGCAAGATTGCACTCGATGGAAAGCTCTCCCCTTTCCCTGCTGGGAAGGGTAAACTTAGTTGGAATGTCGCTTCTCCCACAAATCCTTTATCTATTTCAAACCATCCCTATTGCCCTCCTAAGAAAATATATTAAATCTATAGAAGGATTTATTACACAACTTCTATGGCAGGGAAGGAGGCCCAAAATTAGTAAACAGGTCCTCTGGAGAAAGACCTCTGACGGTGGTCTGTGCCTCCCCCATATCTATCTCTATTACTTATCAACCCAGCTGGCACATATTAGAGATCTACTGTGGGAAGCACCCACTAAAAGACCTCAGTGGCCAGAAATGGGGGGGGGAAGAAAGGGTTACTAGTCTACCATTCGCTTATAGTGCCATCCCTATTCAGGGAAACATACCCTAAGATAACCAATCCGTGTACTAAAAACACTCTAAAAGTTTGGCAACTGGCACATAAAATACTGGGGAATTAAAAATATTTATCTCCTGATATCTCACTAGAGACAGTGACAGGGGGATACTATAAAGCAAACTCAATCGTTAGATCCCATTTAAGCACCTGGGCTGAGAAAGGCCTTATTAAGCTCTCTCAGATCTGGGATGGAAGACAGGTACGCCCCTTCACACAATTACAGAGCAGTTATAAACTTAGTCCAGCTCTTTCTATGACCTATATTCAGGTTAAATATAGAATTGAGCAATTCCTCCTGGAAGTGGAGGAGTAGGGCAAACTACAACGCTCACCCTTAGAGGAATATTTTACCAGATACTCAGTAATAGATATAACCCCTCCCTCTTATCCTGGGTTACTAGAATCCCAGTAAGACCTAGTGGTAGGCAAGGAAGGCAGCTTGTGAAACTCGAGTTAAATGGATTTCACACTGTCTCACTCTGTTCTCAGTCTCATCTGAGACTGAGGGATAACATCACCATAGAACTCTCACAGTTGCATGAGCCACACTGGAATGCTGCAGTTGGAAGTTAGGATAGAATGTTGGGGATTTTGAACAGAGTATTTGTGCAGTCTTGGCGGAGAGACAGTAGTACAGCAGTCTGTGTGCAGACTCTCAGAGCTTTAAGCTCTGTTTTAGAGCTACTGTTAAGAAGGTGTGTGTTTCCACCGTAAGAGGGACACAGAAATTTATTGCTGAAGTGGTGGAGACCGCTGTCACTGGTCCAAGTGTCCCCCCCGAGGGGATGGGGGGAAAAGGTTTGCCTGTCTTCCAGTGGCAACCCTCTGGGTTCCGGCTAAGGGAAGAAGCTGCCTAATTCAAGTTGTGCTGCTGCACCAGAAGCTCTGAGAGAGAAATTCCTGTGGAGGAATCACCTGTGGGGCACCTGCAACCAAAGGGTGCGTACGCTCTGACAGAGGGTCAGTGTTTATCACCTAAACTGTTGGAACGTGGGATTGGAGTACTTAATCTGTAGAAGGTCTAGTGTAATAGACATTGCCAGTTAACTCAAGTAGGTTCAAGTCCAGCACCAAAGAGTGAAGTAAAGTGGGGATTGGACTGCTTAATCAGTGGGGGGCCTAGAACAATGGGCTATGCCAATTAAAAGTATGTTGAATCCAGCAAAGGAAAAGCAAGACAAGTAGAGGAAATGTGACATACATTTAGCCTTAATCTACATAGCCAAGCTTTAAAGTAGGAGGTGTTTACTGTCCAGAGAAATGGCTGTGTATAAATTGTGGCAACTAGAGGTTGGAGACCCCCTATCAGTAGCAACCAAATTCACCTCTACAGATTTGCTCTGTGGTACCTTTACTTTCACTCAGATACTTGGCCAGTGCCTGAGGAAAGTACCCAGACATGGGATTAAAAGGAAAATTCCCTGATAGAGCTGAGGTGCTCTTGGGTGGTTTAGGGAGCCACCAGAAAATGTTTCCATAACATATGGAAGGTGTCTGCATGGCTGGCAAGGGAGCCTAGCCAGGGAAAACCCAGATCAGTGTACAAGTTCGGGCTGTGCACCAAAGCAGCGTGCAAGTCTGAGCTGTGTGCCTGGTGGGTTCATAGCCTGAGGGCTGAAGTGTTGAAGAAGTGTTTTTGATTCTTTTAATCTGCATTACCAGGAATGTAGCCCTGTGGGGGTCCATCTATGCTTTGTTTGTTCTGCTTGGATGTGAATAAAGCCACACATTAGAATCCCATTTCTGGTGTTGGACATTACAGTTATTGCTTCCTGTGTTCAGAGTTACTTGGGTGCCCCTTTGCAGAGCAGCCAAACCTAGCCCTTTTGCTGAGTAACCTATTCCTCCCCGAACCCAGTCCCCACCTAGTACTGCTGTCAGATTTAAACAGCATACCACCTGTCATTTGCAAAATGATGGGGGGTTGGGGTTACAGATATTTTTAAACCACTGGGTAAATGTTACCAGCTGCTGGTGGGCTCCTTGGCTAACCCTTTAGAAGTAACTAGGAATAAATGGGACAAAGATTTATACCCAGATTGCTTAACAGAAGGTGAATGGTTGGCAATGCAGAGAAACTTACTAACATGCTCAGTAAATAACAAACTGTGAGGTATCCAATATCATATTTTAGGCCCGAGAAAGTGCATAGAATCAATCCAGAGGTGTCTCCATACTGTCTGAAGTGTGGAATACAGGTGGGAACTTTTTTTCATCTAATTTGGCAGTGTAATAAAATTCAGGCATTCTGGAGGGGGACAGGAGAAATGATAGCCAATATTCTACATGATGATTTTACTTTGGATCCTCTGGAAGCTCTTCTGGGATACCCAAGTTCATTGGGTGGGATAAGGAGAAGTGGATACAAATTTAAAAGACTGGGATATGTGGTGGGTCTCAGAGAGATAGCTATTCATTGGAACCACCTTCACCCCCCAACAGTAGCATCCTGGTTAGCTGCAATGTTCAATATTATGAAAATGGAGCATACTCAATATACAGTACAAAATCAACTACATAAATATGAAGAGATCTGGGACCTATTAGAAAAGGCCCTAACAGAACCCTGGTTTCCACTTTTTTAGACTTAATCTATGAGGACAATTTTGATTTCACCAGTTGAGTCCTGGGTAAAATAAACCATAAAGGGACAAACCATCTTCTTTACCCCATGCACATTCCCATTAACTAATTAATTAATCAAGTGAAAGTGTTAACTCAGTACACAATCTGAGTTGATAGTAATAGTCAATCCTTTATTGTGAAGCCATATGTATTTCTTTATTGTTTTAATTAAGTACCTCAATTATAGATTAATAAATGTATAACTCTCCCATGATTAGGGGGAAGGAAAGAAATATTGGAAGAATATAATGATAAATGTGGATGCCTAATGTAAATGTCCTAGTTGATAAATAAAGTTTACAAAAAAAAAGTGTTAACAGGGAGGATGCAGGGAACTACATACTGGTCAGACTAACCTCAACAGTGCGACAAGTCATGGAAATACTACTGGAGGAAAGAATAGTAGAACACCTGGTTATCAATGGTCTACAGGGGAAGGGGGTAGGGAACACTGTTTAACCAGGAGTAGCACACAAAGCTGAAGCTTGTTTCCAGATGCAACTTAGGAGTACAAGGAAGTTAAGTGACTTGCTCAGGATCACACAGTATGCACCTAGGCGGCTGAGGGATTCAAACCCTGGTCTCCAGATCTGCACCTCAGACCCTTAACCCACTGCGCTATACTACCTCCAGGACCCATGGCAGCTTGGTTTTACGGGAGGAGGGTTGTGCTAGGCAAACCATATTGAGTTTTTTGACTGGGTAACCAGGGAGGTGGATTTTTTTTGGGGAGGGGGTATGTGGCCTACCTGGATTTCGGTAAGGCCTTTGAAACCTTGCTGCACAAAAGGCTGGGAAATGAGCTGGAAGGCTTAGGGGTGGGACAGAAAATAAAGTGGGTTGAGAACTGGTTGAAGGACCAAAGTCAGAGGGTGGTGGTAAATGGGGTGCATTCCAAGGTGGAAGAAGTGATGAGTGGTGTGCCCCAGGGGTCGGTGCTGGGACCCATCCTTTTTTAATATCTATAGCAATGATATAGTGGAGGGATTGCAGGGGAAGGTGTGCCTATTTGTAGATGGTACGAAGATCTGCAATAGGGTGGACACCCGGAGGGAGGGAGGCAATGAGGGAGGGCCTAAAGATTCTGGAGGTGTGGTCGGAAACTTGGCAGCTGAAAGTCAATGCCAAAAAGTGTACAGTAATGCACATGGGGTGTAATAACCCACAAACCATTTACACAGGGGGGCTTAAGAAAACTGAGCAGGACAGAGATCTTGGGATTATAATTTCAAATAACTTTAAGGTGGGGAACCAACAGAAACATAATCTGACAGCAGATAAGGACCGCTTGGCCCACATAGTCTGCCCATTTCCCTACCTATTGCATAGGCTGCAGATCCTAGTGAACCAACAGCCTACTTCCTCCTACCCCCCACTAGGACTGCCTTATGTCTGTCCCATGCATTCTTGAATTCCCCCTCTGTTCTTGACTCCACGATCTCCTCAGGAAGGCTGTTCCATGCATCCACCACCCTCTCTGTGAAAAGATACCTCCTTACGTTACCTCTGAGCCATTCCCCCTCTATCTTTAAATTGTGCCCCCTTATTCTTGCACATCTCTTTTTCTGAAAGATGCTACCCTCTTGGACTTTGTTGATTCCCTTGAGGTACTTGAACATTTCTATTATGTCCCCTCTCTCCCTTCTTTCCTCAAAGGTATACATATTAAACTCCTTTAGTCTATCTTCATATGTCTTCTGGTGCAGACCCTGCACCATTTTGGTTGCCCTCCTCTGGACAGCCTCCACTCTGTCTATATCTTTGAGGAGATGAGGTCTCCAGAACTGCACACAGTACTCCAGATGGGGTCTTACCAACTGTCTGAACAGAAGGATAACAGCTTCCTGTTTTCTACTATTGATGCCTCTCTCTATGCATCCCAGTATCCCCCCCAGCCTTCCTTACTGCCTTCTCACATTGCTTGCCCACCTTTAGGTCATCTTATATAATTACCACCTGGTCCCTTCCCACTTTTACTGTTGTCAGTATCTCACCCCCCATTGTGAACTCTTCCCCTGGGTTTTTGTTTCCCAGGTGCATTACCTTGCACTTCATTGCATTGAATCTGAGCTGCCATATATCTTACCATTCCTCCAACCTTGCCAAGTCCCTTCCCATCCTTTCCACTCCATCTTGTGTATCAACCCTGTTGCAGATCTTTGTGCCATCTGCAAAGAGACATACTTTTCCTTCCATTTCCTCTGCAATGTCACTTATAAAGACATTAAAAAGGACTGGTACCAGTACTGAACCCTGCGGTAATCCACTAGTAACCCTCCTTTCTTCACTGTGGACTCCGTTTACTACTACCCTTTTGCATCCTGTTGCCTAGCCTATTTTTTATCCAGTCTACCACCTGGGGACCCACTCCAATGCTGGCTAACTTATGTATTAATCTTTTGTGTGGGACTGTATCAAATGCCTTGCTAAAATCTAGGTAGGCCATGTCCACAGCTCCTCTCTGGTCTACTACTTTGGTCACCCAGTTAAAGAAATCTATTAGATTCGTCTGACACAACCTTCCCATCATGAATCCATGCTACCTTGGGTCCTGTGCTTCCACTGGCCTCTAGGTACTCAACAGTTCTTTCCTTCAGAAGTGATTTCATCATTTTGCCTACCACCAAGGTCAAACTAACTGGTCTGTAGTTTCCTGCCTCTGTTCTGCTCCCACTTTTGTGAAGAGGAATCACATCCACCCTCCTCCAGTCCTCGTGTACCACCCCATCCTCCAATGATTTGTTAAAGAGAGTAGTCAGCAGTGTCACTAGTTCTACCCTTAATTCTTTTAGAATTCTTGTGTGATTCCCATCAGGCCCTATTCCTTTGTCTACTTTCAATTTTATTAGTTCTTTCAGAACCCTTTCTTCTGTAAATGGACTGGTATCGACCCCTGTTTTAAGAGTGTTTCACTTGTTTCGTTTAGGTACCTCCCACTCCTCTTCCTTTGTGAATACTGAGCAGAAATATTCATTCAGTATCCCTGCTTTATCACTGTCACCGTCTGCCCACATTCCCTCCCCTTTATTAAGCCTCAGTATCCCTCCTTTGGTCTTTCTTCGCACCCTAATGTACCTATAAAAGGTCTTATCCCCCTTCTTAACAGAGCTGGATATCCTTTCCTCAGTTTGGACCTTTGCTATTCTGACCGCCTTCCCTGCCTTTTTCTGCTTTAACTGATAAAGATCTCTGTTCTGCTCCTTCTGTGTTTCCTTATATTTCCTGAATGTTATCCTTTTCTTCTTAACCTTCCCTGCCACATCTTTTGAGAACCATAGCGATTTTTTTTTCATTGTGTTTTGTTGATTTGCTTTACACAAGGGCTTGTTGCTTCTGTGATGGTAGTTTTGATTACTCCCCATTGTTGCGCCACCCCTCCTTCTTGCCTGTTTGCTAGTGTTTTTCTGAGGCACTGTCTGATTTTCCCAAAGTCAGCCCTCCTAAAGTCCAATACTCTTGCTTTTGTATGGCTTGATTGTATGGCTGTGTTTATCGTGAACCACACTGTTTGGTGGTCGCTTGTTCCCAGACTGCTACCCACTTCTAAATCTGAGAGTCTTTCTTCATTCCTATTTGAGCATACCAGGTCTAAGATTGCTCTCTCCTGAGTGGGTTCCAATACTAGCTGTCTGAGGCATGTCCCTTGTAGGGCATCAAGAATTACCCTGCTCTTGGATGTGCTTGCAGCAAAGGTGCTCCAGTTAACATCTGGCATATTCAGGTCCTCCATAAACAATATCTCCCCTTTTTCTGTGTGAGAACTTCTTGTAATGGAAAGGGGAGTCAAAGAAATTAAGCTGGGACTACAAAAGAAAATGGGAATGGGGGCATGAGATCCAAGATGGCAACCACAGTATTCCTCCTGGGGTGGGAGGGGGCTGAGTGCCATCCAACTGAGGAATTTTCTCCAGCTTTTGCACCCTCCCAGATTTTCTCAATGGTCACCTATAGTTCAGGTTGCTGTGTAGGAACACATGATGTTGTATGGTTACTCACAATGTCACGGTCATCGCCAATCTGCCACAGGTGATGCTTAAGCTATGGGACAATTTACGGGGCACAGTAGTTGCTAGTGGGGACTACTGAGGCTACTGATAACTTGTTTGGGGAGAATATGCCTAAAGTAAACATATTTTTCTCTCCTGCAGGCAAACTAAATTGGTCCAAAGGGGATCATAAGCACACTATCATGCTCTGCCTGAGATGCCTGGTAAGAGCAGTTTCTTTTGGTAGGGTTCCTGGACACTGCTATTTGGAGGCACTACTGTATTCTGACCCATACAACAGCAGGAACCCCTCTCCCACAGACAAGCTACCCCCTGCAGCTGCCACTCCCTCTCTGAGGAGTGGAAGATCCACAGCAGAGAAGTGCTGCTCAGCTTTGTGTACTCAGAGGAGGTGCTGCTTGGGTGGAGGAAGAGGTTGTTTGGGGGTCCAGACCCACAGACTATGCTTTTACTGAGGGATGCTATGTGTCTAGCAATTGTGCAAAGTAGCTCATGGGAACAGATGCAAGCAGCTTAAGGGAGTAGAAGCCATCCTTGAGTGACACATGTACCTCAGACTTATCTCACCTGCAACCACTCCTCTCAGCATATGGAATGGCCATTCCCCCTCTGATTCCACTTAACATAGATGGCAGGCTCCTGAGACAACCCATCCTAGTGGCAGGCACTACACATGGCA
Source organism: Neoceratodus forsteri (assembly GCA_016271365.2). Taxonomy (NCBI): domain Eukaryota; kingdom Metazoa; phylum Chordata; order Ceratodontiformes; family Ceratodontidae; genus Neoceratodus; species Neoceratodus forsteri. The sequence continues at coordinate 164,533,620 of JADMNL010000022.1, read as the reverse complement.
TTTCGCTCTGGTTATACCGCATGTACTCTCAACCAGTATCACTGCACTGTCCCTGCACATGCTCTGCCGGTACCATGCTGTGCCATGTGTAGTACTGTTACTTTACTATGCAACATGTGTTACTGATACCTTGCTGTGCCTTGAGAACTGCTATTACTTCCCCATGCCACATGCACTGAAAAAAGATGTGCTCTATAATATGAAGTGCAGACACTGCTGGGCCACGTGCAGTGACAGCCCCGGATTAGGCCACATGCATTGCAGACACCACAGTGCATCACGAACAGCACTGACACAGCAATGTGCCAGCTGCAGGGCTGACATTCTGCAGTTCAATATGCACTGCTAACACCACACAGTGCCATGTGCACTACGGTCAGTCACGGTGCCACATTTTATGCAGGCATCACATTTTGCTAGATGACATGCAGATACTGTGCGGTGCTACATACACTGCCAACACCACACTGTGCATTGTCATCAGTAAGCTGTTCCACTTGCACTGTTTGCACATCACTGTGCCACAGGCAATTCTGGCACAACACTGCCATGTGGCATACTACTGTTTAACATCATGTTGTGCCATGGTGATGCTGACACAGCACTTTGCCTCATGCAGTGCAGGCACTGTACTGTATCACATGTGACACTGTACTGTGTCACATGTGATACCAACATTGTGCTGAGCCATGTAGGGCTCCTGATAACATATATTCAGAGTGGGTACTGCTCACTTTTGAACACTGGTGAGTAAAACCAAATATTCATGCATACGAATGGCAAAATATGGTGTGTAAGGAGCAGACATTAAAATGCTACAACAAAATCACTTGTGTTATTTGCCTTATTTTATTATTATGTTTTTGTAAATATTGCCAGGTGAAATTAATGAAGAGCACAGCTGAGCACCTTACAGTTTAACTTTGCCAGCCTGCCAACGCAGTGGTATAGCTTTCACTTGTGACCTGACACTCTGGGTTTGGAAGTGAGCCCAGAATGTCAGAGGGCCAGCTGGGGAGAGGAGGATTGAATGACTCATAGACTGCTCTCCTCTACAGGGGTGAGGGACACATCTGGCTTTTGACCAAACACAGGTGAAGACTGGGGGTCTGACAGCCGGTGCTTGAGATCTTCTGGAGGTGTGTCAGACATCCAACACTCTTTGCACCACTATGTCATTGCATGCCATGCCTCCCTGGGGATCAGCATATTCAGAAAAGACATCGGCCATGCAGGAGGATGTCCACCCTCAACTAGACCCATGCAACCAACTTAGGCATTCCCCCTCCCCAGGATCATAAAGCATCCTCCATCTGGGGAGAGAGTAGAGTCTGCAATAGCACAGTAGGAAGGCATTTTAGGCCACTCTAGGTGGGCCAAAAGGTCCTTTTCTACTGGCAACTTCTATAGATCTATGAGAAGTCCCTCGCCAAAAGCCCCACCCTGGGAGTAAGTCAAGATGCATTCCAGTGGGGTGGTTAAATCCTTGGAGAGGGGGGTTAGGTGGCTGGGTATGACAGATGGTGACCGGACGATGGCAAAAAAGGCACTTTGCAACCCATTACATTTTGCACATTTTCTTTTCCTTTCTACTCAGTGGGATGTTTTGGGGCTTCTCAGCACTGTTCCTCTCTCTACAGATCAGTGTTTGTGTGCTCTGGGGCCACCTCATGGAGGGGTGCCATCACAGATTCCCCAATGGCAGGGACAAGGGAGGGAGGGAGGAAGGGCCATAATCCCACCCCCCACCACCTGAGACAGTCTAGTTCAGACCTTGGTTAGGGTGACAGTATGGGTCCACAGACAAACATGCAGGGCTTCACTGAAATGCCAGCTTCCATTTTCCAGTTTTCTCCCATCCCTTCTGCAGCCAGTGTGAGGCATGCATGTAGAGGCACGCAAGCATCACCAGCCCACTTTACCTTTTCTGTGCCACCCTAGCCTGTGCTATTACCAGTCAGAGGTTGGGAATACAAGCCCTCCCTCCCTGGAAAAGGAGAGCAGTCCCAAGCTCAGTATCTCACCCTTCCAAGCTGGCCCCAACAACTGGAATCCACTTCCAAACTCAGGTCTCAATGTAGAGTGACATGTGGTATCCAGTGCCTCAGTCCCTCAGCACCACTGGTCCAGCCCCTTTATATGATTAAAAAAATATATATTCATATGTATATATATATATATATATATATATATATTTATAAGATGGGTAGGAAAAATGATGTCTGCTGATTTGTTGGAACACATCACATGACCATGCATATATAAGTGTGTGACCACACACCTGTACTTTTACCCCCTTCAAAGCAATTTTGACATTTTATAAGATAGATAAACCACTCTGAGGTGTGCGGTCATGCTCTGATATATGCACACCTTTGGTAGTTGATGCACTCGGCCTTTGGCCTCGTGCATAACAATGCACACCATGGTGTATGTATATCAGAGCATGACCGCACACTTCAGAGTGGTTTTGCTATTACATATATATATATATTATATATATATATATATCTATATATATAGTATATATCTATACAGTATATATATAGATATATATATCTATATATATCTATATATACATATTATGGTAAAGGAGCCATTTTAAGAGTAAAGGGTCAAACTTTGCACCTTAATAACTTTGCCACCGTTCAACAGATTTGCCTGAAATTTGGTATGCACAATTGGGCATGGCAGCTCTTGGGATCTGCCAAGTTTCGTACCAGTCAGATATATAGCTGCGGCGGTATTAAGCACCAACATAATGTGCATTTATGCTTTTTTGTGAATTCTTTGCTCTCACCTACAGGTCGCACGGTTTGCGCAACCAGTCCAAAAACTTCAGGGACCATGTGGCTGGGGTTCCCGATGTGCCTTTTGAAGATTTCATGAAAAAATATTAAACGGTTCAAAAGTTATTCAAAAAACAAGTTCCCATTATAAGTCAATGGGAAAAGTTAACAAAAAGTTCGACAGTGTCGAAAATTCACTTTTTAGTGTCGCAAATGGCCCTAGTAGTGTCGCAAATCTGCCATTTTGTTTTCAGTTGGTGATCACAAAAATGCTTGCCATTTAAATTTGGGACCCTCTAGGGACACAATTCTTTTTGGGTTCACCTAGTTGGACCCTGAGGATGCTAGCCATATCTTTATTTTGGGGTAAAACACCCCAGAAATATGTTTTTTTAATTTCTGGAACCAGTAGAGCTGCAAAGTAGTGTCGTAGGCATGACACTTTCGCAAAATTTTAGGAAAATTGCCACAAATTGCGACACTACTTTTTCAGACTTGGCCAAAATGACAGGAATTCTTTGCCACCCTACTGTGAAAGAACAGTTTAGTCTTTTGAGCTGAAATTTGGAGGGAAGATAGCCAACATCTCACAGATGTTCATTTTGTTGGTTTGGTGAAAACACATTGCACAGCTGCCAAGTTATGATACTTCAAAGTTGGCATTTTTTCCCATAGACTAACATGGTGGCGTACGCTGCGCCTTTTGGGGCTCATATCTCGAAAACGGTGCGAGCTACAGATTTTTCATCTTGAGTTACATAGCCCTAAAATGGTAGCCAGGAAGGTAATGATTTCTGTGATATTTAAATTTTTTTTCTACGTCATGCGGTTGCTGAGATATTACCAATTAAGTACTTCCAATGCTTGTTTTAAGCTTCGATTCCCATTACAATGCATACATTCTTTGTACACACTGTTTTTCTGTATGCACCTGTTTGGAAAACACAGGGTATGCACTTCCGTTACTGTTACAGTTAATGTTTCCACTTGCGTTTATATCCCCCTTGGCGTTACCATTCCCGTCTACTCCACCGTGTGCGTTTCCCTTTGTGTTTTCATTTGCACTTGCATTACCATGTGCACCACTGTTGGCGCTTCTGTTGGCGTTGCTGTTCCTGTTACTATGTCACAAGATATCAAGGGCCCCGTGCTCCTGCTGCCGCATTACATTTACTATTTCTCGTCATCATTCTCAAAAAGAAGGGAAATTAGAGGCAAAAAACTCAGTTTAATGCATTAGTTGGGGCTGTTCCACAGCGACAAAAGCGAAGAAATTCGATGTTAGGGTTGAAAGCCTCCGTTGGCCCCTTGGACACCCCCATCCACACCCCCAACTGGCATCAGGGTGCGCGATGGGGTGTTGGTCCTAACTCTCACCCCATTCTCCTATACTTCTGCTTCTTCACACATCTGGTGGGGTGAGAGTTAGGGCCGGCAACCTCAATGCGCACCCAGATGCCGGTTGGGGGTGTGGGCGGGGGGTTCAAGGGGGGCTTTCAACTCTAACACCGAATTTCCTCACTTTTGTCACTGTGGAACAACCCTAACTAATGCATTAAACTGAGTTTTTTGCCTCTAACGTACATATATATATACACACACACACACACACACACACACAGTATTTACTGTATATAAGCATCTTGATGGGAAATTGCATTGGCCCTTTAAATGTCTTACCATTAAGCACTATAAATAGAAGGTTTTGCATTCTTGACATCACACCATGAAAAAATGCATAGGGCATCTGTGAAGTATGGGCTGTGAGAGTGTGTGATATACAATGAATTCAATAAAGGTAATCACTGTCCTGCAACACAGCAGTGTCCTTTTGCATTTGATGAACACTGATGAATGATGGTCCAACTTCTTGTAACTGTTAGAGCCAGAAGTGATCACACTGACACCCACTTGTAGTGGGCAGTGTACGGAGTCCCAGCATGGGCTTGGGGATGGGTCTGGGAGCCTGCAGCTGGGGAGGGGGCAAACCAGATTCCATAAATTGGCTTGGTGAGTCTTCAGGTATTAAGAGCCAAGGCTGAGTAGAATCAGTATACAGCTGCAGTTGTTGGAGGAAGGGGACTATATGAGCCAGCAATCTGGCAAGCTAAGTTTTTGTTGAGTGCTTTCTGAAAGTTTAAGATCTCAATCTGTGCTCAAATGCATCTGTAATCAACATATTCTGAAACTAAAATCCTGAACCAGTACTCAGTTACTAATTTAAATACTCAGAAAGCATTCAACTGCACAAGTTGAGCTTCTGCTGAGTGCTGGTTTAGTTTAAGTGCTCAACACCTAGCACTTAAAAAGCTCTGGTGACTGCAGTTCTGTATGGGTTATTCTGCGGAATCTTTATACTGCTTCTGATTACTAATGACTTAGTTTTTAGCCTTGTATTTATGGGCCCTACTGCCTCCTCTCTCCACTCTCTCAGACAGCATCTCTTGCGTGGTCCACCCTCATCGTGGTCTGCCCCTAGAGTACACAGTTCCACTAACCTAGGTGCTCAGTTAACCCCCCCCCGGTAGGGGGAGGAGGGACCCCCCGGTTCTTACCTCCCCAGAGCAATACATACTGTGACATTGGGCCGGTACAGTGGAGTCTGCATCGATGAGCCGAAGACGTGCAGTGAGGTGTCGTTGCCTAGGAGAGGCAGCGGTGCTTTTTTTCCCCTTGTTTGTCCCCAGATGTTGGCGTGCAATGAGGGCCAATGAGCTAGAAGGCATGCTGAGAAGTGCCTCCTGCTCTGCCCCTCTGCTGACATCTGCCCAAAGCCCTTACTGCATCCCCCAACTACCGCACCTTCCACCCAAGCTCCCCCAGATGGCGGTATTGCAGCGGGAGCGTGCAGATGACCCCTCCTGGAGAAGAAGAGCAGCCACTGGGCGCTCCATCCTTCTCCTCCCCGGCTGACCCCCAGTGGCCCATGCTTGTTCCCAAACACAAGTTGCTGGTATGGTATGAGGTAAGACGTCCAGTGCCTCAGCCCTCAGCGCCACCAGGCCGGCTCGCTAATGACTATTAATAACAGTAAACAAGGTTAGCAGTATTTAACATTAGACTCAGCTCAGAATGACTGTACTAAACTGAATGCTAAACTGATTTACTGCTAAAATACTACTAAGGAGCTCTATTTTTTCAGAGTAATCTGCATGCTAATATACTGGTAAAAAAGCTATTGGCTTAGGTAAGGGCAGTCAGTGCTCCTGCAATTCCTCAGGCTGGGCAGGGACAGGAAGTGATTCAGGGGAATTAGTTCACTGATGTGTTCAGTATAGACTTAGAAACATGGAATTAGAATGTGATGCCAGATAAGGACCGCATGGCCCACCTAGTCTGCCTATTTCCCTACCTAACGGATAAGCTGCAGATCCTAGTTAACCAACAGCCTACTTCCTCCTAACCCCCACTAGAATTGCCTTATGCCTGTCCCATGCATTCTTGAATTCCCCCACTGTTTTTGACTCTATGACCTCCTCAGGAAGGCTGTTCCATGCATCTACAACCCTCTCTGTGAAGAAATATATCCTCACATTATGACGTGTGCAAAAGTTCACAGCTGCTACAGATCTTGGAACAGTGAGTTTTTTAAACTTGCTTGTTCAGTGTACCTTTTCTGGTGAAACTTTTTAGTAAATAAACAAAATAAATAAATATATTCAGAAACAAGCACCAATGTCTAGTTAGGTTAAGTAAAACTTTTAAAGGGACACTGCCAATTTTTTTTGCATCATATTTCTAGATAAAAACCGACATTTTATAATTGCTTACCTTCTCTAAAATTCATTAGTGTTGCCAATTGTTTTATCTGTCTCCTTATTTAGTAGAACTGAAATGCATAGTAACATACCCAGCCTTAGTTGGCTAATTTAAATCCTTGAAATATTTGGCTGGCTAATCTTCATTCATGATTCAATAGTATTAAAAAAAAAAATTGTACTTTACAAAGCATTACAGTTTGACACAGCAGTATTAATGTCTTGCATTTGCAGCAGTGCAGCCACCAGCAAGTCAGCAGGGACTCACTGTCACCAAACAGGCCTTGATCAGTCCTCCAGCTCCTGCTCCATCCTGTCTGCTTTATCCTGCGCCTCCAGGAAATGCTGAGTCAGACTCCTGCTCCAACGACAGTGGCATCCACAGACCTCACCACCACTGTCCTACTGACTCCCCCAGGCCCCCAACGATTATCCAATCAAAAATCAACCTCAAGCCAAGTCTTAAGAGGCTTCTCTATGGCAAGCCAGTCCCCAGCAGCTGGAAGTACAGCTCCTCAAATTTATTTTAGTCCCTCTTGTTGGTATTGGATCTGGTTGGGTTGTGGTCTGGAGCCATGGATGGACCAATGAAAAACATGAATACGGCCAGCGACTCACTGACATAATCGAATGCAGGTAGGCAAGGCAACGTGACTCAAATCACAGTAGCAGCAGCAGGCCACTTCACTTTCTTTCCCGCTCTCTTTACCATCCCATGGTGAGTCAGGCTGTCTTGTGCACGCACGCTAAAGTTCGCAGCTGCTACGGATCTTGGAACAGTGAGTTTTTTAAACTTGTTTGTTCAGTGTACCTTTCCTTGTGAAACTTTTTAGTAAATAAACAAAATAAATAAATGTATTCAGAAATAAGCACCAATGGCCAGTTAGATTAAGTAAAACCTAGAGTGTAAAGTGAGTGTGTCTGGGGTGATAAAGGTGGCTATAGCCAAGTGGCAATTAGTAGCCAAGCTAGTGTTGCAAAATAGTAGAATTTACTGATTTAAATTGCACTTGGGTATCAGTTTCAGTCAGGAGCAAGGGAAAGGGATTGGACCAGGCAGTTATCCACACAAGCAGCATAGTTACCAGAGCCCTAGCCTGTCAGCAACTCCAGCAGCATAGTTGCCACAGCCCCAGCAAAGGACTAGTGACCTGAGTAACAGATCTAGAGATTCCTATAGCACTAGCCTGGCTACTGGAGGCAACTTGGCTACTATAGTAACCTGTTTCACCCTGGGGCACTCTGACTTTATAATCTGGGACTTACTTCCCACAATTAGCTCCTCGGTGCTTATTTCTGAATAAAAGAAACCTTTGGGACAGCTAGCAGTTATTCACTAGCCCAGCTGGCTAGCTTGGCTATAACTGGGGCTTTACCCTAACCTTGCTGCTTAGCACCCTGTTCACTATCTAATTCAGGGCATACATGCCCTCTGCTCCACCTCTGATAACTACTTAATTTGAATACTGCCCACCCCTGTGCTCCATTTAGGAGCGTGAGTTAAACAAATTTAGGTAATTTTGAATAAGGCCACCATCTTACTGTATGCTTACTTCCTGGGCCAATTTTAAATACATTTGAATAGATCCACGCTTGGCAGTTCCTTGTTCCATGGCCTTGCCCTAACCACACTAACATCCATGTCCATCCTTTATTGTGCTCACTGCATAAAAAGAAACATCTTTTTTTTTTATTTCAGTACTAGCTCATGTGGACAGTTCCTGTTTTATGACACTGTCACTGACTCACTGCCCCAAACTGGGGAGAAGTTGAGACAGGAGGTGGGTTAAGTGTATGCTGGATGCCCTGATGGCTGCAGGCAGGTGGGGGGTCTTCCCTTGATGGGTAGCTGACCCCTCCTGATGCTCATTCATCTAATGATGCTTTCCTGTTTGTGCGGGCCACTGCCAAGGAACTGGCATTTACTTTTTCTTTACAAAAAAAAAACACAAATGGAACTAAACAGAACCCATGCTACAGCTGCCAACTGCTGATCCTGGGGACCTCCAAAACTACTGGACCACTGACACTGCTGGGACCACTGAGATTGACATAGGGATGAGAGGAGGATTGCAGGTACTGCCTTTTGCTCTGAATTTACTTCCCTGTGTCCCCTCTTTATTCTGCTGCACTTTCTTCATGTATTTGTTTTTCTTTGGGGCACCTGAACTGCCCTGACTGTCCTCCTTCACAGTCAATTCAAACTCCACAATGGCCATTACTGGCCACTCTCAGTATCTTCCATGGCATCCAGGATGCTGAATCCATAACAACCAACTGCCCAGTGAAAGCTGGACCTCAGATGTTACACTGGCTTGTGCCGCCTTTACTGGGCAGGCTGCAATAAGAAGAAAAAAAACTTTTAACTGCAGACAAGCACTTTATTACTACTGTGGGCGGAGCCTATAAGAGTATTGCATGTACAAAAGGAGTGATGTCATGTTTTCTGTCCGTGGAACTGACTGAAGGTTTAAGTAGTCTCCTCCACCTTACCCTCCTCCAAAAAATGTTTTCCACCCTCAAATAAATACACTTTCATGTTAGTCAATGGTTGCAGGATACTATTTTCTTTCTTAAATGGGTGGTACAAGAACTGGAACCTGAGTAGTGGGAGGCAGGATTGTTTTTTGGGGGGAAGTAAGGTCCATCCCACCTGCACCCAAGAAGCTCCAAAAGGTCCATCCCATCTTTTTTTTATTCATGTGGGAGGTGCATGAGGTGGATCTATCATACTGAAAGAAGACTCACTAGAGTTTGGGGTGTGGACCAAGGAACAACAAATCTGTGGAGTCCCTGCATTTTGTTAAAGACTAAAAGAATAGAATATACTTAAATTGCCTTCAAACTGACTTAAAAACCCTTTGAACAAATGATTATCAGAGCCACCTGGTGTCTCAAATGGAAACACTAAGAAATGTCTGAAACTACAGCTTAAGGATTCAACTTCAAGGAAAATAGACAACTTTCAGGTATTTCTTAAACATTTATATACTAAAATGGGCACAGTACTTGGTAAACACAGTCTGTGATGAGGTGTATTTTCTTTTAAAGTTTGAGAAGTGGAGTTAACTTGCACATGTTAAAAATACCAGCTGCAATTAGCAACTAGTTGTAGAAAAAAAAATGCTGTTTTTTTTTTTTCCTATTTACTTTTTTCCTGGCTCAGTCTATATCAGTGAAAAGAAAGAATAGAACAATTATCAGAGCTGCCATTCAACTGGACAAGCTATTTATCACTCCTTTTTCATTTAAAATAACATAAATGTAGTTTCACATTTTTACCAGGAGGGAAGCAGAAGATAAACCAGCATTGTTAACAAATGCATTCATTGACACCTCTGAATGAATGGGTTATTTTTTTCTAACATTCTTTTTGAGTTAATTGCTCTTTGGAACCTGTTATTCCATTTTTTATGACAGTGCTCCTGGAACTTTCTGTATAACAAGTTCCCTTAGGCACCTCACAGCACCTCATTAAGCCATGTGGCACCACTATATTTGCAGTACATTGCATACTGTAACAATAGACCCAGTTTTTTGCCTTTTTCCAATAATATACCAACTTCATTCTCTGGTAGGCAGTTCTGGGCTAGTGTTAATATTCTACTGAATTTTCTTAACTTGCAGTTTGTGACTATAGGTGTTTATAACTGAATGATAATAACAACATCTGCTTCTCTTGCAAATAGCCAGGCATGTGTGTGTCTAATTTCTGTTTGACTTACTGTAGGTTACACATAGCATCTGAAAAATTCATAACATGCTGTATTGTGATTCAATTTACTGATAAATGGAGATTTTGGTTTCTTTTACAAATTCATTTTTTCTGACCATGGATATACTAAAACAAAAGTTTCTCAACAAAATGTTTTTAAATAAATTATCTGGTTTGGGGGGGCTGCCATAAGCAGAATGGGACTTCACAGATGAGAGAACTAACAACAGCAGAAAAAAGAAGCATGTTGCAGGGTTTTAAATAATTGATTAGCAGTTGTTTTTCTTGGGACAATACTAACTGTACAGAAAGTATTTATTTAGATTCGGTAGAAGTGCTATGTTTGCTAAACACGGTGAGGCAGGAGCTAATAATTTTCACAAAGTTTTAGCACTTTTATGAGCAAAACGCTAATCAATTTTTAGAGTTAAATAAAACCCTGATGTTGGCATTAAAAGCTTAGTGGCGTGGATATAGAGGCATCAGTATTTAAGCATGCCTTTGGTAGAAGATTAATTGTGACTGGGGGGTGAGAGAGGGAGTGAGTCTTAATATTTTTAGCATAATGGTTTTCTGAAACTTCAACCTTCAATGGGTTAGAAGTTGTAGCCATCTGTACAGTATATCACTAAGCCACATGCAGTGGGGTATGGGTAAAACCCACATCACCAGACTCAGGCCAGAGCTATAAAATCTGGACTGGGCACAGCTTGTGCAAATATTGCTGATCCGGTGGAGCGGCAATAAAAGATAAACAATGCAATACCCTCAATAACACACCTACCACTGTTTACATTTACCTGATGCCCATTTTTAGGCCTTAAATAGTAATATCTTCCTTCAAGAGAACAGCTTGTAATGAAATGTATCGAATTTACATTGGCATTTGGGAATATGCACTTTTATATTATATGAATTTTGTGTGTGAACTGTATATCAGTCTCTATTAAAAAAACATTAAAAACATCAAATGTCTTCAAAAACGTGTCTCAACATTGTGTTTATCTTCTACCTTGTCACAACATACAGTTGTCTCAGCAGTGTTTTCAGTTAGGGTACAGTACCTTCATGTATATGATAGCCTGATTCTGTTGAGTTGATTGCTATAACAGTACATAGAATAAAATGCAAAACATATTGGTAACTGAAATACAGAAGGTGACATTATTTTTAATTATACAATGGCAAGGAAAAATGTAAGGCACTGGTTGTCTGCTGACCCTTTGAAACAGTGATGTTATTGCATGATAACATCACCGTAGCTTTGGATTTGGATCATTCTGTGCATTTTCTCTTAAGAAATATTTTTCCACACTAACCAAAACATCCTTTAAAATGTATTTTTTATTCTGTATATAGCAACAAGCCATTGTATAATTGCAATAAGGCACTCCAGGATGTGTGTTATCTTGTAATAATGTCATTCCTGGGGTGGTGGAAGCACTTGGCTTCACCTCATGTTTCAACCTACCCCAGGAGTGACATTATTACATGATAACACACACCCTGTCATGCCTTATTGCTTAAATATGCCCTTTCTCAATGATGTACTGTACTTTGATTCAGTTAGTGTATATGCAACAGCCTTCATGTAAACACTTCAGGCTTCTATTTGCTTTAGCTGTTGTATACTGTTTGAACTGCTTTGGTCTTCTTGATGTGGTGTCTGTATGCCTAAACTATGTAATCTATTTATCTACTGCTACCCATGTATCTTGAGTGAATGACTGTTATAACTGTCTGCTCTCCGAGTCATTGTTTTTTGACTTGTTAACTGTGCTGTCTTTGTATTAGTTTCAATGAGGTGCCTTTGTAAATGAGTCTTTGACTCAAAGGTTTGTAAAGCTGATATTTTTTAAATAAATAAATAACTGTTTATGTTTAAGCCCAAGAAACACCCTTATCTACTTAATGCATGCACAGTAGTAGTGGCTCTGCCAGAACTTGTTTTTATATGGCTCTGGCCAGTGGTGTAGGTTTTTTTTTTTTTCGGGCGGGGCAAACTAACCAAAAAGTCCTGATTTTTGTGTACCACGATATGAAGAAGAGTGGGGGTTCTGGGCACCCAGAAATCATGGGTTATAAAATGCATTCTGGTTTGTGCTAGTTCTAATTTAATACCTATGTTATTACATTTTGATGTACATTTGTCCCAGGTTCAAACAGAAGCACAGGTAAGAAGGTCAATAAGTTCTCACAAAGTACTTTTATGTAAGAAAGAAAACAAGAGACAGTTAATTGTTGGCCTCAGTATTTTTATTTTGGTAATTTTCATATTATCTGTCTTAAGAGATCATAATAGTAATTTGTATCATGTAATGTTTAATATTTTTAAACATACCAGTTCCTTCATTTGAAAGTGCAAACACAGTTTAGCAAAACACAACCACAGGACCACCACATCACAATCCTTAGTGTTACTATAGAAAGCAGTATTACTAGGCCAATTGCCAATATAACTAGTTACATATTAGTTTAAAAAAACTTTAAATTTCAAAGTTGTGGTATTGATACCCATTTCAAAAGTTGGTTATTGATACCCAGTATTCTGATATACTTTTGAGCTTTTTGTTAAGCTAAAATAATTTTGTTGCTATTGTATTTACCCTGAATCCCCAACTGCTCAGCAGCTGCAGTCTGCAGCTCTGTCCTTTCATGGTGCCATATCATTATATGACATAATCAACATTCCAGGTCAATGAGATGAATGGCATGGAATGGTAGTGTGTGACATAACACAATGTCTTAGACATATGAAAATCAAAAGCAATGACTAGTTTGGAGAGTGGAATTCAATGTAGATCAGAGGGCAGTAGGGCTCCCTAAAAGCTACAGTATTTATCAAACATTTAACAAAGCATATCATAATGCATAACGGCATGGAAAGGAAGATGGAGTTCCTACAAGAGCTTGCTAAGCTCAGGGTGGACAAGGCAATGGGACCTGATGGCATACATCCCAGGGTACTTAAGGAACTAAGGTGGAATTAGCAGAGCAATCAGCAGAACTGTTTAGTGAGTCTCTGAGCTCAGGAGAGGTCCCAGAAGACTGGAGAAGGGCTTATGTGATCTCTGCTCCACAAGAGTGGTAGCAGGAGGAGGCAGGGAACTACAGACCAGTCAGTCTTACCTCTGTAGTGGGCAAGATTATGGAGGCACTCCTTAGAAAGGATAATGCAACACCTGGAATCCATAGGGGCACGGGATCCAAGACAGCATGGGTTTACAAAAGGTATGTGCTGTCAAACTAATCTCATAGATTTCTTTGACTGGGTAACCAGAGTGGTGGATCAAGGAGGAGCAATTGATGTCACCTACCTTGACTTCAGCAAAGCTTTCAACACTGTTCCACATCGAAGATTGCTAAATAAGCTGGGTAGGCTTGGGGTGGGTCAGAAGCTGGTCAACTGGGTGGCAAATTGGTTGACAGGCAGAAAACAGAGAGTGGTGGTAAATGGTATACATTCAGAAGAGATGCAAGTCACAAGTGGGTACTTTTCAGGATCAGTCCTGGGCCAGTCCTCTTCAATATCTTCATTAGTAACATTGCAGATGGACTAGAGAGTAAGGCTTGTCTGTTTGCAGATGACACCAAGATCTGCAACAGGTAGATGATCCACATGGGGTGGCAGAAATGTATAGGAGTTAGATGAGATTTGTATATTTAACTTCCTTCTATCTGCCTTTCCATGCCAGTTATGCATCTTGAATCCTGATATGCTTTGATATTTTTTTGATAAATAAAGTGGCTTTGGGGTGCCATACTGCACTCAGATCTACATTGAATTCTACCTTTTAACCAGTTATTGCTCCTGATATTCATATGTCTAAGACATTCTGTGATATCACAGACTCCTACTCCATGCCATTCATCTGATGGTTCAAGTAGTATGAAAAGAGAGAGATGTAACAGCTGAGCAGAGGGGGATGCAGGGTAGTCACACAACTAAGACAATTAGATTATTACTTTAACAGAAAGATCAAAGCAAGGTATATCAGAATACTGTGTATCCAATAAATGAACTGGAGAGCATCTGTATGTTAAATATCAAGAGGACACTGTGCAAAAGAAAGTTAAGTCATGTCCCCTATTTTATGGGCCTCACCAACATGGCCCTTGGTTAAACTGTGTGTACCCCCTATCCCCCCCATGTTTCAAATCTTAAATGATGATACGCTAAACCTATTTGTCACACACCCTCAATTACCCTAGGAGGTATCCCACCTAAAGAGGAGGAAATTGAACTCTCCCTCCAAGGATTAAGCTCTACCCCATCTATCAGACAGATTGACTTGCTCCGTCTTCTGCCATCAACCCAAAACCCTTAAAAGTATGCAACCAGAAGATATGGTCCTCTGAATTATAAAATGTTTTACTTGCATGAATCAGAGAAATTCTTGTAGCAGTAAAACATCAAAGTTGCAAGACTCCCAAACATTATCTGAGGGACCTCTGTACACAAGACTGTAAACTACCAGTGATACACATGCTCTTTTTATAAACCTGAAATGCTAGCCGGATAACAGAATGAAAATAGTGTAATACAAGTGCATTTATCTTCTGTACTATAGTAAAGGAGCCATTGCACAGTGTCAGTGCATGAATCACATTGACAAGACAGTAATTCAGGTAATAGCATAAAAAACATTGTCTTACAACTACGCCAGCAAGAGTTGATCATAACAGAACTTTCTTTAGATTTTTACATTAGTTTTCTGTGGCATAGGCATATGTGGCAACAGCTTAGGTTACAGGACTTCATTATTGTCCACATTTCATAACAGTGTTATAGGGCAAGAGTGACTATGGTGTTGTGCTCAAATATCATTAGTGGAAGATACCTGGATGTGTTTTCAACAAAGGGTAGGGCATCAAATATTATAATATGAATTACGTAAGAAGTCAGCATAACAGTACATCTTCAATCTAGGGGATCTCAGTCACCACCAGGTACCACCATCGTAGGAACCAGTACAAATCAATGATAGGTAGGAATAGATAAGTTTATGGACATCCAGCATCCATGGTTAACAGTAACATTTTAAGCACCTGCACAAGCAGGGATCTCCTTAAACTTAAGACAGAAGACCTTGTAAGCTGAACCTGCTAAAGGAATCCATTATAAGCTTAACACAAGAGTCCTCTTTGCAGCACAGACAGATGTGGTGAACAGACTCTGTGAAATGACTCCATAAGCTTAAGACAAGAGCCATTGTAGCACTGGCCTTCAAAAAAAGCAGCATGTGCTATTGAGTAAACATCCAGAGTTATGATTTGTTAAACTCTGTGGTGTGTTGATGTTTTACAATGTCAGCCATTTTAATGGTGAAAATGTTCTGTGATGATGCCCATTTACAGATGGCAAAGTTGCTAAGGTGGTGGTACCTGATGACCGAGATACCCCTGAAGAAGATCTATGTTTTGACATCAGTTGCACACTTAATATACTTCAACAAGTGACTGTGCTTGCCGCTATGTTCTTCTCCCCTGTATAGTCATGCTGATTGAACAAGTTACCAAGACAACAGGGATATAGTCTTGTGAAGCATCTATGAAATGGGGAAGAAAAATGATCCTGTTTCTACCCTTATGGACAATGTACAGACAGGATATATCTAGTTGTTGCAGTCAAAGTTTGTTGAATCCTTTAAGTGAGGTTCAGTAGTATTACAACACTGTCGGCTATTGCACCTCTAATTCAGAATCATTCTTCTGTGTTTTTTCTTGCTGAACACATCAATTACTGATGAAAAGTCAACCTGCTCAGCAATGTCCCTTTCAATGCTTAAAGTGCCAATGATGACAGTCTTTCTTCTGCCATAGTAGATCTTAGATAATTTTAGAATACGGAGTTTGCTAAATGTGCGTTCAGCCTTAGCGGTAGACACTGAAATTGTACCGAAAATATGATACAGTATTCCTAGGTTTGGATATGCATTCTGGAGATCATTATCTTTCAAAAAGCGTAACATTGAACATACTGTCGATGGTGTTTGACTCGGAGAGAGCTCTTCATAGAAAGCACAAAGCTGTTTATACCTGACTGTGCTGCCTCACTGTCTATATCCTCTGAGTAAGCTGAAATTAGGTTCAGAAGACTTTCTCATCATTAAAATGACTTGTAACAGACAACAAACATTTAACTGTATTATGAAAGTCATTAAATCTCTCTTGCATTTCTGTTGTGATTCTATCATAGATTGTATAGAATACAGTAGTCCTGAAAAGCAATGCAGGATCATTTGTCTGCTCATCTTGTGCTTGTTCACCGGGCATACATTTGCGGCGTCTTTGTCTACTTACTTTGAACTCTGTGTCTACCTCATTGTCTTCTGCAAATTTAGTTGACAAGTTAATCAGATCATTATAATGATCAATTGTTCTGTTTTGCTCAAATAGTTTCAAACATGAAGTGACCATGGTTGATGCTGTGATGACATCCATTGTTTCACTTTGCAAGTACACTGACAGGCTATTAACTGAGTGTAAAATTTCTAGCCATATGTGCAGCATTAGTACAAATTCAAATTTTTGTAGGAACTCAAGTAGAGCATGTCATCACCTACATTTTAGCTGTCCTTTCCTTTGCGGAATTCTCTCTAATGCTAATATCAAAGCTGGGTAAGTATCTTTCAGTGTCCTGACAGCTTCGTATTTGCAATACCACCTAGTCTCACATAGACATTGAAGTCGCTTAGGGCAATGTTCAGCTCATGCTGAGCTTTATTAAATATGTCTAGACGAGGCTGACTGGAAGTGATAAAGGTGTATACTTTCTATATAGCCAAAGAAGGTAACTGCCTCTGTACACACTATTACAGCTATCTGCAAGCACCAGATTAAGCCTGTGTGCATAGCAGTGAACATATAAAGCATGTTTGTTTACTTCTTTTACACGGTTTGCAAACCAGATACTGCGCAGACATGTTTGCTGCCCCATCGTATGCCTATGAGCAAGGTGGGCCATATCAAGTCTCAAGTCTGTTAAGGTTTTTTAATACCTCAAATAGATGCACTGATGATGAATTCTCAATATTTTTAAAAGTAGAATCTCCTGAATATTAAAGTTATGATCAATGAAGCGTAACAGAATGAAAGTTGATCAATATGAGAAATATCAATGGTTGAATCAAGGATGATCCCAAGTATTTGAGTCACGATTCACTGCTAATGTGGTCTAAAACCACACTTGAAAGAGCGGATATAAAATCATTTTGTATATCTGTACTTAGATAACTCTGCTTCCCTTTAGATTCACTCAGGTGTTTATTTAATACGCTGTCATACTTTGCTAATAACTTTGCAAGTTCAAGAAAGTTCCCCTCGTTCTGGGTGTTACTAGAGGAAAAGGAATTCAGACATGAATAAGAAGACTCCTTATGGCCACGGAAAGGAAGATTTTGTTTTGCAAGAACTAATGTAATATCCAATAGTCTGTGTAGAACTTCTCTGTTATGCTGTACCTGAAGTAGAAAAGTTGTAAATGTGGGTTACTGAATCTGCCACTGTTAAATTGTAACACCTACTGTACATACAAACTTTAAAAAGGTATTATGACTTGTTTGGGTGTAATTTTGGTTGTGTATAGGCTATAGGTCAGACAGTTTTTGTTTGATATGACAAGTCAAACTTAACCCAGACCATAAAGATATGACATGATATGATGCACATGACTTTGCTGGCAAGGGAATTGAGTTTCCTTGCAGATGACTAATAGACTGAAAGAGTGTGAGTGACTGTCTGTGAATGGTCAAATTGTGTCACTGTTGTGATAGTCTGTCCTAGCTACAAATGTACTATAGTGTATGGTAGAATGCTGTTCCGCATGGAAATCCATGCCTGGAACAGTGTTGTTTTCCTGCACTCGGTGCGTCACGATCTTGTTGTGCTGCACCGAGTACGTCACCGGTGCAGCACAACAAGATCGAACACATTCGCGCATGCACAATTGAGCGGCGCACGGCAACGCGGAAGCGAGCATGCAGCGGCAGAAACAGAAGTAAGTTTTTTTGACAAAAACTTGTTCCTGTGTTCACAGAGTACTGCGTATGGTTGCCCATACACTATAAAAGATTGTGTATGAGCAAGCATACACAAACAAGACAGTTGTTTGATCTTGAGGTTTCCATGGTAACGGACCTCTCGCGCTACGCTCTCGAGGTCTCTGGTTACCACGGAAACCTCTCGATCACAACTGCCTTGTTGTATATGCTTGCTCATACACAATCCTCTATATGTTTGTCCCATAACCCAGCACCCCAATAAGTATTTGTCTTCCTTTTAGGAAGCAATGTATATAGAAAATATTGCTGTACAGAAAAAAAAAGTGCAGTACTTACAGCTGCTGCAATGAACAACAGTGCAGTCTGAGTTTAAGTGCACAGCACATTGCACTAGCTGTGCTAATCTGCTTGATTGTGGCCCTCCTCCACTCACAGACATGCAACATGTTACAAAATCAGATGTATGAATGTTTAATGTGCCTATTGCTGATCTAGGTAGCTTGCAAACTTTCACTGCTAACATCTGTCACTGCCACTTCACTATCATAAGTTAAAATATGGCAATTTTTAGTTTATTTCCAAGTTTCTTCATGGTGAGCAGCACTAATTATTAGATGTGTAGCACCTACTTCCCCCTCCTTCTAGGTCGAAGTGCAGTTACGTTGTTCAGAATTACAAAACTGGCTACCTTTTTTTTTTAATACCATTATACAACAGGGAATGCAAGAGAGATGTTAGGTAAATGGATATAATTCTACAGTGGTATATGTTTGAGCTGTTTGTATGAACCATTTAGTAATAGCTCACTTAGCAAAGCATAAGAGTAGATCTTCGAGGGGATCTTATTCCCCATCGGGTACAACCGTGGCAACTTTATTGTCAGAATGGTAATCCACACAGAAGATTTCCAGCAGTACATCTGTAGTGGAATGGCACAGGAGACAAATGGAGCAAGGCTTACACCCCAGATATATGAGGAGAGACAGAGGAACAAACTAAATAAAAAAAAGAAAAGCCAAATCATGAACAGAACCCCCAAGAAAGGGAACAGTTGTAGCGAAAGCGTACCTAATGCCTGAGATCCCCTCAAAGATCTACTATAAATGGTAACTTTGAATTCTTACATAGTTGTTCTGTTGTATCTCAGTTATCAGACAGTACAATAGGAATGAGTAATAAGCAGTGACAGGACAGGAATCATGTTTATCTGACTGTGAGGCTGGCACTATTGTAACTTAACACAAGAGACTGACATGTAAGCACCTGCTCAGTCAAGGTTCTTCTTAAACTTAAGACAGAAGACCTTGTAAAATGAACTTGTGAAAGACAAGGACTCCATAAACTTAAGATAGGAGTCCTTGCAGCACAGCAGCACCAAAACAAGGAGTGGCTGCCGATGCATCATTAAGACTGGAATATGTGGTGAAAGTGTTGTGTCTTAAATTATGGTGTTGGCTCTGCTGCAATAGGCGGTGTGACTTTCCAGTTGCCACAGTTGTGATGCTGAAGATGTTGTTTTGATTATCATACATAGACATTAAAGATCTTACTTCAAGAGCACTCTTGCAGGAGGCAATTACATATTGGACTGATGCCGGCAGGCGTCAGTGCCCCACATAAAAATTTCTAGCTAGCAGTCTCGGGCAGGGTACCACCCCCACATCAGGTGACCAATATCGTGCGACATCAGTATAAAAGGGTGGTCCCCATGCACGGCCCCTGTTCTGCCCAACCAGACCACGCTCCCATCGTGGCCTGACTCTGGCAATGGGTCCGTTAAGTCGGACATCGGGTCCTCCAATGCCCACGCGGACTACACCGATAAGTCGGATGTTGGGCTGCCTAATGACCACGCGGTGGCTGAGCCGACACAGGACCCTATTGTGTCCACCATTCCCAGCTCCCCGCAGCCTTCACTGTCCTTCAGGGACCCTGGTCTCCTCAGCCTGATCCCGGGATTTCTCCCTTTCCCTGGGGATGCCAAGGATCTTTCTGCACCCCTGTCAGGTCTCCTCCTTCCACTGGGCAACATCCTTCACGGATGCTGCCCCATGTTGGCCTGCCGCCTGTCAGCCTCCGGTTCCAGGCCTGCCTGCTGGGCACCCTGCCAGATCGTCTGCCCTGGCATACCCCTGGTTCATGGGTATCAAACCCTGTCATATCTGGACGCAGTCATACCCAGGTCCGCAGTACACGGTGCCTCATTACTCAATGCCAGCATCAGTCCAATATGGAATTACCTACTATAAGAACCTCTCTAGAAGATCTACTGTTACGGCAAGTTCTTATGTAGCTGTACTTTCCTACTGTGGTACCCGATGACTGAAATATCCGTGATAAAAAATAAGTTAAGACAACAGAATTCTAACCACATGCCATGACAAGGATCTTCTTAGACTTAAAGACAATACTTTGTAAACTGGTTTGCACCTGTCAAACAAAGGACTCGTTAAGTTTAAGACAGAAGTCCTTGCAAGCACATCATGACATTACAATTTCTTTCTATCTAAGCCACCATGAAGAAAATACAACTGCTTTTACTGTCATACCTGTCTACTGAAAGCCTTCAACTGCTCTCTGTTAACTGTGCTACCAGTTTTCAGTCTGTATCTTGTCATCAGTAACTCTGACTGACTCTTTGTGGACTGTGGCTTGCTCGTGTTTGATAAAGCTTTTGGTTGCTTTTTTCCGGTTTGAAAAGCCATAATTTGGATCAGCAAAAGCTGGCTCAAACTCTTTCCGAGAGTGTTTTGCAAATAGCCAACAGGGGTAGCAGAATGCACATTGTTTCCTAGGAGAAAATATTAACCACTCTCTGTAGTGTTTCATTCCGTTTTTTAAAGTGTTATAATACCACTCACGATGAAACATTCGTTTGCCATTTTTTTCCTTCTCAAAATGGTAACTGTCATGCAAACCTGGCTGGCATGGTCCCTTCTGTAATATGTCTCTAATTACATCAGTACTCATGTGACGGTTGATATATAGAGCAGGATCTGTTGAATATTTGCCTAGCTGATCTACTGAAATGTCACCATCATCAAGTGTTTGGTAAGTGAAAGTGGACTGTGTGGCCTGTGTTTCATCGTGGTTGTTACAGTCTTCACATTCAATATCAGAATGTGACATAACTTCACAAGGACTTTGTACATCAACATTTGAACAATCGGCATGCTCAGATATGCCATGGACCAAGGTTTCTGATGCAGATTTTAGAGGACATCATGCATCTCAAAGGTTGCTACTGCAGAAGACAAATTACCATTATCGACAGATTCATTCACTATATCATGTACCATATCACCAGATAGACAACTTATTTTGATTGTGGTTCCCGATATCTTCCACATCACAACTTCCCTGTGAAGAGGTGGATTTGTTTGACTGCAACAACATAGATATATCCTGCCAGCCCTTTTTTTTTGACTTTCCTGAATGCTTACTGCTAGTATGTGCTCTAACCTATCTCTTCTGATTGTTATATTACAATATGAGCAAACTGTTTTTTCTTTAGGCTAAGGGGTTCTTTTCGACATCTTGGATTTGTTTCCAAGTATGATTTCAGTCACAGTTGCAGTGTGATTACTGTACCAAGTGGCTGGCAATGAATCTATCAATTAATAAAAATATTCAGCTGAACACCTACATTACAAACAGAACTATTACTCAAAAAAACATTTTGAAATACAGAACATTTGTTATACGGAATACTCAGTAGTGGTCAGCAGGATGCAAACTAGAGTCATCACCGATTAACACTGGGCAGTATACAAGTATTGTGTTACCTGCTTAGTTAACAGCGGTCATCATATAAGTCACAAATAAGCAGGAGACAGTTATGAAATGTCCAGACTGGAGAGTAATGCTTGGGATGTTGGACCTCCATAAACTTAAACAGGAGACTTGCTGTGATGGGATGGCCAGTCAAGAACCTTCTTAAATTTAAGACAGAAGGCCAGGTAAAACGAAACTGTCAAAGGACTCTTTAAGCTTAAGACAAGAGGCCTATACAAATAACTAACTAGTAACACTGGTCGGCAATGCATGCATATTTTTGAACAATTGTACAAAACAAATTAAAATTTTACTTTGGGTGCATCTTATTAGCAGAAATAACATTACTAATTACAGGTGTCCAACCATGTTATGTACTGAAAGTCTTATTTTTGGTGGACACTGGCCTACTTCAAATTTTGATTGACTGTTCTTGGTATTGACCACACTGCATTCTTCTGCAATATGACAGGTAATTGTAAATCATGTAAAGTTCGACTTGCATGGGCCAATCAGATTAAGATGGTTTCAGAACATTCAATTAGGACTGGAAAGACCTCTTCTGTCTTCATAGGTTGATCGCTGAGGTGTTGGTTATTCTGAATTATCAAGGCGACACCGACATCTCCCACATCAGTCCTTCTCCTGGACCTTCAGATGGACATCTGTGGAGTGAAAAAATATATAGATTAGCATTACATGATACTTATCTCACTAAGTGTACTATTTCTTCGTTCACTTTCAGTAGATGCCCACCCTTTCGGGTATTATTGCTTGCATATAAAACAGAGGCACAGGTAACAGTCCCTAGTGGAATGAACTACCAGAAAGGGTGGTATCATGAAAATATGTCTTTTGTCAACAGCTTTAAAAGGGCATGGGACAAGTGACAGTGGGAAGCACATCATTGGGATACTGACACCCCCACCCATAACCAGGCAGAGCGCACAGAGAGGAGTGGAAATCGGGGGCTCATTGCTCACTGTTGCTGTCTCTCTTTCATGTCCTTATCAGCAGGGGCCAGCCTTAGCTAGGTGCAAACTGTGCTCCTGCTCCTTGGGGGCCCATACTTTTACCTTGAGGAAGCAAAACACATTTAAGAATGCCTACATTTTGTTACAAATGAAAATGTTTACCAGCTAATCAAACAGGAAGATAACACTTCTACTGCTTTAAAAGGTAGGATCAGGCTCAGCTCTGCTGCCGTGAAAAAGATTAGGTTAAGAAAGTGCTAATGGCTATACGTTACACCTCCCAGGCTGACTGCTTTCACAAACAAAGGGCTATATTGACAAGAGAACTTGTTTATAACCTTGACATTCATCTGAAACAATGAAATATATGACAAAATCTGTTTCAAAAGTACATGAGCACTCAAAATCAGGGATCTATCTTAACATTGTTCGGCGCCGACACTGAACTGCAGCTAAAAACATTTCTGACTGAAAAGAGAAAGGAAAAATGAGGAAACATCCCATATGTCAGCTTCGATTTAGACTTTATAGAAACACTGAGTAATTTTGCCATTCTATTTGTCACTGAACCTCTGTTACATCTCCACAACAGAAACCAGTAGCACAAATACAGTAACAAACAATCTTAATATAGGCGACCTAAGTTAAGGTACAAGTTCGGGTTCCCGGGGGGGGTACTGAGCATTCCACAGGACACTGTTCTCTATGGGAGATTACTCATCCTCACTGCTATGCTGCCACCTGGATGAACATGGGTGGCAGTGCAGCTAGGGACATCAGGGGAGGGGAGGATGGGATTTGGGTGCAACAGCACACCTAAGCACGCATGCACATCAATAGATCCCCTCTGGGTGCTGATGTCCTCGGGGACAGTGGAAAACAAGGAGAATAGATCCGTGCACCTGAAGATGAAGGGCTGCCATGCAATGCAGGATCCCCCTCCACTGCCTGACCCACCACTCATACCTCCCAATAAAACTAGAAGCTTGAGGGTAAGCTTCCTCCACCTCATCCCCACCTGGGGTGAACAGCCAAGGCTCCATGGAAGAAGGAGGTAGTATCCAAGTTACCTGTACCTGTGATTATTGGAATGACTTTCCAGGATGACTGAGATAATCAAAGATGGAGTAAATCCTAATGTTTCAGCAGCTGTTTGACAAGAGCTCAGCCAGAAAATCTCAGATGGTGGGGACTCTTCTTTCGCTGATTTTGATTCAGACTTGTTTGAGCACAGCTTAAGAACCGGAAGTCCAGGAGGAAAGACGACACCTGAAGAAACAGTGGCAACAAAAAACAGATGAATATAAGAGGTTAACATACCAAAATGCTGAAACTAAACTAATAACTGATTGTGATTTTCTTTCAGAGCAAGCTAACAAAGTTTCTCTCCACAGTTATTTTAAGCAGCTGGGGTGAAATCAAACAGGGTGATTAGCTGGGAGAAAAAAGGTGTCTTTCTGTTTTGTTATATTTGTCTTGTATAACTCAATTTACAAACAGTAATATTTTCAGAAATTCTTGACATTTTTCACTGATTGTTGTGGTGCAGCAGTGTATAATTTCAGATTGTTTAAAACATTTGGTTATATTACAAAGGTTTCAATTTGCTACATTATTTGTAGTGTGTGTCTGAGTGTGTGTGCGATGTGTGCCATCAAATCAGACACCTTTATTGTGCCACAGAATAATTGCAGCAGTGTGAACCTACTATCCACCGCACCTGCATGAATTTGTTTATGCTGCTTTGTGGTATCTTTACTAGTAGTGGATCAGTACTGCCATGTACTACCCCCACACTGGCAAAAGGTATTCTTTCACATTTGGATTTGTGACTTGTGAGCACTGGTTGGAGTGTTGTTGTGCCTTTGCGTCTGCATCTCTTGAGTGCACAACACAATCGTACTCTGTCTGTGCATTTGCAGGACACCATTAATTCTGGGAGACTTTGCATTTCTTGTTATGCTCTCATTTCATCACTATTCAACTGAAAATTTTCTGGACACAAGACAGTAGCATTTTGGGGATGCACATTAATTCTGGTGACTGTGTGTGTGTGTGTGTGTGTGTGAGGGGGCTGCCAATATTTTTGTCACGCCTTACTAGCATTAAGGTGAAATGACAATCTAAGTAATAATTACAAGGCAAAGTGAGCCTTCTGTATTGGCCTACCCATGTAGCAGAGGACAATCAAAGTGCCCACTTTGCAGGCACTTTCACTGGTGGAAATTTAAATCTGCTGCATTCTAGTAGTGGGAGGGTACAGGAGGTAGGTAGCAACTGAATGGGTAAACTGTAAATATGTATACTGTTGCTTTAATTGTCAAACTGCTTGTTTCTGCTTGCTGCATAAGAAATAGCACTAGTTTGGCATCTGGCAGTATAGCCCTAGCCATTATGGGAGCTGGGACTGAGCTCAAAGTGTGTTCCAGTGACAGAGAACAGCATCAGGAGAAGCCCACCTTCCAGCCTGGAGCCAGAAAGTATAAAGGTCACTGCCAAAGTGTGGAGTTCTGCCCAGAGACTGTGTGCACTGTTGGCTGAAAGTGTATCAGATTTCCTGAAGCTCTAACTGCTGCCCACAGAAAGGTAAGACTGTTTGAACCCACATCTGGGAGAGAAGCTCTAATGTCAACAGGGTGATCTGGGGAGTCAGCCCAGTATTGTTACTGCTATGCAATACTGAACATTGGCCCCTGAGAACTAGAAGCCTTGATGTGTGGGGCAGGCATGTGGCCTTGGTCTCTGAGACTGGCCTAATGCAGCAATCACAGAGGAACTACATGGTGAAAAGCTGCAGAGCCTGCAACCTCCATCGAGTCACTACAACCCAGCATTGCCATCCAGCCCCAACATCACCGTGACAACTGGCATCCATCACCAGTGACAACACATCATCACCGAGTGACAACTGGCATCCATCACCACTGACAACTGGCATCTGCTGATTCTACTCAAGATTATGTGCTGTGAACTGCAGAACCACGAGAAGTGAGGCCTGCCCTGAGCTGAGGACTCATATACAATTAAAGAAAAGTATCACTGTTAAAGTTAAGTGCACCGATGCTGGCCAATCCACAGCAATTGCCAGGTTGGCACCTTAATCTGAGTACCCAGGTAGACTCTTTAGGGATAATGGGACCAGTGAGGATGTGGGCTAATTTTCATGAGTGTTGCCATTGGGGGTGGTCACTATTATTGTTATGTTTCTTTGCTATTCAATGTATCAGTTATTATACCATATACATAAATCACCAGCCAATCACAGAAGCAGACTGGCATCTCAGCCCTGTTGTAAATCCTATGGTAATCACTGGCAAAGGTACCAGCCTGCCACATCCTCGTGCTACTGTAACAGAATATCAGTCCGAGCCCCCCAACATCGCAAAATCGCCATCTTTCCTCTCGCTAACAGTAACTAGCACACCTCGCATAGTAAAAAAGTTTAAAAAAAATGGATGCCTCGTTTGACCTCATCGACCAAACTGAACTCAATAAAATATTCGAAAGCCTTCAAAATGATTTCATATTATCTCAGGAAGTAAATGTACCTCAGCCAAATACAGCAATACCGTACAGTGCTCCGGTCCCACCGTCCGAAATCCCGAGTCTCCAGTCGTCCCTGCAGCCAACTACATCACCTCGAGTGTCCGCAGCCACCAACTTGAACTCAGCGCCTCTCTCCACCTTAGACACAGCAGCCAATCCTGTAGGGAAGAAAAGACAACGTCACGAAGAAATCACCACACAGGAAATGCTTCAATTAGAGAAGGAACGACATGAAATTGCCACACAAAAACAAACCCGGTGGGCAATAAATGTCTTTATGGATTGGGCAAATCAGAAAGAAATAGAAATAAACTTTCCCAGCATCAGCCCTTCTGAATTAAACATAATACTTTGTTCTCTTATTTATTATGTTGTGAATAATTAGCAAAAGAACGAAGCCTGTAGTTCATTGGTTATAATACTCTAGTTTAAGACTTGCTTTAAAACTTAGTTTATGCTGGAATAAAAGAAATTTGATTTTATAAAGTAATATAAAACCAGGTTATGCAAGTTTACCAGGTTTTGTTGCAAATGTTTCTTACTGTTTTTTGTATACTAGTTTTGAAACTTTTGCAGCTTAGCAAAAATGTAGTGCAAAGATTACTATAATTCCAATTGCACCCATTCAAATTAACTTGCAATATGCTGCTAACAGAGTGTCTATAATCACAGAGTTCCACAGCTGTCTGATTTTCCTAAGAACTACATTCATACAGAATAACATCTCTGACTGCCAAGTTAAACCACACCAAACCCACATGTGCTGTTAGTTGAATATCACTGGTACTAGGATTTCATTTTAATTTACACAGTCCAGAGCAGCACATTCTGGACAGAAGTGGTCCAGCATTTAATTTGTATATTATCTGCAAACTCTGCCTTCCAACATCAAAAGGACAGAAAACCTTTTAAATTAAAAAATTATCTCATGTTCCATGCAGGACATCTGTCTCATTGTATTTTAACAAACACATACATTCTTAAAATACATAATAACTCAATTTTAATACAACTACATGTTCACTTTAGCTCCTCTCTTCATCTATTCACTGTATTTCAATGGGCAAGGAAGGGCCGGCTGGCTCCTAGAGAACAGCAGCACAAGCAAGGGCAGAAAGCTGCATGAATGCGCTATAAGAGTCAGGAAAAATAAAGGGTAAGCCACACCATAATTCATGCAAAACTAAACAATAAATCCACTAGAGTGCATGTAGTTCATTACAGTTGCATGAATTCACAACTATTATACTGCATTATGCATATTGTTTGAGTGTTCAGGGAACTGTTGTGCAGCACAAGAGACTAGTTTTAGAATGCTTACAGCCACGGCTAGTCCTTCCAAACTAAAACTATAGCTTGTGCTGATGCTGTACCTAATAGAGGCTGTAAATGCATGTACATACATGAATGTTAGTCTAACCAAAATGCACATTATGTTTATATTTAGGATTACTCATTTCTGTTTATGCAGAAGGTTCTCTTAAGGACATAAGGGACACAGAAATAAAACCGTCAGATTGGGTGACCGGAGACCCAAACCAGAACAATATTTTTCCGGTCTACAACTGCTCAAAGCCTGTTAAAACAAATAATAAATGGTAATCTCATCTTTCTCTGGGATTAATTGTGTCCTTGACTTCTCTCTAGTGCGAGGGGGAATTGTGGCCGCATAGCGTATTATCGCCCAAGTATTGCGGGTTTATTGGTGCCTTCTAACCCGAATACCGAGGCACCTTATGCTGCAGTTAACCTGTGCTTTCATGCTATGTTAAGCATTTCTGAACACAAAGGGGCAACGTTGAACAAGTACAGCAAATACAGGTACTTAGCTAGCCTGTTCTACATTTTTTAACCACGTTTGTTTTCCGCTATAGACTGGGGGGGGAAGGGGTCGAGTACTGTAGCTTTAGAAGAAACAGAAAAGAAGTAAATAGAAAGGTCCTTTTTTTTTTCCTGGTGGCCAGCCTGGATTCAGGACAGGGAAAGAAGGGTGCTACTGCAGTAGTCTTTTAGCATTTAGACAGATAGAAGGTGGGGGCTACCAGTACTCTTCCACATCTCCTCCTCACTTAAAAGGAAACAACCGGGGTGACATAACTAGATCCTATAATTTCAAATCAGACATGCACTTTTGTCAGATCTCCCTCCTTGTGTGTAATCTGATCCCTCAGTCTCTGCCATGCATGAAGAAAAACCCACCACATTAGGCCAGGTTAGAAAACTTGTGGAGATCGAACAAGTAGCTGACCTACATATTACAGACTAAAAAGCAATACTGTAAATTACTGTCGGTCGTCGGGTCGTACTCGCCTGCTCGCAAACTTCAACTTTGGGAGATGTTAAGGAACTTCTGGAACTAGGGGGGGTTGACTCTACCTGAATCCCTCCTCAGCCTTCCTCACAGTCACTCGACGACTACAGAAAAATTGACGGCTAAGACCGCTCTGCTTCTCCTTCCAGCTAGCGCTAAATCAGCATACTGCTCGGTGAATCATGATAGGCTGCTACACCTCGTGTGCAGCCACTCAGGAATGGCCACACCGAGCAGTCAGCACCAAGGACATTTATTTTGTATACACTGCCCCCCCCCCAGCGTGAGCCAGGTCTTCCTGATCCACGGTCCACACAAGTTGGTAAAAAAAAAAAACGAAATAAAATAAAAATAAAACGGAGCATTTAAAAGTCCCGGTTAAAGTAATATTTCTCTTGGGGGGGGCAACTTGCCTCCCTTCCCCCCCCCGCAATCTATGCCACTGGCTCTGGCCACTATGTTCACTCCCCTTGCAACCTAAACTATAGGGGCACCTGTGGTCACCTTACTGGGGCTTGTTGGCATCAACAGAACTTACTGGTGGCCCAGTCTTTGGGGATATTACACACCTGCCTTTGCTGCCCAATAAAACATACTCAGAAATTAAACTACCTCTAAAACAAGAGACTGTCAGCTCCCTTCATTTTGATGACTGCTCCTTCCTCATCTGTGTACAAAAGTAACGGTCCTCTTCATGAGCTTCCTGCAGGAAGTCACATCCCACACTGATTTCCTTTCCCACTGGCCCTGTATCTGGTCTGAGCCAGGACCATTTTCTGTTGCTAAGCAAATATCGAGAACAAAATGCAATTGAAATGAATGGGCATATATACATTTCAATGAGACCAATTATTTCTATGGAGATTTTTCTGGTCATTTTGTGCTGGGCTATTGAAACTCCCTGTTGGGTCAGTGGATTTTTCTAATCACTAGCCCTGATAGCTAGTGGCTAAAAAAGTTAGTATTGACCCCTGTGTCAGTCTGTAAAATCTCTAGCATCACACTGCAGGGTGGCCACCCATGGGAAAGGGCTGTACCATACCTCTCAACAGTCTTTTAGTGACATGTCCCTCATTTTATCCCTCAGCATTGCTGTGTCCCTCACTGTAAGTGGTGTTGCTAACGTGCTGTAGCAACAAGTTAGTCTTCAACTGTGGGGGTCCAGCTGCAGGGAGGGGGTCCAGCTTCAAGGTGGGGGTCCTGCTATAGGGGATCAGATCTGGAAAGACTGATCGTATACCTCTTAACTGTACCTCATTACAACATAGCATCATGGCAACAACCATCTGGGCTCCCATTATAATAGATGAAGATTCAATTATGGCTCAAACTCCCCATCCCATATCATTTAACTAATTCGTGGGTACTTTATGGTCCAGGTGAGGGAACCTCTTTGGAGATGCTGATTCTGGAGAGTGGATGGGGAGTACCTGTAAAACAAAAGGTTACACAGGAGTCAAAGGGGTCCCATGGTTCTTAGGGAAAAATAGTACTGATAGTAAATAAAACTATCCCTAATGGCCATTAATGTATTGCCACAAGATGACTGTTATTTTCATGGTAATAAAACGCTCCTTTGGACAGTTTTAATGGCAATTAATGGGATTAGCGCTACATGACAATCATTTTCATGGCAATGAAAAGCTCATTGCTCAGCTTCAATGGTTATTAAATATGCCATTAAAATAGGCTGATACAAAATTTAAGGGGCATACCACACATATTAAATACTTAATGGATACCTTCAGTGGTTAATTTGTGGCGTGATTAAGTAAATCAATGGTTTGTGCCCATGAAACAACAATTAATGCAAATGTAATGGGAATAAAAACTGGCCATTAAAAATGGTGATACAAAATGTAATGGTGAAAAGTAATGGGATTGCATGAAGAAAATAGAAGATTAATGGAATTTAATAGAATTTCAATGGATTTCAATGAGCAGCGATACATTATCCCATTCAATTTGGGAACTTAACTGAGGGTTGTTATTATAATTTGCATATACCGTGCAGCTCATAATGCGTTTATCAATGTATGTTTCATTTTGTATTTCTTTCAAACTTTGTCTGATTTTGATATGTACCATATTGGTACCACAGTGGTATCAAATTTCTAGATGCACTGATACCACAGTGATACCAAATAAGTTTGGGATTTATATGTGCTCCAGTCTGCTCCTCTAACATAATACCTGCGTGGTGACATTACAAAATACTGATACCACGGTGGTACCAAATAAGTCTTGGGGGTATATAGAAAATATTGCCGTACTACCATTGCATTATCATTGGGAACTTCTTGGGTAATATAAAGTCCTGCATGAAATTGGACTCAAAATTACATAATACTACTGTGGTACCATTACCCATTTACCAGTTTGGGAAACCTGCCGAAATTGCCATAGAGATGCCGTTGTGCCATGGCACTACCACTGAGGCTAGAAACCTGACTGGTTTGATACCATTGTACTACCAGACTACCACTGGGTAGTACCATTGCACAATTTTAGACATACCCAGGTACTGCCATTGATAGAACACTGTGTTGCCATTGCAACACATTTGGTAAGGCAGATCCAGTATTGCCCTATCATGAGTGGGCTCACTGACTGATTGCCTAAGGAACAGCCCCTGTGAAGAGTCTAGGATGTCTCTACTTCTAGCTGAAGCTGCTGATGAGAGGCTCCAGTCCACATCTGGCAGGTTAAAGTCGCCAACCAGTAGCACCTCCCCCTTTTCTGCCATCTTGACAATGGCTTCCACAAGTACTTTATCTAGTCCTTCCCCCTGTACTGGATGTCTGTAGATCACTCCAGTGTGAATAGTGGCTCCATTTCCTGTCTCCAAGGTGACCCACAGTATGCCTTCCTCTGTATTCCCTGTATCTCATTGCTTTTATGCTTTACCTCAATAAAGCATCACACTACCTCCTTCCCTTTGTGTCTGGTTCTTCCTGAATAGAGTATAGCTTAGTATGGTCATGTCCCAGTCACTATTTTTAGTATACCATGACTTTGCAATGGCCACAATATCCAAGAGACTCATTAGAGAGTTGTAAGGAAGCTAGACAGCTTTGAGATGTGGCCTAAGATGGTACACTGGGTGAGAAATTGGCTAAAGTATACACAACAAAGGGTGGTGGTAGACAGAGTTTACTCAGGCAAAGGAAGGGTGGCAAGTAGGGTGCCTTAGGGCTCAGAACTGGGACTGGTCCTTTTTAATACCTTTAAAAGTGATATTGCAGATCAGCTGGTAAAAAAGGTCTACCTCATTGCAGATGACACCAAAATCTGCAATAGGGTGGACACTTCAAAGGGGTGGAATGAATGTGCAGAGACCTGAGAAAATGTGAGAAGTAGTCAAGGGTATGGCAGCTGGATTTTAATGTGAAAATGTGCAAAATCATGCAAATACAACATAGAAACCCAGAGGCAGAGTATAAAATGGGAGATGTAGTGGTGACCAAACAAGAAAGAGACCTGGGGTTAATCATATCTGATGACATAAAGGTGGTCAGGCAGTGCAAAAAGGTAGTTGGTAGGGCCAGTGAGATGATATGGTACACAGGGAAGGGAATCACCAGCAGAAGGAGGAAGGTGGTGATGCACCTATATAGACTGCTGGTGAGACCCCACTTAGATTGCTGTGTCCGGTTCTAGAGACCACATGTCTGGAAGGATATAGACAGAGTGGAGGCTGTCCAGAGGAGGGCAACTAAAATGATGCAGGGTCAGACAACCTAAGTGGAGAGACTAAAGAAACTCAATATGTATACCCTGGAAGAGAGGATGGTGAGGGAGGGATATGATAGACACCTTTAAATGCCTTAAAGGAATAAATAAGGTACAGGAGGCGAGTATTTTCAAAATAACAAGGATGCATGCAATGAAGTTTGTGGGGGTATGTTCAGGAGAGATGTGAGGAAGTACTTCTTCACAGAAAGAGTGGTGGATTCCTGGAGCAGTCATCCAGCACAGGTGTTGGGGGTGAAAGCAGCAGTAAGGTTCAAGTGAGCATGGGATAGACATAAGGGAATATTAATCGGAAGTAAGGGAGGAGGGAGAGAGTGCTGGAGATCAAGAAGGGTATGTGGTGACACTGTAGGAATGGAAAATGATGGGCAAACTGGTTGGCTCAAGCAGTCCATATCTGTTGTCAAATTCTATGTTTCTAAGTCAGGAAGCTCACAAAAAGTAGGCAAACATGAAAAATGAGACGGGAACAGGGGCAAATCAAGGGCAGAAGCCGTATCCCAATGAGGGAGGATTACAATAATAAACCTCACTGACCAAACAAACAAGGAAAAGTACTGAGCAGAGGATTATCTTTCATACTCACCCCCATAGATGCTGTTAAAGTAAAAGTGAACTTTGTCAGGTTCTTAGGTAATCTAATACTAGGGTGGTCCAATGATACTGAAAAAAAGACTAAAACTAATTCTGCAGATACGGGGTTACACCAAAATGCCAGTCCCGGAGTAAAGAATCAATCACATCGTGAGCCACAGAACAATATACCATGTACCAACATGACAATTGCATTTTAGAAAGATTAAGCCTGGATAGGGGAAATAAGTCCACAGCTATCACTACATTTAACAAGTTCTAGTCAGTGCCAATGTGGTTGGAAAATTTGATGGGGCAACAGTTCGCACATTATTTTATTTTTGTATCACGTCACTATTTTATGTTACTTTTGTTTTCTCTGCACTGGTGTCCCTCTTCTTCTACACTTCTGTGTTACCTTCATTGCCCCTTGCACCTCGGCTGCAGCCTTCAAGATTTTTTTGTAGTCCTTAACCATATTCAGCAACCACTCATCTGTGGTGGTACAGTAAAAGAAAATGGGTTACGATCTGTTTATGTCCTGTTTAATAAAATAAATATGCTGATATGCTAAGATTCATTAGATAAGGTGTGATATAAGGTACAGCAGGAAGCAGTGTGGGAGAATGATCTTTGAAAAAACAGAAAGTCATGAAAGATGCATAATGGGACAGATCAGGAGGACCTGCAAGAAGGGTAGTGTGGTGATTGTGGGGGACTTCAACATGCCAGGAGTGGACTGGAGCACCCTAACAACCAGGAACAAAAGGGAGCAGGTACTGCTGGATGCCTTCCAGGACAGCTTCCTGCTGCAAATGGTCAGTGTACCAACCAGGTTAGGGAATACCCTTGACCTTGTGCTGGCAAATGGGGACTTTGTGAGAGAACTTACAGTGGAGGAACCGCTGTCAGGGAGTGACCACCGCTCAGTATGGCTCACATTGGATATGGGCAAGGAAGGAGTGGAATCTGGCACAATAGTGCTGGACTTCAGGAGGGCCAACTTTGGGAGGATGGGGGAAGTGGTAAAAGGGCACCTGGCCAGAATTCAATCTAGTATGGATACTAACCAGAGATGGGAGCTCATAAAGCTTGGGATAGTGGAGGCAACCAAAACCTGCTGCAAAGCCCAGAGCAAGAAGGCAAAGGCTAAGAAACCGATCTGGTTGAGCAAGGAGGTCATGGAAAAGGTAAGGAGGAAAAGAGCTGCCTTTAGGAAGGACAAGAAAACAGGAGGGGGAGGACAGGAGGAGTACTTGACAGAATCGAAGGAGGTGACAAAGGCAGTAAGGTGAGCCAAAGCATCTACGGAACTCAGGCTGGCACAAGGCATTAAGAAGGGGGGGAAGGACTTCTTTAAGTACATCAGAGAGAAAAGGAGCTGTAAGGACCACATAGTAAGGATTAGGAAGGAGGGGGGTTGGGTGGAAGCAGGGTACGATAAGGCGGAAGCACTAAATGAGTACTTCTGCTCAGTATTTACTAAAGAGAAGAGGGGGTGACACCCAAGGTGGGAGAAAAGACTGAAGCAGGGGAAGTGGTGACAGATGGGAAATCATGGAGAGCAGAGTTCGAGAGGTTTGAAGGCACTGAGGGTGGACAAAGGTGCCAGGCCCAGATGGCATCACCCCCAGGGTACTGAAGGAGCTGGCAGAGGTCTTGCAGGACGCTGTGAACCTATTTAATGCCTCACTACATTTGGGGTGTGTACCTCAGGACTGGAGGATGGCTCATGTGGTGCCCTCCACAAGAGAGTGGCCCAAGGATGAACCGGGAAACTACAGACCAGTGAGCCTCACATCCATTGTGGGTAAGCTAATGGAGACTATCCTGAAGGAGAGGCTGGTGGCCCTCCCTAGACGCAAAGAACTACAGGACAGCAGACAGCATGGCTTCACGTGGCAGATCCTGCCAAACCAACCTGGTCGAGTTCTATGACTGGGTAACTAGGCAACTGGACAGGGGCCATGCAGTGGATGTCCTGTATCTGGACTTCAGTAAGGCATTCGACTCAGTGCCACATGGAAGGCTGGGAAGGAAGTTAGTAGGCACAGAGGTGGGTGCAAAGCTGGTGAGATGGGTAGGAAACTGGCTGCAGGGAAGGCAACAGAGGGTGGTGGTGGGTGGGGAGCTCTCACACCCAAGGGCAGTGACGAGCGGTGTTCCATAGAGCTCGGTGTTGGGACCAGTGTTGTTTGGGATATTCATTGCAGACATATCATGGGACATCAAGAGCAAGATCAGTCTGTTTGCTGATGATACAAAGGTAGGCACAGTGGTGGATGACCTAGGGGGATGGCAGAGGTTGCAGGATGATCTGGCAAAGCTTGAAACCTGGTCAGACACCTGGCAACTGGGCTTTAATGCCAAAAAGTGCAAGGTGCTGCATTTTGGGATGAAGAACCCAAGGAGGAGTTACCAGCTAGGGGGAGTGCAGCTAGCCCAGACAGAGGAGGAGGAGAAGGATCTGGGTGTGCTCATTACAGGGTCAATGAACAACTCGCAAATGTAGGAAGGCAGCTGCAAGGCCAACAAAATGCTTGGTTGTATTGCAAGGGTATATCCTCGGGAGGGAGGAGGTGATTCTGCCACTGTATAGGTCATTAGTTAGACACACTGGAGTACTGCGTGAGTACTGGCATCCATATCTGAAGAGGGACATTAAGTTACTGGAGGGGTGCAGCGCAGAGCGACAAAGATGATCAAGGGGCTGGGGACTTATCATATGAGAGGAGGTTGAAGGAGTTGAACATGTACTCACTGGAGGAGAGGAGAGACAGGGTAACATGATTGAAACCTTTAAATACATGAAAGGAATAAACAAGACGGGTACAGAGGGGCTGTTCAAAGTAAGGGAGGGGAAGGCTACCAGGGGCCATGAGTGATATGAGACTGGAGCAAGGAAGGTTCAGGAGGGAGATGAGGAGACACTTTTTTTACAGAGAGGGTGGTGGCTGGGTGGAATGCGTTACCTGCTGAAATGGTATGCAGTAGAACAGTGGACTGCTTCAAATGAGGATGGGACAGGACAAGGGGGAGGGTTAATGAAGGGGAAGGGTGGAAGGGAGGGCAGCTGCAGAATAAGGGGTGCTAGCTGCACATTCAAGCAGACTTGATAGACCTCTAGGCCTTTATCTGCTGGCAAATTTCGTATGTTCGTATAACAATCTATAGAAAAACTGATGCTTCTCATTCAGATTACAATATGTTAGCAGAAGAATGGTATGATGTTGGGTGGTGAGGCCGATGTGAGGTACAGCAGGCTGTGGAAGGGAGTTATCTGCAATACCATGGCTCAGGTAAAATGAATGCATATGCATGCAAACATAGAGTAACAGATTCAATTCTCACCACCGCTGTTCAATGTATGAGCCTATGAAACAGTAATAACTGGTGAAAACAAGACCCCACAGCTGAGCTATCCAAATCTAATTGCAAAAGGGTATAGTGAGTGGTAAAGGACCTGCAGGATCAACTGTATGATATCTCATGCCATCTCCGCAAGCTGCCTGATATCACAGCACACAAATAGAGGAGCAGTCTAGTTCAGTCTTTTGTTTTTTCATGAACTCTTTTTTTCCCTCCCAGTCATCGGTTACCGAGGCATCTTTTGGATGAAGACCCACTCGCTCTTGCTTCTGCCACCCACCTGAACCTTAACCTCAACTGAGGAATCGAGAGCTAGGTCCCCTCCCTGCCACTGCCTCATGGGAGGAGCAGGGACCAAGGAGAGTCAAGCTGGGCCAGGGCCAGCATTGGGCATACTCAAGCCT
Organism: Neoceratodus forsteri; assembly: GCA_016271365.2. NCBI lineage: Eukaryota > Metazoa > Chordata > Ceratodontiformes > Ceratodontidae > Neoceratodus > Neoceratodus forsteri. The sequence goes on along the minus strand of JADMNL010000022.1, from coordinate 164,496,651 downwards.
CTTTGTCACCTCCCCAGTAGCCAGGGTTTTCCTCCTTATGTTTTCAGCTGGAGCACGGATGTGCAATGATGTCTGCACATGTAGTGCTGACATCCACCGCTGCTCCACCTCAACAGCACCACTCCTTGTAGTGCCCCCGAGCTCCACCAGGGGCCACTGCAAAATGAGTATAATCCTGCAATCCACTTCAGGAGAGGAGAGCAGTCCTCCAGATGCTCAGTCATCTCCCTCCCCTGCTGATCCCTGGCTTCCCAAGTTCGTTCCTGAACCTGGGTCACCAGCATGGGGCAAGATGTGGTGTCCAGTGCCTCAACCCTTAGTGCCACTGGGCCGGCTAGTCCAGTTCAGTCTGCATGTTCATAAGACACAGTCAGAACACAAACATGTTTATCTTATGAGTGAAACTGTCATTGATGCAGTGAATTTTATGGAATACCATAAAACTTCTATCCTAATTTAATTGGTATGTTTTTAGATATGTACTTTGTTCAAGTTTTATGGTCATTATCACAATCATTTGTTTATTTAAACGAGCATTCCTCCTAAATTCAATAGGCAAGGTGCACAGTAAGCAACTTTTACGGAGTGCTACAACTTTCTCCCTATCCCTAACTTCATCACAGAGACTGAACTATTTTATCCCCTCATAATGTGCTGCTTAAAACATCCTCTCTGGAGTAAAACCCTTGGCTCTTTGGTTACAATGCTGCAAATTCTAAAATCAGGAATAAACTATTGACTAGAGAGTTATAAGTCCAGATACAGCAGTCATGATACCTGGATACACCCTATTCAGGCATGACAGGGTTACTAAAAGAGGGTGTTGTTGTGCCATTTTCATCCAGAACACAATTAAGGATCTGCCCTTCCTCTTCCCAACTTATGCAGTGCTGCACAAATTCTCCACATAAAAATTCTGTTGGGGCACAAAACAAGGCACTTACTTTTTTCTAAGTGTACATCCCACCTAGAAAGCAATCCACAGTGTCTGACAAGGTCATGAAGCTTATAAGAAGTCAATATCTTGATTCTGAAACTATCTAAACTTGGGCGAGTTCAATGTAAATTGGATCACACCTTGTGTTGGCTCCTATAAGGACACAGTCTGTGCACTTCATATAACTCAACTCTTAGAATCACCTACCAGAACTAATTATTAATCAGGAATAAGCACCCTGCTGGACTGGGTCCTCATAAATCACCCGGGGCCTATCTCCAATGTTATCATCCACCCAGATTCTCTAAGTGACCACTCCTCGATCACTTGCAACTGGACTAATAAATTTAACAAGCTTCCCCTCAGACAGTTTTCTGCAGAACGTTAAAGAGGGGTCACCTTGAGTACCTCACACAACAACTTTGCAGCATTGACTGGAGCTTTCTTGATACGACGATGGATATAAACACAGCACTTGAGCACTTCATCAATCTATTCAGTGTGGCCTGTGATACCCATGCACCTGTAAAGAAGACCAAGATCAAGGGTATCAACAACCTTGGATTACACCTGATCTTATTGGCTGCATGAAAATTAGGGACCACTTATGGTTCAGAGCAAAGAATTCTGGCAAGCAAGCTGACCTACAGGAATACAGAAGATCAAGAAATGACTCAACCAGTGCCATCCTCTCTGCTAAAAACAACCACTTTAGGGAGGCATTAAAAAACTCATGGGGCAGCAACAAGAACTTTTGGAACAATTTATAGGATGTCACAGGGAAAGACCATAGGGTGGACCCAAGTATGCTTAACATTAATGGTATTTCTACTCTTGACCCGTTGACCATTGCTGATACATTTAACAAAGCATTTATTGATCTGAGTAGTGTCCTTCCACACAACTTCTTTGAGGAATCCAGGCCCATCAGTGGCCAAAGTCCAGAACATAAACAATCATTCCCTCTGCCTTTCTATTTCAAAGCAGTTCCCCTTAATCTAGCTGGAAAATATATTCGCAAGGTACTTGGAAAATCAAGGAAAAGCGGGGACTTCCTTGATCTCAAAACTGTCACCTTCACACTCGAAGAGATTTTAGTTCCCCTTACTAAACTGCTGAACTTGTCACTATGATTGGCTCATTTTCTCCATGTTTGAAAGTCAGCCTTGGTAATGCCTGTGCATAAGAGAGGTGACTGGGCACTGCATGACAACTATAGGCCAATTTCTATCCTCCCCCCTCCGTCCAAAAAGCACTGGAGTGTATCGTTGCAGATCAGCTGGTGGAATACCTTGATCAATTCAGGATCCAATGCCTGGAATAGCATGGATTTCGAAAAGGATACAGCACCACCACCACTGCTTTGATGGAATTCACCAGTTTCATACAGAACTCACTTGACCAGGGTAGCCTCATTGGCACAGCCTTTCTTGACTTTACTAAGGCTTTTGACACCATCAGTCACTCACTACTACTACTACAGCAGCGTATTTCTATACGTCTTTCTAACGATGCTACAAACTGGTTCAAAAGCTACTTGTCTGATTGCTCCCAGCAGGTGAAGATCGAAAATACTACATCTGAATGTCTACCAGTTTGCTGTGGGGTGCCTCAGGGACCAATACTTGGACTCCTTCTCTTTAGCATTTTTCTAAATGACCTACTTCACTCCTGTAATCAACAGATCCTTCTGTATACAGATGATGCTGTCATCTACATTACCCATCGTGACCCTCCTCACCTCAAAATTCAACTGCAACTTGCTTTTGAGCAAGTCGAGGACTGGTTTGGAGCACACAAACTGGTGTTGAACTACAAAAAAACAAAGGTGATGCTGTTTGGTGGTGCTAGAAGTAAGCACAAATCCCACCCTCTAAGTATCAGTAACTGTATAGGAGTGCCACTTGAACAAGTTGATCATTTCAGATACCTGGGGGTGACAGTGGACTGCTCCCTATCCTACACTAAGCACATAGAGAATGTGGCCAGAATAGTCAACATCAGAATAGGGCTCCTACACAGACACAAGCAATGCCTGACACCTGAAGCCCTATAAACCACAATCAATAGCTCAATCATTTCCATTATTGATTACGGTCTGGTCATTTACAGCTCTGCACCTGCTCCCTTCCTCCTTCCGCATGAAAGCAGTGGCACTCAACAAAGCCTGCAGGCTGTTCACTGTTTCACCCCGACTCTTTGACTGGGTGACCAAAGTAGTAGATCAGGGAGGGGCTGTGGACATGGCCTACCTAGACTTCAGCAAGGCATTTGACACAGTCCCACACAAAAGATTAATATACAAGTTAGCCAGCCTGGGAGTGGGTCCCAAGATGACAGCCTGGGTAAAGAATTGGCTGGAGAATAGGACACAGAGAGTAATAGTAAATGGAGTCCACTCAGAAGAAAGGAGGGTTACTAGTGGGGTTCAGTATTAGGACCGGTCCTCTTCAATGTTTTCATAAGCGATATTGCAGAGGGACTGGAAGGAAAAGTATGTCTCTTTGCAGATGACACAAAGATCTGCAACAGAGTTGATGCACAAGGTGGGGTGGAAAGGATGAGAAGGGACTTGGCAAGGTTAGAGGAATGGTCAAATGTATGGCAGCTTAGATTCAATGCTAAAGTGCAAAGTAATGCACCTGGGAAACAAAAACCAGGGAAGAGTACACAATGGGGGTGAGATACTAACAACAACAAAAATGGAAAGGACCTGGGGTAGTCATATCAGATGACCTAAAGGTGGGCAAGCAATGTGAGAGGGCAGCAAGGAGGGCTGGGGGATACTGGGATGCATAAGGAGGCATCACCAGCAGAAAACAGGAAGTTATTATCCCTCTGTACAGACAGTTAGTGAGACCCCATCTGGAGTACTGAGTGCAGTTCTGGAGACCCAATCTCTGCAAGGATATAGACAGGATGGAGGCTGTCCAGAGGAGGGCAACTAAAATGGTGCAGGGCCTGCACTGGAAGACATATGAAGAGAGACTTAAGGAGCTGAATATATATAGCCTCGAGGAAAGGAGAGAGAGGGGGGACATGATAGAAACTTTCAAGTATCTCAAGGAATCAACAAAGTCCAAGAGGTAGCATCTTTCAAAAAGGGTGTACAAGAACAAGGAGCACAATGTGAAGATAGAAGGGGCAGCTCAGAGGTAATTTAAGGAAGTATTTTTTCACAGAGAGGGTTGTGGATGGATGGAATGGCCTTCCGGAGGAGGTTGTGGAGTCAAAAACAGTGGTGGAATTCAAGCATACATGGGACAGTCATAAGGCAATTCTAGGGGGTTGGGGTAGGAAGAAGTAGGCTGCTGGTTAACTAAGATCTGCAGCTTATCCAATAGGTAAGGAAATGGGCAGACTGGGTGGGCCAAGCGGTCCTTATCTGCCGTCAAAATCTATGTTTCTATGTTTCTATGACTCAAGCACACCTGCAAACTTTATGAGCAATCTGGATGACTACAACTTAACAACAGAATTTGCTATCAAACCTGCCTGTTAGCCAAAAAAACACATCTTGGACTGGTACCACCTGGAGTTGCAAACCTTCTAAGCTTATACTCAGGCTTGTAACACACCATAAATTCCATCCACCAATTTCTCACTGTAACAAGATGCAAAACTACCCAAGTGCAGAGGTTTTACTCATATCGGGCTCCCCTCTGGTTCAACAACCTCGGAACAGAATTTACCACCATATCAAGATTGGGCCCTTTCAAAAACCAACTATGAAAACATCTGCTGGAGAACAGTAGCTGTGACTGCACCCAATAAAGGTGCTCTGTTTTCCTTGATTCTGGCCTGCTCTCTCTCCCAAGATACCGCTCTGCCACTCTCCACTTACCTCTTTCTAGGGTCCTATTCCCTCCTGGAGTTCCCTCTTCCCCTTACTAAATCTCTTGTCCCCTCCCCCTCTTTTTTCACCCTGGCTTTAGACTGCCTCCTGTCCCCACTCACCCACCCCCACCCCCAGTGTGCTTAATTTGTCTCTTACTTGCTGTGCAATTTTCCCTCATTTTTGTTCTGACAAAGCCACCATAGGCTGCTCCTGTTCTTACAATTCAACAGGCTTCACCTAAATAATTGTTAAATGTGTTTTAAAAAATTCTCTCTTTTACTGTATCATACTTAAATGAATGCTTAAATTTTGTTATTGTATAATCTGTTTAGCTAGAGACTCTTGTTATGTTCCCATTGTATGTTTTCCCACCCTTCCATGGAACCTTTGTACATAAGCGATTTCCTGCTCAAAGGTAATGTAATCCAAGATTGAAATTAATAAAAATAAATAAAAAAAGTCCTCTTGTGAAAGTGAGAGGTCAGGGCATTTAATGGTACAAAGTACAACTGTACCACATTCATTTAAACAGTTAGTCCATCTGCCCTCCCCGAGTCCTGCTCATCTACAGTACTGCAACCTTTATTGAGGATGAAGACAATAATGAAAACTTGCTACAAAATGAATGGTACTCATTCATTTTCACTGTAATAAATTGTAATAAAACCTTTCTTTATTTCATAGCAAAATGTTTGCTTTTTAAATATTCTTGTGAAATCCCAAATGGCGGTGGAGGAATTGGAGAACAGCAGCGTGACATGCCCTTTGTAGTGAGTCCTCAAACTGACATACTTAAAAACAAGCATTTGTCAATGCCGAATGTTCGCTTGCAGGTATTTGCAGTGGTGTGTGGCATGTATGGTGTTTTACCCTAATGCCCTGTGCGATTGCTGGTATTTGCACAATAAATTGTCAGCATGACCTTTTTGTTACCCCCATTGTGCGCTACATAGGCGGAAACACGTTTTGGGCAGGATGTGAAAAATGACAGCTGTACTACTCATAAGGAAGTGTGGTAAAATGGCAATCTTGAAAATCTGGAGTGGAAATATTGAAAATTCACAAAGCTAGGAGGCGTGCGTAACTTGGCTATGCAATGCACGCTTGTAAAACAGTCATTGTTAGAATTTTTCACCAAATTGTCAACATTGGCATTTTAAAACCTCTGCTAATGAACAGCGTCACTGTGATTGTCTTACTGTGTGCCATACATTGATTTTGCACACGAGTGCGCCATTGTGCACTGCGAGGCGAAACACGCTTTGGGCAGGATGTGAAAATGACAGCTGTACTGCTCATAAGGAGGTGTGGTAAAATGGCAATGTTGAAAATGTGGAGTGAAAATATTGAAAATTCGCAAACTTACGAGTGTGTGTAGGAACTGCACAACACACGCTCGTAAAACAGTTATTTTTAGGAATGTGTTCACCAAATTTTCAACATAGCCATTTTAAGATGTCTGCTCATGAACAATGACACTGTGATTTTCTTAATGTGTCCCATACACTGAGTTCACACAGCGACTGTGCCATTGTGCGCTACATGGGCGGAAACATGTTTTGGGCAAGATATAAAAAATGACAGCTGTAGTGCTCATAAGGAGGTGTGGTAAAATGGCAATGTTGAAAATGTGGAGTGAAAATATTGAAAATTCACAAACTTACGAGCGTGCATAGGAACTGCACAATGAACACTCGTAAAACAGTCATTTCTAGGAATTTTGTCACCAAATTTTCAACACAGCCATTTTAAGACCTCTGCTCATGAACAGTGTCACTGTGATTTTCTTAATGAGTCCCATATATTAAGTTCGCACACGGACTGCGCCATTGTGTGCTACATGGGTGGAAACACGTTTTGGGCAGGATGTGAAAAATGACAGCTGTACTGCTCATGAGGAGGTGTGGTAAAATAGCAATGGTGAAAATGTGGAGTGAAAATATTGAAAATTCGCAAACTTACAAGCGTGCATAGGAACTGCTCAACGCACACTGGTAAAACAGTCATTTTTAGGAATTTTTTCACCAAATTTTCAACACAGCCATTTTAAGACCTCTGCTCATGATCAGTGTCACTGTGATTTTCTTAATGTGTCCCATACATTAATTTCACACACCGACTGCGCCATTGTGCGCTACATGGGCCGAAACACGTTTTGGGCAGGATGTGAAAAATGACAGCTATACTGCTCAGGAGGTGTGTAAATGCCAATGTTGAAAATCTGAGTGGAAATATTGCACCGTAAACCTATGCGGCAGGTGAAGTGTGCAACACACGTCAGAACAGTCATTTTTAGGAATTTTGCACCAAATTTTCAGCACAGCCATTTTAAGACCTCTGCTCATGATCAGTGTCACTGTGATTTTCTTAATTTGTCCCATACATTGAGTTCGCAGACCAACTGCGCCATTGCACACTACATGGGCAGAAACACATTTTGGGCAGGATGTGAAAAATGACAGCTGTACTGCTCATGAGGAGGTGTGGTAAAATGGCAATGTTGAAAATCTGGAGTGCAAATATTGAAAATTCGCAAATGTACGAGTGTGCGTAGGAACTGCGTAAAGCACACTTGTAAAACAGTCATTTTTAGGAATTTTTTCACCAAATTTTCAACATAGCCATTTTAAGACCTCTGCTCATGAACAGTGTCACTGAGATTTTCTTAATGTGTTCCATGCATTGATTTCGCACACCAACTGCGCCATTGTGCGCTACATGGGCAGAAACACGTTTTGGGTGAGATGTGAAAAATGACAGCTGTACAACTCATAAGAAGGTATGATAAAATGGCAATGTTGAAAATCTGGAGTGAAAATATTCAAAATTCGCAAACTTACGAGCCTGCATAGGAACTGCGCAATGCATGCTCGTAAAACAGTCATTTTTTGGAATTTTTGCACAAATATTCCAACATGGGGTTTGGACTCTTCTCAGATATAACACTGTCATGGCATTATTCGCCTGAAGGGTGATTTTGCCAGTGACCGCGCAGTGCCTGTGAAATCACCCTTCGGGCCCTATAACGCTGACAGTGACATCATTCATGAGAAGGGGTCCCAAAACCCCATGTTGAAAATTTGGTGCAAAATTCCAAAATGACAGATATGCAATAAAGTTGAAACTCCCTATCTAGCCCATTATACAGTTTACGGCATTTCCTCAGTTCGAGTCGGCTTTGAAGAGTGCAGACATGTTTCCGATCCACTGAAGATCGTCGTACAGAGTCTGGAGGTAAGTATGGGGTGGGGGTGTGGGAGGCAGGTGCGAGTGGGTGGGTGCGGGTTGTGGGAGGGAGTGGAGGCGCACTGTGGGACGTATTTTCTTTACAGGAAAAACAAACGACGGGACGTTTGCCACGCTGGGTGGGATCCCAGTGTGGCAGAAGATGGGGGGGGCCGAGGAGCAGACGTGGGATTGGGCACCCCGCCGGCAACCACGGGGGCCGACCAACCGACGGGATTAGCGCCCCATCGGCAAAACACAGCGGAGGTTTTCCACGCTGGGTGGGGCTCAGCATGGCAGCAGGATGGCTTTGGGGGCCTCGAGCCGATGGGGATTGGCACCCCGTCGGCAAACAAAGTTTAAGCTTTTGGGGGCGGCGTGGCGGCTGGGGGCCTGACGGTGGTTCTCTATGGCAGCGGTGTTCTGCTTTGAAGCAGAGGAACACCGCTGTCATCTAAACTCCTGCACGATTGGTGCAGGATCGCCACGCCTGCTCAAGGGAGCAGTGCATTGGATGGGAGAGGCACACATTCAATGTGTGCTACTCTCCCAAAATGTTCCTTGCGCATGCGCGCAAGTGAACGTAAAAAGGACCATTTCAGTTTCTTTTGTTAGTTTTCACTATTTATTTTTAAGTTTCTTCAACATTTGCTTTTAATAAACAATGGACACTGTGCCATCACATAAATTATTATGCACAGCCCAGGGCAGTTATAGAACACTTTTACAATTTACTGCAACAGTTGCTAAGTGCAAATAACTTACAAAAGTAAATAAATAAATACATACATACATTCATACATACATACATAAAAGTGTAATGAATATATGCCCAAATGCTGAGATTGTAACATGCAGTATAATACCTAATTAAATGTTCATTTGAAGTCATAAATTCAAAAACAGCCAGCACACACTTCTGACACTTGCATATAGCATACAGTGAAGTAAAGGTAATGGGTAAAGGAATATTGACTTATTATTGTTATTATTTTTAAAAGTCTTGCAAAAATAGATAATAGAAAATGTTCAGGTCAGTTTTCTAGTCAGTATCTGATCAGATGGAGAAAGAATGGTAAAATGAATTTAGGAAATATGGAGCAAGTGAGCTTTCTCCACTGTTCAAAGTACACATACCTGCTCGTGCAGTTCTTCATTCATGCAGTAGATGGCACAAACAGACACTTGCGTTCCATTCACAAACCTCTATTGACATAATTATGTCACAGCAGTTCAGGCTCAGTCTCTTGCTAAACCAATGTTTTACTCAATACAAACCCTGAGTACACTGAGCCAAAGTAAGATAAATAAATACTTTATTTTTTATTGTAAATCACAGACTATGAGGCTCTGCATTAAAAAATTGCACTAGAAGCTACACAAACACTCTACAACACTATACAACAGTATATTTGCCAATGATCTTTAAGGGACATTGAGGACATTCCTATTGTGAAAGTTTCCAATTTCCTAAAGTAAGACTCACACTCAGGGTCTTGGTATTAATACTTAAAAATGTAATGATTATTATAAGTCTAATTATTTATTCATGAGGTAAAGAAGCTCACTAATTGGCTGCTGTGCTGGTCTGAAATTGCTTAGAAATGCCTGGCATGGCAGACACAGTGCTAATCGCAGTGCTGACAGCAGTGGTTAAAGATGAAAATTACCAAGTTAGGAAGGTTCCCGACAAAACAGTAAGTCTGCAACCCTTCTGTGTAAAAAATATTTTGCCTCCCTGAAAACGGTGACCTCCAAGTATTGTGATCAGTATGGAAGGACACCACACGGCAGCCTTTTGGCACTGCACCACACGGCAGCCCTTTGGTGCCGCACCACACGCTGCCAGAGAACTTAAAAAATAGCAAAAAAAAAACTGCTCCCCAAAAGATCATAACCACAATTAGATTTATAATTGCAATAATTACCTTAGAGCAGGTCATTTCCTGTTGATTAATGACCGGCTGGATAGGGTTGGCCCACGACTGCGCCTCGGGCCACCTTCCCCCCCAGCCAGTCCTTAATCTCTAGGAAATGACCAGTTCTTCAGTCATTATTGCTTAATTAATGCAAATCTGATCAATGCATTTGCAGTTTCACATACAGTAGTTTTCCTGTGTGCTAAGAATAAATTAACAATGATTCCAAGTAATCATGCAAAATTTTCATCACCATGCTCTGTCAAAACGCATACACATATGCCAAAGTGTTCCAGGTTGGCAGTATTGACATGTTGCACACAAGACTCTCGCCTCATGAAGCATGTGAAGTACCTTTTTCAGTAATTGTAACCCAGTCAGAGAGGAGAACCATGGTACCTCTTATTGTGCATACAGATGATGCCTCGCACAGTAAGCTCAGCTTTCTCATTCCACTACCTCATGCTGTCAACTGCCGCTTGCTTGTAACCATTCAGCTCTGCATTTGACTGCCTCTGAAATGCCAGTGGGTTTTGAAAATACTTAAGAAATTATTTTTAAATGCCTCCCTAAATTTATTTTTTTATGTAAAAGAAACTAGCTAAAATGTCCTATTTTAACCTACATTTTATATCTTAAACTAGATCTACTGCCCCTGATCGGGCTCCCAGAGAGTGGCTATAGCTAATCCTGCCAGCAGCAGGCACCTCCATCCTCCAGCCAACCAGGACACCTTCAAAGCTGATTAAGAGTCCCAGCTGCTCTGGGGAAGCACTGCGCGGCTCTGATAGGCCACCACCTGCTGCCACCCTCCTTTAATTGGACTCCTGCTTTCCGCTCAGCCACTGATAGCCCTGCCTTTTCTCTATTGGATTTTCAGTCTCTGGGCTTCGGTGCCCACTGCTTTGCATTGACTTTTGCCAAAAATGTGCGTCCTCGCCCGGCCCCGCATCCCCACCTCCTACCTTTATTAAATAGGCTTTGGCTCGACCCAATCGACCTTGGTACCCACCCTGCTTGAACCTTATTGGGCTCACTTACTTGGGACCCCTCCCCCATAGCTCCCTCTTCCTTTCCTTGCTTCACCTCCATGGGCTGGCTCTTGCCCTACAGACCCTCTCAGTTATCTTTACACATCCTCTAAGCACTACGGCTCTGCCCATTCTGCCTCTTCGTCGCATTCTCTCTTGCTCCCTGGTACCACTGTTCTCCTGCCTTGAGCTAGACACGCCTGTCTTCCTCTAAGCTACAGGATTGACCTTATCTACACCCATTCTGGTACCCTTCCAACTGAGCTTGTCTGTACTCCCCATTCTCCTCTGGGGATGGTTGGCAACACCCGAAGAACCATAATTTTATTTATTTATTTGTACATTGGTTTACAACCTTTGAGCCAGAGGCTCATTTCCAAAGGTACCTCGTCACATTGAGGACAAATACATAACAGACTTTAGGTTACAGCATATGGGTAACACAGTTAGCAAGCATACGCGATTACAACAGTTAAAGAGATAAGCCAGTTTAGTTATAATGGCACATGCTTGCACGATGGTAAGAGCAAGAAGACAGGAATAATAGCAGTTCAGTCAGCAATGGGTGAGGATTAAAAGAGGTGTGGTGTGGATGCCGCCCAGTGGGCATTGTCAAAGGCACAGAGAGCTATGCCTCAGTTATAGACAGGTGGTGATAGGGTGGTATATGTTTGCCTGTTCCCATTCTCAGTACTGGCTCATATTACTTCACTTTGGGACCTAAGACAGAATCACTGCAATAGATTGGGCATGAAATGGGTAAACAAATCTACCTTAAAACAATTAAGATGGTACATTCTGAAGCCTCTGCTACTCCTACTGCTGCTATCTAGGAATGTTCACCCAAATCCTGGGCCTAAAATTCTTTGCTCCATCCATCAATTGAGGCACCCTTGTATCTCTCAACTTCTGCAGCCTCCTGCCTAAACTTGATGCCCTGCACATATTCACTAACCAACACAACCCTGATATCCTTGCAATTGTTGAAACCTGGCGATCACCCAAAATTCCAGACACAGCTATTGCCCTGCCAGAGTACAATGTCTTAAGACTTGACAGGAGTACAAAAAGAGGGGAAAGCTGTGCTTTATATCTCAAAGAAACCTTCCTGGGCCACTTCTTACATTTCCCTCTCTCGGATTCTTCTACGCAGATCCTACCTATTAAAATTCTGCTGGGGGCTCACAGCAAAGCATTGACTGTTGCTTCTGTTTACATTCCTCCAAAAGAACAAGGTAAAGGCCACAACTCAGTCTTGGACCTCTTCTGTGCCCAACCCCCTGACTTGGAGTCGATCCGAATGGGTGATTTTAACATCAACTGGCTAGCCACTGACACAGAGGGTCTCAAGGATGCCATCTCAGCAGCCAACCTGGCACAGCTGGTAGTCTCCCCCCACCAGACATAATTATAAAACTGGTGCAAGCCCTCTCCTGGACTGGATACTGACAAGCCATCCCTCCCGCATCTTAGATGTTTCCGTCCTTCCAGACACACTAAGTGACCATTTACCAGTCATCTGTGAATGGTTGAATAAATTCTGCAAGCCCCCCCTCAAATTAATCAACAGTAGAGTCCTCCCACATGGTCAGTTGAAACACCTCAAATCTCACCTCTGACAGCTCTACTAATCTCCTATATTCAACGCTTCTGATGTCAACTCAGCCTTGGATTTTTTCATTAACTCCTTCAATGCTGCCTGTGACAAATATGCCCCTTTCAACAGGCATAAAATCATAGGCCTTTGCAATCCTTCACTCTCTGCTGAACCACTTACGGATCTGAAAGCAAGGGACCTCCTCTGGCTTCGGGCATGGGCCACTGGCAATCAAGCTGATATTCAGAACTACAAACAGCCATGAAACGACTGCATAAATCAATCTGCCAGAAGAAAAATGCATACTGCAGAGATACCCTCAAGGACACCGGGGGTCAGGGAAAATCCTTCTGGGACAATATTAAAGAAGTAACTGGGAAGCAGCCAAAACCCTCATCTACTATGTTGGTCATTGATGGTGGCATAAACATCGACCCTACCACAATTGGAAATACTTTCAATACTGCGTTCTCTGACCTCAGTAGTTTTCTTCCTTTGGACTTCTTCAATGATGACCACCCTCCTTCTCCTACCCCCAGCCCACAACCCCCTCTCTCGAACTGCCCACCATTCTACTTTAAGGAAGTCAGGGCACATGAGGTCTGTAAATAAGTCTCTAATGCAATCGCCAAATCCAGAACTAGTGGGGACTCACTCGACCTCAAGCTGGTGTCCCTCACCCTTGATGAAGTGTTACTTCCACTAGCAAAATTGTTCAACCTCTCCCTTGCCCTCAGCCAGTTCTCCAACAGATGGAAATCAGTCACAGAAACCCTGGTCAACAAAAGTGGGGCCAAGGATCTGCATGTGAACTGCCGGCCTATCTCCATACTCCCCCCCCACCAAGGCCATTGAACATATGGTAACTAACCAGCTAACAGAATACCTGGACAAACACAACATCCTCTGCCCCAACAACATGGTTTCCATACAGGTCACAGTACTTCATCGGCCCTCCTTGAATTCACCGGTGTTATCCACAGCTTATTGGACAACAGCCTCCTAACCGGGTCGGTCTTCATTGACCTGACCAAGGCTTTTGACACTGTACATCATACACTATTAATCACACAACTGCATTATGCTGGGCTCTCACCTGTGTCCAGTGCTTGGTTCAAGAGCTACTTGGAGAACCACTCCCAAAGAGTGAAAATAGCTGATGTTCTCTCACATGCACATCCTATTCACTCAGGAGTTCCTCAAGGCTCCATTCTTGAGCCACTTCTTTTTTAGCCTCTTTCTGAATGACCTTCCACAGTTGTGTCCAACACAAATCCTCCTCTATGCTGACAACGCCGTCATCCTCTTCACTCACGAGGACCCAGGCCACCTTCAAATGAATCCACAGCTTGCCTTCACCTCAATTGAAACTTGGTTTAGTACATATAAATTGGTTCTCAACTACAAAAATAACAGGTCCATGCTCTTCTGCAGCCCGCACAACAAACACAGACTCAATCCCGTCACGATCAGCCTTGGTGCAACCCTCGAACAGGTTCAGTCCTTTAAATATCTAAGTATTACCATTGATTGTAACCTATCATATGCTACGCACATTGACAATATTGCCAAGGCTGCCAACACTCGCATTGGCCTACTCTTCAGGCACAGGCAATGCCTTTACCTCAGATGCCTTAAGGATTGCAGTACAGAGCTCAGTAATCTCAATAATAGACTATGGCCTGATCATCTACAGCTCTGCCTCTGCCACCGCACTCAGGCACGTATCCATTGCACTAAACAAAGCTTGCCATCTCACAACCAGTGCCCATCACCTCATCCACATGTGTGATCTCTACACAGAGGCTGGGTGGCTTCAACTTTCAAACCTCAAGTACCAAACCTGCCTTATGACAAAGAAAATAACACTAGGCCTTGCTCCCCCAGGTGTCCAAACTCTACTCTGCCCAGCACGGACTACTCGCATCACCAGGGCTTTGAATCCCAGCTTCTGCATATCCCACATTTCCACACCACACAAGGGCAAAAGATCCTTTGCACACAGAGCTCCCAGCTGGTTCAATGGTCTCAGCATTGACATCGCCTCAATGACAAAGCTTGGTCCATTCAAATCCAGTCTCCATCACATCCTGTCTGCATCTTGCGCCTGTGACTGTCCTTCCTAATTGTTCTCCCCTCTCCTCTTTGCTCTTTCCACCTAGCACTTAACCCTCTCCCCCCTCAACTCCCTCTCCCATACACCCATCCATTTACCCCTCCTTCCACCCACCTTCTTTACCCCCCTGTAGCACTTTAATTGATATTGACAAGTGCCTATGGCCGCACCCCACTAGGGTGTCTCTCCTCCATACCGTGTCAACCCTGTTACCAAACCTCCTTCTGGCATTTTTGCCACTGTATTGAATGTTTAAAAACTGTATGTAGCTGCTTGTAACCCACTGTTATACTGTTATTTAATGTCTTGTTTGAATTGTACCTCAACCAATGTGGAATCTTTGTAAAAGATCCTTGGCTCAAAAGTACTTGTAATCCTAGATTCAAATAAATAAATAAAAGGTTTCCTATAGGCTTATCAATCTTCAGTATTCCCAGAGAGTTTAGCTTTCCCAAGGTTTATTTTTAACTTGTTTTAACATCTTTAGTTTTGAGGTGAGCCATACTGCTTAATTATTTTTTACCTTTCTTGTTTTGATAAGCATGTGTTTGTCACACACTTGTAACAATTCCTGTGCAAAGTATTCCCAGGCAAAATCCATATCTGGGATTAGCTCAAGGCGATCCCAATTGACCCTTTCAGGATCAGTGACAAAGTTAAAATAATCAACAGTTTTAAATGATCTAAATCTTAATAGTCTATGTGGTTCCCTTATCCTAGTCTGCCCCCTAATACAAAATATAATATTATGATCACTGAAGAGATTGGGGAAATCCCAGAAATATTGTAGTAATGGGGACAATTTGTTAGGCTCAGATCAATCAGAGATGATACTTCTGGTCTATTTACATTAATTTGAGTAGGTTCTGATAATAATTGAATCAGACCTAATCCAAGAGCAATTGTTTTAAATTTCTTTGATTTTTCAGGGTGCAACCAATCAATGTTACAGTTGCCTAAAATTAATAATTAGTGAGAACAGGAGTAGGGAAATAAACCTGCCTGAATAGAGTCCAGGGATTTCATAATAATATGTGGTGGCTCATAACACCCATAAGTGCGCCGGGCCAGCCCTCCACCCCAGCCCCGATGACATTAAAGAACAAAGTCCGCCCATTCCCATTTGCCATAGTGTAGTGCCCCCCCCAGTCCTGATGGCTGTAAAAAATGAAGCCCACCCAATCCCTTTTTCCATAGTGCAGGATCCCCCCCCTCATCACCAATGTCTGTGTTAAGTAATAACTGTCCGATCCCAGACCACATACAGTAAAAAGTATAAACCCATTGGTTGTCCAATGAGTGCATAATTTTAAATGTACACACTCTGTGACAGATCAATTGGTGGCTGGCTGTGGCAGGGTGAGAAGGGGCTGCCAGTCATCAGCACAGGTCAGGATGGGTGCAGAGGCAGGGTTGTGGGCTACTGCCAACAGGGGTGGGGGGGCCCATATACTATCAAAAGGGACCTGTTTTACATATAACTCTTATGGTGATCTGTGCCAGGGATGTGGGTCACTACACTATGAAAAAAAGGGATCAGGCAGTGTTTCTGTTAGACAGACATCAGGGATGGGGAGTGGGGGACCCTACACTATGGAAAAATAGGAATTGGGCAGTTATTCATTAAGGCAGACATCAGGAATGGGGGGCTGGGACTCTGCACTATGGAAAAAGAGAGAGCAGGCAGTTATTCATTAAGACAGACATTGGAGATGGGGAGGGGGGACCCTGCAGTATGGAAAAAGAGGGATTGGGCCATTATTCATTAGGACAGACATCAGGATGGGGTGGACCCTACACTATGGAAAAGAGATTGGGCAGACTTTGTTTTATATAGTCATCAGGGCTGGGGAGGGGGCTACTACACTAGGGCAAGAGGGATTGGGTGAACTTTGTTTTTACAGTCATCAGGGGCGAGGAGAGGGAACCACTACACTATGGAACACAATGAACAGTGCTGCTTCTATCAGTGCAACAGGGATCAGGGCTGGAGAAGGGGAATCTTTACACAATTGCAATGTGATGAGCTTGCATGATTCTTTGCTGATAAGGTGGCTGACATTAGGTTGGAGATCCTTTCAACAAATTCTATGTGAGTTTTGGAGGATCAGGGCCCGGTCGCTGTCCCTCCATTCTCCTGGAGCTCTTTCAACCATCTGGAAGTAGTGGATGTTATGCAGATTGTCCAGGGGATGCACCCTATATGCTGTAGTTTAGACCCGGGTCCGACTTCCCTAATTATGGGTTGTGGTGATCTTATCGGCCCGGTTCTGGCACAGATAGTCTGATGCTCCCTTGACTCTGGTGTCTATCCCTGTTCCTTGAAAGAGCCAGTAGTGACACCGCTGTTGAAGAAAGCTTCTTTGGACCCAGAATCTTTTGCAAACTATAGGCCGATCTTGAACCTCCCCTTTTTGGGGAAAGTGATCGAGAAAGTATTGGCTGCACAACTGGAGAACCATTTGACCATCCATAACATCTATGAACCTCTGCAATCTGATTTCCGGAAGAGGCATAGTACTGAGACTGCGCTGGTTCAGTGCTCAATGATCTCCTGACGGCGAGAGACCAGACAAAATGGTCCATTTTGATACTATTAGATCTGTCATCAGCGTTTGACACAGTTGACCATGGGGTTCTGCTTGAGCATCTGAGATTTATCTGTTGACTCTTTGGATTGGTCTACAGATGCTTTACATAGTACCTAACTGGAAGATCTCAGAGGGTAGTGTCGGGGGTCTTTTCCTCTGATTCGATCCCTCTGTCATGTGGGGTCCCTCAGGGCTCAGTGCTGTCCCCCATGTTGTTTGCAGTGTATATGCTTCCCCTCGGGAGACATTATAAGGTGGTGTGGGCTGAGGTTTCATTGCTATGTCAATGATACCCAGCTCCCGACCAGGAAGGAGCTGTCTCGGTATTTAATAACTGTCTCAAAGAAATCCAAGTGAGGATGAGGCCCAATTGGTTGAGGTTGAACCCAGCAAAGACGGAGGTGATGGTTTTGGATCCAGGTCATTGGATGGGGGGCTGGGGGCAGGCTGTCTACTGGGATTATTCCTAGGTGATGCTGAACTCCAGGCCTCTAAACAGGTGTGAGACCTGGGGGTGTTGTTAGACTCAGGGCTGACACTTCATGCTCAGGTGTCAGCCGTTGTAAAGTCTTCTTTTTACCATCTTAGAAATATCACCAGGATTAATCTCCTTGTTCCGTCCGCAGACCTGCCAACATTGATCCATGCCTTTGTGACCTCACGCCTAGATTACTGCAATTCACTTTACTTTGGGCTGCCAGGGGTTGATATCCATCACTTGCAGCTGGTGCAGAACTCAGCAGCCCAGTTGTTGATGGGGATTTCGAGATCTTCCCATATTTCGCCAGTGCTGCGGGATCTGCACTGGCTGCCAGTTCAGTGGTGGATCTCCTTCAAAGTCGGGTTACTGACATATAAAGCCCTGACTACCTGAAAGAGCTTCTGATTCCTTATCTCCCTGAGAGACCACTCCGCTTGGCCAATGAGGGGTTGCTAGAGATTCCGAGGGTGACTTTAAAATCTGCAGGAGCCAGGGCATTTATGTTCGTGGCCCCGAACCTTTGGAATTCTCTACCCTGTCGGATTAGGGAGTTCATGACTGTGGGGGGATTCAAGCAGGCTTTAAAAATGTTTTTGTGGGATAAAGCTTTTAATGATGGTGTTGGCTGACAAGTATGTATTTTTAACTATGCCGATATTTTGTATTGTTTTGTTTTATATGTTTTAAATTGGTTCTATTGTTATGCACCTTGGTTGTGAAAGGTGCATTATAAATAATGACATTATTATTATTATTATTATTAATCATGTGACTGACTCTGGACTGTGTGGCGCGGTACCACCCTGCCCCGCACATGGTAAGGCTGGGTTTGAAGAACATATCTTTGTACTGGTGCATCCAGCCATGTCTTTGCCAGGGGACAGTTAAATATTGTGATGCAGGGAATATGCATGAGGGATCCCTCATTTGCATGCCTGTATCGCAACATTCCATATGGTGGTGCAGCTGAGTTTGCAGGGCGCATCAGGGTCGTCTGAATATTGCCAACCGCCAATGGTCCTCACAAGTCCTGAGATTCATGGGCGCATATAGATAGATACAAATTTTTATTTTTTAAAAAGAAAATAACTTTTAGAACTGTGAGGCCCTGTTTTACAAAGTTGTCCTTGGATGTGCCGCACATCTTTTTTGAATATGTGAGCCTGTAATTCTAGATTACACATGGGTAAATTAAAGGGCATACACTGATGCATACTCTCATGTTTCCAGTAGTAGCAATATTATCAGGTAACTGTCAACACAAGTAAATTATTACTATCTGCTGAAAGCAATAATGAAACTGCTGTGTAATCACTGGAGTAAGAGAGAGCTGCAATTTAAATTTGTCTTGAATACTGACTATCTTCGAATGCTGACTATCTTCTGTACAAATCTCAAAGGCAAGATGAAAAAAATGTAATTACTGAAATAAAACCACATGGTATCCACCGAGTGTCACTAGTGCTCTATGTAAGTGACAATTTCTGTGCAAAGATTTTGAAAAAAAATCATTGAAGGTTGGGGTTTGGCTAGCAATAGTCTTGTGAACTGAATTCTGAATTCACAGAATACTGAGATATGCGACATGCATGCACTGTATTGTAGCAGGTGCTCAGTGACAGTTCAGTATGAACCAGCCAAGATGGGGTGAGGAGTGGTGTGCTGGTTGCCAACTGGTGGTGCGGGTTAGGGGAGAGTGGCATGGTGGGCACTACATGCCAGGGTGGGGGGGACTGCTAGACTATGAGGGTAAATTAAGTATTAACCTACTAAATAATGGGCATATCAGGGTGGGGAGAGGGATCGCTAGACACTTGGCAATACCAGGCATATTGGGGCAAGGGGAGGGACTGCTACACCACCAAGGTAACTTAGATATTACATTTGACAATACTAGGCATATCAGGGTGGAGGGAGGGACCACTAGACCACCAGAGTAACTTAAATATTACAACTGGCAATACCGGGCATATCAGCACTAGGTGGTGTGTTGGGGGGGCACTAGTCACCTAGAGCCCCACTAGACTGGCACATAGCCACCCCACAGCTTGCAGTAAGCCCTTTCGCTGCACCATTTAGTTGGTGCATGGCCAGGTTTGCCACAAGCCTAGGGAATTTTCCACCATGACCCTGTCAGTTAAAGAATTGGGTGCAGGGTCCCTTGTGCACAGAGCCCAGAGTGTTGGATGGGGGAGTGTTAAAAAGCAACACATGAGCGCAATAAAGGGGGAAGGGGAGCAAGGGAAAACTGAAAGACATTTTAATTGTTTCAGTTTGTAGGCACCCAGTGTCTGAACTGCAAGAAAGATTAGTATAGCTGAAAGCAAGCTTTTTTGTTTCTTTTGCAGAAGTAAAGGAGTTTTCATTTAAACTAAACTGGTGTATGGTATGTGGTCTCTGTGAGTGTTCCCCAAAAATCACACAGGTTTACTACCCTTTTACAGATGTGTACTGCAGGCAGGCAACTCACATTACTTGCTTCAGAATCAAGACCCTGGAATACCCTTCCAACTCTACTCCTTTTACAGTGGAGTACCCAATAAGAACAACCACATTACTGCTCTCACTAGCCTTTTCCTTTGTCCTCGTTGGTTAGTCAGTTGTATGGCTTGGCAAATTTAATAGACATGGCTTATTCAGTAATACCTCTTAATTCTACAATTTTCAAAACCACACGTAATTTAAGTCTTCTGCTGCATCTATGTACCCCCTCACATACAAGGTCACCTCCCCCAACTCTTTTTGACCCTTCTTTGCATCCTAACTACAAAGTATCCATGAACTACAAGATTCCACTTGTGATTGACTAATGCCCACATTTCTGTCACTGCAGCTATATCTGGATTAGCATCCACCATTAATGCCTGGAGGTCACTCATTTGGACTTCTGGCATTCAGAAAGATAGAGTACCTCTCCAGTCACCCCTTCTCAGAAGCTTGCTGATCCCTGGAAATGTGCTTGGTTTTGACTCTAGCCACACTATCATTAGCTAACCCATCCTCTTCAAATTTTTCTCTTCCAGTCAGTATTTTTTCCTCCCTCTCCATTCCCCTCCTAATCCCATCCTCTTAATTTCACTGTGTTCTTTATGACATACATTATCAAAAAGTACTGATGGTCTCAACCCAGGTGTAGCAGGTTGCCTGGTTTTTATTGTTTTCATTTCAAGGTATAATTTCAATGTTTGGTGAATAATGTATAGTGTTTGCGTATACTTAACTTTGGCCTTTCTCTATTCTCACCCTCAGCAGAGGAACTGGGTAGGGTTAGGGAAATAGAAGGCCCAGCGTTAAGGGTGAGAAGAGTGCCAGTGGAGGTGGAGAATATGGGGAGGAAGGTGGGTGCTTAAAATACTCTGAGCATGGGCTGCTTGGAGAGGGTGGATTTTATTTGGTTTGTGAGAGGAGTTATTCTCCCACACTGAACCTTGAGCAAAGCCCTCCCATTCAATGTTTGTTGAATTATATATAGTGTTTGTGTATACTTAACTTTGACCTTCTCTCTTCCCACCCTCAGTAGAGGTGCTGGGCAGCATTGGAAACTACAGTAGATTGCCTAAAAAGGGATATTACCTCCTCCAGCTCACAGACAGCATAAACAGTAGAACAAAGGAGAGGAAAAACTGCCTGTGGAGGACCATCTGAGAACCCATGGCTACTGAACTGCCTGTCCTCAGGGCATACTAAGAGATATGATCCTAAATGATTGTCTTAATCTTCTTCCAGATTGAATATGTATGCTTCTGGGCATGAAGAGGTCCATCTTGATGATATGAGAAGTAATGCTGGTTTGGATGCTGCCAGCCTGGTGGTGCTGAGGGTTGAGGAGCTGGATGCCACGCCTTGCTCCACACTGGTGATCTGGGTTTGGGAATGAGCCAGAGCCATCAGGGTTCGGTTGGGGAAGAGAAGTATTGAGTATCTGTAGGACTGCTCTCCTTCTCCGGGGAAGGGGATGTACTGCTGCTGGTGCTCAGGCAGCCCCTGGCGATGGCTGGGGATCACTGGAGCATGGGCGGGATCAGAGGGCACGTACTGTGGCAGGAGGCCAGGATCAGGAGGCATACAGATGCGTGCGCTTGGGTCCTTGGGCATCATTGCATGCCATAGACATCAGGAATGGGGGAGAGGAGAGGAGAGAAAACAGCAAATATGGGCACCAGATGCAGCAGCTTGGTGGCCATCTATAGTGGGATAGATCGGTCAGCTCAGTGGGTACATGGCACTAGATCCTGTCTGTGGGGGGTTGAGCTAAAAAAGGGGGAAGAGCTCCCTTCCACCCCACTGCAGGGGGCAAGCTGTAGGGGTAACCACGGGACCCACATAGGAGCATTGGATTCCCCAGAGATGGTGGCCGGAGACCTGAGGGGATGCCTGAAGTGATACTGGTAGGCAGTCTGGTGGCTCACAAAAGGAGGAAAATGTATGAAGCTAAAAAAAAAAAGAATGTTGGTTTGGATGCTGATGATGCTGCTCCAATCTGAAGGACTGCCCTGAGAAAGCATAAGAATTATGTCTGGGCCACTGTAGAAGAGTTTCCCTTGTACCATGAACCATTTGGTAGTTATTGCTGCATGATTGCCAGATGTCAGAAGAGTCTGAGAAGACTAATTGTGTTACATGTGTTGATCAAAAAGATCTGCTGGGCACCACTTATTGTAAATCTTGTAATATGCAATCTGAGCTCCTTTGTGAAGTCTGTCAGTCTTTGAGGTTGGAAGCAACAGGATGTAATGATCTGCTTGTTTTCTTAAATTGATGACTGTGAATATTTTAGCAGAAGAGTCTGATGGAATAGTCAACTCCCCGGGATGCAGAAAGCTAGACAAATGGCTAATGAGATGAGAATGTTCGAAGTAGGGTTGAATGGAACAGTACACAGCAAGTTCAATATGTATTGGAATATACAGTAAGTCCTTCAAGAGGGAGCTGTTTAGAAGTTTTGTGTTTCTGAGTGTAGGGCCTTGCTGGTAAATGGCTGATGGGTATTAGAGTGTTGTGAGATTTAGGGGCCTGCTTTTAAACAGTTGCTGGGTGTTAGTGCACTTCATGGTTTAAGAATTTGCAGTTGCTGAGTGTTAGTAGGACAGCCTTACTGGGGTCTGGGACAGGCAGACAGGAAGCACAAGACGAGTATGAAAAAAATGTGGGAAGCATTACAATGCAGTGGTTGTTGCACTGCAGTCTAAAGAAAAACCTTCAGGAGCCTGCAGTGCTACTCCATCCACATAAGCTTCCCTGGGTGGAGGGAGCAGATCTCTAGGCTCCAGGCAGCACTGGCTGAGAGTCAGGAGAATGTCGATAGACCCAAAATTGAATTGACTAGTAGTTGGGGGATGATTTCTTCCACCCAGGACCACCTAGCCAGACACCGTTACCTCAAAGGATACCAGAAAGGAGGAGTGGTTGGACTAAGGTGGGCTCAAGGAGGGTGGGTGTGGTGGGATCTGGAAGGCTGGAAGGAGTGGGTCAAAGGCATATTCTTCAACTGGTACTGCTAAGAAATTCCTACACCATTCTTGCAAAGTGGGACTACCAAGAAGGGGCATTCGAGGTAGAGGAAAGTGAGGATGTGGGGGTCCTCCCACGGGGGATGAAGGAGGTCCCCAGAGAAGAAGAAAGCAACTTCTGGTGAGGGACTTTATTGCCAGGGGGATAGAGATGGCAGAAAGAAAGGGAGTACAGAGGGAGACAAAGAGCATACCTGGTGCTTTGGCTTGGAGGGATGGGAAGCGTATCCAATGGATCATGAAGGCATTAGGAAGGAAGGAAGGGGAAGCTGGATATCATTGTCCACCTGGGGAAGAATGACTTAATTATGGATGGGACAGGAGTGGTACAGGAGTAGTTTAGGGAACTGGGGAAGATTCTTGGCAGGTAGCACACACTGTAGCCTTTGCAGATGTTCTTCCTGTCTACTACAGAGGGAAGAAGAAGAGGGGTACGGCTGCCTTAGGGACTGGGGTTCCACCTGGCAGGATCAGAGCTTATACCAGGTGGCTGGCCTGTATCCATCCAGGAAGGGAACATCAGTCCTCAGTGGACTGTTTAAATGTTACTTCACTGGACATTTAAACTAGCCTAGGGTGCCTGTGGAAGACAAAGGGTAGGCAGTAACTGCCCCCATCTGCTGAGATAGACAGTAGAGATCCTGAGAGGAGAGAATCCCACTGAGATTCAAGACAATCAAGGGGCTAGCAACGAAGGAATGGGGAAAGGGGAATAGGCAAAATAAAAAGGTGAGGAAGGGAAAACAGCTAGAAAATTGGGGAAATGATGAGAAAAGGGCTAACAATGTCTGGAAAGCCATGTGAGTCAATGCTAGAAGTCTGGGAAATAAGATCCCAGGTCGTGAGGCCATCATGGCAGAGGCAGACCTGGATATTGTGATCAATACTGGTTCATGGTGCACTGTCAACCATCTCTGGGAAATGGTCATAACAGGCTACACAATGTTTAGAAGGGACAGGTTAGGAAGGAAAGGAAGGGGAACGATGCTTTATGTTAAGGAAAACAAAGCAACAGATGTACAGGGAATTCAACAGGGGGCTAAGGTGTTGTGGGTCATCCTCAAGTCAGGAAATGGAGCCAGTGCTCAGGTAGATATAATCTATAGACATCTGACATGGGGAGGACTTTGATAAAGAAATGTTAGAAGCAAGTGCCACAATGGCTAAAAAAGAGGAGGTTGTGCTGATGAGGGACTTTAAAAGGCCAGATATCAATTGGAGCCTCCCTGCTGCAGCATCAGCTAGAAGGAGAGATATGCTGCACTCCCTACAGGGGGCATTCCTCAAGCAACTAGTCAGTGAACCCACTTAGGGTGGGGCAATACTAGATCTGGTGCTTTCTAACCATGACAGTGTTGCAGACATCAGAGTGGGAAGTCATCAGGTGACCAGTGATCACCACACAGTCTGGTTCAATATAAGACCAGCAGCAGAATCCAACCACACAAGGATGAGGATCCTGGATTTCAGCAGGGATGACTTTACAAAGATGGGAGAATCCCTCTGAAAGGACCTGGTGGACAGGTGTGTCCTGGGTGGGACAGAGGGCAAATGGGTCAGAGTAAAAGAAGGCATAGCAAAGGCAACAAACCTGTACAGTACATCAAGCAAGTAAGCAAAAGCAGGAGGAACAGGAGACTGTTATGGTTCTTGAAGGAGGTGGTAGAAAATGGAAAGGCAAAAAGAGTGGCATCCAGAATGTATAAAGAGACCCAGAGAGAAAGAAGGCATAGATGTGTATCTGTGGAAATGGAGAGAGGAAGGCAAAGCAGTAAGGAGTGCAAAGGCACAAACTAAAGAAAGAATAGCCCAGGCAATATCAAAAGGGGACAAGTCATTTTTCATGCATGTTATTGAAAAATGGAAGATGAAAGGAGGGATTGTATTATTAAAAGGGGGCACTGAATGGATGAGGACCAAGAAAAGACATACATCTTAAACACGTACTTCTGCTCAGTGTTCACAGTAGAAGGGGAATGGAAGGGACAACAAAAAGGCACCAAGAGATTTGAAGGGAGGAAGTAGACACCAGTCCCTTCTCTGAGGAGAGAGAGTCAGGAAAGTGCTCACTAACCTGAGAATGAACAAAACCATGGGGCCAGCCGGGGTGCATCCAAGACTGCTGAAGGAACTCAGGGATGTACAAGCTGCACCTCGGCACACTTCTTTAACAGGTCACTGGAGACCAGCATGATCCCAGAGGACTGGAAAAGAGCATAGTTCCACTTCATGAAAGTGGTAGCAAGAAGGAGCAGGGCAATTATAGGCCATCAGCCTGACTTTGTTGGTAGGGAAATTAATAGAAACACTAATAAAGGAAATGGTTGTGGAACATCTGGAATCCAACAGCCTGCAGGACCCAAGACATCATGGTTTCAAAGAGGGAAGGTTGTACCAAACAAATCTGATAGATTTGTTTGACTGGTAACCACGGTTTTGAATGAGAGAGGGGTGGGGGACATGGCCTACCTAGACGTCAGCAAGGCCTTCAACACTGTTCCACATGGAAGACCAGTAAACAGGTTGTGTAGCATGGGGTTGGGCAATAAGGTGGCACTCTGGATAAAAAAAACTGGTCAGGGATAGGAGGCAGAGGCTGGTGGTAAATGGAGTTCGCTCCAAGAAGGGGAGGAGTAGGTGACCAGTGGGGTGCCTCAGGGGTCAGTACTGGGGATGGTTCTTTTTAATATATTTACTAGTGACATAGCATGGGAGCTGGAAGTGAAGGTCTGTCACTTTGCAGATGACACCAACATCTGCATCAGACTGGACTCTCTGAGAAGGGGAGTTCAAAGGATGGTAAGAGATTTAAAATGGCTGGAGGAGTGGTCAAAAGTTTTGCAGCTAAAGTTTAAAGCAAAAATGTACAAAATAATGCACTTGGGCCACAGAAACCCAGGCATGGAGTACAAAATGGAGTGGAGAGATACTTGATTTCCACACACAGAGCACTCAGAGGCAGAAAATACTCCACAAAAGTATAGTTACATATGATGAACTATTTTACCTCAAACTCCTTTCCTGGAATTGCTGGATGTTCAAATGTATTACCAGTGTTGCAGTGTTTGCATGCTTTACTTCTCAAGTACTCAAAACAGCCATTGGGTTTTTGGGGATCCTATTAGAAATATGTTGCTGCCTGTCCAGAAAAAACCTACTGTGAACCAGTTTATTCTTTAGATTTGGGGCCCAACGAAAGGGCTTCTCCCCCACCGCTGCCTCCTTCAAAAAGCATGAAACCTTAAGTGTGGAAATATTGAGTGCTAGAGAAGAGGGGCTTAAGTTGAGAAATAACCCAGAATTTAAGGAACAGGACATTCTTTTGAAACAAAAATTAAGCAACTATGAAGCATAAATAATTGAGAAAAAGCAGAAAAAGCTTTTGAGAAACAAAAAAGATTTTGACAATTATAGTATTTCCACCTGGAAAAAAAAGAGGGAGAAGTAGGAGTTGTCAATGGGTTAGATTTAATTCAAGAAATTGTGGTGAGAACCAATACCCTCAGGAAAAAAATCTTTTTTAGAACAAAGGGAGGAACCAGGGATCTCAACATCAGAGAGGGACAAAGACAGACAAGGAGAAAGACAAGAAGAGGTACCGGGGGTGGGGGGGGGTGCAGGAAAAAGATCAGGCAACAATCAACAACCGAAGCCTTCGGAATAAATCCAAACAACAGAGCAAGAGCTACAAGTAATCAGTTTATCAAGCAGACAACTTACAGAGTATGAGATGACAGCAATGAAGAGAGGACTTTTGTTTGTTCCCACCCCATATTAATCCATTTCAAATGAATGTTGAACTGTTCAAATTCTTTAGTAACATCAAATTAAAATATTTCTACAGCAAAAACAGGGATTAAACAAAGAAGTAGAAATATGTGTAACTGAAAAAATCTTGAGTGAGGATTTGGACATAATAATAAATGAAATTCGTATAATAGAGGAAGCAGGGAGTATAAGACAGAGCTGCACTGAAAGTTCAGCTGAAGGTACTTTTCCAAATAATGTGATTAAGGAACTGGATTTAGAGAAATGGGGAGATCTGCTCGACTATGAAGGAAATCAGAAATGCAGAACTCTTTCCATTGGACAGTGAGGACAATATCTGGACACAGAGAAAAAGGTCATTTAGACCGGATTCAACTTTTATACCTGTGGTTAACAACTCTGCTATTTCAGCATTTGAGAGAACAGTGGGAAAGCTGGTGTAACCAGGGGCTGGGTTGATGTTATATTATGTAGTGCCATGGTGCCTCCATTATATAACCCATTACCTGGGGAGCCTGAGGTTTGGGGAGAAAACATTCACACAGCATCAGGGCAAGGTTTGTACTTCTGGACAGGGGCACTCAAGTAACTCCAGACACAGGAAGCAAGAACTGTGAATGTCCAAACCAGAAGTGGGATTCTAAAGTGGGGCTTTTATTCACACACACACAAAGGAATACAAAGCAGGATGGACCCCTATGGGGCTATACTCACTGGTTGTACAGAACTATTGAAGTCAGAACACATCTTCTTCATCATCATCACACCATCTCCCCTCTGGATTTGAGCACACTGGGCCCTCAGCCCAAACTGGTACTCTCACTCTCTCTCAGACACTCTGGCGTGGCACTCGGCCAGCACTTGGACATTTTTCCATATGGCATGGATATTTCTCTGGTGGCTCCCTTTACCACCCATGAGCACTTCCTTGCTCCATAAGGGAAATCATCATCATCCTCTATCCCACATCTGGGTACTTTCTGCGAACACTGGCCAAGTGCCCGGAAGAAAGCTATGGGTGCCCAAACTAAATCCGTTGAGGTAAATCTGGATTCTCCAGATGGGGGGTCTCCCACCTTTTGTACCCAAATTTATACCCGACCATTTATTTGGAATCAACACCTTTCCTTGCGAACCTCTTGGTTTGTAGAATGCTATCTCAAAATGTGTGTCACATTTAACAATCTACTGTCTCTGGTAAACAGTGTCCTGACTTGTAACTTTCTTTAAGTGGCTATGTCCATCCCTGTAGACCCCCACTGATCAGATTCATTTCAAGCCATACACGAGCTTAAGTACTGTACTTGGCATCCTTTCCTGACCCACAGTAGCAGACACTTAACACTACAGTCTTGGTTGGTGAAACATAGGCTCTCTGGCAGAGCAGACTCACCCAGGATTGTAGGTGCCTACAGGCTTATCTCTGGAAAACACTTCTGGGTGCATCAGCATAAATCTTCTAGGCAGCTTCTTTTCCTTCAGCAGGGCCAGGAGGATTACCTTTGAAGAGCTGGTCTTGTTCCCGCTATTCCTTTCAGGGATGGGGCACCGAACCAACTGGGGAACAGTCTCAACCACTTCAAGCAAGTATCTTCTGTGTCTCTATCTAGGGTGAGAACATACACCCACACAAAGGTAGCTCTATTACAGAGCTGAGGGCTATGAGGGACTGCCAACTGCAGTGCACCTCCTCCCTCCACTGAGTCTCCCTCTAGACTGCTATAGATTGACTTTGAAAACCCCAACGTTCTAACCTAACTCCCAGCTGCACCATTCCAATGTGGCTTATGCTGCTGCGAGAATTCAATATGATGTCATCCCTCCAGCTCACTGAGAGAGTGTGAAAGCCATTTAACTGATGTTTCTCAAGCTGTCTTCCGTGCCTGCCACTAGATCCAAGTAGGATTCTAGTAACCCCTGATGACGGGGGGTTACACTGGTAAATGAATTGTTAGGAAAAAGTCAGTATTCCAAAGAATAAGATCATGCAGTATAAAGAGTTTACTGCTTTAAAAGAACTATCAGGTTATGATGATATAATCTTGAAATCTGCAGATAAAGGAGGCAATGTAGTAGTATTAGATAAGAATCACTACAAATCTATTGTCATGGAGCTCTTAGAAAATACAGATAATTATAAGGAACTGCATCACAGTCCCACTCATACCTCTCAAGTGTCCCTGATTTTCAGGGACATCCCTGATTTTGCCTCAAAATTTTACTCTGCCCCTCCTAAAAATTGTGTTTCTGTGACCAAACAGTGGGAGTTGTGAGTACAGAATAATATCAAACATTAAAATTACAGACTTGTTCTTCCTTGAAAAATGGATTTTACAGTAAGCCCCTTATTCTACAAGCTTCCTAAGTGGATATCAAAAATTTTGAAGACGTGTCCCTGAGTTTGGTTCTTTGTCCCTGATTTTTATGTTGGCTTGCACTTGCACAGCCAACATCTTGTGGTAGTAGCAGATTTGGAGGCACGGTCACTGTTGGGCAAATGCAGGACATGCATCAGAAGGCGTGTCCCTCATTCCCCAATCAGCCAGCAGCAGGCGCTGACCTCACACATCTCTAATGTGGCCATGAGAACAAAGAAATGGTCTGCTGCAATGAGAGTGAAGCCCTCATGCAGCATGACCACAACATGCCTCCCGATGTGCATGCAAACCACCTGTCACAAAGTCGACGGAGGAGCCCACTCACATTTGGCATCATGTGGCCCCTCCAACAGTTATTCTTTGCAGACAGGGGGCCCAATCCCTGTCGGCATTTATCCCCATCCCCATTGATTGTGCCAATGGGGAAGCCCACTTCCCATTGGTATAATGTCTCCCCCCCACTTTTGTTGCATGCTGAGGGGGTGCAATTCCCCTTGGCTTGTGTCGCTGCCCATCAGTATGTACTGATGGGGGTGCTAATCCCCATTGGCTCAGAACCCTCCAAAACAATTAGGTGACATGCTGGGAGCCCACCCCAGCATGCCAAATCCTCTGCAAAAAAATCCACAATGTTTTTTGTTGTAAACCTGTAAAAAAATGGTCCTCGCGGTCTCCCTGCCCCTCCCACAACCCACACCCACCCTCTGTGCACCTGCCTTCCCACCCCCCTTCACCCCATACTTGCCTCTGGAGTCCAGCGTGATGATCTTCGGTCGACCGAAAACACGTCTGCACTCTTCAAAGCTGACCGCAAACTGAAGAAATGCTGGTAAGCTGTATAATGAAATAAATAGGGTCTTTTTTCAACTTTGATGCTTATCGCAAGCATTTTTTTGAATTTTGGCACCACATTTTCAATATGGGGTTTTTGGAACCCCTCCTCATGAATTTTAGCACTGTCATGGCGTTAATCTGCCCCGAAAGGTGATTTTGCGGTCTCTACACAGAATCACCTTTCAGGACCAATTAACAAGATGACTGTGCCACGGTTCATGCGGGGGGCTCTCAAAAAGCCTATGTTGCAAATTTGGTGAGAAAAATCAAAAAAATGGGCTGTTTTACGAGCGTGCGTTGCTCAGTTTCTACGCACGCTCATAACTTCGTGAATTTGTAATATTTTCACTCCTGATTTTCAAAATTGGCATTTTTCCACACCTCCTTATGAACAGTACAGTTGTCATTTTACATATCCTGACCAGAATGTGTTTTTGCATGTCCGGCACAGAATAGCGTGGTCTCTGTGCGAAATCAGTTTTCACGACAGTTTGAGGAAATGATAATGACATTGTACATGAACAGAGGTTCTAAAATGTCTATGTTGAAAATATGGTGCTGAACGTCCATAAAATGACTGTGTTACAAGCATGCGTTGCACAGTTTCCACGCACCCCTGTAACTTCGCAAATTTGTAATATTTTCATGCCAAATTTTCAACACTGCCATTTTTCATACCTCCTTGTGAACAGTACAGCTGTCATTTTTCACATCCTGCCCAAAATGTGTTTCCGCACGTGTGGTGCACAATGGCGTGGATGCTGTAGGAAATCAACTTTTGGGACAGATGAACAAAATCACAGCACCACTGTTCATGAGGGGAGGTCCCAAATTGCAAATGTTGAAAATGTGTCTAACAAACTCCCAAAAATAATTGGGTTATGGATGTGTGTTGTGCAGTTTTTATGCAAGCTCATGACTTCATCAATTTTTCATATTTTCACTCCAGATTTTCAACGTTGCCATTTTTTTACGCCTCCTCATGAACAATACAGGTGTCATTTTCCATATCCTGCCCAAAATGTGTTTTCATCCCTGTGTCACCAAATGGCATAGCTGCTGTGCAAAACCACCTTTCAGCTAACAAACTTTATTGTGCTGCTTTTCATGAGGTTGCTTTACAAACAGCCCATGTTGAAAATTTGGAGTGAAAATACCAACACACGCCTACAGTGTTAGGGTTTCCAACTGTAGTACCCCACCCTGTACAGACTGACAAGTGTCAGGGGTGTGACTTGGGATCATTGGCTGTAATGCTCATGCCATTCCACCCCCACCCCCACCCTACAGCTAGTGACAGGTATCATGGTGTGCCTCGCACTGTTCGGCCACAGAGGTCACCACATTCTCCTATACTGCACCCACCTCAGCATATTTCCTTATGGAATAGGGTAAGAATAATGTCCAAAGACTCCAAAGCACACCATGATGCTTGTCAGTGTCTACAGGGTAGGGTGAGGTACAATGGCATGAACATTATAGCTGACGACCAAAACGCACACCCCATTGCCTGTCGCTCTCTTACAGGGTGGGGGTGGGGTTGGGGTCACTTCAATGCTTCACTGCCATTCCTATTATGTGTCTCTAGCTCCAGTACTACCAATGCCAATGCCAGCGAGACAACATTCGACATTGACAAATGGGTCAAATGCTTGTTTTAAGCCTTGTCCCTAATTTATGATGCAGGAGGTTGAGAGGTATGATCCCACTGTCAAATTTAAAATAGAGCTTTACCAGCTGTTACAGGCAGCAGTGAGAAGTGGTGAGATTAGTGAACAGGAATATAAATATTTATGGGATGAATATCCCATAACACTGAGCATCTGTATATTACCTAAAGTTCACAAAAGCATGACAAATCCCCCAGATAGGCTTATTATATCAAGCATTGGTTCACTCATGGCGAGACTAGGCAAATTTATAGATTTGTTTCTACAGAGAGTGGTGGTTAAACTCAGGTCACATGTCCAAGATGCCACTGATGTACTAAACAAACTTAATGATTTTATATGGGAAGAAGGAATGGAGTGGTTATGTATAGATGTCGAATCACTGTACATCTGTATAAAACATACAGATGTGTGAATGCCTGTAAGTATTTTCTTGAGAATAGCAGTGACAGGGAACATTTACTGATCAAATCCATAATTAATTCTTTAGACTTTATTCTGAAACACAATTATTTTGAATTTGGTGGTACATACTACCTGCAGACCTGTGGCACAGCTATGGGGGCATCTATGGCCCCCTTTGTATGCCAACTTGTTCCTGGGCAAGTGGGAAGAGACTTGTATTTTCAATAAATACATGAACCCTTTTTTGCCCAGAATCAAGTTATGGCTATGTTTTATTGATGATGTACTGTGTGTATGGCAGGGGTCTGATTTGGATAAATTCATGAATTGAATGAATGTAAATGACAAAAAAAAATATGTTTTACATATACAAAAGATGAGGAAAACATAAACTTTCTTGATACTGCCCTAGCCAGTCCCATGGGGTGTCATAGGAAAATTCAGACCAAATGCTACGGTAAGCAAACTGCTACCAATTCAATGCTGAGAGCAGAAAGTGTTCACCATCAGAAACTTATTAATTCTGTACCTTATGGCCAGTTTTTATACCTCAGATGGAATTACTCTGAAGAAGAGGTATTTTTGGAACAAGCAGAAGCACTTAAGAGAGGATTCATATCTAGGGGGTACAAAACTGAAGTTCTAAATGAAACTCTTGATAGAGCAAAAGCAACACCTAGGGAGATCTTGTTGGTAAAAACAAATAACAAACAGAAAATCAAGCCCCAGATAACCTTCATGACAAATATAACAATTGGGCAGGTCAGATTGGTAATATCTTATATAGGAATCAGCCTATCCTGTTAAGGGATCATACTGTAGAGGAAGAGGTGGGGGAGAAATTCAGAATAACCTTTAGTAGGGCCCCAAATCTAAAAGATGCACTGCTTCAGAGAAGGTTTTTTCAAGGCAGGTGGCAATATATTTCTAATTGGCTTCCCAAAAACCCAATGGCTGTTTTAAGTGCCTGAGATGTTATGCATGCAGTCATTGCAATCACTGGTAATAAATCTGAATATCCAGCAATTCCAGGAAAGGAGTTTGAGGTAAAACAGTTAATCGTATTTATCTCTACTTTTGTGGTGTACATTTTATGGTGCTCCTGTAAAAAAGTTTATATTGGTTGAACTACCAGAATGCTCAAAACAAGAATGCAGGAACATGTAAGGAATATAGTAAACAAAAATGTCAGATACTCCTGTGGGTTTGCATTTTGCAAGATGCCATGATTCTTTACACCAGGGACTTAAATACATGGGAATTGAGTGCGTGCCACCGATGAAGTATGGAGGTGACAGAGTAAATTTGATACTTCTAAAAGAGAGTGAATGGATCTATAGGTTAAAAAATGTAAAACCAGATGATATGAATGATTAATGGGACCTCAAACCTTTCCTGAAAAAAACTAAGAAAAAATAAATGTGTTGGGTGTATTTGATCTCCCTTTAACTATTGTGACCCTCCTATACTGTACAGTATATCTGAAATTAAACCACATGACACTAGAGGTGATGTTTAGTCTTCTGACCAGGTTTAACCCTTTGCAGAATCAATTGACCTTCTACTAACAACCTTTTTTCCTGCTCTTTTTCTCACAGGAGATTCTTCTCCACCAGTCGTCCTTTGCAGCCCAGCGCTCTTCTGTATACCGAAGCTCAGTAACTTAAGTGGATCCCCATATAAAGTTGAAGCCTTGAAAAAGAAGCTGTGGAACAAGGGTGATCACTTTAGGAATTTGCTGGTACTCCCTTTCTCTCTGTGTATAGCTAGTGTCTTTGGTATGACTCCTTACAAGATTTCAGGTTTCTTAATTTACAATGAATTAATTCTAGGGAATATTTAATTATAATAGAGATCCAAGTTGCCATTCCTATAATTAGCAATGTTTTTGTACAACAATATTTTTGTATAAGAAATTTGTGTGTATATAGGTATGGTAGTGGGTCTTTTCTATGTACTTTTTCACAGTAAAATGTTTTTGATAACACGTAAATATAGACATAGAAAATTGTAGAAAACTGCTGTTTTGCTTGTATTCAGAAAGTTGGTTGCTTAAATAGTACCTCCTGGTGTTTGTAGTGGAGGTTAGTATATAAACATGTGATTCTTACTTTTAAGCCACACCCCCTGATGAAGGCATTCACTGAAGTGCTAGGGTTTGGGACTGTGAGCCCAATAAACATTTAAGCATTTAGCAGTAAAAACTTTCTACCTACAAGTGCTCTGTGTGTGGATATTGTGTAATTTGTGGTAGCTACCCTTCACAGAGCACTGGCCCTTCACTTGCTTGCAGCAGCACACATGGAACTACTAGGGAGATACTTTCAATGACCAGACATGAAAGGGACTTAAGGATAATAATATCAGATGATCTAATACTGGCCAGAAAATGTGACAAGACAAATGGGAGAACAAGTGGGATGCTGGGTTGAATAAGTAGCGGTATCACCAGCAGGAAGAGGGAAGTGGTGTTGACCTATGTAGGTCATTGGTAAGACCCCACCTGGAGTACTGCATCCATTTCTGGAGCCCACATCTCAGGAAAGACATAGAGTAGAGGCAGTCTACAGGAGTGCTACTAAGATGATGCAGGGTCTGTACAAAAAGCCCTATGAGGAGAGGCTAAAGGAGCTCAATATGTACACCCTGAAAGAGAGGAGGAAGAGGAGGGCTATAATTGAGATTTTTTAATACCTCATGGGGATAAATAATGTAGAGATGGGAGGTATTTTTCAGGGAAAAGGGTGCTCTAGAACAAGGGGGTCATCATATGAAGCTGAGGGGGGAGGTCCAGGAGAGATGTGAGTAAATACATCTCACAGAAAGGGTGGTGGATGCTTGGAACAGTCTTCCAGCAGAGGCAGTGGGGTGAAAATAGTGATGTGATTCAAAAAAGCCTGTGACAGGCACAATGGAATCATAAAAGAAAGGAAGGGAGAGGAAGGGCGAGGAAGAGACAGTGCCATAGACCAAGGATGGTCTGCAGCATAAGTGATCACAAAGAAAATGGGCAGACTAGATGGGTCAACCGGCCCTTATGAGCCATAAGTTTCTATGTTTCTAATTCTAAGCAGAAGGAGTTTAACT
Organism: Neoceratodus forsteri; assembly: GCA_016271365.2. NCBI lineage: Eukaryota > Metazoa > Chordata > Ceratodontiformes > Ceratodontidae > Neoceratodus > Neoceratodus forsteri. The sequence goes on along the minus strand of JADMNL010000022.1, from coordinate 164,461,264 downwards.
GAGACATAAGACCCAATTGAAGTAAGGTATTGACTTGACTTAAGAAGAAGTGGATTCTGCATAAATATTGCTTTTTTGGTCCCTTGTGATAATTTTGAGGTTTGATGGCAGTAGATTATGGATGGAAATACATGATTGATAGAGAAGGAACGTCTATGGATTGATTGGAAGGCACAAAATCAGGAATACTTTTACCAAGCAGTGATATGAGTTGATTGGGTAGCATATGCTAAGTCAAGATGAAATCAGCAATTCATGGAGAAGGAAGTCATGATCGAGTTTGTTGAGAGATAGATGCAGCGAAAGTTCAGAAATTGACAGCGATAAAGGAACAGCGGCTTTATTTGCATAGCTAGGAGTATGAAAGCATTTCAGAGTAAAATTATGGTATAGAGATAACCAAGTCAGCCTCCACATAAACAACATGAGGAAATGGATGAAGACCTGCCCTTATTGATAATGTCCAATGCTGGTTGATTGTCTGAAAAGATTGAGGAGGTCTGCAGAAACCAGAGATGTCCCCATGAAAATGTTGCAGCTCCAATAAGGTGGATTTCAAAGAGATGAGACATATGTTAACAGTCCCAAAGGCTAGATTTATCAGAAGGCCAGGGAGCAGAGATCCAGGGATGCTTGAAGATAGTAGCATAGCCATGAATTAGTGATACCTCACTTATTTCCTGGGATGTAAGACAGGTGATTAGTCTTTGTAAAACATAGAACATCTGTTCCAGTAGGGAAGAAATGGGATAAGGTGATTGTCACTGTTGAGAATGAGACACTTTCAGAAAAATAAATTAAACTTTATCATTGTCACTACAAGATCTCCAAATCTGAAGAAAGTGGCAGCCAGAACCCAGGCAGCCTTTATCATTTAAGTTATTGCAAATCAGTTTGACTTCTAAATAAAATATCTGCCTCATCTATCCAAGTTGAGGTGGAAAGAGACACTGTGGGTCACCCTGGAGACAGGAAATGGCACCACAATCTGCACGAGAGTTGTATAGAGACCCCCATCTAGGTGTACTTGCTAAGCGCTGTGAGGGTACTCAGGCATCCATTGAAATTAACCATGTTGAAAGTCATCAAATTGCAGAGAGGCTTGGCTGGAATCTTGATGAAAGTGCCAGTATAAAACTTGAGCTGAGCCGGAACCCTGAATGTGCTATGTCGATACCAATATCCTCCCAATCCCCCTATGAACAATAAACAAATGCAACTACAGTGGCATTCCCCAGGATGAAACCCAATTATGCAGCATTTTGAAGCACTCTGCAGAATGCTGCAGAAGACCTACTGAATAAAGTAATGTAATTTCAATGGCAATTTAAAATAATGTAATTTCAATGGCAATTAGTCCCTTATGTCATTAAGGAAAATGTGACACTGCCAGGAGGACGTGAATGCCACAGTTTCCTTCATGACAAAAGGTACTAATTGCCATTGAAATTACTTGCATAATTTGGTAGGTCTGCTGCAGCAATCTGCAGAGTGCTTTAAAATGGATTTCATCCTGGGGGAACCCACTGTATGACTCATTAGCATATTGCATAATTAAGCTGAAGTGTGTGAGGGAGCTATATACTATATCAGCTACCTGCCATATTGCTGGAGAAGGAGAAGGAAAAAAATAATTCAAAAATTCAGTTGTGTGATGTAGTGCATAAGGATTTGCTCACTCAGAGTGTTACTTTATTATAACTATTGTTATTATTATTGTAATAAGAAGGTGTCTTTTCACCATATCCAGCCATCTGGCAGGTAGATGATATAGTATGCATAAAACAAGGTTTTGATAAAAGGGGGAATCTCTTTGGTCTCATGGAAAATAATGAGGACTGCAACCAAATCCACGGGGATGGTAAAATAGTACTGAGCAGTGTGGATGGATGCCAGGGGGTAGGCCATTTTGTGCATGGTAGCTGCTGTGTGGCACCCAGTGCATGTGCATGGGAATGGACACCATTTTGTGAATGGCACCTGCATGGCACCCAGCGCATGTGCATTGGAATAGGCGCCATTTCGTGCATAGCAGCTGACGTGCAGTATGATTAAACAATGGATAACAAAACTATGGGGATCACTCACACTGGTAGGACAGAAAATGGAGTCAGGTGCAGGGAGGTTGCCAATAACCCAGGAGACCCATGGCAAAAACAGTAATGGGTCATGCAGGGCACATGCACTACAGGGGGCTGGTCGTGTTGTGCATGACCGTGGCTGTGCAGTGCCTGGCACATGGGCATGAGCTCCATTTTGAGTATGGTGGCTGCCGTGCCAGCCCTGCCCCAACAAATACTACGAGAAATGAAAAACCCTAAAGGGGATCTTCCCCACAGTTGGAAAATGGCTTAGAAACTGTTAGGAAATGGACTTATGAACAGTTGTAGTGGGGAGGCCACCAACAGCACAGCATAGATTGGGGCAAAAAAAAATTAAAGGGGAGGAAGAATAAGCATTTACAGAGCAATGTCTACCATTTCTGCATGGCAATTGGCGAGCACTGGCCAGTACATGTGCACCACTGTGCACCATTGTGGCCACCATTGTAAACATATCAGCTCACAAACAAAAAAAGATATAGAAATAAGCAGAAGAGGCAACACACCCCTTAGGCAGGTGCATACAGAAGCAAGCAGGGTATGAGACCCTCAGGTATTTCCTGCTGCTGGGAACTCACATGGCCAAGCAAGTGTGGATGGTCTGCTGCTATATTGGACATGGCAGGGTGGTACAGTGGCCAGTGATAGTTACTGGATACTAGTCAGCCGCATGCAGTGTTACAGAATTGCAGCACTCAGGGGGGCAGTTCACACTGGGTTACCCCCCCCCCAGGGAGTAGGTTACAGGAGAGTTAAGGTAGAGAAGATGAAGGATGCTCATGGGAAGTGTTGGTGAAAAGCCGGGCCACCATAGCAAGGTCCTCCCCTGTGGTTCTGGAGTCCTGAGGATGATCAAAAAAATGTTTGTTTTGTTGTGGTAGGTGGCAAGAAATAAACCAAACAGGGAAAAAGAGAAGGATGCAGTATAGATGGATATTAACAGTTTCTTTGCTTACACAGTACAGTCCTGAGGTGACATTGAGGTACAGCATACAAGGGGCAGTTTGTCTGTGTTTGTGTTTGGCAGAGTACAGTAGATACTAAGATATCTGGAATAGAAAAAGGAATGCAAAAGAAAGGGATGGAGGAGTTCAAGAAGCAGCTGATGGACCTTGCCCAAGCAAGAGGCAAGGCATGCTGACATCCCTGTTTTGCATACTTGGGGGGGGTCAAACTTTGCAAACCTGGAGGGCAAAGGGTAGTTGGGGATTCTAGCTTGGTCAGCCCCATCAGTTCAGTCAGCAAGGCAGGGAAAAGCAGCTCAGCAACCTCTTGCTAAGGCACAAGGTAAGAATCGGGTACCATCACCATGGCAGCTGGTGAGGAAGACCCCAGTGGCCAGGAAGCCAGTGACCAGGAAGCCATGTCAGCCCAAGAGGCAGCATTGGACACCACCAGGACCAGTCATCCTTGATCAAGGTAGGCCCAGTTTTGAAGAATGGAGTCCTGACCAGATGAGGGCTTTGTGCTTCATTCATAAGCAGTTCTGAAGGCAGCAACCCAAGAAGGGAGCTGGTGTCAAACAGATCCAGCTGCAGCAGGGGGGAGCCACACCTCCCCAGATTGCCCAGCAGATCAGGTGGGGAACCCAAAGTGGGCATTGCCTACCAGGGCTCCCAACATTGTCTCCTCTCCAGTGTGACTCATTAAGGTCCTATTGCCAGCCCTTAATCTTACAGCTATATTGCCCAGTGAACCAGTCCCTTTGGGACAAGGGGAATAAGTATGATGCCAGCACGTGAATCCGCACCCCAGATCGGAGGCCTGAACTTGCCAGTGGCAGAAACCACCTAGTCACCTGCTGGCCAAATTGGGGGAAGTGGAGAATTCAGTGGGAGGGCTGCAACCATCAGCATTAGAGCAAAAGCTCGACCAGGTTCTAGCATACCTTGAAGAACAAGCACAGGGAAGGGAAGGACCTTTGATTCATTGGACAGATTTGATCCCCACCTAGCGTGGAAAAGAATTAACATCAACCCCAGGAATGGCCACACACCAAATAGAGGCAGCCAGAGTACAGGCAGTGCTGTCTCCTCTGACAACAAGCTTTGTAAGTTTAAGAGAGCCAGTCAGGTCTCATCTTACCAAGAAGGTGTGGTTAGAGGTCTTCAGTGGGGAATATGTGGATATTTTAACACTCATGAATTGACCTAGGGAGCCTAAGGAAGATAAAGATATGAAAGAGAAGGATTATGGGGTAGAAATAAAAAGAAGGGTCCAGATCCATCGCACCTGGGAGAACTGGTCATCAGCATTTGCAGTCTTTGTGGGAACAATACAGTAGGCAGCCCTATAGAAGATGAATAGTGTATGGAATTATTACAGTAAGGTCATGGATATGCATGTGAGTAAGCCTGGGGATGGGTTTCTGGAATATGGTGAAGAGTTTTCTTGGTAGAAGCAAGCAAACACAGCGAAGCACTGGAACATATTAGATGTGACTCTGCTTTGGGGTCATTCAGTATGGGGTGGGGGTCCAGCACACAGACAGTGGCTTTTCAGTCAGTAGGACCCTATCCCTTAAGACAGACTAACAGAGCTTAACGGGGGGCAATGTTGTTATAACTAAACCCAAGGGGTGTGTAAGATGGAGTGATGTAGGTTTAAGCATGAATTAATGGCTTGTGGCTGACTTCATCTTTTTATGCAGTGCAACACTGGTGGCACTACCTCTGGCTATCCCAATGTCAATACAGGTGTAGCAAATTAGGCCATAGCTAGTCAAGTACCTGGATCAGGCAACTTCTTTTTCTCTGGTGTTGGGTTTGACATTTGGCAGTGATATGAGGCCGAGAACTTGAAGTTCACCAGGGAGCAACTAGATCTGGTCCAAGAAAGATACACAAGGAGGTCATAGCAGGGCAGATTAGTGATACATTTTCTGCCTCACCCTCAACATGCTCCTGAGTATCCCTGATTGGTTTGGTCCTCAAGAAAGTACCAGGTGAGTTCAGGACAATAAACCTTCTATCTTACCCAGAAGGGGATTCTGTCAATGACTATATTGACCTGTTCCTCATGGTGGTGTCATATGCATTATTTGACAGAACTGTTGAGGTGGTTACAGTGGCATAAATAGGGGCCTTGTTGGTGAAGGTGAATATAAAGTTTCTGTTTTGTGTATGCCCAATGCACGAAGAAGACACGGTCCTGCTGTGAGTGAAATCTGAGGGGCAGTATTATGTGGACAGGTGCATGCCAACAGAGTGTGCAGTGGTGTGCATGGTGTTCAATCAATTTAACATCGTCTTGCATTGGGTAGTAATGACCAAGGCAGAATGGACAAAGGTGAGTACATTATTTGGATTTCTTCTTCTTTGTGAGTAGTGCTAACTCTGGAGAATGTGAGACTCTTATGAAGGGGTTTCAGGAGGTGTGCACAGATCTTGGCAAACCTTTGGCAAGGGCCTAGATGGAGAAGGCCCTGCACTGTCCTGTCTTGTTTGGACAGTGAGATTGATACATAGGCTACTGTTTACCAACTGCCAGCTGAGAAGGTGCAGGCCTTGCAGAACTTACTAGCCAGAGTGGCGGTGCAATGCATGATAACCATACAGGAGCTGCATTAAGTGCTGGGTCACCTCAGTTTTGCATGAAAGATAATCCTGATGGAGATGATGTTTTTGTGCCACATGGCAGAGGTCAGAGCAGGATGCCAGAAGCCTCGTCACAGGCTCCAAGTGACTGACAGCATGAGAGAGGATCTGGCCATTTGGACGACCTTTTGAAATTATAATGGAATGTCTATATGGCTGATGGTCATGACCAGCAAAGAAGGGGAGCTTGATATGGATGCACCTGGGGGCATTAGCTTTGGGGTGTACTTCTGAGAAACCTGTTGCATGGAACAGTGACTGCCAAGCTGGAGAAAGCAGGTCTGACAAAAAATGTCACCTTTTAGGAATTGTTCCCAATAGTTGTGGCCCTTTGGATATGGAGTAACCAGTTCTGGGATAGCAAGGACATCTTCCAGAAAGATAACATGTGAGTAGCACACACGATGCATATGCAAATCACCACAGAATACTATGCTGGTTCAACTTTAAGCAGAAATGCATGGTGTCGAAAGGCCTCTCACACAGTTTGCAAAGGGTGCCAACAGAAGACATAGACAAGTGTTTCATCCTACCAGGACTCATTAGTATGCCTCGTCTGTTTGACACCCCAGTGTAATGAACCAGCTACCCTAAGATGGTCTATCTAGGTTATATTGTAGTGAACCCAATTAAAACAAAAAACTATTTAAAAGACAAAGAACCTCTTTGTGCAAGCATTGAGGCAATGGTTACCCCAAAGGGAATTTGACTGGGAAGCCAAGTTTCAAAGAAATACAAAATCACACATGCCCCCACATGCTTTTTGTTTACAGTGGCAGAGGCCCTAGGAACTGTCACCTGAACTGGAGGAGCATCCCAGGGAAGTTCCAGTACTCAACTGGGAGCCGGTGAGCCAGATGCCTGGGTACTAATCAGGAACTGAACAATACCAGGAAGTTGCAGGAAGCTTAAAAAAACTTTCTTTTCAAAAGAGGTTTGAGTGAAGAATCCATAAATCAAGTCATCAATGTAGTAAATAATATAGAGAGAGATGATTTGTGTAACCTAAAAGAAAGACAGGATTTATTACAGATAATGGGATTTATGTTTTAGCAGTTTCAGCACACAAGCATACCAAGTCCCAAAAAATATTAAAAGATAATTAGCATATTTTGAAAACAGGGTGAAAACTAGAAATTATTTGTGCACAAAAATCAAAAACGGTTCTTAAAAGGGGACCTATGATTGGTGACAGGGTTACACATTTTTTTTTTTAACCCGATATACAGCAGAGATGCAATTAGCCAAAAGGAACTTACAGATGCACAAATTGCAAGTTTTGTGAAGTGTTAAGCACTGGTGATGAATTTGAAGTTGCAGATGTGGATAGAACATTTTAAATGCACAGTTTTATAGATTGTAACACTGCAGCAGTTGTTTATCTAGCTACCTGCAAATGTGAAAAATTCTGTGTTGGAAAATTGGTCATAAATTTAAACAATGAATGGATGGGCACCTTATGAGCATGGCAAATAAAAATCCTGATAATGCAGTGTCAGTACATGTACAGAAATGTGGTTCAGACCATAAATTTACTTTTAAAGATGCTGAGAAAGTTGTCCTGGGACCTCGTGGTGGGGATTTAGAAAATCTTTCATTGGAGAGAGAAAACTTTTGGCAATTTAAGTTCAGAGCATGTAGTGGCTATGGTTTAAATGAATGTTTTTCCTTAGCACTGACACTGATGGGATTCTAGTAACCCCAGGGACTAGGTGAGTTATACTACTTCAAGCCATGTAAATGACTGTCTGCAGTCATTTCTCCACCCAGCACCAAGCCATCCTACCCTGTGTGTTATTTAGGGGGAGGGGTGGTCAGGCCCTCCCCTACCATGTGCCATGCAAAGGCAGGTGACACTTAAGGCACAGAGGCCGGCTGATGAGACTTCAACCCCTATCCTATGATCTATATATGGATATTCAGTGGCTTCATGGAGACTACTTTAAGCATGCCCTAATAGACCAGAATGGAGGTCCCTACTGCAGATCAGGACCACAACCTGTCTGTCTCCCTAGCCCTCTAGGAAAAATCTATCTGACCAAGCTGCCCACCAGGGAACCTCCCCTCCAAGCTCCCAGGGTACCTGCAAAGAAAAACAACAAGGAAAACAAACATTGCCAGGCACTGCATTTCCAAAACGTTCCCCACAATTTCACAGCTGTGAAGAAAAAAGCACGCTAACACCTTGTTAACCACAGACAATACTGAAACTTGAAGAAAAGGGGAACTCAGCTAAGTTCCAGCATCCTCTTCTTTTCTGCTCTTATTTTCTTCCTCCGGAACACCTGCAAGGAAAGAAAACACAAAAACACATTCTGCATACCACAATGCCTAAACCTCCACTTGAACACTAGAGAACCCCCAAAATATTTTTCTATAAAAGTACAAAAAGTAAAAAATAGAAAGACAACATTTATACAACACATTTGGGGGTGAAATGCCCTAAAGAGTTCAAACTAGGGATAGAATGCTGTTGCCCATAGGCAAGGTCCCCTTTAAATAGTCTCTCCTAGGCTAGAGCCTGCTGAAGAACAGTTCCTGGACAGGACTGTACCTGTATAGCACTGAAATCCATGGGGAGAGTCTTTGAGGACAGTCAAACAGTTCTGTGGACAGTCTTCAAATGTAGGATGTGTTGTGCAAAGTCAGTAAAAAAACATAAAATGTGGTCTTAACAGTTGCTTGAAGACTGAAAACAAAGGATCATCTTACTTCTCTGACATGAGGACCCTCTCCCTTCAGACCAGGTGGCATCTTCAGATACAGCTGGGTTAATGTCCTCTGGAAACCAAACGATGGAAAAGGAAAACAGCTGAGTTGATGTCATCTGAAAGTACAAACAATGGAACAGGAAAACAGCTGGGCTCCAGTCATCTGGAAGGCCAGGTGATGGGACAGGAAAATTGCTGGATTGACATATTTGGATGCACCTGAAGAATCCTGGAATACCAGTAGAGCTGCATCTTCCTCCTTGGATATTGCTGCTGCTGGATGACAGGCAACTGGCCTACCACTGCTCGCTTCCCTTTAGGCATGCTGGGAATATTCACAGGGAGTGGCACCATTAAGGGTAGTACCACTCAGTATGGGTGCGACTATGACACCATCTGGGCATTCAAAGGTTGATGTTGTAGAATGTCTCATTCCCTGTCTTGTCCACATTTTGCAGAGTGTCCATAAACAGAATCCTGCCCAATTTCCAGAATTTAAGTTGATCATTTATGACTCTGTCCCTGACACATTCTAATGTACTAGAGTACAAATTCTTGCTTGCCTCTTCCAACAGCCAGGATTGCCTGTTCTGTTCGATTTCCTCCCAGACTCTGCAAGAAAAGGTAGGAAATGACTGCTCATAGATGGTGTCAGCCCACCTACATACCAGTCTCTCCTCCTTGTTGCTCTTTACAAGTTTGCGGCACATGGCCCAGCTTGGGGGTGGCCAGTTCTGGTTGAGCCAATGCTGCATACTTAAAGAATGAAAGAACTTGTTCCCGTCCATTTCTGTGGGCAGGGTACTGGAGCCTTTTTCTTCTCTCTCTGGCTCCTCGGATGCAAGAGCTTGAGATGACTCATGGGGAACCTCAACATGAAGATATATATCTTCATCCTTCTCTTTCTCACTCATGATCTGAGCTCAGGAGTGAGAAAATGTCCTCACTCCTGAGTCAGCCCACTCCTCATTGGGCATCGAGGTAGACACCTCAAAGTTCAGTGTCTCTTGCAGTTTGTGCTCCTGAACTAAACTCCAAGGACAATGGGTTTGAGGGCAACACATGGGAATTTTGCTCTGCAAGATGGGAGGATAGGCACATGGAACACCAAAGAGCATTGACGACTGTTGTCCAGTTAGTTCCAACCTGTTGACACAGGTTTTGGGACAATTGGTGTTGGTGTGCTCATCCCCATCAGAAATATTGTTGCTTAGAACAGACTTTTGTAGGCCTTCTCCACAGAATTTCATGTGTCAGATATGGTGCGGCCAAACAAGGTGGCTATGCAGAGGTAATTATGCCATATGAACAAGTGACCATGCCATCCAAGAGGGTCTTTATGAAGCTCTGGAAGAGCAAAATGAACCGAATGTCATGGGATTACTGGTGCAAACTAAGGACACCCCCATGGGACAACATGGGATGTTATGTAAGAAGAACAGAAGTATATAGCCCAGAGGTCTGGGGGTGAGGTGCATTCTTCAGCCACGGAACACCAGAGACAGTATTTCAGTTCCAACATGTTCTTGGTCAGGCCATTAATAGGTTGGGATTGAATTCAGAAAAGTTCAATACTCATTCTTTTTGCATAGGGGTAGTGACTAATGGGAGAGCTGAAGGGTTGTCTGACAGACAGTTTCAGACCTTAGGGCGATGAAGGTTGCAGGCTTTTGAGGGGTATGTGTGTATGAATTTGCTTTAACTATTGTTTTGTTTACCAGCAAGTGGCACATTTCAGATAAAGCAAGTGTGGATTTGCAGGTACTCATTTATTTATTGAACAACCAGAAGTGCCAGGCAGATGTAGGGAGGGGAAAACCTCTTCATGGACCAATGACAGTGTCAGGCGCATCGGATGATATACCAGCAGAGAAGGTGGCATGACTTCCTTCAATAATCATGTCTGAAACCCTCCTGGAGAGTTGGTGATCCACTTGGGGGCAATGACCTGAGACAGCTGAAATCACTGGGTTTGTTTTGCCAGGTGAAAGATTACCTGCATTTTTTTATGGAACTTCTACCCAGGGGTAGTGTTCATATGGCTGCACATTATACAAAGACAACAGTGGGGTTCTGTGAGGAACACTGCAGCAATGGAGAATGCTTGCAGGATGCCTAATATATCAATGGAGAGCTTTATGAGTTTGTTAGGAAACACGGTGCTACAGCACAACAATATTGTGACTAGGTTGCCCCAGCTGTATTCTTGGGACAATGCGCATTTGTTGAGTTTAGGAAATGATAGGTTTTTAGCAGATATACAGGGTGCATTAGAAAATGCTAACAAGAGGGTGGATGGTAGTCATCCTGTGGTAGCACGGTGGTATCACAAGTAATGTACAAAGGGGTAATGGGTGGAACCTCCTACTGACACAGATAGGTTCCTCCTGAGGTTGGCAGTGGGTGAGGTCCCAGTGACTGAGCACTACAGGCCAGTCAGGGGATAGCCTCTTAGGGTTTTAGCCTACGTGTGCAGCACCATCTGATGGGGGAGGGCACACATCACATGACTCAGGAGTTACCCCTTATGCCTCGAAGTCCATAATCCCTCCTCAAGCTGTGCCCTTTGGAAAATGGCAGGTCTGCCTGGGTGGTCCCCTGTGGGGTAGGTAGATGGACCAGTTGATGGCATTGACCATCTTTAGAAAGCCTTGCTGACACTACCGAGGTGATCACATCATGCTACGTGTTGTAAGCTGGTTTATCAATAAACTCAAGACTTTGGCAATTTTTCTTCAAAACACTGTATATGTCTCCTCTGTTCAGGTAAAGGGGGCATAGGGTCTACCAAAACAGCAAACAGCCTGTAACAGGGGACCCCATGAAGAAGGTGAATATTTATCTGTGGGCTCTTCCCTCAATGTATGGCAGTGGGTGGGTAGTAGATGACTGGAAGGGGTTAGGTTAAATGAAGAGGGCTGCAGAGGGGGCAAGGGAAGCTTAGTCCAGAGGGGAGGGGCAAGTAGGCTATAAAAAGACAATGACACTGACACCCATCCTCTTTGTTCCCTACCCCTTGATGGAATTTCCATCAAGCCACCCTCATAAAAGCAGGGTCAGAAGAGCTAAGGGGTTTATGTAGAGAGCCTGTTATCCCAATAGGAGGGTCACCTAATCAGTCGAGGGTGAATTTTCTTATTGCTTTCTCAACAGGTTTTCCTGGGGGGGTTGCCTCCTCTAACAGGAAAGTGTTAGGGAGGTAGCATAAGTACATCACAGTCATGTAAAGTAAATGTGGCAGCACGGCAGTCTCATTAAGTAGTATGCAACAACAGAATGGGAGAAACTGCTACTGACACAGAAGAGATCCTCCTGAGACTGGCAGGAGGCAAGGTCCTGACCACTGGGAGTCCTTTGTGCCAGTCAGGGATAGCTTCTTTGTGTCTTGGTCTTCATATTTAGTGACCTGTGATGGAGGAAGGGAACACTGCATGACTCAGGAGCCACCTCTTATGCCTCAAAGGCCATAGTCCCACCAGAACTTATTCCATTTGGACAAAAGGAGGGTTCCTCCAGATGGTTCCTGTGGGGTATGTGGATCATCTGGTTCATGGTATTGACCGTCCTAAAAAAATATATTTTGATACTACCAAGCTGAACACATCATGCTCTTTGTTGTAAGTCAGTTTATCAATAAGCACATGGCTGTATCCATATTTCTCCAAAGCATTGTATTTTAGGGATGGGCAGACCATTCTACAAGAGACAGACCCCTGGACTGAACCCATAATCCATGGACCCAGATATACACAGACTTCACCATAGAAGTCCTGTTCTGGGTCCATGGAGATGCCATTTGCTGCATTATGTTGTCTCTTGCCATTGGGATACCATAGGCATGTAAAGTCAGCCAGCAGTATCCAATAAGGCAATGGAAGGTCACATGACACACTCACGGTATATAACCTTGCTGAGTGAGCCACGTGGCGTAGAGAAGTGAGAAGGACCAGGGAAAAGCTGGAGAAGAGCTGCGCTCAGCAGCAGAGCCAGAGAGCAACAAAAGTGGAAAAAAGCAAATTAAAAAAAAAACACCACTAGAAAGATAATTGACATGAGTAGGGAACAACATCAGAAAGGGGGGGAGAGAAGCCAATCATTGGGGGCGGGTGAAGGTGGGTTGTGGACTCAGTAGTCAGGACTGGGGGAAATAGTGGTGTCTGGGGGGATGAAGTAATATACTGTGTGATGGTGTGTAATTGACTGCAAGCAGACTGGCAAACTCTTTGACTTGTGCCATTCCATCCAGATCCAGAAGAAAGAGAGAGAGACTACTGGGGGCCCAAGAGAGATTACAGTTACAGAAAATCGCAAAAGAAAGTTTTTTTCCTTTCTTGGCCTCAGACAGTGTAACTGTGTGTACAAAAAGGGCAGGCTGGCAAAATCTTTGACTTGTGCATTCCAGATCCAGACTAAGGAGACAGAAAGAGACTACTGGAAGGCCAAGAGAGATTACAGTTGCAGAAAATCCCAAATGAAAGTTTTTTTCGTTTCTTGTCCTCAGACAGTGTAGCTGTGTGTATGTACTGAGAAAGGGCAGGTTGGCAAGATCTTTGACTTGTGCCATTCCTGATCCAGAAGAAAGAGGGAGAGACTGCTGTGGGTCCCAGAGAAATTTTACAGTTACATAAAATCCCCAGTTTTTTCCTTCCTTAAGTGTGGCTGTGGGTACAGGTCAAGTGCAGCTGGGTGGCAAAATAAATATTTGTGATGTCCAGAAGGGAGCGAGAAAGAGACATTGCAAGGTATCCACCAATAAATGTAACAGTTCCAGAAATCCCCCCCAATTTTTTTTTCTTGGCTTCAGTGCGGCTGTGTGTACATGGAAAGGGCATCAAGGTAGCAAAATAAATCTTTGACTGTGTTATTCAGTGGGGAGAGAGACAGAGACTGCAGGGTGGCCTACAATAAATGTAAGTCCCAGAAATCCCAAATATTTTTTTCATTGCTTCAGTGCAGCTGTGTATGTAGGGCAAGGGCAAGAGGGTCACAAAATAAATCTTTGCCTTGTGATGCTGGGGGGGGGAGAGACTGACTGCAGGGTGGCCCACAATAAAAGTAACAGTCCCAGAAATCCCAAATACATTTTTTCCCCGGCTTCAGTGTGGCTGTGTGTACAGGGCAATGGCAGCAGGGTGGCAAAAGTATTCTTTGACTGTGAAGTCCAGAGGGAGAGAGAGAGAGAGAGAGAGAGAGAGAGAGAGAGAGAGAGAGACTGAAGTGTGGCCCATGATAAATGTAACAGTGCCAGAAATCCCAAATACAATTTATTTTCCTGATTTCAGTGTGGTTGTGTGTACAGGACAAGGGTAGCAGGAGGCAAAATAAATCTTTGACTTGTTGTGATGTCCAGCGGGGAGAGAAAAAGAAAGAGAGAGAAGGAGAGGGAGAGGGAGAGAGAGAGAGAGAGAGAGATAGGAGAGAGAGAGAGAGAGAGACTGCAGGTAGACTGACAATAAAGATAACAGTCCCAGAAATCCCAAATAAAATGTCTTTTCCTGGCTTCAGTGTGGCTGTGTGTGCAGGGCAAGGGCAGCAGGGTGGCAAAGTAAATCTTTGACTTGTACCATCTATTTGGATCTGTCTGTTTGTCTGTCTGTCTCTTTCTCTCTCTCTCTCTGTCTCTTCCAGCACACTCATTTCACAGACAAGAGCAGGATATGCCACCATTAAAGGCCAGCCATGAAGGGGCTAGTAGTGGCTGATTGTTTTTATTTAGCAGTTTTACTTTACATTTTTTATGCAAATAATTCATTAAATTATTTCCTTTGGGCCTTTGTGTTAAATGTGATTGACTTTGGCCACTTTTATGCATTTTCTTTGCATGTTTTTAAGTATTGATCAATAAATTTGAACTAATTAGGATAAATCAGAACTTCACCATGTTCTGATTCTTATTTAATAAGGGTTGGAACTCCACCAAGTTCTCATAGCCCTACTGTATATGTATCTGTTCAGGAAAAAGGGGTTATGGGGCCTGCTAAGACAAAGAAATGTGTACAGTTTATTTAAAACACAAAATAGTCACACTAGAGATATGTGATAGCACACTGACTGTGTAAATATAAACAAGCTAAGGTGCATAGAAACATAGAAACATAGAATTTGATGGCAGATAAGGACCGCTTGGCCCACCCAGTCTGCCCATTTCCCTACCTAATGGATAAGCTGCAGATCCTAGTTAACCAGCAGCCTACTTCTTCCTACCCTCACCCCCTAGAATTGACTTATGACTGTGCCATGCATGCTTGAATTCCACCACTGTTTTTGACTCCACAACCTCCTCCGGAAGGCTGTTCCATGCATCCACAACCCTCTCTGTGAAAAAATACTTCCTTGAATTACCTCTGAGCCGCCCCCTCTATCTTCAAATTGTGCCCCCTTGTTCTTGTGCACCTCTTGTTTTGAAAGATGCTACCCTCTTGGACTTTGTTGATTCCCTTGAGGTACTTGAAAGTTTCTATCATGACCCCCCTCTCCCTTCTTTCCTCCAGGCTATACATATTAAGCTCCTTAAGTCTCTCTTCATATGTCTTCCGGTGCAGAATCTGCACCATTTTAGTTGCCCTCCTCTGGACAGCTTCCATCCTGTCTATGTCTTTGTGGAGATTGGGTCTCCAGAACTGCACGCAGTACTCCAGATGGGGTCTCACCAGCTGTCTGTACAGAGGGATAATAACTACTTGTTTTCTACTGGTGATGCCTCTCCCTGTGCATACCAGCATCCCCCCAGCCCTCCTTGCTGCCCTCTCACATTGCTTGCCTACCTTTAGGTCATCTGATATGACTACCCCCAGGTCCCTTTCCATTTTTGTTGTTGTTAGTATCTCATCTCCCATTGTGTACTCTTCCCCTGGGTTTTTGTTTCCCAGGTGCATTACTTTGCACTTCTTAGCATGTAATGAATATGGCCATAGAAACAGATGGTGCAAAAGTTTGCCAATGACTTCACTATGTTTATTAAATCTCTAACACAGAAGCTGATTGTAGAACAGTTTGTTAACAATACAGTGCATGTATTAATCATTTTTCTCATACAGAGAGATCACAATAAGGAAATGTAAATCAAAATACTTTAATAGAAAAGTATAGGTGCTGGACTGGTGGTTCTAATTTTATGATGAAATGACTGATGAATGTTTATTTATTTATTTGATTTTTGATAACCGTGTAGGTGCACTAGATAATAAATATGCCTATTTTCAGGCACGACCCAGGAGAGTACAAGTCATAAAACAGTCACGAAACATGATATAAAGAAACATTAAAACATACAATATGAAGGGCAAACTAGTAACAGAAATACGCAATGTAAAGGTTAAACTAGTAATAGAAAGTAGTTGAAAGAGTTAATTTATGAAGTAACAAGGAGAAATCAGAACAAATAATAATAAAACATAGTAAAAGACAGAAACATTCACAATGTAGGGGGTAAAGCAATTGCAGGTACAAAAGCAATGTAAAAATAAATACGCTGTAACAGGGAGAAAATCTGTACAAGAGCAGCAAAACCAGAAATGAACAAAGCAGAGTAGCTGAACTGACAAGAAGCAGCATACTGTATGTAAGTTCAGCAGATTAAGCATCAAAGACAAGCACTAGTCAGGTAGTGTGTGTTGGGTGATCAAGGAGGTAGGAGGCAGGTTCATGGTCAGACACTAAAAGATAGTTATGTAGCTCCCTTTTGAAGCAGGCATGAGAGAGAGAGAGTAAGATGGACACAGGTATGGAGTTCTAAACATTTGTGGCAAAGTAGAAGACCTGGGACCCCATGGTCGTCATATGCCTGGGAACAGATATAGGAGGGACTGGTGACCAGATCAAAGGGAGTGGGGGGGGGGCCCTCTGGGAAGTCAACATTAAGGCTAAGAAGGAAAGAGCCCACGTTCTAATAATTTTATCTGTTATGGTGACAAAGGCAAAGCAGTGGGTGGACTCAAGGGATAGCCAGTTTAGACCACTGTAAAGCTGACAGCAGTGGGTAAGACAATGTGATGCCAGAGCAAAATAACAAATATTATTGTACGTGGTGTCCCACTTATGGAGATTGGCTTTGGCAGCATGTATGAATGTAACAGAGTCATAAGTGTGGGTAGGAAGAAGGATACCCTGTGCACTTAGTAATATGTTTCCAGTCCCCCTCCCCAATCTTCGATAATGCCACACAAAATAATAATAACTCTCCAGTCCCCCTAACCCATCCCCAGTCATGCCACAAACAGTGATATTATTTTCCAGTCCCCCCTCCCCAATCCCCGATTGTGCCCCATATGAAGCATTATTCCAGTTCCCCTCCCAATATCCTCGTGTGGAAAATAGTAATACTATTTTCCAGACCCTCCTGATCCCTGATGTTATCTGTGAACAGGAATACTCACCCATGCACCCCCAACCCCACAGGTGCCATTACTAATATTAAGAGGCAGAGCTGGCGTCCAGCCCATTACTGTAGGCTCAATGACAGTTCAGTCAGAGGTCAGCCTTGGAGGTGTGAGGTGGGCTTTGCTGGTCAACAGCTCTGATTCTTAATATTAGCACTGGCATGGGTGGGGATCAGGGAGGGGGACATCGGAAGGTATTCTTATTCATACAGACAACAACGGGGATCGGGGAGGGGGTCTGGATAATAATATTACTATTTGCTGCACAATCAGGGATCCGAGAGGGGGCACTGGAATACTTATATTATGTGGGGCACTATTGGGGATCGGGGCCTCTATGCCAGCATGGGGGGGTCACTGTTTTGATGTTTGTTGGGGTACATGGTGTAAGGGGGATGCCCACACAACAGGAAATGGAATGGTGCGTAGCTGCCCCACAGCTTGCAACAAACACTGCCAGTGCACCCTCTATTTGGCGCCCAACCCAGGTTGCTGCAAGCCATGGGATTTAGCCACTGGGACCCTGCCTGATAGAGAATATGGTGCAGGGTCCCTGGTGCAGGGGCAACAGTGCAAGCTGCTTTTATGCCACCACTTGTGCCGCTCCAAGCACCCTTTGAGAATCGGGCCCAACAGCTCTACAAGTGTTTGAGATGTGGTGGGCAAAGTCCAGAGAAGGGTTTAGTGTGATTCCAAGGTATATGAAGTTGGTGACATTTGCAAGGAGGGAGCCATCACTGCTGGAGGTAGATAGTCACCCAATACACTTTCTTAATCTAGTGGCAGAGCCAATCAGCATACAGCAGGTTTTGCTGGAAATTAGTAACAGCTTGTTATGGGAGAGCCAGAAGTAAATTTTGTGGAAATCAGAGGTATGGGTAATGTTAAGGTTTGGGAGGTATTTATTGCTAGAGCATAGCACTAAGTCATCTGCATAAAGCAGAGAGGAGCAGGATGTGGTATTTAGGGATAGGTAATTTATTTATTTATTTTATTCAAAATTAATTCAAGTTTTTACAAATACAGAGCATTGAACCATTGTAATTATAATACAGTACATAGATGTCTAATCAGTAAGCATAAAGGAACAATGCCCTCACCCTTCCCAACCCTCCCTCCTTCCCTACCCCCCTTCCTTACACAGAATCATTTCAACATGCCATTACACAATGTAAAAAAGTTATTGTAAGCCTCTGATTGAGGTTTGCTGTAGTCCTCTCAGTCCAAAGATTGGTCAAAAGCTCATTTAACCATACTGTATAGGTAATTTCTACTGTGTCTTTCCAGTGTTTCAAAACTAGTTTCTTAACTGACATTGCTATCATAGTTATATGGTATTTACAGTTTAACACATGAACCTCTGAGAGATCCCTCAGTAAACAAATATCAGGATTGAACAGGTCATTCACACCTAGCAGGGGGTCCACCTTCTGTTTAATAAGGTCCCAAAGATTGACTATTTTTGGACGAGTCCAAAAAATATGTAGGAGATTTCCCTCCCCCTGTAAGCATCTCACACAGGTTGAAGAGTCTAAATAGCCAACATTAGCCAATTTCTGAGGGGAATAATATAGATTACGTAATATCTGAATCTGCGTAAGTTGCAATCTATCTTGGGTGACTAGGTTGTGACAATTCTGCCACAGGAGGGGCCAATTTATAGTCTTGCCGGGAAAAAGGGAGGACCAAAATGCCTTAGAGCCAAGACATTCTGGATATTTTCGGTTGTATAGAGTCAGATAGATTTTTGAGATTGCATGTGGTAGCCCCACTAAGGGTTGTAACTCCGTCCAGAAAGGTAAAACAGGAGGGTTTTGATAAGTCGGCCCAAATGTTTTAACCAGAAGGTGGTGAAGTTGGTGCACTTTAAAAATCTGAGTTCTTGGGATGTTTGCTTTAACTAGTATCTCAGAAGAGGTAAGCCACATTCCATTTTCCCTAACAAAATAATGAACTTGCCAATCTCCTACCTGCGGTAAGCATCCAGGTGAAAGAGTTTGGCCTCCTAACCTAAGTTTGGGGTTACCTCATATAGTTTGGGATATATCGCAGGTATGCTCGTATTTCATGAATTTGCATAATTGGGAATGAATCCTAAGGGAGACAACAATGGTAGATGTCTTAACTAGTGGTGGGAGATCTTTCAAATTAATATACAGAAGAGAGGATGAAGAGAGTCCTTGCAATTTCAGATCTCTTTCAATCTTAAGCCAATTTGGTGTAAATGAGAGGGGCTTTGATTGGTTTACAGGGTCTATCCATTTGAGGTATTTGTTAATTTGACTTGCCTAATAGTATCAATCAATCAATCAAACTTTATTTAACCAGGCAAAATCATCACTGAGCAAGCTCATTTGCAAGATAGTCCTGGACAAGTAGGACATACACAATTACAGCAAAATTACTAGATAAGCAGTGTACACACAATGAGCAAATAAAAGACAGTTACAGAGAAATCAATAAGATCAGGGCTGGGGAGTACATATGGTGAACACTATCCGGGTTGATAATTGACTGTATATATATATATATATATAAAGGATTCCCTCAAGATGTGGGATTATTCAAACAAAGGTCACAACATTACAATAAGACGAGGGATACCAGGTAGGGTAAGTGAAGGAACAATAACTGAAGGTTTATGGGCGGGGAAAAACAAAGGAAAGGGTTGGTGAGGGGTGGAAATAGATGTAATTAAACAAACAGGTGGAAGCTGGCAGAATAATCCCAAGGTAGAAAGAAGAAGAGAAGTGCTAGGGGAATACATGTAAGTGCCAAAAGTTTGGGGAGCCACAGGAGATGGAGGAAGTGGTTATTTGTGGCATACACACAAGGCTTTCAGTTTGACAGCGAGCAGCCTCCTGAAAGAGTGAGGCCCCGGGAGGGAGGACAGCCAGAGAGTTTTTTGCATGACATTCCAAAGGGTGGACAGAGGAAAGATGATAGCTGCTAAGCCATGTCATGTCCTTATTTTGGTTACTTTAGGAGAGACAAGAGACAAACTCCTTAGACCATATGTTCCCTCAGTATGCTGAAACAAAGTAGAAATATAGGTTGGTAGTTTATCGGTTAGGGCCCAGTATGTCCACATGAGGGCATTTTTTTTGCCTCCTCAGAGTGAAGCGGGGCCAGTCTAGTGCCTGATAGAGCAGGCAGTGGTGGGTGCATAATGGAATGTTTAGGATAAATCTCAGCACGCGATGCTAGAGGGTGTCAAATTTACATAGTGCCCAACTAGGACAGTCACTATAGAGAAAGTCAGCATAATCCAGTAGCGGTAGAAATGTTGTTAGGACACATCGTTTCCTTGATTCAAGAGTAAGGAGGTGTCTTATCCGATAAAATATGCCTAGACATTGTCTTTGCTTTTTAGATAGTTCATTAAGGTGAGACAAGAAGTTGAGCCTGTTATCCAGCCAAACACCCAGGTACTTGAATTTTTCTACTAGTTCCAAGGCTTTACCAAGCAAGGTATAAATCTGAAGGCTCAAAGATGGTCCTGTGTAGTGGACAGCACAAGGCGAGATAATCATAGCTTTGGTCTTTTTGGCATTAAGCAGAAGATGGAGCCTTATTAAGCTGCATTGAAGGATGTCAAAGTCTAACTGAAGCTCCTTATGGGCTATGTCAATGGAGGTGTTAGTAGTATAGAGCATGGTATCATCAGCAAATAGATGAACATTATTTGTGCTTACATAGGAGTCTATATGGTTTATATAAATAGCAAAGAGAATAGAGCACAAGATGGAACCTTGTGGCACATCATGTGGCAGGGACTTTAACTGAGACAGTTCCCATTGATCTTTGATTTGTTGCATTCAGTTGATGAGGTAACAATCAAACCACTTTAAGGCAGTGTTGTTTACCCCGATGCTGCTCAGGACGTTAGGTAGAATTTGATGATCCACTGTATCGAAGGCCTTGCTAAGATCTAGAAAGAGGGCATAGATGTATTGCTTAGCATCCAGGGCAGTTTGCCATTCGTTGGACACTTTGGCAAGGGCTGATACAGTATTGTGCTTGGGCCTAAATCCCGACTGTGTGGGGCTTAGGATGTTTTCAGTGTCAAGGAACTCTCTCTGAGTTGAGAGTTAACAATTTTTTCCAGGGTCTTTGATAGGATTGGGAGAAGGGAAATTGGGCAGTAGTTGTTCAGGTCAGTTGGGTCACTAGATTTAAAAAGAGGAATAATATGCACTATTTTCCAAAGTGGTGGCAACTCACCATGAGCCAAGGAACTATTAAAAAGGTGAATGATTGGAGCTGTCAGGTGATAGCAGCCAAGTTTCAAGAAGAACGGTTCTAAGAGGTGAGCACTGGCACACTTTTTAGTGTCCAAGGCTAGCAGGAGGTTCTACACTTGTTTAAAGGTTACTGGATGAAAGCTAAAGGAGGAGCACCCCGGGATAGCTGTGGTGACAGGGTTAGGGCCATCATTGTCATCACTGCAGACACTCACTTTATTGACAGGTGAGGCATCAATCGCAAGGCCTGCAGTGGCAAAGTGGCTATTTAGCTTTTCTAGGATGTCCACCCTGTCCGTGTAGGAAACGTCTCCTACCACAGTCTTGGCAGGCAAAGGTGAGGCTGGTGAGTGACCTACTACCACGCTAAGAACTTTCCAGAATTTAGTGGAACAATTTTTATTTTCATCGAGAGTGGACTGGAAATAACGTGATTTTTCAGTTCTAACAAGTTTGGTGCAGGCATTCCTGGCAACCCAAAAGGTCAGCTAGTCAGAATCCAATTTTGTTTTCCATGCCCTTTTCCACAGTACATCCCTATCCCGAAGAGCTTTCTTTAGGGCAGGTGTAAACCAGTTGGGTGACTTTTTCCTGGATTTGATTTTTCTAAGTGGTGCATGTTTATCAATCACCTTCAGTACCAGGTTTGGAAGATATTGTAGGCTTCTGAGACAGAGGGTACCAGGTAAAAATTCTGCCAGTTAATATTCCCTGAGTCTGCCAGGAAGGCAGGTTGTCAGAAGTGTTTTAGACTTTGTTTTAGTTTAAACGTGGAGGTAGAAGGCTGGTAAGGGGAGCTTCTAATATAGGCAGTAGCACAGTGGTCACTCAGGTCACTGTGGAAAACCCCTGTATGAGAGATATTGTGTGGCTTATTAACCAGCATAAGATCCAGTAATGAGCTGCGGTCTGGGGATTTCTTGTTAGGATGGGTATTCTCTGGGGTAATCTGGGTTAGGCCACACTCATCACAGAGCTCCTTAATTTTGTTGGAGCAGGAATCATTCCAATTGAGGTTAAAGTCTCCCATTATTATGCATTCTGAGTTTGTTTTTTCCAACAGGGAGTGAAGGTGACCCAGTATGCCAAACCCCACAGAAGGGGGTCTATAACAAGCAGTGAAGCAGATATTAAGAGGGCCACTCCAGAAGAGAAGGTCAATTTCACAGCTAGGCAGTCAAATTCCTTCGGTGTTAAGGTGCACACAATACCAGAGACAGAGAGACTGGTTTTGGTATAGATGGCAATTCCACCACCCCTTGTTGGCCTGTCGCATCTAAATAAATTATAACCATGGATATTAACAGTTTTGTCGGGAAAGTTGTTCATAAGCCATGTTTCTGAAAACACAGTGATATATCGAGCTGTATGTAGTACCCAGGTTTGGACCATGTTGAATTTTTTAGGCAAGCTATGGATATTCATATGTAGAAAGCTGAGACCTTTTAGTAGAGGGAGGTCCAAGGATGCTTCTATAAAAAGGGATGAACCGGTTTTTAATTCCACACTCCCTGAGCAGAGTAGAAGAAGAACTAATAGTTTCCTAAGGCAGTTTATAATCATTTTTACCGTGAGTTTATTCTGATGCCTAGTGTGCACGGTTTTGTGGTTTGCATTGCTGGGGGTATCAAAACAACAAGAGAGGGGCAGGGCATAGATCGCCACCCTAACTGGGAGGAGGAATGATAAGTGGGCATGGATGGAAGATCTGGGCTGGAGGGGAAATACAGTGAATGTGTGAAGGTCAGTACCTTTGGAGCAGGACAGACAGTGAGCTAACACCGTACCATGTAGATCCTGGTACTTGGGCATGACTTGTAGGACTGTATTCTCTATACGTTTAACAATGAGGTCATAAGGGAAGAGTAGGAAGCATCTGAGGACAAGCATAGTTGTCAGTGGAGCCATTAGATTACAGGTGAAGCAGTAGGCAGGGAGGATGGGCATGTGGTGCCAGTCAAGTACAGGGAGAGGAGTATCTCTTTAAGAGGGGAGGTGGCTTATAACCTACACCAACACAGTTTGGCGGTGACCTAAAAAGGATGATGTCTTTAAGGGGAGGACAGGACAAGTGTTAAGCCTAATAGCTGCACTCTGTATCTTTAAGTGTAGTTGCAATATTAGTGAGAAGGAAGGAAGGAAGAAGATTGCATAGGGGTGGTGCCAAGTGGGGAAGGAGAGTATTTAATAAAGGCTGGAGGTGGGGGATCGTGGTTGGCATAATAATTCAAGCAAGGAGGAGGCAGTAAGAGAGAAAATGAAGCAGAAATTGGATTATTTGCAGGGCAAAGCTTACAACTGTGACCCAAATGAAATCTAGTCTAAACAGAAAAATCTGTATCATTTTAAAGTTAGTTTCTGTTCCAGGGTAGATTAGCACTGGACCTTAAAACAAAGAGAGCTGT
This sequence comes from Neoceratodus forsteri, assembly GCA_016271365.2. Taxonomy (NCBI): domain Eukaryota; kingdom Metazoa; phylum Chordata; order Ceratodontiformes; family Ceratodontidae; genus Neoceratodus; species Neoceratodus forsteri. The sequence goes on along the minus strand of JADMNL010000022.1, from coordinate 164,437,828 downwards.
AATACTTCTAAACCTACAAACATGTAGCCAAAAAGAACTTGCACTTCAAACTACCCTTGCAGTGCAAAATTGCTATAAATGGGCTTAGGTTCACGTATACATTAGGATTCACAGAACAGTTTGGAGAGGCTTAACCAGTACCACAACCAGTAACATTAGCTTAAAGTCCAGAAGAAGATGGAGTAGCAAGGAAAATAAAGAACTGCAGCAGCCTGTCAGCAGGCAGAGACAATGGTTCTGGCCAGTCAAGTTTCAGCAGCGTACCTTTGGTCTGGTGATCGGAGGGCAGTACAGTGAGGAAGGCCGCCGGTGGACAGAAGAGGCCTGCCCTGCTGCTTACAGCAGCAGAGGCACCCATGTCAAGGATGAAGCTTCTGTCTGGTGATTGGAGGGCAGTACAGTGAGGAAGGCAGCCGGTGGACAGAAGAGGCCCACCTGGCTGCTTACAGCTGCAGTGGTACCCATGTCAAGGGTGAAGCTAAGCTAGTAGAGGCAAATATGTGGGAATCATAACCTGCCTTTATTTTTGGGAGCAGCAAGCTTATCAGAAGCCAGTCTGGCTCTTTTCTCTACCCAAATAAAATCTGTAAAAAGCTTCTGTACATTTTTAAACCATTTTAATGGGAGCCAGAGATTTAATAAACTAAGAGGATAGAAAAGGCAGGGGAAAACATTACTCTTTGACAGGTTAATTTTGCTCCAAAGTGATAAGGGGAGATGCGACCACCTTTGTAAGTCTTGTTTAATGGTCTGTATAAGGGGGTCTAGGTTGAGCTTCTGAAGGTGAGCAGGGTTCCTTGTTAATTCAATACCTAAATAACGCAGAGAATCTGCTTTCAAGACAAGACCCATATTAGAAATATCGTTTTTCAAAACCTTATAATTAAGAGGGAAAACTAGAGTTTTTTCTCTATTTAATTTGTAGTTGGACATTTTACTAAATTCTTCAATAATTGTTAACATTTGAGGTATAGAAGAGGTTGGGTGTGATACCTGGAGAAGCAGACTGTCTGCATATGCAGATACTTTTATTATGTGCTTATGAACAGTGATACCTTGGATCCCAGGTGCTGCAACTAGCCTATGAATGAGGGGCTGTAAGTATAAATTGAAAAGTAGAGGGGATAGAGGGCATCCTTGTCTAGTATCCAACTGCAATAGAAATGCCTCAGATAATGCACCATTGCAAGAAATACGAGCTGTGGGATATTTGTAAAGGGTACCTATCCACTTTTGAAAAGTCTCCGGAAAGTGGTATGCATTCAAGGCATGCAAGAGATAGTTCCAATTAACTCTATCAAATGCCTTCTTGGCATCCAGGGACACCAAGACAGCCAGGAAATCAGCATCCCTGGATGCCAAGAAGATATGTTCCAAACTACGCAGATGATCTAAGGAAGATATCCCCTTCAAAAAGCCCACTTGCTCTGGTCCTATCAACTGTGGGAGAATTAGGTTAATATAGTTGGCTAAAAGTTTAGATACTATTTTAACATCCTGATTGAGAAGCAACATGGATCTATAATTAGTCACCAATTCAGGATTTTTATTAGATTTAGGTAAAAGAACAATAAGAGCCTCAAACAAGGATTTGTCTACCTCTGTCCCAGATAAGATGTGTTGAAACAGTGGTACCAAGAAAGGTACTAGTTGTTTGGCAAAGATTTTATAGAAATTAGAGGAAAACCCATCCAGTCCGAGGATTTTTTCGGAGGGGAGATCTTTGATTATTTCCTCTATTTCTAATTGTGTGATAGGCTTAATCAACATATTATGTTGTATATTTGATATATGGGATAATTGAGAGTCTTTCAGATATTGATCAAGTTGCTGAACTGAAGGGGAGTCTGTCATAGGGCTATATAAATTTTTAAAGTAAGTACAAAATTCAGCTACTATCTCCAAGGGGGACATTAATAAAGAACCATTGATCCCAGATTTAATTGCTGCAATTAATCTGGAAGATTCTTGCTGTTTAATGCGTAAAGCCAGAAGATGCCCTGCTTTTTCACCCTGATCTGTATATGAGGCATTGGCTTTAAGGATTGCATATTCCACCTTTTCTCTCAATATTTCTAAATAAGAGTTTTTAAGTTTGATCAATTCCTGCCTATCTTGATCTGAAGAATGGGGGGATAGGGTGTGCTCTTTTATTTGGATTTGGGTCAGAAGGGAACCAAGCCAGGCCTCTCTATCTTTTTTCCTCTTAGAAACCAGACCAATTAGTAAGCCTCTCATATATGCTTTAAATGCACAATACTTCACATCTGGTTTACCAGTGGAGTTAAGGTTGTTGGAGATGAACTAGATAATTTGGTCAGAGATATATTTGATCAAATCTGGGTCTTGCAATAATTGGTTATTGAGTTTCCACCTCGTCCCAGGTTTAGGAAGAGAGGAAAAGGAGACCTGACATGTAACCACAGACTGATCTGAGATGGACCCTGGGTGAATGGATGAGTCTAAGATTACAAGTAAAAGGATTTGAGAGATTAAAAGGTAATCTATACTGGAAGAGGTATGATGTACTGGGGAAGCGAATGTATATTGGTTTTCAGTGAGGTGAAGTACCCTCCAAATATTGTATAAACCTATCTGTTCCACCAGGTCTCGCACAGCTCCTTGAGCAGGAGAAAGACCCTTGCGAGCTGTACTAGAGCGATCTAGACAAGGGTCAAATGCTAAATTTAGGTCCCCTCCAATGATCATAGGACAAGACACAAAAGGGGTCAAAACATAGATTAAGTGCATAAAAAATCCAGGGAAATCCACATTCGGACCATATACACTGCCAATTAGGATTTCAACTGTAGATATCTGCCCTGCAGGTCTTTAATAATTTGGGATGGAGAAAATGATAGTGTCCTAGCAATTAAAATCATTACTCCACAGCTTTGTGAGGAACCCTCTACTGCAAATATTTGTCCTACTTGTTGTCTTTTGAATTGAGGGGCTTCTGAATCTAATAAGTGAGTTTCTTGCAGGCAGAGAATGTCTGCTTTCAATAGGCTTAAGTGCCTCAAAATTTGATATTGTTTTATTTTCTGATGAGCCCCTTTAATATTCCAGGAAGCCCACGTTAGAGCCCTAACCATTTTAACCTTGAATTAAAGAATTGCGAGCCCTTACCTGTTGAGCTTTTTTAAAGAAATTGTAAGTATCTGAGTTATCCTTGATTCTGTGTTACCCACTCTCCTTATCCCTCCCCATCTAACTATTCCCCCTTCTCTGTTGTTTGCATATCCCATCGTGTCATAGCAAAAGTAGAAAGTCTTACACCCTCCCACCCCCCATTGTTACAAGCTACGGTGTGCAGTTCACCATATCTTTGTCCTTCCTTCCCCCCCAGCTCTCCCAGCTATCCCCATGAGTAATAACTGAAACAGTAAAAATTACTATAATTCTACTACTATTCTACAAATTTGCTACCTAGTTCGAGAAACTTAACATGGAAAATGTTTTCTCTTTTCCCCCCTTGAAAACAAATGGGGAGCAATTTAGTTCTTGAAATTCAAAATTTAACACATTAAAACATTGCTGATCAACCTAGAGGGGAAAAGGACTAACTTATCCCGAACTTGGACTTTAGCCAGCCTAATTATTTCAAAAAAAAATATAGAACAGTTGGGCTGTAACAGTTTGCCCCTTCCACACTCAAGGAAAATGTTTTGGCTAACACTATGCAGAACTGCTATAGGTTTACTCCTGAAACAAAATCTTGAAGTCTTTTTTGGTTTTTCAGGCATTACATGGTTGTTGAAAACAAAATTAAGTTTGAAAAAACAAACATGAATAAAAACCAGACTCTAAAACCAGGCTGTATCTTATGCCTATAATGGGAAACAAAGGGTAAAGTAAAGTTAACTGCCTATTATATTCCATCAACTGGAACACTGACATTAAATCACGGCAAGGGTTTAAATATGAAACTTTTCCATTGAGCTCTCCTTCAAGTCTCGAAATAGTATGGAGCCCCAAGGCAGTTTTAATCACCAAACAAATATATACAAAAGAATCCAGGAAAGCAGAACTGTAAGCATACCCTCTATGCAACGAGTCCCGCAGTGGTAGAGCAAGCTGACATTCATTGAAAGTGCTTTATCTCCATCTAGCGGTCAATTAGCATCATTCCACATATATATTGCAGGCTGGAACCTATGCAAAGTCACAAGGCAAATCAAAATACAGATAGTTCCAGACCCGTGCAAAAGATTCTTTCCAGTGATACAGTCTGGGTGATAAAAATAAAGCCAATATGATTTTTACTTGTTTTGTGAATGCAGTATTCTGCAGTCTCCTTGTGGATAGAGGGAAAAGGAAAAGATAAAATCTCCTCATGATCTCATTATCTATAGAGATTCTTTCATATTCAGTACAATTAGCGCTACAAGGGTAACCATTTTGTCTGGGTTCTGTAACTGGCCCTTTTTAGCTCTTTATAATGCTCAAGGTGCATGAAAGAGGTCAGGGGAAAGCTGCCTTCAACTTCATTGTTGCAGTATCCAAATCTTCATAGCTTTCCCAGTTGTTGGTTACTAGTACTCACAGTTTAGTGGGATAAAGCATTCTAAACTTTGTACCCGCTGCAATTATTTTGGAGACTTAATGGGTGAAATACTGATCGTTGATGCCACACTGTGGCTGGGAGGTCTTGGGCAACTCTGAGTTTCTTACCCTCCCACTGCACTTCTTGTAATTCTTTGGTTTTGCTCAAAAAATGCTGATGTTCAAGATAGTTCAGAAATTGAAAAATTAATGGTCTTGGGTAAGATCCCGCTGGTGGTTTTGGATGGAGGGCATGGTGAGCATGCTTGATAATATACTTGGAGCCAAAGGGTGAAGGACCAACAAGTTTTTGATTAGCCTCTGGATAAATAATACTGTATCTTGGCCCTTTTCCTCCTCTGGGAGACCTAGAAGGACAGCATTATTCCTGTGGCTACGTCTTTCTAGGTCCTCTATTTTCAGTTCCAGTTTGGTCATCTTTTGTCTCATCGAGACTGGCTCTAGGTCCATCTTGTCAGCCTGTTTTTCCAGAGAGTAGATACGGGCAGAATTATCTGAAGCCGTCTGGGAAACTTCCTCGAGAGTCTGGGAAAGCAATTGCAGCTCTCTTGTTAGGTTTTGCATTTCTTCCCAAAATGTTTTGAATTCTGCAAGAAATATCTGAAGAGTCAGGGGTTCTTGTTCGGAAGTTACAACAATACCTGTTGAAGCTTCTGCTGCACTTGAGACCCTGTGAATTTTTGGGGGCCTTTTCAGGTGTAACCGGCGGCATGTGTTTTTGATTTATTCTCCTCATATCGATGTCCATGAGTTGCAAAAAGTGCACCTTTTGGTCGAGGGAAGACTGATCCACATTTTCTGCATGGTAAGATAAATATTTAAAATATGTTAGCAACAATAATCTGAACTTAAGTAGGTCGGGAGGCTGGAGAGGAGCAGAAGAGCTATTTTCAGGCACTCTGCATCATGTGGTTTTTCGGAATAGCTCTAAGATAGTAAAGGGGAGGGAACCAAGAATAGATCCTTGAGGAACACCAATGTTAATTGTGGATAGAGCATATACAGCAGAGTTGTATTTAACAAATTGTTGCTTACCTGTAAGGTACAGTAGCTGTCATACCAGGTTACCATGTCAGAGGAGATACCAAGGGATAACATTTTAGATATAAGAACAGAATGGTCTACAAGATCAAAGGCCTTTGTAAAGTCAATGATGACTGTACCTGTAAGTAGTCCATTCTCCATGGCAACTTTGGTATCGTTTGTGAATTTAAGAAGAGCAGTGGTGATACTATGGACTTTCCTAAAACCATGTTGGGCATTAGAAAAGAGGTTGCAATCATGGAGATAGTTAATGGTTTAGATAGAGGCAATTTTTTTCTAGAAGTTTACTTAGGACTGAAAGAATAGCTATATGGTGATAACTGGTGATAGATTTAGAGTCACCCTTCTTAAAAACATGGACAACCTTAGCAGCCTTCCAGATATCAGGAATAACACCTGAGCAAAAGGGCAGATTAAAGATTTTAGCTATAGGGGAGGCAAGGAAAGATGCAGCAAGTTTAAGCAGCCCAAGAGCAAGACCATCAGAGCCTAAGCTAAAAAAGGTGGAGATAGAATTTAGTAGCTGATGCACCTCCATATTAGAGAATGAACATAGGTAAAAACAATAGGTAACATTGGGAGTGTTCTTGGTGAGGAACAGAGTAGAAGCTGGAAGTATCAAGGCAGGACAGGTGTCTCTGGAAAGGTCAGAGGAATGAAGGTTGAAAGCATTGGCAATAGTAACTGAGTTGTTATAGTGAGTATCATCAAGTACCATATCATTAGTGGATTGGGTGTGTTTCCACCCATAAAACTCTGAATGTGATTCCAGAATTTTTTGGAGTCACCAGCAGCAGCATCAAGCAACAACTTTTTACAACAGGAGTACTTTGTAAGGCATAAAGCCTTTTTAAGAGCATGTCTCTTTGTCTTGTACTCCATCAAATCAGCCTGTAGACCAGAGGTCTTAAATTTGATCCATCTTTTGTCTCTGGCCTTAGTAAGGCAAGGAGGTCTTTATGAAGTCACTTGGAGGGACAGCCTCTGATCCTGTGTGATGCTATAGGGGTATGCAAGTCTTGGAGAGTACAGAAATGGGTGATAAAATAGTTTATGGCCTCATTTACATTGTTAGTGCCATAAAATGGCCTCCAATCAATCATGCATATGTCATCAAGGAAAGCAGTGGAGTTTAGCTTAGAAAAATCTCAAAGTGAGATTACCCTAGGGGGACAGGATGGTATGTGAACCTGTCAGATGCAGTAAACAGGAGAGTGGCCAGAAATTGCATTGGATAGGGTACCAGCCACTGTGGTCCTTTTCAGCCTGTTTGTCTAGTATGATTGCCAAAGATCAGAGAAAATCTAGTTGGGTCAGAGACAAGTGGATGCAGGTGGTGTTTCTGCACCAGTACGTCAAAGGAGTTGAAGGATTTACCACCTCAATCAAGGTCGAAATCACTAAGTAGGATAGTTTCATTATTACCAGCAAAGAGATAGAGTGTGAGAAAAGTTAATTATGCCTTGCAACACTTCCTCTGGGAGGATTATGGGTACGAATATTGGGCCCTATGCATGAATGGAGTGGAGTGGCTACACATGCGTATCTGGGGCGCGTAGCCACTCCGAGCACATTGCACCCCCCGGACATGGGATGCACCAAGGTGGGGGGTCAGACAGTCACAATGCACCAGCTCCTCTGGCCACGTAGACTGCAATGCACTGGGGTGGGTGGGGGGAATGCCAGCACTACCTGCCATGCACCAAGGTGCATAGTGCTGGCCATGGGGCTGTGCAGGGGGCAAAGGGAACACCAGGGAGAACCCTGCCCTAAGCCCCCATGTGCCCCACAAACACATCAGGAGTCACCCAACAACAGGGTGAGTAGCCCATCCACACTCCAAGGCCACTGCATATGGCCGCCCAGTGCCTCCACCTCCCAGCACACATGGTCCCCTCCCAGCCCCCACACAGGGCACTGGTCATAGAAGCTGCCCTGCCCCCAAACAGCACTGCTTGCCAAATTCCCACTAACAGTGGAGTACAGTGCCTTCCTCTGCACCACCGACAGTCATCCCCCCAACACTGTTCCTGTGCACCTCTCTGGTGCCATCGGAGGGTGGGTGGCATTGCTCTCCTCACACCACTACAGCCGCTGGCCCTTGAACATCCACAGGGCATGCTGCCAATACACACCCAGCCGCGTATGGGATCCACTGTGTGTCCCAGTCCAGGCATTAGATTGGATGCTTGGCCAGATCCGTGACTCCACCCATTGTCGCCCTGCAGAGTCCTGCATGATGGGAGGGGTGGGACCACAGACAAGTGGTGACAGGTGGTGAATACCGCCGGCATGCACATGTTCATGGGTGTGGAACTCCATGGGGTTTACATGCTTCTAGCATGTATTACCCACCCATAGTGAATAGGGCCCAATGTGAAGTTTCCTTTTACCCCCCAAAATGAGGATGGTATGCAAAGCCTCACAGTGGGAAAGTTGTGAAGTGGGAAGCACTGAGAGATTTAGATGTTCCTTAAAATAAATAGCTACACCACCTCCTTTTTTGGAGGAGGGATGATCACTTCTTAACAAGTTATAGTTTGGCATAGATCAAGCCGGGTCAGGAATGGGGGGTTTGAGCAAAGTTTCAGAAACACATAAAACATCAGGATTGTATAATGACACCCAGGCTTCTAACTCACTGAAATTACGTAGCAAGCTATGAATATTAAGATGTTCAATTTTAAGGCCCTTAGCACCAGACCAGTGTGAGTCAGAGCTACTGAGAGGGGCAGCAGGACCAGTGTTCAATTTGAGGTCACCAGATAAAATCAGAGTAATAATGCAGACATACCATGGGCCACAGTGGACAGAAGGGATGGGGCAGCCAAATAATGAGCGATAGTGGTACTTAGTCACAAATTTTGTAAGCAGGCACAAGTGACCAGATGATAGCAATGTGGTTATATTGAGGTGAGGACACCTGAGTTGCTAGTGTGTTAGAGAAAGTTAAATCATTGAGTTCATTCATGGAAACCCCCTTAGGTGGGTAGAAGGAGGCAAGCAGATGGTCAGAGATAAGACATAAGGATATCAGGACAGAGCACCATAAATAGCAGATGGGAGGGGTGCCATAATGGTAGGCAGAGAATCCAGATGCTACTAAGGGATACAGATAAAATAAGGTGACAAGCTAAACAAGGTTAAGTTGACATGGGTTGCTGATAGCCTGGACCAGTATGTAGTAAGCAACTCAAGTGAGTAAGGCCCAAATGACAGTAAAAATGTATAAGCTTATAGAGCAACATCTCCTTAACCTTAACAAAACACAGTGAACAATATGTGGGAAGCTTCAACAAGTAAGATATTTTAGGGCAGAAAAAAATCAGCAGTGAGAATAAGATAACAGTCAAAATGCAGAGAGCAGGAAATAGACTCAGACTACTGTGGTACATTAAGCAGTTAAGAACCTAACCTCTGTTGAACACTACAGTGTAGAAACTTTAAGTACCTAAGTGGAATCAATAAAGTCCAAGAGGGTAGCATCTTTCAGAAAAAGAGATGTGCAAGAACAAGGGGACACAGTTTGAAGATAGAGGGAGGGTGGCTCAGGGGAAACGTGAGGAAGTATTTTTTCACAGAGAGGGTGGTGGATGCAAGGAACAGCCATCCTGAGGAGACTGTGCGGTCTAAAACTGTGGGAGAATTCACGAATGCATGGGACAGACATAAGGCAAATCTTGCGGGGGTAGGAAGAAATAGGCTGTTGGTTAACTAGGATCTGCAGCTTATCCTGTAGGTAGGGAAATGGGCAGACTAGGTGGGCCAGGCAGACCTTATCTGCCATCAAAGTCTGTTTCTATGTTTCTACATGCTGAAAGAGCAGCTACAGCAGTTTATAAATACAATCAATGAAATATACAGAAGTTACCAATGCATAAGGCTTACAATGAAGAGGAAGCAATGAAGTCCCAAAATCACAGACAGGGTGAAATAGGTCTTTGGGGGAGCTGCATTCCTTCCCCCTACCTTTTCTTCTTCCCCACGTCTACCCCCCACCCCCGCTGCACCTCCCCCTCTCTGTTTCTCTGCTTCAGTTTTTCTGGGAACTCCATACATTCCCTCAACCTAGCCGTACATCCCTGGCCAGGACTAGGTAGTGTACTTCCTACATTACTCGCCAGTCTGTTATCTTGCTGAACCATCGTCATTTTCCCCAAAGCCATCTAGGCTTCCCAAATTTCACATATATACCACAGTGATCCTTTGTGGTGTTGTATGCCTACCTCTGTATTGTAGCTGATGCTGTATTATGCACCTTCTTTGTATTTATTTGTTGTTATGATGGTGTTATTGTCACTGTGACTGTAAAAAAAAAAAAATATTTGTAATGTATTTTGACCAAGTAATAACCAGGTCCATCTTGCAAATGAGTTTGCTCAATGAGGTTCACCTGGATAAATAAAGATTTGGTTGATTGATTAATACAACTGAGGGTGGAGGAAATATGGCATATAAAGGGGGCAGCATGACAGCCAGCTCACACAGCTGACACTCACAGTGTGACACTCTTGTCCCTCTGGACCAGTAGTGTGGAGGACTGTTTGGACAGGTGCAGTTCTTAATGAAAGAGAAGTGCTGCAATTGGTTGCCAGGAGGGGGTCTACAGCTGTGGTGTTCCCATTTCACTTGGTATGCTGCTTGGGACATGAATTTGGTGATCGGTGCTCCGAGGTAGGAGAGCGTGGTCCCAAGTGCAGGACAAAGCTTCCTCTACCCCTGTTGCTGTCCAAAGTGTTGTCCAAAAGTAAAAGCGCTCAGACACACTTTTAAAGACCAGCAGCAGGACTCAGATTTTGGCAACAACACAGTTCTGGCTATGTGTATATTAATGAATGACTGAAAAACTCAGTATTTGGACCATAACCCCTGAAGAACTGGACACAATGGGCTTGATTTTCAAAGCCCTGAGAATGCGACAAACCCCTGATGCTCCGGTCGTTTGGCACACGGGGCTCATGGCATTCTCCTTGCCAGCAAACTGGATTTTCAGTCCTGAGTGCCAAATGCCCCAAGTTAGACCTGTTTTCTCCTGGTCAAACATCTGCCACTTGGTGGACTTTTTTAATGGGGCTTGCACCCAATCTTTGGTGGAAGCCGCCATAAAGAGTGGAAAGTATTGCAGTTACACCTGATGTACTAAAATTGGGTGCAGTTGCATCAAAGGAGCTTGGTGCAGCTGCACCAAAGAACAGAGCTGATGCAGTGCATGACATAAGCCCTACATCACCTTTTGAAAATCACGCCCAATATCCACAAAATATCTTGGCATATCTTTGTATACCTACTGGCAAGACAAATTAGTTTTGATTTCATATTTGGTGAGTGAGCTGCCAGTTCTTGATGTTTTGTGCATTTGGTCATATGAGCTGGCTCCTCCCTATTGATGTATTTATTGTATTCATTTATTCTATTTTTGGTCATCAGGTAAGTGCACTAGGCAACAGATGCCTATTTTCAGGCATGACCCAGATTATACAGAATGAAAAATAGATGAAGTACAACAGAGTAAACATTATAGGGTATTATTCAATGGCAAGAACATTTCTGGTTCCCTGATTGGTCAGTGTGTGCCTTGGATAGTGATGTTATTGAACAATAACATCACTGTCTGAAGTGCAGGCACTCAAGCGACTGGAGAACAGTGACAGAAATCCCCCCTCCCTCTCCACGCAAGCCACCGGGAAACCGACAGTGCCCTGAAGCATCACAGCTCACTCCCGCCCCCCTGACAAACACACACATTCCCTGTCTCGCTGCCTCACTCGTTCAGTCAATGGAACCAAAAGCCACAATATTCTAAATAAACTGGAGTTCACTGTAGCTGCCTCGGTCTTTCAAACCACGCGTGCGCTAGGCCCTTTTCATTCACAAAACCCAAACACAGTGGCATTTGCATTTAGCCCCCATAGCAGTTTCTCAAACCTACATACTTTACTTCTTAAAAAAAGCAGTCTCCCCAAATAAAAAGAAAAAAAAGACCTGTAACTTACAGGTTCTGACCGACGTTCAGTTACCAAGCGGACCAGGAAACCAGAAGATACCGATTGGCTTTGCTCTTGTCTTTTTTACTGTCCACATCTTTCTTACAGGATAAAGAAACATTTTCTGCTGCTCCCAGAACAAGCAGCAACAACACAAAAATTAATGTGATACTTCAGTAAAGTTACCACCACGAAATGACGAGTGGGTGGGGGGGGGGCGGGGGGGGGCAGACCATACACAAAAACTACAATATTAGCAGCAGCACCACCACCTACTGGACTGCTTTTTCTTTATTTCAAAAAATAAGCCTAAGCATACAAAAAAAAAAAAAAAAACAACAGAAATATTATAACACTTATTTTTTTTAACTTTTCAATAATATTATTTTAAATGACGATTGCATAATAACAATAAGGCACTCCAGGGAAGCGTTGTGTGTATGCTTTATCACCCTGGGGTGATGGAAGCACTCAGCTTCACCTTGTGCTTCCACCCACCCCAGGAGTGATGTTATTACACAATAACACACACCCTGTCATGCCTTATTGCTTAATTATACCCTTACTCATTAAACATGTTAACTCATATCTAGTTCCAGTAGATGTGCTTTGAAGAACTACAGGCCTTCTTTCTTTTTCCATTTAGTTTAGTCTATGAGTTGCAGCTGCAGGTGGGCTATCAGACACGTCCCTGACTCCCTGAACTGGCACCACCTCTGGACAGAGCCGTTCCCTTGGATTCCCCCATGAATTTCCCCTCATGGTGGGGCCAAGAGTGGCAGTGCCATCCTGTTCTACAAAAACACATCTGAATGCAGCACAGTGGGCTAGATGGTGGCACGAGTCTGGGGAATTATTTAGTTATTAAAAGTTGCATAAATTACAGGATAGGTCTTATGAGACAGTGCTATCCTAGATCTAGTACTGTCTAACAGGGAAAGGATCACAGATCTCTAGGTAGAAGGTCACCTGGTTGCCAGCGATCATCACAAAGTATGGTTCAATTTGGCCACTAGAACAAAATTATCCCATTCCAAGGAAAAAATATTGGACTTCAGAGGAGCTGACTTTGATAAGATGGCCAACAGAGTTAAGCTAGCTCTGGCAAAAAAAAGTACAGGTGAGGGGGGTACAGGCAAAGTGGGCAAGCATTAAAGATGCAATACTTGAAGCAAAATCTCATTGTGTTAGTGAGAAAAGGAAGTGCAAAAGAAGAAGGAAACAATTTTGGTTCTCAAACACAGTAGCAGAAAAGGTCAGAGCCAAAAGGCTGGCCTTCAGGAAATATAAAGGAACGCAGCAGGATGAAGATAGGGAGGCATACCAAACTTCCCTAAGGGAAGCAGGGAAGGCAGTAAGGCAGGCAAAGGCCCAGACTAAGGAAACACTAGCACAAACAGTACAAGAAGGTGACAAGACTTTCTATAGATACATTAGTGATAGGAGAAAGTCCAGAGGGGGTATTGCTAAGATCAAAGGGGATAAGGGGGCATGTGAGGAGAGGACCATGTAAAAGCATCTATCTTAAATAGATACTTCTGCTCAGTATTAACTGAAGAGAAGGTAGGGCAGGGTCCACAGCTTAGTGCCATGGACACAGGGGGGAGGGAGGTGTGCACTAGTCCCTTCACAAAAGAAAAGGTCCTACAAGAGCTCGATAAGCTCAGGGTGGACAAGGCAATGGGACCTGATGGCATATATCCCAGGGTACTAAAAGAGCTAAGGGTGGAACTAGCAGAGCCATTAGCAGAACTGTTTAGTGAGTCTCTGAGCACAGGAGAGGTCCCAGATGACTGGAGAAGGGCTCAAGTGATCTAGCTCCACAAGGGTGGTAGCAGGGAGGAGGCAAGGAACTGCAGACCAGCCAGTCTTACCTCAGTAGTGGGCAAGATTATGGAGACACTCCTTAAGGAAAGGATAGTGCAATGCTTGGAATCCATAGGAGCAGAGGATCCAAGACAGCATGAGTTTTCAAAAAGAAGGTGCTGTCAAACTAATCTCATAGATCTCTTTGACTGGGTAACCAGAGTGGTGGACCAAGGGGGAGCAATTGATGTTGCCTGCCTTGACTTCAGCAAAGCTTTCGATACTGTTCCACATAGAAGATTGATTAATAAGCTGGGTAGGCTTGGGGTGGGTCAGACGTTGGTCAACTGGGTGGCAAACTGGTTGAGGGGCAGAAAATAGAGAGTGGTGGTAAATGGTATACAGTTAGAAGAGATGCAAGTCACAAGTGGGGTACCTCAGGGATCAGTCCTGGGGCCAGTCCTCGTCAATATCTTCATTAGTGATATTGCGGACCGGAGGGTAAGGTTTGTCTGTTTGCAGATGACACCAAGATCTACAACAGAGTAGATGATCCAGATGGGGTGGGCAGAATGAGAAGAGATCTGGATAAACTAGCAAAATGGTCAGAAAAGTGGCAACTGGGGTTTAACGCAAAGAAGTGCAAGATCATGCACATAGGGAAGAAAAACCCTGAAGCCTTCTAAAGGCTGGGAGGGGAGTTGCTAGCAGTCACAAGGGAAGAAAGAGATTTGGGTGTCATCATCACCAATGACCTGAAATCATCCAAGCAGACCACTAAAGCAGTAGGTAAGGCTAGAGGGATGTTGGGGTGTATTAGTATGGGTATCACAAGTCAGAGGAGGGAGGTAATAATCCCTCTTTACAAGACACTGGTTAGGCCCCATCTGGAGTACTGCATGCAGTACTGGAGGCCACACCTTCACAAGGACATTATCCAAATTGAGGCAGTCCAGAGAAGGGCAACCAAAATGGTGCAGGGACTGCATCAGAAAACATATGAGAAAAGATTAACTGAGCTCAATATGTATACCCTATAGCAAAGGAGGGAGAGAGGTGATATGATTGAAACATTTAAACACCTTAAGGGCATTAACAAGGTGAAAGGCTCTAACATGTTTCAATACAAAAAAATAACAGGACAAGAGGACACAGCATGAGTTTAGAGGGAGGCCGATTAAGGTGTAATGTGAGGAAGTTCTTTTTCACAGAAAGAGTGGTGGATGCATGGAATGGCCTTCCTCAGGAAGTGGTGGATATGAATACAGTGCAGGGCTCCAAACAGGCATGGGATAGGCATAAGGGAGCAATACAGATGAATATGAATAGATAGACAGTTTCCAGAGCAAAGGCCAATGGCACATTCATAAGGTAGAAAAAGAAATGGGCAGACTGGATGTCCTTTCAGTCCTTATCTGCCATCAACTTCTATGTTTCTATGTTTCTACGAAAAGTAAATCTTGTTTATAGAATGTCCCAAGTCGATAAAAACAGCAAAGACGTAAACTAATATAGACAACATCAATTAAAGCAAGTACAAATAGATTGTTCCTACAACAACAGTTTTTTTTAACCAGATTTAAAAAGAAACAAGGGTTGATGTAATTTTTAACTAAGGAGGGAGATGATTCCATAACAGGGAAGCAGCAAGTGAAAAGCATTATTTCCCAAAGTGAGTTTAAAACTTGGGTAAACAGAGTCCGCGATGAGACACATGTCTAAGACTATAGTTATGGGTAGGAACTATAAGCCTATCAGATAGGTAGGTGGGAGCCCACAGTTTTATAAATAAGGGATAACCAGTGAAAAGTGCATCTGGAAGAAGGGGACAACCAGTTTAATTGGGACAGTAGGATGCAATGGTGTTCATTCCATTTAGCCTTTAAAATACATCATAGAAGCCAATAGTAAGCAATGTTCAATGGGAGAAGGTAAGAGACATTGGCATGATGGTAAATGGTATCACCATTGTCCAGTACAGGAAGAATGGCTTGAGCAATAATATTCTTATGATCCATGATAGACAAGCAATGCCTGGCACATTTTAAGTGACCTAGGCATCGTCGAACTTTTGAAACAATTTTGTCAATGTGAGATCTGAAAGTTCATAAAGGATCAAAAGTAAGACCAAGATACTTAAATTTACAGAAAAGTTCAAATGGGTTATTGTTTAAAGTAAAAGAAAAGGAAGATTTTGCCAGAGACACAGCAGAATGAGATTCAAACAACATGGATTGAGTCATTTTTTCTGCTTAAAAGGTTATTAGAGAACCAATTCATGATTTTATCTAGGTCACCCAGAACAGTTAAGGAAAAAGGGAATGATTCCTGTGAGCATAGAAAAGAACAATGTCATCAGCAGAGAGTCATAGTGAGTAATGGTCAACAACAGAATGTAGGGAATCTAAAAAACGACTGAAGAGATTATGACCAAGTATAAACCCTTGAGGAACCCCAGTGGAGATAGGTAGAGAAGAAGAAAGACAACCATTCCAGCACACATACTGAGTTCTCCTGTGTAAGTGAGATGAGAACCAAGTGATAAGATTACAGGAAAAACCATAAGTAAATAAATGAGCTAAAAGCAATGAATGGTTAATCACGTCAAAGGCTTTAGAAAAGTTAAGTCTCTGAAAACAGAAACAATAAGGTACTCTTTATCCAAAGTCCTAGAGTGATCATTGTGAAAATCAATAAATGCTGTTTGGGTAGTATTGTTTGGTCTAAAGCCTGAATGAAAATGTCAAAGAATCTGGTATGTAGTCAAGTAATCAGAAATCTGACAAAGGACAATTTTTCCATGAATTTGGAATAACAGGGAGCCTGGAACTAGGACAATAATTCTCAACTAAAGTTTTGTCCCCACCTATATGCAAGGGAATAACTGAGGAATGCTTCCATGCTGAAGGAAAGGTTTGGCTGGTAAGGGTCAAATTAAAAATGTAAGTCAAAAGAGGGGCTAAAATATCAACACAGGATCTGAGTAAAACGTTGTCTAAATAATCAATTCCCTTAGCAGTAGCCTCTTTCAATGAGGACAACAGATTAAATAATTCATCACATGTTTTCAATAGCAAAGCAGGAGTCTCAGAAAAGAAAGTGTTAAAACATACCAGAAATGCCCTCTTTAGAATATGTTGTGGCCCCCAGACAAGATACGTTTGTAGTGGAGGATACAGGAGGTACCTTCCAGACAGAGTCAACCAAGTGCCAAAACTTCCTAACGTTATTTCTCAAATTGGTCAAATTGATTTTATAAAAGGAAGATTTAGATTTCTTTATAAAAACTGCAAAATTTGTAAAAGGTTCACCATGCCTCTGAGGTATCTCATCTCTTTGCCTTTTTATAAAGTTTGTCTTGGGACTTCAGCTGGGAAATGGGGAAGGGAGACGGGGCATTGTGTAGCTTGTGCCACTTTTCTCTGTTCTTCCACATCCCTGCCATAGTGTGGATGACATGACATGCTGTGTGGCAGCATGCATGTCCTGCATCAAACCGCTGCCACCTTTTCTTCAACATCACCCATATTTGTACTACCATGAACCTCCACTCAGCAACTGTGAACAACAGGGTGATGAACTTCCCCTCCTCAGGAGAAGGAAACAGTCCTCGAGACACTCAATCCTCTCCCTCCAGCTGAACTCCGACAACCCAAGTTTGCCACTAAACCCATATAGCCAATGAAGCAGCTGGTGTGGCATCCAGCATCTCAACCCTCCAAGACACACACACACACACAAACACACACACACACACACACACACACACACACAGAAGATCTTGTATAAAGCAAGTGCCACAATTGTATCAGTTTTCAGGTAAGCAGCAAAGATTTTACTATTAGTATGCAACTACTTTAAGGTTAGTAAATAGATGTTTCTTGGTCCTTATATGAATATACAGACATGTAAAAAGAAATGTGATGCCTATTTCCTGACTGATGAGGAGGTCACTTTGTTGCAGTGATCAGGCGTATCTTATTTCAGCTGAAAGATGAGTTGAAGACCTCTCTCAAAATCCACAACAAGAAAAACTATTGGTGTTATTTGAAAAAAATTGCTGGTTGTTAAAGCAGCAGAGTGGGAGGGGCACTAGTACCTTAATTATATGCTTTTGTTGGGTCACACATCAGGTGCACCCCCTTTAAATCTTGTAAAACTGCATTGTAAATGTAATGGGTTGAGCTTGCCACACCCTTTTAATTGAATTGCATGCAGAAGAACTGTGGCCTTCTCCGAATTGGTGAGCTCCCCAGTGAACTTCTGATTGAACAGGGTACATGATATAAGAAATGAAGCCAGAGAGTGGATTCTGTATAAGATACAGAGAAAGCAGGAGAACCATAGTTCAGAATGGCAAGGTAAAATGTGAAGCCTTTTTCCTAACTGATGAGGTGGTCACTTTGTCGCAGTGGTCGGCTTATTATAATTCAGCTGAAAGATGAGACAAAGAATCCCTCTAACAGTCTAAAACAAGTAAAAGTATTGGTGTTATTTGAAAAAATTGCAGGCTTTTAAAGCAGCAGAGTGGGGGGGCCCTGGTACCTTAATTATATGCTTTTGTTAGGTCACCACCAGGTGCACCCTTTTAAATCTTGTAAAAATGCATTGTAAATGTGATGGGTTGAGCTTGTCGCACCCTTTTTATTGAACTGCAAGCAGGAGAACTGTGGCCTTCTCCTAATTGGTGAGCTCCCTAATGAACCTCTGATTGAACAGGGTACATGATATAAACAATGACGGCAGAAAGTAGATTCTCTGTAAGATACAGAGAAAGCAGGAGAACCCCAGCTCAGAATGGCAAGGTAGAATCTGATGGCTTTTTCCTGACCAATGAGGGGATTACTTTTTTGCAGTGATCAGGCTTATCATAATTCAGCTGAAAGACGAGACGAAAAAACCCTCTAATAATCCAAACAAGTAAAAATATTGGTGTTATTTGAAATTATTGCAGGCCGACAAAGCAGGAGAGTGGGGTGGGGGGCCAGGTACCTTAATTATATGCTTTTGGTTGGTCTCACACCAGGTAAACCCCTTTAAATCTTGTAAAAATGCATTGTAAATGTGATGGGTTAAGCTTACCAAACCCTTGTTATTGAACTACATGGACAAGAACTGTGGCCTTCTCATAACCAGTGAGCTCCCAAGTAAAATTCTGATTGGACAGATAGGGTACATGATATAAGCAATGAAGCCAGAGAGTGGATTCTGTATAAGATACAGAGAAAACAGGAGAACTCCAGCTCAGAATGGCAAGGTAAAATGTGAAGCCTTTTTCCTGACTGATGAGGTGGTCACTTTGTTGCAGTGGTCAGGCTTATCATAATTCAGCTGAAAGATGAGATGAAGAACCCCCTCTAACAATCCAAAGCAAGTAAAAATATTGATGTTATTTAAAAAAATTGCAGGACTTTAAAGAAGCACAGTGGGAGGGGGCTGGTACCTTAATTATATGCTTTTGTTTGGTCACACACCAGATGTACCCCTAAAATCTTGTAAAAATGCATTTTAAATGTATTGGGTTGCCCTTGCCAAACCCTTTTTATTGAACTGTATGCACGAGAACTGTGGCCTTCTCCTAACTGGTGAACCTCTGATTGGACAGGGCACATGATATAAGCAATGAAACCAGAGAGTGAATTCTCTGTAAGATACAGAGAAGGCAGGAGAACCACAGCTCAGAATGGCAAGGTAAAATGTGATGCCTTTTTCATGACCGATGAGGAGATCACTTTGTCACAGTGGTCAGGCTTAATTTAGCTGAAAGATGAGATGAAGAACCCCTCTAACAATCCAATACAAGTAAAAATATTGGTGTTATTTGAAAAAAATTGCAGGCTTTTAAAGCAGCAGAGTGGTGGCGGTGGTGGGCACTGATACCTTAATTATATGTAAAAAAGAAGAACATTGGTCTACCGAGTTCATTCCTCTAAAAGCTCAGTGGGTTCACCCTGTTACTCCATTTCCTTAACTGTTCTTAAGCCCAGGTTTAAAGGTTTTCACTTTTTTGGCTGCTATCTTCTGCTCTGAAATTCTTCCATGTATTCCCCACTCATTCCATGATGTTGTTCTGTCTGATATTTTCCATGAATTACCTCCATTTAGTGACCTTGTGCGCTCCCTTGTTCTTGCATCCTTGAATATCCTAAAGAGCTGTGTTTAATCTGATGGTTTTATTCCTTCCAACTACAGTATTTGAATACTGTGATCATGTCGCCCCAAGTTTCCTCTTTTTCAATAATAAAAATGCCTGTTCTGAATATCTATCCTCATAGCTAATGTTCTCCAAGACCCTGAGCACTTGTTTAACTCTCCATTGGACTTTTTGATCATGTCAATAGCTTTGCTCAGATATAGGGACCACAATAGAACACTGTGCATGAGATGGGGCATGATCTATGACTGATACAAGGGCATTGATATGGAACTGATAATTAAGCTGCTCCTAATGCATGATATTTTAATGTTTGCTTTGCTATAGTAGTTGCCACCCTACAGTGGTTATTCCAGCACTGCCAATTAGTACACCCAGGTCTTTCTTCTGTTGACTCGGTAATCTTTAAGCCATTTAGGTAGTGTTTTGCATTGCAATACTTCTTTCCAGTGTATTGCTTTGCATTTTTCCACATTGACATTATTCTGCCATGCCTCTGCCCATTCCTCCAGCATGTTCAGTTCTCTCTGCATCTCATTGAGCTCTGCTTGTGATACAGCTTCCCTCTCCATGTGAGTGCCATCAGCGACTGCGGCAACCAAGCTACTGGTGCACACCTCCAGGTCACGTAAACAGTGTAAACAGTTTTTGTCTGAGGACAGACCCCTGGGAGAAACCACTGGCCAATTGTTTCCATGTTGACAGATTGCCATTAATCAGAATTCTCTTCTTCTTGTCGTGTAGCCAGTATTAGTCCACTGTTACACTCAATCAGCTGTACCCCAGTTTTGTTTTTTTGTTTTTGTTCTTTTGTGGGTATAATGATTGGTAAAAGGATGTTTATATATAGATTAAACTGATAATGAAGTTGCTCCTAAGGCATGACATTTTACTGTTTGCTTTACCGCAGTAGTTGCCACTAGATCCCCACCTTATTTTATCTACCCAAATCGATGCCATCGCCTCTAAGCTCTGCCCTAAACTCAGCATTCCGTACCACAATAAAGACTCCCTTCCTCTCCCCACCCATTTTAAACTAGTCTCAAAGACAATAACTCCAATGTTCAACTATGCTGATGCCATTTACAGCTTACCCCAGCGTCCTCACTCTCCCACTTAGACACCCTGCTGAATTCCTTCTGCCAATTTGCTTCAGACTCCCCCACCAGAGAATACATTACTGCCAACTTTACTCTTCCCTTGGCCTCATTCCCCTATCACATAGATGCACTACCTATTGTCTCTCTCTCCCTCGTAGCCTAATTCTGGTTTGGCCTACTTCCACCCTACCTATCAAATATGCTCTCCCCAGCCGCCAACTCACCATATGACCTAACTGGTACCTGGTTAGGTTAGCGCTTCATGAATAGCACCAGTCTACAGAGCAATAGTCCCTATAGCGCTACTATGGACAGCTGGCGGGGATGTACAGCACTTGCAAGATGCGCTCCCCTGGTTGCTGTCCAAGGTGCAGCCACAGGACAAGGGCAGCAGGATACTGATAGCTGGCTGAACCGTTCCCATGGCATGGAGGGCTGGGGCATTGAGGAGCTTGGCCATGAGGCAGTGGAGACCAGGGTTCTAATTCTGGTTTCCTGACCTTTTTCCTGAATTGGGATTTGTTTTTTTTTGTTTGTTTTTTTACAAGGGGCCATGGAAACAGTATTCCACGGCCCCACAAATTTAACTTACCCGGTAATATGCTCCCCCCCCCCGGAGTGGGAATCCTTATGTCCGGTGGGTGCTGGGGGGGTGAAGCCCCCCCATAAAAATAAAACTGACAGCATTTTTGCCACACTGTTAATGCCAATGGCATTGTGGTCAGCTATGTTCTGACCCAGTGCCGACCTAAATGATAGGGACACCTGCATCTTTTCCTTCCCCGTTCCTTATCACCTGCTGGCCAAGTTGCCTTTTCCTACATACTCCCAACTTTATGGAGCCTCCAGTCTTCCCAACTCTGGAACCTTCATTCCTACTCCTCCCTCAGATAGCACTTACATCCCCCCCCCCACCAATCATGTCCCTACATGTCCCCTCTCCAACTATCCCTTGAATAGTATAGTACTCTGGGTAAGGGCCAGTTGGCCACTAGATCCCAACTATTATAAATGTGATGTCAACTTCTTAAATATGAAACTTCCTTACACTGTGATGCATCCAACAATGTTGTCTGCAACCACCCAAGCTCATTATGCTGTAATTATTTATATTTTTTGCCATGTTTTATACCCAGTGTCATCAGTTGTTACCTTTATCCCAGGGTCACACCTGGAAATGAGCTTTGGCTCAGTGTGCCTTTCCTGGTAACCAACTATTTGAAATACAAAATAAAATAACCACTATGGATTTGTTTTTTGTCTTCTTATTTCCACTAATATAAAAGGAGAAATGCCTTCCTTCATAGTCTCTTCTGGATAGGGGTGTGTGGGGTCAGTACTACACATATAACATTTTTGCCATATATGTTCAAGTCTGTTGAATGGCATGGAACAGCAGCATGACACCAATAGCAAAACACAGCAATGTAGTTGCATAGCAATGTAGCTTCAGAATGGACTTGAGGTCCATCACATTGCTCCTCCTCCCCCTCTCATTTCATGTGCAGGTATTTACTCTATACAAACATGCACTAGTGTAAAGAAACTATTGTTTGGACACTGTTTTCACTAATGTCATACCAAGGCAGCAGTGGCAGACATTACTACACCAAAAAAACTTCAGAACCGACTATGTCACAAGTTAGGATTATACAGCTGCCTCACAGACTGGGCAGCTGTCAGCAAAGCGATAAGGAGATAAAAATGTGATTTATGAGAGAGTACCTTAATCCAATCCCTAATCTGTTCCACAGTTCCATTTTGTGTAGAACCGCCAAGAGAAAATCCCAATAACAGTGGTCAAATGTCCCTTTGGCATAGATGGATATAATCATATTGGTTTCTACACTTTGCTTACCCCCTTTGATCATGTTCAGCAGGTGATGGATGTTGTCTTGGATGTGCCTATTCAGGATGAACCCCATCTGGTCTGTGTGGACGAGGTGTCTGAAAACCTTTTGTAATCGGTTAGCCAGCACCTTTGAAAAAAATATTAATATCCTAGTTAAGCAAAGAGATGGGTCACAATGCATCATACCTAGAAATGTCTCTCTCTCTCTCCAGTTTAGGTTTACTGTAATCAGTGCACCCACCAGGCATCTGGCGTCTTGTACCTCTTGTATGTCTGAATGAATACCACGGTCAAAAGTGGTAAGTTTTCTCAGAATTTTTTGATAAAACTCAGTCACATAGCCATCTGGTCCTGGGAATTTGTTGTTGCTAAGTGACTGCTTTACCTCGTCCATCTCTTCCACAGTGACACCCTCTCCAACACCTCTGTATGTTCTCAAGAGAGCTTGGAAAGTGACACCTTGTCCAAAAAAGCTGTTATCACTGGCTGGGTCCCTATATCTCACTCCCCTGTCATCAAGGCTGAGTAGAATTGGAGAATGTATGTAGTTACCTCTGCAAGAGCAATCACCACCCTGGAGTTGTTCATCTCCTTCCAGGTAGGGGGGGATGTATCTGTCAGCTGCTGTTTTCTTTTTTTTTTTTAAGATATTTTTATTGAGAGTTTAATACATCATTTACAGCAGATTAGACCAGAGTAGACCATCACACATCAAAATAATGTCTTCTTTTAACAAAGAAAGAATAGAGAAGGGATATCATATCTGATGTCTGTATTCAATGTTTTCTTTTCGTTTTATGTTTATATTATTTAAATAGGTCTTTTTTGTGTCATATATTTATTAAACTTTTCATATGTATAACACACATACAGACATTAAATAACAGCAGTATGCATCAGATACAATATGAGACAAATAAAACAGTTAATCCTACAATCCAAACCTTGATGGGTCAAAGAAACTTATAATAAACTTTAAAAGCAGTCTAGTAATCCAACTATACTATTAGGTACATTACTCTTAGTTTTGTAAAATACATCCGATCATACCCACAGCTCTTATGAATGGTCAGTTCCTATTAAATCAAATAAGACCCACATAATACATTAACTCTTCCTGTGTAAGGAGAAAAAGAGAAAGGGAAAAAGGAAAACATAGAACATGTGGTTAGTAAATAAGCAACATAAAAAAAAATTCATGCCACTCAATGTATTATTATATATAAATAAACTAAGATACACGTTTCTTTAAGCCACTGTAGTCCAAGTTAATCCAATTCTTTGCCCCTGTACTGAGTCCCCAGACTCTTCTGTCTCTTTACTCCATTTAGCCAAGGTGGGGGTGTCGATCCCTCAATAAGGCCTATCCACATTTAGCAATACTGATGATCTCTACCCACCACCACCTTCTCACAGCATCATTGCCTCATGAGATGGCAAGATAGCGGCCATGTTGGACCATGCTGGGCTGCCATCTACTTGGGCTCTGACTGTCCGAGCTGAATTTCTGTGTTAATGCTATCTTTAACATCTTGGCTTAGCATCAACTTTTGCAGAATTTTATCTGGGTAAGAATTTGCCAGGTTGCCGGGGAGATCGCCTCTCTTCATTTTGATTGTTTTTAGTCAGTGTTTATGATAGGGCTTCTTATGAAAGGCAGGGCATTTTCAATGAGTTATTTTTAGGAGCATAGGTTTTCTTTTTAGATTAGGACTATTCACTGAAATTGTTGAGAATCTGTGCTGCAGCTTTAATATTACGCTGTTTCCTGGAGTCTTTGGACAATTACCTGAAGATTTTGGTTCAGCAGATTGGCACAGCTGTTGGTCAGAGTTGCTGGCAGGTCTCCTGTGTGAGACTGTCACCTTTGCTCAAGTTAAGGTGTCTGCTGCTGGTGGCTGCCTCGGATGTGTTTCTTGGATTCTTTTGGCACAGATGATGGTCGAGCAGTTGGGGTAACTGGTAGAGCAGGAGGTAGGAGCTCCACTGTCTGCCAGGAGAACCCTGCCTGTCTCCCGCCTCTCTGAAGTTGCTTACATCTGGATCCTTGGCCTTGAGAGGCAGCCCATTTGAGCTTTGTTGCAGAAGAAGAGTATTGTTTCCCTAGGATACTTATCGATCTGTTTGCTACTCTATTCCAGCTTGCTCTGTGGGTACCTGCCCACTGGTCTCTTTCTGATTCTGCTGGCCTGGGAGTAAAAGTTTTTCCACTGACTTGGTGAGAACTGGACTTTGGGAATTCCAGGATCTTCTTTGTGCTGTCGAGGGTGAGTGCCAGCACTTTTGAGAACTTTACCTGGAACTGCCCAAGTGAAAGCTGGAGTTGTTTTTCTTCAAAGTGTTTCAAATGGGATGCCTTGTTAGACCAAAAAAAAAATCTGTTTTACAGGTTGTGCTTTATTAAAATCTTCTGAACATTGGTGGCGAGAGCTCCATTTTGTTCTGAACTGCACTCTGTACAGTCACCAACTTTGTGCATGGTTTTTGAACCAGACAGCTAACTCCTGTTATCTGGGACTTTTCTACTTTAAATTTGGAACTGCTGCAGCCCCTATTTACTGCTGTCTTCTCATCTGTTGACTTTACTTATTATTTATTTATTTATTTTATTTTGGTTGGGTGGTGGGTGGTATTGTTGCTGCTGGGATTGGGTGGTTTGATTGGTGATCTGTATAGTGTTTGTATGGATTGAGTGAGTGTGGTGTAAGTGCCTTAGGGGTGGTTTTTGCTGCTTTAGGAGCGTATGTTTGTCTGTGTGAGTGGGTGTGAACGGCTATCTTGATTTGTTTTGCACTTTAAAATCTAGTGCTAAACAGGGGTCCCCACGTTGAACTGGACCTGCCAGGCTGGGATGTTTTGGAGCGACAGCACAGCCCAAATTACCCATACTGCCATTTGGCTTTGTGACCTTCGCCCCTTCGCTGACCTCCCTATTTCCACCATCACAGCTAGGCGCTGCAGGGAGGTCAGGATTACAGGGAGGTGAGCGCTTTGTTGATGGCGAAGGGCAGCTGAGGAGGGGGTGATGGGCAGCATTGAGGTTGTCTGGTGAAGGAGATGCCCTGGGCTTTAAACAGAACCTAGGGAGAGGCCAGACATGTTTGGTCTTCATACCCAGGATTCCCACCGGACCGAGTGGGCAGGTAGCTAGAGGACTGGCCACATTCTCTAATCCTCTTTGGGTGGTGCTGTACAATGCCAGGTTGATAAGGAACAAGAACACCATTTTTGAGGACTTGATTTCTTCTGTCAACCTGGCTTCCATTATGGAGACCTGGCTGGGTGATATGTGGGCCCAGTTTTAGAGGTTGCCATCCCTGCTGGTTAGGCCATTGTGCACTACCCAAGGAAGAATCACAGGGATGGGGGAGTGGCCATCGTATTTCAATCCAGCCGATGCTTTATGGTGCACCCAGTTGGTAATATCCAATCTTTTGAGTGCATCGCTATGTGTGTGTGTGGGTGCAGGTTGCAGGATTCTCCTTGCTTACTGCCCTCCAGGGGTGGGGAAAGAATTCCTGCCAGAGGTAGCGGACTTCATCCTCAACCAGGTATTGGAGTCCCCAGGTGTTTAATCTTAGGGGAATTTAACACCTAGATCAATAATGAATTCTTATGTTTCGGTTATGACCTCCTCCAGTTGATGTAATTGCTTGGCCTGTCACAAACTGTTAATTCTGTTACCAACCAGCATGGTCACACACTCGATCTGGTGTTCCATCTGGGTCTTGAGACTGATAGCCTCAAGATTGATTGGGTCTCTTGGTCTGATCATTGTACCATGGAGTTCGTGTTTGGGGCCCCTCTGAAAGTCCCTCTCCTGTGGAGATGGTCAGCTACCGCCCCTTAAGGGGCTTGTACCCAGAGGGACTGTTGGCATTAGCTGACCTATTTAGGGTTGATGCAGCGTGTGTGAATTGCCCCAGAGAAGCGGTGCTCACCTATAACAGGGTGGTCTCTGAAACTCTGGATGCCATGGCTCCAATTTGTATATGATCCAGATCCTCTCACTTGAGATCCCTTTGGTTTGATGGGGATCTCAAGGTGATGAAGATCAGGGGTCGGAGGTTGGAGCATTGCTGATGGAAGACTCGGTTGGAGGCTGACCTACTGGCCCTGTATGCTCACTATGCTGAGTACTAGGGGGCATTTTCCCATAAGATGGCAGAATTCCTGTCCAATGAAATTGCTGTGGGGAGAAACAGTCCATCTCAAGCTTTTTTTTGGACTGTAGACAGGCTTCTTTATCCTGCCTGTCTACAGCCGAAAAAAGCTTTTTCATCCACTTTATGTGAAGAGTTTGCTCTGCTTTTCCCCGACAGGTTGTCAGCCATCCAGTCAGGGATTATGTCAGTGAGGTAACTCCCTCACAGTGGCCGGACTGAGAGGTACAGAGGCACTGAGTCTTTCTGGGTGTAGTTTAGGCCAGTGGGGGTGTCAGAGGTGACTAGGGTGAACTTAGAGCCGAAGCATACATCCTGTGAACTGGACTCAGCCATGACGTGTTTCTTAATGGGATGTGTTGAGGCTGTTGGCCCAGTGTTCATCAGGGTTGTTAGTCGCTTGATGGTGGAGGGTGTTTTCCCAGTAGCTCTGAAAGAGGTGCTGGTGAGGCCTTTCTTCAAAAAAACCTTCCCTCGATCCTGACATCCCGGCAAATTACCGTCCTATCTCCAACCTGCCTTTTTTGAGCAAGGTTGTAGAGAAATTAGTGGCACAGCAGCTCGAGGATCTCCTGGTGTCCTCTGACATCTATGAGACATTTTAGTCGGGTTTGTGGGCCAGACATAGCATAGAAACAGCTCTAGTGAGGGTGCATAATGATCTGCTCTGGACTAAAGATAGAGAAGACAAGTCAATTCATGTGCTACTTGATCTCCCTTCAGCTTTTGAAACTGTGGACCACAATGTGCTTCTTGATCAGCTCTGCAAGTTTTGTGGACTCGCTGGTACTGTCTTCAGATGATTTGAGTTCTATCTCTCGGACAGTGTGCTGCTGTTGGTGATGGGGAATTTCTCCTCCTCCCCAATGCCTCTGTCCTGTGGAATATCATAGGCCTCAATCTTGTCATTGATGTTGTTCGCAGTGTATATGCTGCCCTTGGGTGAGACCATCTGACAACACGACATGGAGTTTCTCTGCTATGCAGATGACACCCCACTGTATTTATCTTTTGGCCCCGGAACATCCAGAGTTATCAATATGCTTAACAACTGTTTGGATAAAATCAATGATTGGATGGCTTCCAGCTAGCTGATACTTAACTCAGCTGACACAGAGGCACTAGTGATCGAGCCTTGTCATGAGCGTGATGAATTTCCACCAGGAGCTGACACAAGCATTGTTCTGGGGTCTGCTCCACTGGTGGTATCTGGTGGGTGCGAAATCTGGTGTGATTCTGGATAGCATGTTGACCTTTGAAGATCAGGTGTCATCTGTGGTCAAAAGTGTTTTTTACCACTTAAGAAACATTGCCAGGATTAAGCCCCTTATCCTGCCTGAGGATCTGCTGATGTTGGTGCATGCTTTTGTTGCCTCTAGGCTCAACTACTGTAACTCTCAGTACTTTGGGGTCATAGGAGGGACCCTTCACAGACAGCAGCTGGTGCTGAATGCAGCAGCCAGGTTGATAATGGGCCTTTCAATGTCCAGTCATGTAACCCTGGTCCTGCATACGCTGCGCTGGCTGCCAGTCGGGTGGAGGGTCCTTTTCAAGGTGAGTTTACTCCTGTCATCTACAACTGCTACACGCTCCTTCCACTCCTCTTCGAGGGGCCTCCTGGATGTTCCCAGAGTTCAGCTTAGGACCTCAGGAGACTGTGCCTTTAGCTTCTCTGGACTGACCCTGTGGAACTCACTTCCACCTTCTGTCCAGGAGGTCTCTCAATTGAGGTGTTTAAGCACAAGCTGAAGGCTCACCTTTTCAGCCTGGCCTTGGTAGACTGCTGAATTCCATCTGTGATGTCCAGCTTGCCTTTTTGGAAAACTGAAGCTTCTTAAAGTCACTGAATTATTATTATATTGTGCTGTTCCTGGGAATTTTTATTGTAATTTAAATGTGTTTTCTGTTGTACTGATTTTTAATAAGGTGCTCAGAGCCTCTGGGAATGGGTGCCCTGTAAATAAAATTGCCTTGCTTTGCCTTCCCTTGCCTCTCCAACCATGAGGGTGTCCAAAAATGTATCCCAATCACTAAGAAACCTTTCTTCCTTTTCCCTCAATACATAACTGAGCCTATCCACTGCTGAACCTGGATAGCCGACCTTTCCATTGATCTATCGCTGGGACAGTGCTGTACCAGCTACTCACAAATTCTGAATTCTCTGGTGTGGTACAGTCAACAAGACTCTTATCCATCTAGGTTATACAGACCATTCAGCCTCTCCCATTTACTCCACTCTGAATAGGAGTGACAGGGGGAATATTGCTATAGGTCGGCCACTCAACACTGACAACTCATCGGTGATTCTCCTCCAAAATGGGATCAGTCAGGGACAGTCACAATAATAATAATGGAAGAAGGTCATTCTAGCTTCTCCACATCTTCCATAGTTTGGTGATACCCCTGAATAAAACCAATGTACTACACTCTGGGGACAATATAAGTGATGTATAAACTTATACTGCATTTCCTTAAATTTATTACAAAGGAGAAGGCCCATATGAGATCGCAGCAATAAGTCCCAATTAGTATCAGAAATTTGGATGCTGAGGTCCTTTTCCCACCATTGTCTAACCTTAACACTATTATTGGGGGGAAAAACTATCCTGCTTGGCTGCTCTGCCAATTAGGCCCTTTTCAGTTTTCCTAGCAGCAAGGAATTCCCATTCAACATTAGTAAGAGGAGAATCCGCCAGAGATATTCTATCCAGTTTCCAGCAATAGTTCTGAAGCTGGAAAAATCTAAACAGATGGGAGTGGGGGATTTCTAATCCCATCTGGATTTCCTCAAATGTACACATTCCTGCATTAGTGACAAAATCCCCCAAACATCGAACTCCCCGATCTTGCCATAGCAAGAATCCAGCATCTTCAAATCTGGGAAGAAAGCCAGGATTACCTACAATGGGTACCAAGAGGGTGTTCTCCTGAGCAGCTCCCCTCCTTTTCTTAATGGTCATCCACACCTTCAACACTGAGATGACCAGGGGATTTGGGTCACCCAGTTGTCTATAGGCCTTGATAGCCTCTTCAGCTAAATAAGCTGAGACCGTTCCTGGGCATCCTTCTTCTTCCAAGTCAAGCCAGTTGCCAGCACTGCTTCCATTTACCTAGTTATGTAAATGCCGATGCTGAACAGCCAAGTGGTCTCCTTTAATGTCTGGAAAATCCATTCCCCCATTCTGCCTTGACACCTTGAGCTTTTTTTAAACTATTCTTTGGCTTTTTGCCTTTCCAAATAAAATTAGAGAAATCTTTTTCTATTCTTTTAAGATCTTTATTTGATGGGAACTATGGGACCATCTGCATGGTATAATGGATCCTCGGCAGAACATTAATTTTAAGTAGGTTAATCCTACCAAGTCAAGATACTGGGAGTACATGCCACCTAGCCAGATCCTTTGAGTTCTTTTTAAATTACTTTTTCTAGAAATTCATTACTTATTTGCTCAGTCCTTTTTGTAATAATACATGAAATGGGGCCTATATTCTGTCAAACTTATCCTGGTTATTAATTTTAGATTATACAATGGCAAAAAAGATCCCTGAGCTTTGGCTGGTCAGTGTGTGCCTGGAACAGTGATGTTATGTTGATATAACATCACTGTGTGCAATCCAGCCATAACATGACCACATCTTACCAAGAGAGTTTATTGTCTTGTAGCTAAAGTAGAAAAAGCTTAGTTTCATATAAAAACCTTATTTAAGCAATAAGGCACGACAGGGTGTGTGTTATTGTCTAATAACGTCACTCCTGGGGTGGTGGAAGCACTCAGCTTTGCCTTGTACTTCAACCCACCGCAGGAGTGATGTTATTAGACAACACACACCCTGGAGTGCCTTATTGCTATTATACAATGGCTCCTTTTTTTTTTTAAGAAAAAATTAGAAAAACATTGTTTTGGCTTTTTTTCTTCATTTTTTCTGTGTGGAGGCATATGTTTAAAGAAAAAAGTACACTATAGCTTTCCACCAGTAGGCGGAGCTGCTCTCTACATAATGCTGCTTTCCTAGCACTGTACGTCTCCTTTGTGTTGTTTCAGAGATGTTTCTGCAGTGAGGGTTTACAGTAACACCCCCCCCCTGATATTTCCCGAACTGTTGACCCAGATTGCTGAACTGGGCTGCATTTTGTGTTTTCCTATTTTGTTTTTTTTTCTCCGTTGCTGTCACCCTTGCTGTGAGAGCTCATGGTGTGCTTAGCTCTCTGTAAGAAGCACTGTGTTGTAGTCATGGACATGGTTTGTAATACCTTGGTTCAGACAAGAGAGGGATCAAGAAAGGTTTCATGGTATATCTTGCCTTCATGTTGTGATGCAGGCCAAACTTTTACAGGTGAGAGTGAAAGAAATGGCAAAATGTGTCATTTGCGGGGTTTTGTTGTTTTTGTTTGTGATCTCCGTTGACGGTCACACAATGGGCAGTTTTGCTTTCTAGCTCCTTTTCCATGGTTTATTGAAACCAAAACTGACTGTACAAGGTGAAGTGCTGTTTTCCAGAAAACCAGGGATTTGTGTGAAAAAGAAAGGGATGGAATGTTTGGTGGGGTGCTGTGGGCTGAAATTGTTTACAGCAGTGTCTCAGATCAGAGGCAGCGAGTGGACAGGAGACATGATTTCACAGTGTGTCATTCAGTCATGTGTGTGCCTGGACTTCATACAGTGATATGGACCACAGTGGGCTCAGGGAGGGTGAGGGTGGTGGAACAGAGGCACATCCCTCCAGTTGTACCTTTTCCACAATTCCTATGCCATTCTGGCAACGTGTGGTTCCTCTATGGAGGCACCCGCAGTGGAGACCAAGGAGGATGCTGGGAATATCCATAAAGGAGACCCACAGGAGGGTGGCAGGGGACCCTGCAGGGGAAGGAAACAACTCCTGGTGGGGGACTCCATTGTTAGGAAGGTAGAACTGGTGGAGGAAGGGGAGAGGGAGGTACGGCGCCTGCCTGGCGCCATGGCTTGGAGGGACAGGGAGCGAATCCTCAGGATTGCTGGAGCAGCTGCACAGGGGAGGGAGCTGGATGTCATTGTCCACTTAGGGACAAATGACCTGGCTAAGAAAGGGATTAGAGAAGTGCAGGAAGAGTTTGTGGAATTGGGGAGGGGCCTTAGTCAAGTAGCATGCACGGTAACCTTCTCGGAGGTGCTGCCCATCTATGGCATAGGAGAGGCTAGGGTATTCCGCACCATGGGATTCAATCAGTGGTTGAAAAACTGGTGTGGAGCTCAGGGATTTGACTTCATTTGGGACTGGGGGTCCACCTGGAGTGATGCAAGTCTATACTGGCATGATGGGCTGCATCTGTCCGGGAGGGAAACCAGGATTCTAGGTGATAGGTTTAAATGCTTCATTGGCAAGCTTTTAAACTAGCCAAGGGGGGGGGAGGCACTGGAAAGGAGAAGGGAAATCCTAGCCCCCCCCAAATAATCATGATAGTAAGTGTGGCAAACACCAACATAGAGGTGTCGATAGGGAGAAGGGCAGGGGTAAATGGAGAAAGGGACAAAGCCAAGAAGGACAGGGATGGAGCAAAAGGGAGTAAGACCATCAGGAAATGGAGGGTAATGAGTACCAATGCCTATAGTCTGGGCAACAAGCTCTCTGAGCTGGTGGCCTTGATGGAAGAGGGATGTCTGGATATTGTAGCAGTCACAGAAACATGGTACACAGAGAACCATGACTGGGATGTTAACATACCAGGGTACATAACCTACAGGAGAGACAGGCAGGGGACAAGAGGGGGAGGAGAAGCTCTCTATGTAAAGGAAGGGATAAAAGCAACTGAACAAAAGAGTAAACAGGGAGGAGAGGAGGCACTGTGAGTCACCTTGGAGACTGGAAAGGGCACCACAATCCGTACAGGGGTTGTGTACAGACCCCATGTCAGGGGGAAGGAATGGACAAGGATATGATAGAAGGCATTCTTAGAATGGCAGAGAAAGGGGAGATACTGTTGATGGGAGACCTGAATGTGCCAGATGTTAACTGGAACACATTTGCTGCAGCCACATCCAAGAGCAGGGCCATTCTTGATGCCCTACAGGTGGTAGGCATTAGACAGCTAGTTTCAGAACCCACTCATGAGGGAGCAATCTTAGACCTCATACTCTCAAATGAGGGCAGTGAGAGGATCTCAGATCTAGAAGTGGGTTGCCATCTGGGGACAAGTGACCATCAAACAGTGTGGTTCATGTTAAACTCAGCTACAGAGTCAAGCAATACAAAAGTGAGGGTACTGGACTCTAGGAGGGCTGAGTTTGGCAAGATGGGAGAGTGCCTCAGAAAAGCACTAGCAAACAGGCTAGAAGGAGGTGTGGAACAACAATGGGGAATCATCAAAACTGCCATCACAGAGGCAACAAGCCTTTGTGTGAAGCAAATAAACAAATCAAAATGAAAGAAAAAACCACTATGGTTCTCAAAAGAGGTGGCTGTGAAAGTCAGGAAGAAAAAGATAGCATTCTGGAAGTATAAGGAAACATAGAAGGAACAGGACAGAGAGCTGTACCAGTTAAGGCAGAAGGAAGCAGGGAGGGAAGTCAGAATAGCAAAGGCCCAAACTGAGGAAAAGATAGCCAACTCAGTTAAGAAGGGGATAAAACCTTTTATAGGTACATCAGCGAGCGTAGAAAGACAAAGGGAGGGATAGTGAGGCTGAATAGAATGAACGGTGGTGGGCAGAGGGGACAGTGAAAAAGCAGGGATACTGAATGAATATTTCTGCTCCAGTATTCACAAAGAGGAGGGAAGTGCCTAATCCAATTAACAGAAGCACTCTTGATAGGGGGGTCGATCCCAGTCCTTTCACAGAAGAAAGGGTTCTGCAAGAACTCCTAAAACTGAAGGTGGACAAAGCAATGGGTCCTGATGGAATTCACATCAGAATTCTAAAAGAATTAAGGGAGGAACTAGTGAAACCACTGGCTACTCTTTTTAATAAATCATGGGAGGATGGTGTGGTACCCGAGGACTGGAGGAAGGTGGATGTGATTCCTTCACAAAGTGGGACCAAGACAGAGGCAGAAAACTACAGACCTGTCAGTCTGACCTCTGTGGTAGGGAAAGTGATGGAGTCACTCTGAAGGAAAGAATAGTTGAGTACCTAGAGGCCAGTGGAGCACAGGACCCAAGGCAGCATGGGTTCACAGCGGGAAGGTCATGTCAGACGAATCTAATAGATTTCTTTGACTGGGTGACCAAAGTAGTAGACCAGGGAGGGGCTGTGGACATGGCCTACCTAGACTTTTGCAAGGCATTTGACACAGTCCCACACAAAAGATAAATAGTCAAATTAACCAGCCTGGGAGTGGGTCCCAGGGTGGTAGCCTGGGTAAAACATTGGCTGCACAACAGGACACAGAAGGTAATTGTAAATGGAGTCCACTCTGAAGAAAGAGGGGTTACTAGTAGGGTACCGCAGGGTTCAGTATTGGGTCCAGTCCTTTTTAATGTCTTCATCAGTGACATTGCAGAGGGACTGGAAGGAAAAGTGCGCCTTTTTGCAGATGACACAAAGATCTGCAACAGGGTTGATACACAAGGAAGCATGGAAAGGATGAAAAGGGACTTGGCAAGGTTGGAGGAATGGTCAGAAGTATGGCAGCTAGGATTCAATGCAAAGAAGTGCAAAATAATGCACCTGGGAAACAAGAACCCAGGGGAAGAATACACAATGGGTGGGGAGGTAGTAACAACAACAAAAAAGGAAAGGGACCTGGGGGTAATCATATCAGATAACCTTAAGGTTAGCAAGCAATGTGAGAAGGCAGTAGGGAGGGCTGGGGGTATACTGGGATATATAGGGAGAGGCATCAGCAGCAGAAAACAGGAAGTTGTTATCCCTCTGTACAGACAGTTGGTGAGACCCCATCTGGAGTACTGTGTCCAGTTCTGGAGACCCATCTCTGCAAGGACATAGACAGGATAGAGGTAGTCCAGAGGAGGGCAACTAAAATGGTGCAGGGTCTGCAAGAGAAGCCGTATGAGGAGAGACTAAAGGAGCTTAATATGTATACCCTGGAGAAAAGAAGAGAGAGGGGGGACATGATAGAAACTTTTAAGTACCTCAGTGGAAGCAACAAAGTCCAAGAGGGTAGCATCTTTCAGAAAAAGAGACTTGCAAGAACAAGGGAACACAATTTAAAGATAGAAGGAGGGCGGTTCAGGGGCAATGTGAGGAAGTATTATTTCACAGAGAGGGTAGTGGATGCATGGAACAGCCTTCCTGAGGAGGTTGTGGGGTCTAAAACTGTGGGAGAATTCAAGAATGCATGGGACAGACATAAGGCAATTCTTGTGGGGGGTAGGAAGAAATAGGCTGTTGGTTAACTAGGATCTGTGGCCTATCCTGTAGGTAGGAAAATGGGCAGACTAGATGGGCCAAGCGGTCCTTATCTGCCGTCAAAGTCTATGTTTCTATGTTTCTATGTTACTGTCTAATAACATCACTGTTCCAGGCACACACTGACCAATCAGAATAAAGGATATTTCCTTGCCATTGTATAATTACTAATATTGTGGGGAATAACATATTTGTCATGATAAAAACATTTCATAGTTAGGTAGAGAACAAGTGTCAGGACATCCCCTTTATACTGTGGGAACATCTCTTTCATAGTATTAGTTTTACAGTTTTATTTTTTATGAGGAAACACACCACATATGATATGCAGTGCCTCAAGGGTGTGCAAATACCTAATGCATAATACTCTACAGTGATACCAGACAATTGATTATTTGCATACCCATGATGCAGTGCTTTCACATGGGGAGTGCCTCCTCAAATAAAATAAACATGCTAAACTAATACTATAAAAGAGATGTTCCCACAGTATAAAGGAGATGTGACACTTCTGACACTTCTTCTCTGCCTAACTATAAAATGTTTTAGCCATGTACATGTGCTCATTTTTTCCCCACAATATTGATAAATAAGAGCCATTGTACAACAGCAATAATGCAATCCATGGTCTTTATCGTGCTGGAATATCATAACTTCTCAGGTGTTGGATGCACGTGCCCTGTGGCCTTGTGCCCAACCACCTGAGGCGTGATGTTATTCCAGCACATCACACAACCTGTTGGGCATTATTGTTTAAATGTTGAGTCTTTTCAAGTTTCATTATGTCTAACATATACAGTAGTTAATCCAGGTTTCATATAATGATGAGGAGAAATATTTCTACTTTAGGAGAATGCATTTCTTTACAATTATGATCGCTATTGTTATTAACATTGCCTTTTCTTTGTATGGCTTAAAAAAGAAGTCCAGTATTTCTAACATAGTCAGTAATGGTGAGAACCTTTTTGTGTTGTCTAAAGCATTTGATAATGTATTAATTATCTTAGTCCTGAAATTAGTGAGATAGGGCAAGAATGTATGAGATGTATGAGGGTTCCAGCAGTGTGTGTGCATCTTGGACACATCAGTAAATCAGTGTGTTGCTTATCTTAATTTTTCAAGAGTATAATATGTTCTGTGAAATGTGTTAAAATGAGTTTGCTATAGTTTGGAGGCTTTGACTCTTAATAGGTGGATTTGAATTATTTCTTGCCATTGCATGTCTAATATTGACATTGTTAAATCTTGAAGCCATTTTTCTCTCAGCTCAGTTTGATTATGTGCATTTTATTCTGATCAAGGAGGCATTTGTATAATGCTGAAAATAACTTTAGTTTTATTAGTTGCTTTTTCTAATACATTGAGTATCAGAGAGTTCACCAGTGATCAGACTTGTCCCACCCTATAGCTGGACATTTTTTGGAATATCGCCACCAACTACCATATCTCAATTTTTTTGGCCAAGAAAAAGTCAAACTCAACCAGAGGGTGGGGGAGACTACAGAACACAACTTCTCCACAGAGAAGCTTATTGCATAGATAGATTCAACGCCACCAATCTGAGATATTGTCTGATTGACTGTGTTGACTGGCAGCCCATTATCTGACTATGTACTGATAGTTGACACCCACCCTGCATCATTAGTCTGAGAATATGTAACTGTCTTGTAATTTTGCACACTCAGGGTTTTGAGAAGAGGGCAGTAGAAGGAATGATATAAAATTCTGTATGTAAGGTTTCTATCCCCCCTTCCCATGTACAGAAATGTGTGTCCGCACTTGGACCTCCAGGGTAAATTAATTCATAATTGGGAGTGTTTTCAAAAGCAATGTGGATAGCTTTGGAGATATATTACCCAATAATAAGATAGTCATGTAAAAAGTTGGAGGTCTGTGGGTTTACAAAAACAACTTAATTCTACGAGGGGCCGACTAGCATTTTAGTTGCCTTTTGCTAAACTCTGCAGTTTGTAGGTCGGGCGCAGAAGATCTCAGTGTCTGTCTTGTGATTAGACGTGTCACTATGCACCTGATTCCCCTTGCCAAGTATGAATAAAACAACTACATAGGATGATCTCTTCACCTCAAACAGCAGAGAATGCAGGAGGTCATGAAGTGCCCAGCAGGTAACTCAGTAAGTGGCTTGAAAAAACGATTATACTGTAGAAACTAGCAATTAAAAACAATTCTGCTTAATAAATTAAAGTATTCTTGGGAAAGGCTGTTTGTTTGTTTTAACTTTCAGAAAGAATACAAAAAAAAAACAGGCAAGTGTACAGGTACTTGTTCTAATATTAAAAACTAACACAGAATGTTGAGTGTTTACTGTATATGGAAAAAAGGAATAACGTGATTTATGCTGTTTGGCTGTATACAGTGAAAGTTAAAGGATATGCAAAAGCAAGTCCGCAGGCAAAGTAGATGTAACAAGAGCAGGAATTTATTTTTACAATGCCACT
The DNA here is from genome assembly GCA_016271365.2 of Neoceratodus forsteri. Lineage (NCBI taxonomy): Eukaryota > Metazoa > Chordata > Ceratodontiformes > Ceratodontidae > Neoceratodus > Neoceratodus forsteri. Next base: position 164,400,356 of record JADMNL010000022.1, on the reverse strand, counting down.
GCAGAATTTAAACTATGACAGTAAGATTAAATAGCATATTACTGAAAATCTGTATACATTTTTGTCAATACATTATAGGAAGTGATGATGAAAGGCAAGAATTTTATCTGGTGAGAATGTTATTCAAAATGCATTTTAATTTAATTGTTACTGGGCATGCAGAAATATTAAAGTAATTATATATTTCATTTTTAGATAACAATACAGCTTTTTCACTGATGAAGGATAACAATACAAAATGTCTGAAATCAGCACACTGAATCTAAATTTGAAAATAATATAAAAAAATAAAATATCTTTGAAAAATGTGTAATCTGGGTGAGTGGGCTCATTATATACCAATCTGTTTTTGATTTACAAAATTAAATTAGAATATGCTATTGACAGTACAGAGCTGTAAAGTAAACAGGATACAAAGAAGGCAGACAGGGAGTCTGGGAAAGGGGTGTCTCTGTTGCTAGCAGGTGGCATGGAAATATCTGCAAAGGAGCTGTGACACTTTGACTTCCTTCCAGAGCTAAAGTTCTTCTGTGCAATGGTACTGTGGCATATTGTTCTTTCTAGAGCTAAATTTCTTCTGTGCTAAGGTACTGTGGCATATTTTTTGAGCTGCTCAAAACTTCAGAACAAAGGTACTGTGGCATTCTTGGAGCAGAACTGGGGTACTGTGGTATAATTGGGACTTCTTTGGTGCTCATAATCCTCAAAAACTAAAGTCTTGTGACATTTATGGGACTTCTATGGTTATAAATGGTTCTGTGAAACCAGGGGTAAATCATGGGAATTCCTGAAATCTAAAGCTCAAGTACTGTGTTTTTGAAACTGTTTATAAGGGTATATCTGGATCTGGGATCTAAAAAGCTCAATGCACTGTGTTTTTAGGGTACTGTTTATTTACATCTGTGGTACATAGGACTCTAAAGTTGCTTCGGGGACTGAAATCCTAGCCGCAGGAGTTTCAGAGTCTGGAATCTAAAGCCACAGGGGCTGGATACTGATATTTCAAGAAGGGAGAATGGATGCTAAACTGGGAAAGGGAAAGGGAGAGAAGTAGTATGGAGAAGAGGAGTGGCTCCGCTGGAGGAGTAATAGAGATTAGAGTGGGAGCTGTGGTGGTGGGGGCAAGGAATGGTTAAAGGGGGAGCTGTATGGGGACAAGGAGAAAATATTGAAATAAGCAGAGGAAGATGCAATGGGGACTGGAGGAAAACAATGGAATATGGAAGCAGGGTAGGAGGAGTAGGGGATGGCTCTACTGGGGCTACAGGAATCCCAGATAGAGGCAGCAAGAGACACAAGGGAAACCACAGGGAATAGCAGAAGGTCAAGTATAAAGGTCCAAGGACCACACAGAGGGCAAGGGAGAAGGAAGTAAGTGGTGTAGCCCCAGCCAGGGGGATACAGACAGTGGGCTTAGAGCAGAAAAACAGATATGCTCCAGGGCCGATAGGTATCCCCACCTGGCTTACCACAAGCTGGCAGCTACTAAACTGGAAGGAGGGTTGCGAATCCCCCATCTGGTTATATATCATTGGGCTAGTCACCTTGAGAAATGTTCACGGTGGGTATCTCCCGGCCCAGAGGAAGCGCAACCCATTTGGCTCAAAATAGAATTGGATGCAATTAAGGCCAATAATCTGGACCCTCTCACGTTATTTTTCCTCAAGTTATCTCAAGTAAGTATGGCTGTAGATTGTCCCATAATAAGGACCTCTTTAAAGGTCTACTTACAGATCTGTTCCTTTTTGCAGTATTCTCCCCTCCTGGACCTGGCCCAGTCCATTTGGAACTCTCCATCATTTACTATTAACAAGAATCAAATCTCCCATCCTTGGTTGCCTCAACTCAAAGAGGGGAAGCTCTCGACCTTTACTGATGTTGAAGGGCATTGGTTATCAGTGGAGGAGATGATTAGGAAATTTCACATCCCGACTTGCAATTGAGACATTTACTGGTAATCTCCCTGGGGAGTACTCCTCCTTCTCAGAGCATCTCCTCTCTGATACCCTAGGTATCCCCATCTTCTGGGTCCCCTTGTGTAATCTCTAAATTATATCAGGTTTTGTTTCACAAAAAGTTCGGGGGCCCATTTGGGCCATCAAGATTTTGGAGTAACTTTTTCCCGCCATCTGCAGTTAGATTGGTATTCTCTCTGGAAGTCATGTCACAGATTTATCTCTCAGGATAGACTGCATCTCATGCAATATCACATGTGGCATAACCTATACTATTCCCCGGTTAAGCTCCACAAATGGGGCTACTTAGACTCCAAAAAATGCAATAAATGTTTGCAAGATGAGGGCACACTTTTTCATATGCTTTGGTCTTGCCCAAGTATTTCCACCTTTTGGGTTTCAATCCAAACTTCCTTAGACCCCTTGTTGGACCTTCAAGAATACTTTATCCCTGAGGTATGTGTGTTGGGGGACCTGTCTTCTATTAGAGTCAAAGTGCGTAAATTTCACATATCCATGGTCACCTTGTCAGCTAAGAAAATAATTCTCCGTCATTGGAAAGACATGTCCTCCCCTTCTTTCCAGGAATGGGTAAGAGAAGTATTATCCAATTTGCGTACAGAAAAAGCAATAGCCAGCCTACATAACAGACTGGCAGTTTATGCTAGAATTTGGCATCCCCTTCACTCATTAATCTCTCTGGTTCCAAACTAAACTTATAATAGGCTTAATGCTTTTATAAGGCCTTTTGATTAGAGGCTTGGCATTCACGGGCACTGCGATGGGTTACTGCAGTAAGGGGAGGTGGGGGGGCAGCATCTTTTTACTATGCATCAATGAGTCTCTGTCAGCTTCTTTGTATGCTCCCTTTTATGGTGGAAAATGTGTGAATAAACTTTAAATTACAAAAAAAAAAGGAAAACAGATGTGCTCCACTAGGGGCACTAAATGGGTGAGAAAATCAGGAAAGTTGAGTTGAGGAGTATCCAGGGGACAAAGGAGAAGCCTGCACAAAGGAAGGCAAAAGAAAACTGGAAAAGGGGGACACCCTTTCGGTAAAGAAGAAGGAGGGTAGTAAACATGGCAATAGGGGTACAGGGGTGAACACGCCCCAGAAGGAGCAAACCCTAAAGGGGGGGAGACAGGGTGCTCAGGTTCAAAAAGGCTAGGGCTAGACAAGGCTGGGAAAGGGGAAAGTTCCCTGGGAAATGTAAGCATGGCATGGCTAGGGGCAGATCAAAGGGGAAGGAAAAAGCTTGTGGATGGTAGGGCAGAGGTGGGCAGCATAGCAGTAAATGCTTGTGGGGGGTAGGGAGCTAGGAGAGTGCAGGGGAAAGACAGTACACTGGGAGATGAAATGGGCAAATGGGATAGTGAGAATAGGGTGGGAAATTAAATGGAAGGGGTTGGGAGAAGAATAGAAGGGAAATGTAAGCAGAAGGTGATGAAGAACAATGTCCTACTAACTGGGGACTCTATAATAAAAGAAATTAGATGGGGGGCAGGGGGGGCATGAGTAGCGCAGTAAAGGTTGAATGTCTGCCAGGCATGATGGCGGCAGAGGTTATTCATTATATTCATTACCACTTCCTGTTAAGGCGGAATGACAGTGCAAAGTGAGGTGAAGTTGTTTTCAATGAACTTCACCATGCTCTTTAGCTATAGTCAGGCAGGAAAAGGAAGGAAGTGAGACATACAAGCAGATGCTTTCACTTTCTCCTGTGCAGACGGAAACAGAGAGAGGGGGAGTGTATTGTTTTGTCACTGCTGAAACTTGGAGATCAGAGCGAGGAGGAGATTTAAACTTTGATTTAGACCCAACAGCTTTTTTATAAGCTAAATTGTTTGTCTGTTCTGTACTCTTTATCACTTAATGTGTTCTTTCTGTAAATTTATTTTTCTTACCTTTATAAGTAGTTAATTGTTTGTCTGTGTCTGTGTGACTGTGTGTGTGTGTTGTGTGACAGTGTGAGTAGTCATTGCTCAGACTGAGGGAGCGCAGTAGGAAGGATGGACCAGGGTGAGGGTCTAAGGGAATGTCTGGGGCAGGGGCAGCTCTAGGAGAGCATGGTACTTGTAGGCGTCATACCATGCGCATGCATGTTGAGCATGGCCGCCCGTTCCTGTTGGACCGATCAAAAATTCTGAGTGTCCCCCCCCCACTCCCAGAAGAAGGACCAGCACTGCCTCCTGACTCTGAGGTAGTTGAACTACCACCACCACGTCCAGCACCAGCTCCAGCACCAGGTCCTCTGAAGCAGGATGTGCCTGTGCCCTTGGGCCCAGATATGGATCCCAACCCTGCTGAGCACCATGTCCAGCTCCAGCTGCCAGTTCATCTGGCCCTCCCCTGCCTGTGCCTGATCCTTCCCACACCTCTATTGTTTGGCAGTCGGGGGGGGGAACAGCAGCATGGTCAGGTGCTGCCTATATGAGGTGGAGGTGCACCGTGGCCCCCTAGGTACTCACCTGGGGACTGGGGGCCAGCGCACCCATATACTCAAACACCACCAGTTGGAGTGGCAGATTGCCACAGAACAGGCCATGCCTGCAACTGCTGGTCCTTCTGTGGCACAGGGATCAGCTGTGCATGGTGGCAGCCCTAAGAAGAGAAGGGTAAAAGCAGCACCTGCTGCTCCACCAGCACCCAAACCACCACCATCACCACCAGCAGGTCAGCCTGTAAAATGTGTGGACCCCAGAGAACTGCATGTAATGCAGGTTGACTTGGCAGTTCTCTGGAATGCTGTCGAGAACAATGAGAGGGTGAGTGCTGTCAAGCAGTGGTTGGATCGCATAGAGGGACATCAGTTGCAAATTATGTCCATGCTGGAACTGCTGCTGGATCACCATGGGATCCCACATTAGTTTTTTTTTCTCACACCATGTGCCCCCCCACACCTTCCTTGTTTTGTTATAAAATGGATTCCTCCACCATCCCTGACCCTTGCATGTAATTATGGCCTTTTTTTGTTGTCTTCTGTATGCGTGACACTTTGTATTCTGAACAGTGCAAGTATACTGTGCTAAACTGCATGTATGCAGTCAGTCTTCTTTCCAGTCTGTGTATGTACTGCAGACACTGTCCAACTCTGACTTAAAATCACTTATTGAGTACAATGGTGGGTTGGTGAATCCTGGAGAGATACTACAAAACAGGCTTACAGTACATCCAAGTGACTAGTAAAAAAATTAATGTTGTGATTCATGATGTGATCGTAAATCGTGATTTTTGACTGCATTTGCGACCATGATGATGAAGAAATGCGAATGCCTACGGCTGTACTTCCGCGGGCCCCGATGAGGTTTGGCACAAAACTCCCTGACTTAAAAACACTCATTAATGAGTACAATGGTGGGGTGGTGAAGCATGGAGAGATACTACAAAACAGGCTTACAATACATCCAACTAACTAGTAAAAAAAATTAATGTTGTGATTCGTGATATGATCGTAAATCATGATTTGTGACTGCATTTGTGACCGTGATGATGAAGAAACGCAAATGCCTATGGCTGTACTTCCCTGTGCCTCGATGAGGTGTGGCACAAAACTCCCAACTTAAAAACACTCATTAATGAGTACAATAGTGGGGTGGTGAAGCATGGAGAGATAATACAAGACAAGCTTACAATACAGCCAAGTAACTAGTAAAAAAAAATAATGTTGTGATTCGTGAGTGACGTGATCGTGAATCATGATTTGTGACTGCATTTGTGACCGTGATGATGAAGAACGTGATTTGTATCACGAGTGACGAGTGATGATGGTCCTGACTTAAAAATGCATATTAATGAGTATAATGTTCATGCTGAATTATGCACCACACCTGTCCAGTACTCTGAAGGGAAGCCAAAGAAACAACTGTGACTTAAGTTAGAGATGGAGATTGGGCCCTAAAGAGATGCAAATGTACAGACAGATTAAGATTGTGCTGCACACTGAAGAGATACAGATGCAAAGGCACAACACCTAACTAGTGCTCACCATCAGAAATTCAAATCTGGAAAAGAATATCTTTGCTGGTTGAGGCAGACCGTTGGGGGGAGGGCAGTGTACTGCACTGCTGCAGTAACAGTCACTAGTACTAGTACCAGTACCAGTAAAGATACCACAAAGAAGTACAAAAATCACACTGCTGCAGTGGATAGCAGGTTTACAACACTTTGCTGAAATTATTATATGGCACAATAAAAGGTGTCTGATTTGATGACACACATCACATACAGTACATACTCACACACACACTAAGTAATGCGTAGCAAATTGAAATCTTCAGTAATATAACCACATATTTTAAAGAAACTAAAATTATGCACTGCAGCACCACAACAATCAGCAAAAAAATGGCAAGAATTATTGAAAATATTACTGTGTGTACATTAACACAGTTATTATACAAGAAAAATATCACCAAAACAGAAAGAACTGTCTTTTTCTCCAAGTTAATCTACCTACACCATAGATACACCCCTCCCCCAAAGCACACTTTCACTGTCTCTTACTACACAGACCCAACATTCAAAATCCACACACAAACAAAAAACGCTCGATGATATGACCACAAGCCGGTTTCCTACAATCGATGAACTAAGTTTGAACAAAAAAAATTACTCAAAAAGGCTTTTTGAACAGCTTTTAGAAGGTTTGAATCACAGAGATCTCTCACAGCAGACTGTCTCCTACAGTTTCCTACACACACTACCCTGAACTGAGGCTGTGCAGAACAATATAGAGCCCATGTGACCTGAAATCCCATGAATCACTGCAAAATTCACCTTCAGAGCTTAAAAACAAGATGAAGTGAGGCGAAGTACATTATTTTCAATGTATTTCGCATTAAGATTTGGTGGAGTAGTGGTTTGGGAAGGTGGAGTAACGCGAAGTCATTGTTATCAATGGACTTCGCGTTACCCATTAAAACCAAAGTACTCAGCAAGAGATTAGAAGGAGGCCAATTAAGGGGTAATGTGAGGAAGTTCTTTTTCACAGAAAGGGTGGTGGATGCACAGAACAGCCTACCTCAGGAAGTGGATGATATGAATACAGTGCAGGGCTTCAAACAGGCATGGGACAGGCATAAGGGAGCAATGCAGATGAGTGTGACTAGAGAGGATATTAACAGAGCAAATGCCAATGGCACATTCATAAGGTAGAAAAAGAAATTAGCAGACTGGATGGACCTTGCTGTCCTTATCTGCTGTCAATGTCTATGTTTCTATGTTTCTATTGTGGGGCACTCTGTGAACCCGCCTTTACATCGAAAATCAATTCACAGAGTGGATTGAACCCACTTTGCCCACCATTACTGGGGATCCATGTGGGAGGATGAAAGCCTATTTGCTCCAGACAGACTGCACTTAAATAGGGAGTGTGTGGCAGTACTAAAAAGCAAATGTAACCCCCCTGCAAATGGGGGTTCCCAAAAGTCTTCCAAGAGCTTGGCTATTGCTCACAGCCTGGCAGGTGTTCAGCGTCATAGCCGTTTAACTGGAGTAGCAGCGAGTGCTTCTAAAGCCTCCATGTACTGTCTCTTTAAGGGCTCCCAGCCTGCGATCATAATTAGTTTGAATGGTAAAAGCAACACCTGTGTTTCCATGCCTGAGTCCCGCCTGGGCTGCTGACTAAGTGCTCCGTTTCTGCTGTAGCTAAATGCGCCAAGGGAGCACTGTTGAAAGATGTACAAATTGCTGGGAGTAATTTAGAGCAAGTGATAAAAAACATAGTTTGCCTAACCTGCCTTTCTTTCAGCATGAACTGTTTCTGTTATGCTCCTCCATTTTGGTCCCAAACTGTTGAATTGGACCAATCCATATGCGAGGACTCTAAAATGGAGCCTGGTAAAATGGACTTGGCGGTGCCAGACTCTGGGAAATGTAGTTGTGGACCGCTGGTGCCTTTTTGCACCAACAGGGAGAGTGTGTTGTGACTGACAGTGGAACCAACCAATTGGAACACTGGGATTCTTGTGAAATGCCTCGAGCTGCCTGCTGGAAAACCAAATTCGAGTTGGAAGCTGGGAGAGATGGAGCTTGCATAATTCGAGCGGTTGTGTTGCACAGTAGTTTGCGCGGGAGAACCGTGAAAGGCCTGAATCCTGGCCTGCTTGCCGTTTTCTAGAGAGAGAGAGAAAGGATTGAATTGGAATAAATCAGAGCTGTGTGCTGTAAGCAAGCTGCTGAAACAGAACCTGTAGAAGACTGAAGATTTTACTGAACGCAATTAGCCTGTCAGGACCTCTAGCTACCTCTGTGCTCCCTGGTAATAGCAGTGATTTTGCTATTGGGATCGAGGAGCAGCCTGCCTGGTATAGTAATTTCCTTTACATATAAATGTGCTATGAACTGGAGGGGGGTCGCAATCTATTTTCCCCAAGCTGAGTTGTGTGCTGAGGGCTGGAAGCTGTATCCAGCTCAAGTCGGACTGAATCCACCTGCTGCTCAACGCAGTTGGACCCTGCCACGAGGGCCTTGTCTGGCTACCCTACTCCTTCTGGCAATCCAGAACAAGCATCATCCATCCTGTTCTCAACCTTGGGTATCATGAGTAGCAAATAGGGCAGCTCCATGCAACATATCTTTAAATCAAAAGTGTCTCATCTAATTATTTGGTTATGTTGTTTTCACGGACTGAGCCCTCCGGCCCCGGATTACAAATAGTGTGTATGCATGTTATTTTTCCATCACAGGACCCCAACCAGCTGCAGTGCCAGCCTACCACGGGCAACGCTCCTGGCTAGCCTTTCCCCCATACTGAGTACCCAGAAAGTGTGACTGAATGGGACTCTAATTGCATGCACTGCAGTGTGATTCATAATGTGATTAAGCAAATTAACCTGATTGTCCCCCTTCCTTATTATAGTCCCCTGAATAAATCAGATCTGTTTTTCTGCAATTTACATTGACTGTGGTATCAGTTTATGTTGAAGGCATTGCATTGTTGCTTTTGTACTGCATCACCTTATTTTACAGGGGGTCCCCAGAGTCAAGCTGAAGGAACCAGTCCTGGGGGTAAGTGCTAAATATAAGTGTTATGTACAAATCCATTCTGGGGTGTTGGGAAGGTGAATGCATGGGCCACTAGTGGGAAAAGAAGGGGGTCACAGTGCCCCAGAGGGCTGTGGCCTGGTTAGCTTAACCAAAACCAACCCTGACCTTTGGGTGGAGGCACCCGTTTCAGAACTCAGGCCCCTTAACCTGTTATTAGCCAAGCAGGCAGGGGTAGTAGCCCAAGGGATAGCACCACCTAGGAGTTACATCTTGGAGGCACCACTGGGATTAGTGTCCTCTAGTGGCCACATGTGGAAATTACCCCGATATGTTCAGTGTGGGAGAGAAAATGGAGGAGCTTACTACGTCTAAGCTAAAAATTGCCCCTGACAAACTGATGGTGCACCAAATGATGGGATGGAGTGAAGCTGAGGGGATAGATCGCTACAAGGCTATACTGTTATTGGATGTCTTATTAGGGACCACTAATGCTGATATTGTATCCACTGAGGAGCAGATTACGGGTGTGGGCAAGCTGGAAGTAAGGCGGAGAGATGCAGATTTATTTGAACAAACTATGATACTACTGCTCTTGTGTAGCTCCCAGATAGATCCTGAGAAGGTACGCCTTGTTATTTTGCCCGAAGGTACACAGAAGGGGTGAAGGGTCATTCATTTGTATAGTGGTCCAGCCACCCCGGGTGGGTCCCCTAGGATAGACGGGTTTAAGGAAAAGCTGCTCAAATTGTTAGCATCTGAAGGGAGAACTGCTCAAGAGCTTGTAAAGGTGCTAGACCTGTCAGAGGACCACACACCCCTGCATTCCCCAGCCACATCCCCAGTGTCCCTCCAAGAGCTCCCCAGTAGCTGCCTCCCCCCATCATAATTCCCCTGATACAACTGGACTCCTATCAAAAGCTCAGACTTTTCTCAGGTACCATCCCAGTGCCTGCGGGGGAGGATGATCAAGAGATATGGATGGACTATGTCACCCCTTTAGTGCAGGATTGGCAATGTTCAGAGGGGGAAAAGAAGAAATGACTAATGGAGAGTTTGAGAGGCCCTGCACTGGAGGCCATCTGTTTTCTGTGAGTGACTAGTCCAGAGGTTACTGTGGCTGAATATCTCTCGGCACTAGAAGGACTGTTTGGCAGTACTGAATCAGGGGATGACTTTTTATGGAAGTTCAAGTCAGCTAAGCAGTGGAAAAATGAGAAGTTGTCCACTTTTGTTACTAGGATTGAGAGGGCACTGCAGAGGGCCTATAGGAAAGAAGGAGTGCCTGCAAAAGAGCTGAACCGGGTCAGACTGGACCACATCCTGAAGTCAGTTAGATTTTCTAGTGTTATGACATTGAAGCTCAAGTTGCAAGACAGGAGGGCAAACCCTCACGAATACTGCCACCTGATGAAAGAAATTCGTGAGATTGAGACCGATGAGGAGGGCTGGGAGCCCTGTGCTGGGGTTGTGAACACTTGCCAGACTCCGGAGAGGTGTAATTCAGATGAGGCCCAGCAGTTGAGAAAATTGATTAAAGAGTTGACTGAGGCAGCCAGAGAACCTGATCTGTATCAGGCACCCCCAGAGACCAAAAGTGGAGTAGGAGTGCATGTTGTTTCTTCCGAGACCCGGGCTGAGGGTAACTTATTGGCAGAGATCCGAGAGTTGAGAGCCATGGTGGGGGAACTGCAAAGGACCACCCTAACCCCCAAACACAGTGGATATTCAGAAGTTCAAGAACGTAGGACCCAAGTCCAGGAAGGGTCTCGAAAGGCCCCTGAGGAACCCCAGCAGAGAAAGGACTCCCCACCCTTCAAAGACTCTAGAGAAACTAAGTTTTGCTATCACTGTGGGGAGGATGGGCACATCCAGTCTTCCTGTCGCTCACCAGAGAATTTGAGAAGGGTTACTGCTAGGTTGTTGGCCTGGCATCACAGGAACCATACATGGCCACCAGGGGGAGCTGTTCATAAAAGTTATGTTACCAGAGCCAATGCCGGATCCACACCAACGTCAGTGCCGCCGGAGTGGTCCGAAGTTTTGGGTCCCTCCATGGAGACGACTGTGAAAGTAAATGGAGTGTCTACTAGGGCTATACTGGACAATGGCTCCCAAGTAACCATCATGTTCCAAGACTGGTACCAGAAGCATTTGCCTGATGTGCCCTTACAGCCTTTGGAAGGACTGCATGCCTGAGGGTTAATATAGAAACATAGAAACACAGAATTTGACATCAGATAAGGACCGCTTGGCCCACCTAGTCTGCCCATTTTCCTACCTAACAGATAAGCTGCAGATCCCAGTTAACCAACAGCTTACTTCCTCCTACCCCCCACTAGGACTGCCCTATGTCTGTCCCATGCATTCTTGAATTCCTCTACTGTTCTTACGTGACAAGGTGTACCTCTATTCTGGATACATTTGAATTTGGTTGTCTTTCCTCACCTCAGTAGCTGGAGTGGTGGAGCAAGTGGAGACCTTGGCCTTAGTGTGTCCCCTACTGGTTTGTACAATGGGGTTCTGTTACTAATTGGGACAAATGCTCATATATTCGGGAGGTTGGTACAACTATGCTATGAGAGACAGGGGCAGTGGACTGGTAGAGCTTTCAGGATTCCTGCCTTGATCAAGAAGGCTTATGAGTCATGGAAGAATGCTGAAGAGGTGGAACCAGATGAACCAGTTGGGGTCGTATAGAGGAAGGTCCCTGAGTCCATGACACTGGTGCCCCATGCTCAGTGTACTTTACAAGGAGAAGTCTGATTAAGGAAGGATGTTAAGAATAAGAAACTCATGCTGGATGCTCCAGGCGATGGAAAAATTGCCGGAAGGATTGCTGGTAAACCCAGTATCTTACCCGCTTGGGCTCATGCCTATGCTTGATGGATGATAGTCCAGGTTCACAATGTGTCAGACAAAGAAATTCAGGTGAATAGAGGCTGCACCCTGCCTACCGTACACTGCATAGACACTGCAGTGTTACCCAGTAACAAGTACTGGGGGTACAATGACAAAGTGACGCCTGACTTTTTTGATTTTGGTCACTCCCCATTGCCAGCCAAGTGGAAGATGAGAATCAGTGAGAAACTTGCCCAGAGAGAGACCAGGCGATTTCACTAGAGGAATGGGATATGGGATGTGTGCAAGGAGCTGAGCATCATATCTGGCTGCATGATGAGTGGCTATTCCATGAGAAGTCTCGACGCCTGGCACCCACTGATATAGTGAGATGGCACCTACAGGAGATGCTTGCACCTTGTGTGATACAAGAATCCAGAAGCCCTTATGCTTCGCCTATTGTAGTGGTGAGAAAGAAGAATGGAACAGTACGAATGTGTGTGGATTATCGGACCCGCAACAGGAGGACCATCCCTGATCAATACACCATGCCCCATATTCAGGATGCTTTAGACTGTTTGAATGGTAGCAAGTGGTTCTCAGTGTTGGATCTTCACAGTGGGTACTACCAGATCCTCATGACCCCAGAAGACCATGAGAAGACAGCCCTTATATGTCCACTTGGGTTCTATGAATTTATGAGGATACCCCAAGGGATCTCGGGTGCCTCAGCCACTTTTCAACGGTTGATGGAGCGTGCAGTGGGGGACAAGAATTTACTGGAGTGCCTAGTATATCTAGATGATGTTATAGTGTTTTTGAGTTCATTGGAGTAACATGAAAGCAGACTTTTTAAAGTGTTGGACCACCTGGAAGATTTTGTCCTCAAGCTATCCATCGACAAATGCTAGTTCTTTCAGACATCAGTAAAATATGTGGGGCATATAGTGTCCACCGAGGGACTAGAGACTGATCCTAACAAAGTTGAGGCCTTGACCACCTGGCCCCAGCCCCACAACCTAAAAGAATTACAAAGATTTCTAGGATTCTGTGGTTATTACCAGCGGTTCATTAAGGACTATTCAAGGGTGATTCTCCCACTTCTGAATCTTACCCAAGGTTACCCTCCCACCAACAAAAAATACAAGAGAGTGGCCTTCACTGATGCTGAGAGAGTGTGTTTCTGTCCAAATGAGTCTTTTGGATCATGATGGACACCTGATTGTGAAGCCGCTTTTCATGAAATCATATACCAACTCACTCACACTCCTGTCCTTGCCTAAGATGATATTGCAAAACCCTATGTATTACATACTGATGCTAGCCTACAAGGTTTGGAGGCTGTGTTATATCAATAGCACTAGAATGGCTTGAGAGCAGTGGCCTTTGCCAGCAGAAGTCTGACCCCATCTGAAAGAAACTATCCTGTGCATAAATTGGAGTTCCTGGCGTTGAAGTGGGCCATTGTTGAACAATTCCATGAATACTTGTATGGGGCCAAGATACTGGTAAAGACAGATAATAATCCTTTGACCTACATGCAGACTTCAGCCAAATTGGATGCACCGGCCATAGGTGGCTTTCTGTGTTGTCTACCTGATTACGCTGTTGAATACAGAGCAGGCCTGAATCACGTAGATGCTGATGCCCTCTCCTGGAGGCCTGTTTCCAGAAGTGATTGGGTCAGACTGTCAGAACCTGATATTCGAACACTATGCCAGAAGTTTGACAAGGAGAAACAAATGTCCATGGATGCAGTGGATTGTCTAGTAGATTGTTTGGGGCCCTCTGACAATTGTATGCCTGCTGCTTACTGCCACTTTTCTGCATTAGATATTAGTGTGCTGCCTCAGCTTGATAATGACAGCATCCAGCGGGCTCAATCCCAAGATCCCATGATCAGGTCAGCCCTTGAAGCCCTCTATGCAGGGAAGATGTGTCCAAGTTGCGCTCCTCTGATTTGAGAACTGCATTATTGTATAAAGAAGGCCCTAAACTGAAACTTATTAACCAATTGTTGTACTGAGAAAAAGTAGACAGAGGGAGACAAGTAGACATGCAACAATTGGTTTCGCCCACTGCTTTGAGAGATTTGGCCTGAGGTCTCTACACAACCACATGGGGCACCTCGGTATAGACTGTACCCTTGATCTACTGTGGTCTAGATTCTACTGGCCTAAGATGGGGGCCGATGTTGAACATCATATACAGACTTGCAGTTGCTGCCTGCAGAGAAAGGCTTTGCCCCAGAGGGCTGCACCCCTTGTTAACATCGCCACCAGTGCCCCCATGGAGTTGGTTTGTATTGAACTTCAGAGTTTGGAGCCTGATCAGTGGAATATTAGTAACGCGCTGGTGGTCACTGACCATTTTATGAGGTATGCCCAAGCATTACCCACCAAGGACCAAAAAGCATCCACTGTGACAAGGTACTGGTAGAGAATTTCTTTTTTCACTATGGAGCCCCCCAGAGAATCCATTCTGACCAACGGCGAGATTTTGAGAGTCACTTAATCAAGGAGATGCTCTCTCTGCGGGGAGTGCAGAAGTCTAGAACCACCCCTTACCACCCCCAAGGGGACCCACAGCCAGAATGTTTCAACCTCACCCTGCTGGACATGCTAGGCACTCTCCACACGAAAGACAACCCAGATGGAGCCAGCCAATTAGCACCTAGGTACATGCTTACAACTGCACCAGAAATTATGCCACTGGGTTCTCTCCCTACCGCTTTATGTTTGGAAGAGAATCTCGGCTGCCGGTGGATGTTTGCTTTGGGGTTTCTCCTGATGGAGTCTGAGTTGAAAATTACTTGCAATACATGCAGAAGTTAAAAGCTCAATTAAACCATGCATACCAACTAGCTCAGACCATGGCTGCAAAGAGAAATTTGGCTAATAAAGAAAAATATGATAAAAAGGTGAAGGCCCAAGAGCTCCAAGCAGGGGATCATGTATTGTTAAGAAATCTGGGACTGCAAGGCAAATACAAGATTGCTGACAGGTGGCATCATCTCCCTCACATAGTAGTGGGAAAATTAAATGACTCACCAGTGTATAAAGTGCGGCCTGAGAACAACTCAAAGGATGTCAGAACAATGTACTGTAACCATTTGCTGCCCATTGGACAAATAAAGATTGAATCTGAACCCTCAGAGATTGCTCCCCCTGGACAGGTGACAAAGATTGCTGCCAGACAAAGACAGAGAAAGCCTGCACCTGCAGTTACCGACTTAAGGTTTCCTCCACAGCTAACCCCCATTGACAATGACTGTCAGTCTACTTCAGAATAAAGTGATTACAACTATGGTTACTACCCTTTTTATGAACTAAGTCAGTTGTTTCAAGGTAATCCCCTGGTCAGTTATGGGGATGAAGCTGGGCCTTCTGGACTGCCTAAGCCCCCAACTTTGTCCTTGGAGCCAATGCTCCCTGAGAGTGAAGTAAAGAGTGTCACGTCTGATGATATTGAATCACTATGTATGGTGGAACTTTGTGGTTTCCTTGAGGAAGAAATAGATGAGCTAAGACCGACTGGTGACATACCAGAGCAGGAAGAGTACTTTGAGTGCAATGATAGTTCCCTTCCAGTGCCGGAGTGTCTTTCAAGTGAGTTGAGTGCTGTGGAACCAGAATTTGCAGATCCAGGGGCTGACAATGCCTCAAGTCCAAAATCAAAGATCTGCAACAGAGTTGATACACAAGGTGGTGTAGAAAGAATGAGAAGGGACTTGACAAGGTTGGAGGAATGGTCAGATGTATGGCAGCTTAGATTCAATGCTAAGAAGTGCAAGGTAATGCACCTGGGAAACAAAAACCCAGGGGAAGAGTACACAATGGGGGACGAGATACTAACAACAAAAAAAATGGAAAGGGACCTGGGGGTAGTCATATCAGATGACCTAAAGGTGGGCAAGCAATGTGAGAGGGCAGTAGGGAGGGCTTGGGGTATACTGGGATGCATAGGGAGAGGCATCACCAGTAGAAAACAGGAAGTTGTTATCCCTCTGTACAGACAGCTGGTGAGACCCCATCTGGAGTACTGCATGCAGTTCTGGAGACCCAGTCTCCTCAAAGACATAGGCAGGATGGAGGCAGTCCAGAGGAGAGCAACTAAAATGGTGCAGGGTCTGCACTGGAAGACATATGAAGAGAGACTTAAGGAGCTTAATATGTATAGCCTCGAGGAAAGGAGAGAGAGGAAGGGCATAATAGAAACTTTTAAGTTCCTCAAGGGAATCAACAAAGTCCAACAGGGTAGCATCTTTCAGAAAAAGAGGTGTGCAAGAACAAGGGGGCACAATTTGAAGATGGGGGGCAACTCAGAGGTAATGTAAGGAAGTATTTTTCACAGAGAGGGTTGTGGATGCATGGAACGGCCTTCCAGAGGCATTTGTGGAGTCAAAACCAGTGGTGTAATTCAAGCATGCATGGGACAGTCATAAGGCAATTCTATGGTGTGGTTGTAGGAAGAAGTAGGCTGCTGATTAACTAGGATCTGCAGCTTATCCATTAGGTAGGGAAATGGGCAGACTGGGTGGGCCAAGCAGTCCTTCTCTACCATCAAATTCTATGTTTCTGTGTTTCTCTTCTGATCAGATAGAAACTCCCCTTGCAACTAAAGAAGGTGCTGAAAGTGAAGATAAAGGTGACGAGACTGTAATTGTTCCCCCTAGGAAGACTGGTCGAACTATAAAACCAGTAGTGTGCCTCAGCTATAATTCCCCTGGGAGGCCTGTCGATTTGCCTCTCAATGTGGTCCATAAAGGAGTGTATGTGTCCCAGAACTCACTGTCCAAACTGAGCATAAGTGCAAATTCCCAGTTAATTGTCCTACCCTCCAGGTATGGTGCCCCTGTCCCATCTTGCCCCAAGGTAGTTGATAGGGAAGGGCTCCCATTATCATTATTTCATGTACAGGAGGTGTTGACCTGAGTTCAAACTGTAAAGTGTGTATAAGTAATCAGTGTAACATGTGTGTAATGCTGTGCTAAAAGGTAGTGTACTGTGAAATACAGGAAATGTGTATGCAGCAAAGGTTTAATATGCTACTACTGCTTAAAAGTTATAGACCTGATATGCTAGTGTCACAAATGTATATGATGATTTGCATTAGAGTTATTGTAAGGGTACCTACTTGAAGTGGACACCAAGTTTTTCCAGGCCAGGATGGGTGTAGCCCTCCCCCTGCAAATGGGGGTTCCCAAAAGTCTTCCAAGAGGTTGTCTATTGCACACAGCCTGGGAGATGTTCGACATCACAGCTGTTTAACTGGAGTAGCAGCAAGTGCTTCTAAAGTCTTCATGTACTGTCTCTTTATGGACTGCCAGCCTGCAATCATAATTAGTTTGAATGGGGGGACCATGTGTTTCCATGCCCGAGTTCCGCCCGGGCTGCTGACCAAGCTCTCCGTTTCTGCTGTCGCTAAATGCGCAGAGGGAGCACTCTTGAAAGATGTACTAATTGCTGGGAGTTATTTAGAGCAAGTGACAAAAAACGTAGTTTGCCTAACCTGCCTTTCTTGCAGCACAGACTGTTCCTGTTATGCTTCTCCATTTTGGTCCTGAACTGCTGAATTGGACCAGTCCGTATGTGAAAACTCTAAAATGGTGCCTGATAAAGTGGACTTGGTGGTGCCAGATTCTGGGAAATGTAGTTGTGGACCATTGGTGCTTTTTTGCACCAACAGTGGGACTGTGTTGTGACTGACAGTGGAACTGACCAGTTGGACCACTGGGATTCTGGGGAAATGCCTCGTGCTGTCTGCTGGAAAACCAGATTTGAATTGGAAGCTGGGAGAGAAGGAGCTTGCATAGTTTGTGTGGTCGTGTTGTGCAGTAGTTTGTGTGGGAGAACCGTGGAAGGCCTGAATCCTGGCCTGCTTGCCGTTTTCTAGAGAGAGAGACAGAGGACTGAATTGGACTAAATCCAAGTTGTGTGTGGTAAGCAAGCTGCTGAAACAGAACCAGGCTCAACCTGTAGAAAACTGAAGATTTTGCTGAATGCGATCGGCCTCTCAGGACCTCTAGCTACCTCTGTGCTCCTGGGTAATTGCAGTGATTTTGCGATTGGGATCGAGGAGCAGCTTGCTTGGTATAGTAATTTCCTTTACATATAAATGTGCTATGAACTGAAGAGGGGTCGCTATCTATTTTCCCCCAAGCTGAGTTGTGTGCTGAGGGCTGGAAGCTGTATCCAGCTCAAGTCGGACTGATTCCGCCTGCTGCTCAACGCAATTGGACCCTGCCACGAGGGCCTTGTCTGGCTACCCTGCTCCTTCTGGCAGTCCAGAACAAGCATCAGAAATCCTGTTCTTAGCCTTGGGTACTGTGAGTAGCAAACAGGGTAGCTTCATGCAACATATCTTTAAATAAAAAGTGTGTCATCTAATTATTTGGTTGTGTTGTTTTCACAGACTGAGCCCTCCGGCTCCGGATTACAAACTCTGTATGTGCATGTTATTTTTCCATCACAGGGCCCCAACCAGCTGCAACTCTGGCCTACCACGGGCAATGGTCCTGGCTAGCCTTTCGCCCATCCTGGGTACCCAGAGAGTGTGACTGAATGGGACTCTAATTGCATGCACTGCAGTGTGATTCATAGTGTGATTAAGCAAATTAACCTGATTGTCCCCCTTCCTTGTTATAGTCCCCTGAATAAATCAGATCTGTTTTTCTGAAATTTACATTGACTGTGGTATCAGTTTATGTTGAAGGTATTGCATTGTTGCTTTTGTACTGCATCACCTTATTTTACAGGGAGTCTCCAGAGTCAAGCTGAAGGAACCAGTCCTGGGGATAAGTGCCAAATATACAGTAAGTGTATGTACAAAGCCATTCTGGAGTGTTGGGAAGGTGCATATTGTGTATTGCATGGGCCATTAGTGGGAAAAGAGGGGTGGTCACAGTGTTCCAGAGGGCTGTGGCCTGGTTAGCTTAACCAAAACCAACCCTGACCTTTTTGGTGGAGACACCTATTTCAGAACTCAGGCCCCTTAACCTGTTATTAGCCAAGCAGGCAGGGGTACTAGCCCAATGGATAGTGCCACCTAGGAGTTACACAAATTAGGAGAGTTCATAATTTAAACTAGATTGGGTGGGTGGGTGGAAAAAATCCTCACCTCAGGGCAGGAGAAATGGGGGCTACCAGCCTCCCCCCAGGATAGTGCTAAAATACTGGGCATGAGGGAGAATAGTGAAAGGTGGATGGAGGGGGAACCTGGTGGAAGGGCTTAGCAGTCAATTCCAAGAGCTTAGCAAATAAGATGGTGGACTTGGAGGCCATCATGGGGGGACAAAGGACTAGATATAGTAGCTATAAGCTGGTGAACAGAACTGCACACCTGGGAAATGACTATTCCAGGTTACAGACTGTTCAGAAGGGATAAGTGTAACTGAAGGACAAGAGGAGGATGGGGAGACTGAGCTACTGGGAGTAATGCTAAGCAGGAGGACAGGAGAATCCTTGCAACTGGGGGTGGTATACAGGCCACCTACACAAGGGGAGGAAGGTGATGAACAGTTAATTCAGGCAGTCATAAGGCCGGCCCTAAGAGGAGAACTACTGCTAGTAGGGGACCTAAACCTCCCAGATGTAGACTGGGAAATCCTGGATGCAGCATTGTCAAGGAGCAGGGAGATACTACCTGCGCTCCAGGGGGTATTCCTTCAGCAGCTAACCAGGGAACTGACATGAGGCAACAACCTGCCGGATGTGGTCCTAACAAATGGAGAAAGTGTGGAGGAGGTGTAACTGGGAGAAGCCTTGGGAAATAGTGACCACAGCATGATAAGGTTCAGGGTCAGGGCAGGAAGGGAGACAAGTAAAACTAGTACTACAGTCATGGACTTCAGATGCATAGCCTTTGAAGGGAGACAATGGAGGGTATGGAGAATATAGGGGCAGTGGAGGAGTTATAGCAAGCTATCAAGGGAGGGGTACTGAAAGCTGCGGAAATGTATATAAAAGAGGTAAGGAAGGGGGAGGAGACCGCTTTGGTTTACAACGGAGGTTGCTGGGACAGTCAGGGAATGGAGGAGAGCTTTCAGAAAATGTAAGAGGACACTCAGCTAAGAAGATAAAAAGAGTATAGGGAAAAGAGGAGTTTGGCAGGGAAGAAGATCAGATGGGCAAAAGCAGTTACTGAGGAGAAAATAACAAAAAAGACCAAATGGCGGGATAAAATACTTTTCAGATATGTGAGGGAGAGGAGAAGGGCAAGGCAGGGGATTACTAGGCTAAGAGTGGGAGGAATAAAATTGGAAAGGGACCGTGAAAAAGCAGAGTTATTAAATAAGTACTTTAGCTTGGTATTCATGGAGGAGGATGAGGAGGAGGAAGAGCATGGTAGGGCACCTGAGCTAAAGATGAAAGGGAAGGAGGGTAAATGGGTGGATCGGAGCCCATTCAATGTGGACAGGGTTACGGCAGAGCTAGATAGATTGAGGGTGGATAAAGAAATGGGGCCTGATGGGTTACACCCCAGGGTGATCAGGGAATTAAAGAAGGAGTTGGCTACACCCTTGACAAGGCTCTTCAACTTGTCTCTGGATACGGGGAGAGTGCCAGAGGACTGGAAGTGGATGAACATAGTACCTTTAGACAATGGAAGTAGTAAGGAGATGAAGGGGAACTACCGACCTGTCAGCCTCACATCAGTGGTGGGGAAGGTAATTGAGGCATTAATCAAAGAAAGAGTGGTGGATTGCCTGGAGGAGAGTGGCTCGCAGGACAGCAGATGGCATGGGTTCTCAAAGGGGAAGTCTTGCCAGACAAACCTAATTCAGTTCTTTGATTGGGTGTTTCAGGTGACTGACTGGGGGAGGGCAGTGGATGTGGCATATCTGGACTTCAGTAAGGCCTTAAACACCATCCCCCATAGGAGGCTGGTGAGCAACATGGAAAGCCTGGGGTTGGGTGGAAACATAACTAGCTGGGTGGAGGCCTGGCTTGCAGGAAGAACTCAGAGGATGGTGCTAAACGGGGTGCACTCCGGGACAATGAGAGTGAAGAGTGGAGTGCCACAGGGGTCAGTTTTGAGTCTGCTTCTGTTCAAGATCTGCATCAGTGATATTGCAGAGGGTTTGAGAGGAAGTCTGTGCCTATTTGATGATGATAAGAAAATATGCAATAGGGTGGACACCCCAAGGGGTTGGAGGACATGAGGGAGGTCTTAAAGACACTTGAAAAATGATCTAGGATGTGGCAGCGGAAATTTAATGCCAAGAAGTGCGCTGTGATGCACTTGAGGAGTTGGAACAGAAGAGCAGGATACACCCTAGGTGGGGAGGAAATCAAAGTAACAGAACAAGAGAGGGATCTGAGGATCATAGTCTCCTCAAATTTTAAGGTAGGAATCCAATGTAGCTGGGTGGTGGGAAAGGCCAATGGAATGTTGAGATGCATAGGCAGGAGCATTACTAGCAAAAGCAGGGAGGTAGTAATGCCCCTTTACAAAGCCATGGTGAGGCCGCACCTAGAATATGGGGTTCAGTTCTGGAGGCTACATCTCTACAAGGATAGAGATGTGTTGGAGAGGATTCAGAGAAGGGCAATCAAGATGGTGCAGGATATGCAGGGAAAGTCATATGAGCAGAGGTGTAAGGAGCTGGATCTGTGCACACTGGAGACAAGGAAGGAAAGGGCAGACATGATTGAAACTTTTAAATATATAAAGGGGTTCAATAAAGTGGGAGAAGAGGGTTTACTTAAGAGGAAGGGGGGGTCAGAGCTAGATGGCACAGCCTCAGACTGCAAGGAAAAAGATCCAGGGGCAATATGAGAGGCTGTTTCTTCATGGAAAGGGTGGTGGAGCCCTGAAACAGATTACCAGATGAAGTGGTGAGGGCTAAATTGGTTGAAGAATTCAAGAGGGCATGGGACAAGCATATAGGATTGAGTGTTGGGAGAGGGTGGGGGCTGGCAGGGAAGGGGAGGTATAAGGGGAAAAAAAGGGAAGACTAGATGGGCCAGATGGTCCTTTTCTGCTATCAAGCTGCTATGATTCTATAATTCTGTATGCCTGTCATAATCAGTTGAACAACAAACCACATACCAAGGACATTAAGATGCATAGTTTTCAGAGAGCGTGCCGCTGCTGGCCAATATAGCCTGCTATGACCTGCAGCCCCCTTACATTAGGATTATGTACTGCTCAATGTTGCCATGGGTACCACCCCACATGTCCCTTGGTCCCTGTGAAATTGCACTCTAAAGATGGGGCCAATCCAGTCTCTGGATCTGTACCACTTTTTCATCAGAAAGAGGAAAGTCCATTGAAATGCCTCCAGCTTGGAATCAGACAATTTACTGTTGGTGATCCTGACCCTCATGTCACAATCAACCTGCCTCTTGCAAGCTGGGGCATGTTGTGAAACATTGGTAAAATCACATTTGGATTTGTAAAGGAATCACTGTTGCCCAACAAGTTACTGCTTTTGGTGTCAGGCTATAATGTATATCCACCCCAGTCCCCTTTATATCCATCAAGCAGTCCCTGAGTACCTACACTGCACAGTTAGCACCTTAGGGAAATGTGCAGACTCCACATCATAGTTCAGGCCTGTGGACTAGCTTTTAGATTATGACAGGACTGCAGCTGGAAGTTTGATTTAAAGATTAAAATCACAAGTTCATCACTGGGTAGATACTGTAACTGTGCTGGTACAAATCAGATAGTGTGTCTCAGATTTGTGTTGGACTGGGCTGCTTCAAGCAGGTGGGGTTAAAGGGTGGAGCACGTGAAGCAACATGGCAAGTGTGCCGTCACAATCTCCCCAGGATCTGTGCAACTCCCAAATGATTAAAGGACATGGTAAGCACAACAGCTAAGTTGTACCTTTCTCCACACTATGAAATTATTTTTGTAGGTCCTTTCACAGTGCCCTGGATGGCTCATGTCACTGATTATGGGGTTTGGTTCCTGCCACCCCTACAGCCTCCCGCAGTAAATGTTGAAGTTTTTTTTTTTGAAGGATTCTATTGGCAGATTGTGGGGCAGGAGTCTAATTATAGCACGGTTTTAGTTGCTTGCAATGGATTGTCCAAATGTTTTGACTCCAATCTCCAGGTATATAACTAGTTTTGCTTGATATCTCATTTGGACCTTAATCTGTTTCTTTGTCATTTAATGATGTTATGCACTTGTTTTTTTTTTTGTTTTTTTATAATAGCCTCATTGTATAGTCCTGATCCACACAGATTATTTGGCCATTAAAACTGAGATCCTTATTAGACTGAGCTTTTGTCAGGAGCATTTCTTTGATGGGATATTTGATAAATTGTGCCACAATGAACTGAGGGTGCTTGTTCGGCTAGGGTTTGGGGCTGAGTACCCTGTAAGCAAGCTCAATTTCAATTATAGTATCCTCCAGTACAGTGAGCTGCAGTGTCAGTCAGGTAATTAGGAAACTATCTAGATCCAGGCCATCAGAGTCCTCTGGGAATCCAAAGAAGCATAAGTTATTTCTACGAGCCCATGCCTCTGCGTCCTTGGCCCATTTTGTTAGTTCCTTTTGCCTCTGACAGAGAAAAAGAAGAGTATGGACCATTGCAGCAGTCTCATCATGGACCTCAGTCATTGCATCCTCCAGCTGGGTGGAGTGTTGTTCCAGCCACTTGAAGTCCTTTCTCATTTGTATATTGGAAGTGCTGGCTTTATCTATCCACCTCCATCCTGAACTCGAGTCATCCTTGCCGAGGTCAGAGCCCAGTGTCACATCAGATGTTCATGATGGTGAATTGCTGGGGCTTCTGGATTTCATTTGAGATTTTGACTTCTGAGATCTTGAGAAGTTTTGTTCTTGCAGATTCTTAGGAGGAGCAATCCCATGTAAGGGTATATCTACCTTTATTGCTGTAAGAACTGTACTTAGTACCAAGATATGGAAGACTGGATGTCAAGGAAGCTGGGGCCTGAGATCAAGCTGCCATACCAGGAGATGATGTCAAAAGAAGCCTTCCCTGCTAGTTTCTAGTGAGTACATATTATGGTCTGCCAGCTTTTTCTTGTAAGACCTACCGTGCTCCCCCTGAACCATCTTCATGGCCTTCCTTTCGATAGACTCCACTCTTTCTATTCTTATCCCTATTCATGGATTCCAAAAAAGAACACAGTTCTTTAAGTGGGGTCTCACCAGGGATCTGTACAAAGACTGTATAACCTCCTTGTGTCTGCTGCTGATCCCCATGCCTGTGCATCCCAGCATTCTATTGGTCTTGTCTGCTGTCTTATTACATTGAGCAGATTGTTTTGTGTAATCACATATAATAATCATTAGATCCTACTCTTCCTTTGTTTGCTCCACCCACTTCCCCCTTCATGTATTCTGTTCTCGGGTCTAGAGATGGGCGAAGTGCCCCCAATTCGCTCCATGAAGTGATTCATGGTGTGAAGGCGAATTTGCGCAGTGCTCCGCAATGCGAAGTGGAGTACTTTACATTATAATGGGTAACGCGAAGTCCATTGAAAACAGTGACTTCACATTAATCTGCCTTCCCAAACCACTACTCCATCAATTCTTAAGGCGAAGTGCATTGAAAACAATGTACTTTGCCTCAGTTTGCCTTGTTTTTAAGCTCCAAAGGCGAATTTTGCAGTGATTCATGGGATTTCAGGTCACATGGGCTCTAGATTGTTCTGCACAGCCTCAGTTTGGGGTAATGTGTGTGGGAAGCTATAGGAGATAATCTGCTCTGAGAGCTCTCTGCGATTCAAACCTTCTAAAAGCTGTTATAAAAGCCTTTTTGAGTCTTTTTTTTTGGCTGAAACTTTAGTTCTTCGATCATAGGAAATCCTCCTGTGCTCGTATCATCAAACGTTTATTGTTTGTATGTAGATTTTGAACATTAATTTACAGCATTCAGTCTGTGTACTGGGAGACAGTGGAAGTGTGCTTTGGGGAGGGGCGTATCTGTGGTGTAGGATGAGTAACTTGAATAAAAAGACAGTGCTTTCTGTTTTGACATTTTGCTTGTATAACTGTGTTAATGTACACACAGTAATATTTTCAATAATTCTTGCCATTTTTTGCTGATTGTTGTGGTGCAGCAGTGCATAATTTTAGTTTGTTTAAAATATGTGATTATATTATTAATGTTTTCAATTTGCTATGCATTACTTAGTGTGTGTGTGTGTGTGTGTGTGTGTGTGTGTGAGTAGATGTGTGCCGTATGTCATCAAATCAGACACCCTTTATTGTGCCACATAATAATTTCAGCAATGTGAACCTGATATCCACTGCAGCTGTGTGATTTTTGTACTTCTTTGTGGAATATTTACTGGTACTCATACCTCTCAAGTGTCCCTGATTTTCAGGGATGTCCCTGATTTTGCCTCAAAATTTTACTCTGTCCCTCCTAAAATTTGTGTTTTTGTGGCTAAACAGTGGGGACTGTAAGCACAAAACAATGTCAAGCATTAAAGTTACAGACTTGTTCTTCTTTAGAAAATGCGTTTTGCACTAAGTCCCATATTCTACCAGCTTTCTGGGTGGATATCTCTAATTTTGAAGATGTGTCCCTGAATTTGGTCCTTTGTCCCTGATTTTTTTAAGCCTTGTCCCTGATTTATGAGGCAGGAGGTTGAGAGGTATGCTGGTACTAGTACTAGTGACTGTTACTGCAGCAGTGCAGTACACTGCCCCCTTCCCGTGGCCCACCCCAACCAGCAAAGGTATTCTTTTCCAGATTTGAATTTCTGATGGTGAGCACTGGTTAGGTGTTGTGCCTTTGCATCTGCATCTCTTCAGTGTGCAGCGCAATCTTAATCTGTCTGTGCATTTGCATCTCTTTAGGGCCCAATCTCCATCTGTAACTTAAGTCACAGTTGTTTCTTTGGCTTCCCTTCAGAGTACCAGAAAGGTGAGATGCATAATTCTGCATGAACATTGTACTCATTAATATGTGTTTTTAAGTCATGACCGTCATCACGAGTCGATCGTGATACAAATCACGTTCTTCATCATCATGGTCCCAAATACAGTCACAAATCACAACATAAATTTTTTTTCTAGTTACTTGGCTGTATTGTAAGCCTGTTTTGTAGTATCTCTCCAGGCTTCACCAACCCACCATTGTACTCATTAATGAATGTTTTTAAGTCAGGGAGTTTGTGCTACAGTTCATTGGGGAAGTACAGCCGTAGGCATTTGCGTTCCTATCCCAATACAGTTCCATATTGTTTATCTCACACCGTTGACACCGAATCACATTCTTCATCATTACGGTCACAAATACAGTCACAAATCATGATTCACAATCATGTCACGAATCACAACAAACATTTTTTGACTAGTTACTTGGATGTATTGTAAGCATGTTTTGTACTATCTCTCCAGGCTTCACCACCCTTCCATTGTACTCATTAATGAGCCTTTTTAAGTCAGGGAGTTTGTGCTACAGCTCATCGGGGAAGTACAGCCATAGGCATTCCTGTTCCCAATACAGTTTTCATATTGGTTATCTCATATCTTCGACACCGAATCATGTTCTTCATCATCACAGTACATCCATAGGCATTCACGTTCCTTCCGTACAGCATGTGAGTTACAGTACTGTAAGCAGTGGTGGGCGAAGTGGCCCCAATTTGCTCCGTGAAGTGATTCATTGAGTAATGTGGAATCCACAGAGAACTCCACAATGTGAAGCGGAGTAATTCGCTTCATAATGAGGAACGCAAATTCTATTGAAACCAATGACTTTGCATATTCCGCCTTCCCCAAACCACTTCTCCACCAATTTTAAGGCTAAGTACATTGAAATCAATGTAATTCACCTCACTTCACCCTGTAATTGAGCTCCAAATGAAATTCTGCAGTTATTCATGGGATTGCAGGTCACTTGGACTCTAGATTGTTCAGCACAGCCTCAGTTCTGGCCTGGGTATTGTGTGTGCAGTGGTAGCTGGAGACAGTTTGCTCTCAGAGCTCAAAACCTCTAAAAACTGTTTAAAATGCCTTTTTAAATAATATTTTTTGCTCAAATTTTAGTACATCGATTGTAGGAAACCCTTCTGTGCTCATATCATTGAGTGTTTATTGTTGTGTGTGGATTTTGAATGTTAATTTAGAACAGTCAGTTTGTGTACTGTGAAGTGTGCTTTGGAGGAGGGGTGTATCTCTGATGTAGGTAGATTAATTGGGAGAAAAATGCAGTCTTTCTGTTTTGGTTATATTTTTCTTGTATAACTGTGTTAATGTACACACAGTAATATTTTCAGCAATTCTTGACTTTTTTTGCTGATTGTTGTGGTGCAGCAGTCTACAATTTGTCTGTTTAAAACATTTGGTTATATTACTAAAGGTTTTCAATTTGCTATGCATTACTAGATTGTGTGTGTGAGTGTTTGTACAATGCGTGCCATTAAATCAGACACCTTTTATTGTGTTACAGAGTAATCGCAGCAGTGTAAACCTGCTATCCACCACACCTGCATGAATTTTTTATACTGCTTTGTGGTATCTTTACTGGTAGTGGATTGTTACTGCCATGCACTAATACCCCAACTGGCAACATGTTTTCCTTTCCAGATTTGGATTTGTGACTTGTGACCACTGGTTAGGTGTTGTTGTGCCTTTTCATATGCATCCCTTGACTATGCAGTGCAATCTTAATCTGTCTCTGCACTTGCATGGCACCATTAATTCTGGAAGACTGCAATTCTTGTTACGCTCTCATTTCACTTCGTCAGCACTGGGGAATTTTCTGGACACAAGACAGTAGCATTTTGGGGATGCACATTAAATTCTGGTGACTCTGTATGACTTAACCACTGCACGTGTGACTGAGTGCTGCATTAATTCTGGGAGACTTTGCATTTCTTGTAACACTCTCATTTCACTTCATCAGCACTGGGGAGTTTTCTGGATACAAAACAGTAGCACTTTGGGGATGCACATTTATTCTGTGACTGTGTGGGTGGGATGCTACCAATGTTATTGTCGCTCCACCTTACTTTGTGTTTAAGGTGGAATGACAATGTGAAGTAATAATAACAAGGCAAAGTGAGCTTTTCCTATGGGGCACTCTGCGTAGCGAAGTGCCAACACGAAGTGTCCACTTCGTGTTCACTACGTTGGTGGATTTTAAATTCACTGCATCTCTACTTGGGTCCTTTGTGCCTAAGTCCTTGACATTGCACTTCTTTGCATTGAATCTAAGCTGCCATAGCCTGGAGCACCTCTCCAAATCTTCTGTCATTGCCTTTATTCCTTTCTCACTATTCATTACCCTTATTATTTTTTTATTTTTTTTTTTTTTACTATCTACTAGTTCTCTGTGGAATTTTCAGATTTCAGTGGAATGGAATTTCACAGAATTTTGGAAGATTCCACAGAATTCTGCCAGTAACAAAATTCTGAAACATTGAAAGCAAAAGGTTTTTCGCAGATTACTGTTTACAATAAGTCCAGATTCTTCTCCACAATCTGCAGAAAATGATTCAGCAGTTTAACACAGAAATGCTTTTTGAAATGTCACAGAATTCAAAAAGATTCCCAAAAGAATTTTAGAACCAGAATTTATATTCTGTAAGATAACTGCTAGTGGAATTCTGCATTCTACGCAGATCTAGTATCTGCCGTCCTGCAGATTTTTATGTCATTCACAAGGAAACAAATCTTGCCCTGGATATGTTCAACTATATCACAAATGAAGATGTTGAAGAGCATCAGCCTCAGGACTAACCCCTGCGGCATCCCAATAGGATCTGCCCTTACCTCTGAAAATTCCCCATTAAGCATCACTCTCTATGTTTTCCGCTACAGCCAGTTCTCAGTCCAGGTAACTCGTTTTTCCCCTACACCCTGGTCAGCCAGTTTCTCAACTGGTCTTCTATGAGGGACACAGTTAGATGCCTTACTAAAGTTCAGGTTCAGTACATCCACAGCCTGGCATCTGTTAGTAGATTTTGTTACCAAAAGAAAGAAGTCAGTAATTTGGGGTGCTGTGGAGCACACCTACTAACTAGACATGCAATAAGAGAGCTCCTTAAACTGGAAATTTAAAAGCCAGAAACTTCATTTTTACTGGTTTAAAGTTGGAATTTGCTACACAGAGCCTGATTCTATACATTAAATGGAATCAACTGATATAAAAATTGCAATATGGGTCACACCAACAAGGCAGCGGGAGCCAAGACAAAATACCCACTGACAGCAAAAACTTAGTCGGCAGCAGAATCTGAACTTCAACTGAGCTCTGATCCCCCATGGAAGGCCCTTCCGAAGTTGATGCAGGCCATAGATAACAAAATTCAGCTTCCACTGACTCGTATGGATGAACAAGATGCTAAAACTGAATCGGCTACAAAGACAGCAGAGTCACTGAGTCAATAGCGACAAAAGCACTGGCTTCCACCTCAAAAATGGCCCACAAAACCTATCCACTGCGGTTTCACCTAGAAGCACTGGAAGACACGCAGAGGGCACAAAACGTTCACATCATGGGCTTGCCAGAGATCTGTAAAGGAGATAATTTTCTGGACTTTTTACGTGCTTGGCTGCCATCTTCTCTACAACTTACAGCTCTCTCTGTCTAGCTTCTTAAATGCTTACTGGGTATCATCAAGAGCCACCGAGA
Organism: Neoceratodus forsteri; assembly: GCA_016271365.2. Classification (NCBI taxonomy): domain Eukaryota; kingdom Metazoa; phylum Chordata; order Ceratodontiformes; family Ceratodontidae; genus Neoceratodus; species Neoceratodus forsteri. The sequence goes on along the minus strand of JADMNL010000022.1, from coordinate 164,370,999 downwards.
GTCAAAGAGGAGCAACCAGAACAATCCTGCTGGTTTCAATCGAGGCAGCCATGAGGGACCTTATTCTACAGGTCACCAGGGAATAGGGAGCTTTGACCCATCAAGGCCAGACAACCTACCTTTTTCCGAGCATTTTATTTGCCACTTGAACTCGGAGAAAACACTTTGATGTAGTCCAGGTGAAACTCCAGAGTCTGAGAATTGCCCATTCCTTTTTGCTGCCAGTCCACCTCAGAATTTTCTTTGGTGGACAGACATACCAGTTTTCAGACCCTGAAGAGGCAGGGAAGAAGGTTGAGTGTATCAGCCAGGAGTTTGCTCGAGCTGCCACTGATGACTCAGATTTTGAATGGGACACTCAACAGTTATATCAGGGACTTTCAGAGCAAGTATTATGTGGCAAATTTTGTAATATTTAAAATTAAAAATGGTTCCCTGCTAAAGGGGGCATACCTGTTGCCTTGGGCATAAATCCCAACAGTTAAAGGGCTTTAGATTTTTCCAGAAGACAAAGTTCTGGTTGATAGTTTTTGGGGGGCTAGAACTGTATTGTAAGCAGATGTGCTTTTAAAATCCTCTAAAGGCAAAATCTGTATATGGTTGAGGAGCTGATCTGGGCTAATAGTGGATGTAATGCAGGGGCAGGGATTATTGCTGTGCAGCAGGCGCTGGGCAGTTTTCACTAGGCCCTATGGGCTATGGCCCTCATTACTGGGGTTAAAGGCCCTCAATCTTGTACATGGCTTCCATATTATTTTCTTTCCCACTGCACTAAACAGGCATGTTATAACATTTGTATTGAAATGTGGGGTCATATCAACACAGGAGGTTGAGTTTACATGTTTGTATAGCATTTTGATTGGAATGACCTCCCACAGTTTTGTAGGGTGCAGCATATCCTGGACATTTTATGGACTTTAACAATTCATGGAATACCCCCCCATCCGTAATTCTCATTGTATAGACTAACTATTCTGATTACAGTGAATGTATCATGTGTGGAATGCTGATGATCTCTTGCACAAGATAATTATATGTAATTGTTTTATTATTAAAACAATAAAATATAATTTCAAAAAAAGAAAAGAAGTCAGTCATTTCCTATTGCAGGATTTTGACCCATTTACCTTCAGAAACTACACCAGGTTTTCCTGAAAGGAACAACTATGGACACAAAATGAAAAGTCATGTTTCTGCATTTCGTGAGTGTTGCTACAGTACATGTTGTAGAGGAGACTGTTTAAGCCTGAGAATTACAGTATTTGTGCTGGGTTTTCTAAATTCTGTTTGCTGGTTGTGGTCCTTTAAGGTTCTTGTTTGCTCCTTCCTCCAGCTTTGCACATACTATATTTGCCTTTGCCCCTGGAATCACAGTAAACTTACATTACAAAATTACATTACAGCCAAACTCTGTCAATCTGTGGATTCTTTTCCTTCGGCTATCTTAAGTCTTACTTTTACATAGAAACAGAGACTTTGATGACAGATAAGGACTGCTTGGCCCACCCAGTCTGCCCATTTCCCTACCTATTGAATAAACTGCAGATCCTAGTTAACCAACAGCATAATTCCTCCTACCCCGCACTCTAATTGCCCTATGTCTGTCCCATGCATTCTTGATTTCCCACACCGATTTTTAACCCAGGACCTCCTCAGGAAGGCCGTTCCATGCATCCTCCTCCCTCTCTGTGAAAAAATACTTCATCATGTTGCCCCTGAGCTGTCCCCCCTCTATCTTCAAACTGTGCCCCGTTGTTCTTACACATCTGATTTTCTGAAAGATGCTACCCTCTTGGGCTTTGTTGATTCCCTAGAGCTACTTGAAAGTTTCTATCATGTCCCCCCTCTCTCCCTCCTTTCCTCAAGGGTATACATATTAAGCTTCTTTAGTCTCTCTTCGTATTGTTTCTGGTGTAGACCCTGCACCATTTTAGTTGCCCTCATGTGGACTGCATCCATCCTGTCTATGTCCTTGCAGAGATCGGAACTCCAGAACTGCATGCAGTACTCCAGATGGGGTCTCAGCAACTGTCTATACAGAGGGATGCAACTTCCTGTTTTCTACTGGTGATGCCTCTCCCTATGCATCCCAGTATCCCCCCAGCTATCCTTACTGCCTTTTCATATGGCCTGCCTACCTCTAGGTTGTCTGATATGACTACCTACAGGTACCTTTCCATTTTTGTTATTGTTAGTACCTCCCTTCCCACTGTGTACTCTTCCCTTGGGTTTTTGTTTCTCAGGTGCATTACTTTGCATATCTTTGCATTGAATCTAAGCTGCCATACTTTTGACAATTCCTCGAACATTGCCAAGTCCCTTCTCATCCTTTCCTCTCCCCCTTGTGTATCAACCCTGTTGCAGATCTTTGTGTCATCTGCAAAGAAGCATACTTTTCCTTCCGGTCCCTCTGCAATGTCACCTATAAAGACAATAAAGAGGACTGGCACCAACACTGAATCTTGCAGTACCCCACTAGTAACCCCCTTTCTTCAGAGTCAACTCCTTTTACTATTACCCTCTACAACTACTGAATGCCGGGCTATCACCTGACTCTTCTCGCTGGTTTAAAAGCTACTTAGAAAACCGGTCACAGACAGTAAAAATTGCAGACGCTTTTTCTAACACCCTGCCTGTTCGCTCGGGTGTCCCACAGGGATCCAAACTGGGACCCCTCCTATTTAGCCTTTTCTTAAACTCCCTCCCTTAGCACTGCTCTGAGCAGATCATACTATATGCTGATAATGCTGTTGTATTCTCCACTCACAAAGATCCTGCAGCTCTTCAACACAACCTTCAACTTGGTTTCAGTTCTGTAGAGACATGGTTTCTTAATCATAAACTGGTCCTCAATGACAAGAAAAACAAATTTATGCTTTTCTGCAGCTCTCATAACCCACACAAGCTACACCACTTGGCTATCTCCACCACCCAGGGGAACACTCTAGATCAGGTGGTGTCCTTCGGACACTTAGGGATACAGCTTGACCCTAATCTCTCCTATGGACTTCATGTAGATAATGTAGCTAGAGCTGCCAATACACGGCTTGGTCTCCTCTACAAACACAGACCACACGTCACGCCAGAAGCTTTGAAGGTTGCAGTCCTGAGCTCTGTGATCTCTGTAATAGACTATGGTCTCATCATTTATGGCTCGGCCACAACCACAACCCTTAGATGCCTCTCAACTGCCTTAAATAAAGCATGTCGGCTCATCACTGGTGCTCACTGTCTCACCCACACATGTGACCTGTACACTCAGCCCGGCTGGCTCCAACTATCAAACTGCATAAAGTTTCTCACCTGCTCCATGGTCAAAAAAATCTACCTTGGCCTTGCACCTTCTGGGGTCTCAACTCTGTTACAACACCGAATTAACAAATGGTGCCTTAGGAGAGCCACGCTACAGCTACTGAAAGTCCCCCACTCTCACACTTCACAGGGACAATGCTCTTTTGCTTATCGAGCACCACTCTGGTTCAATGGCCTCAGCCCAACCATCTTCTCTGTTCCAACTATTGGTATGTTTAAAACTAGGCTCCAGGACTGTCTCACTACCAACAGCTCCTGTGACTGCCCAACTTAACCTTGTTTCTCCACTTCCCTTTCTGCTCTAGTTGTCCCCCTCCCCTTCCCTCCTCACTGGATTCTACCCTCACATCTTGGTATACTCAATGCTGCACTTTTCACCCTCTTGCCACCCTTCCTACATTCCTTCTCCCCTACTCTCTTCCCTCTCCCTATGACTCTGGCACTTCTTATCTGTTGTCTATTTTCTCTGACAAATGCTGCTGGCTGCCTTGTTACAATGCTACCCTTGAACTGTATTAATCTGTACTCTGTTTGCAATGTCCACATTGTTGTAATGCCTGTCTTGATGTTCCCCATAATTTGTATTTCTCTGACATGGAACCTTTGTAAAAGAGCCATGGCTCAAAGGTATTTGTAATCCTAGACTTGATAAATAAATAAATAAAATCCTGTTGTCCAGCCAATTTTTAACTCAGGCTACTACCCTAGGACCCACTCCCAGGCTAGCTAACTTGTGTATTAAACTTGTGTGTGGGACTGTGTCAAATGCCTTATCAAGTTAGGCCATGTCCACAGCCTCTCCCTGGTCTACTACTTTGGTCACCCAGTCAAAAAAATCTATTAGATTCATCTGACATGACCTTCCCACTGGGAATCCATTCTGCCTGGGGTCCGTGCCCTGCTGGCCTCTGGGTACTCAACAATTCTTTCTTTCAGAAGTGATTCCATCATTTTCCCTACCACTGAGGCCTTTTTCATAGCAAAGCCTTGCTGCAAGGCTGGTCAAGTTGTGTTGTGTTGTGTTTAGCTTCTTTGTTTTATGAGCAGTTTCTCAGTAGCCTGTGTGACAGGGTCATGGTCACTTTCCCAATAAAAAGGAAGTATTGTTTTAAAATGGAACCACCAAGACAAGGTCCCACCTTCTTGGTTCTAAGTAAAGATAATAATATACGTTTCCTTCTGTATTCTATTCTATGCTGTTCTGTTCCTGCTCAATTGTATTTTTTCTTCTAGAAAAGGTTGTTCAACAGTATTTTCTTGTTGTCCTCTCTCTCTCTCTCTGGTTCTGGCCTTCCCTTCTCCATTCTCCTTTAATTACTTGTTCTGTCTTCAACTGGTCCTGCTGTCTTCTGTCTTTCTTTCACTTCATTTTCTTCTTCTTTCTTCTTTTTCTGCATCAGGCGTGTGTGGTAGTGTGCGTTCTCCTGTCCCTTGGTGTCATTGCACACCACAGACATCCAGGGGGGAAGAAAAAGGAAAAAATGGGCACCAGTCACAGCAGCTTGATGGCCGTATCCAAGGAAGGACTTGCTCAGCCACGAGGGTGTGTGGATCTACTGGATCCTGTCTGGGTGTAAGAGTGCAAGGGGAGATCTCCACCTCCCTCCCATGGGGGCCAAGCTGTGGGGATATGCTGTGGGCCTGAATATGGAGCCAGGGAGTCCTTGAGATGGCAGCCGGAAACCTCAGGAGGATGCCTGGAAGTGTGAGGTAAGCAGACTGGTGGGCAGGAAAAAAGTACAAACAAAAAAAAAAGAAAGTGGCCTTGATAGTCACCCTGTTGGAGATAATATCACACGCTGCTCAGCTCCATACCACCAACACATACACAAAGGCTTCAGACAGCTGGTCAAGTGACATCACCTCCACCTTGTGAGAGACATATACTGTTAAATTATTGGCTCCCCCAGGCCACTGGCTCAATGCACACAAGTAGTCTGGGGCATTTTTAAACATCAAGGAAATATCTTAAAATAGGATTCCTCAGCATACCGCTATATGTGTTTTATTGAAATATGGAACGGCAATGGATTTCGATGTTGGAATCTAAGTGTCTACACAGCTCAAGCATCAGACATCAAAGAGCAGTCATGGATGTAATAAGGGCATGAATAATTATCATCAGAAAATGTATTTATCAAGATACTAAGAAGGAAAATATTATGGATTTGATGTTAAATATTTGCTCTATTTTAATGTATAAATAAGTTAGAAATAATCGAGTACATGTGATTTATAAACAACGTGACTTTAAAATGATTAGATGCTATTGGGGGTTCTGAGCTTATAAAATGTATGAATTTCTTTATAGAAATAGCCATGTGCATTGTCTTAAGGGGATAGCAATTGAGCCATGTGTTATTACTTTTAATTGATTAACATGTGACTGTTTAGTATTAATATTGGGTTGGGGTAACAGAACCCCCCCCTTAGGAAGCCTTACTGGCAAAGCGCTGGGGTAAGTGGTGGCTGGTGGATATGACTGGAGTAGGTGCATCAAATCTGTTTGTTTGAAGGGGTAGTCACCAAGTTGAAAACTCGAATATATTAAATGTATATGTATGCACTTTATTAGCACTTTGGATATTTCTATGGTACTTTTATTGTATGCAGAAGTACAAAATAAAATCTATATACAGTGCAAGAAAATTGTGTGTCGAGTGTTCGTTTTGGGGGAAAAAAGTTTCCTTTAACTACCTAACCTACCTAAGTTTGCTCTCCTGGCTTTGGGATTTATGTTACGTTAGTAAAAAGGGTTATTTTAAACCAGAAGCCCCTACAGGATGAGCAGCCCTGAATGTTAATTGTGCGTAGTTTCTGTTTTGGAATAAAAAAAGAAGTCCTTCACATATCTGACCATACTACCTTCCTGAATACAGCACACTCAAGCATTTCAGCAAGAAAATTAACTATTTTTGGGGGGGGGTCGGTGGTGGTACTCCACTCGTGTTTATTGTAAGTAAATAAATAAAAATAAGCCCCTGCCCTAGCTCCATAGGAGAGAAGTGTAACTTATTAACTCCTGACTAAAGTAGCAGGATGTTACTATAAAACTACAGGTAGTCTCCTTTTCTGGGCCTAATATTGCCATGGCCAGAGCATCAGGTGGTTTTCTGAAAAGAGAGAGAGGGAGACAGAGTGTGAGTGTGAGAGTGTGTGTGTGTGTGTGTGTGTGTGTGTGTGTGTATGTGTGTGTGACAGAGAGAGAGCTGAGAGAGAAGGAAAGAAAATAGAAAACAATGAAAAGTAAAAATAGAAAATAAAAACTAAATGGGGAATAAATTGATAACCAAAGTTGCCTACATAAAGGAAAACAAAAAATTCAGACAAAGCTAGACAGCTCTGATAGCATTTATTAGTTGCCCCTGTGGGTGCAGTTCCAGGCCAGCACAAAGACTAAGCCATTAGAAACACTGCATTTTAGGCAAGACTGTGAATGAAAAAAACACTGTCAGACAAAGGCAGATTGTGCTGCTGTCCTTAAGTCTGTGAGGTTTCCTGTAGTGCTGTGTGGAATTTTCAAATTCTGGCCAAATGAAATTCCATGGAATATTCAAAATTCCACTGAAATTCTGCCAAGTTCCACCAGAAATGGAATGATGGAATTCTGCAGCATAAAATAGTTGTCAAATGGTTTTCCACAGAAAAATCACTGTACCGGATCTCAATATTTTCTGTGGAAATTGTTGCGGAATAATTTTTTGCAGAGAAATTACTGCTCCACGGAATATTATTCCATGGATTGCAGTAGGTGGAATTCTGCAGATGAACAAGTAAAATTCCAGGGGAAATTCTACCGGCAGAATGATCATTCCACACTAATTCCACTGGCAGAATTGGGTGTTTACTCACCTGGTAAAGGTGATTGTGTTGGTTGGCATCCATGGCACTCCTAGACATTACCTCATGGGTTATAGCCCACCTGATAGGCTAGAGATGCACATGACCCAGATCAGATTTCTAGGATATCCAGGTCCCAGGAACCCCTGCTCTCCAGTTTGAATCTTCCACAGCTGAAAATTAAGGTTAGTTGGAAAAACCAGACAGGATAGAGACAGAAACACATTCCTACATAGTGTGTCTAAACGAGCAATCAAGGAAGACCTACCACGACATGCTTAAAATAGGCCGGAGGCCTGAGATTTATTTCCTATTATGTACAGACTAGGAAAGAAAGAAACCCCGAATCCAGGGATTTGGCTTGAACTTAGAATAGCAACCATAGCAATTTAACAATAATAATAAGCGTAACTCTGGAACTGGGGGAGTTGGTGAAACCCCCCTGCCTGTTGCGAACTTGATCACTCCGAGGAGGGCTTGAGTGCCATGGATGCCAACCAACACAATCACCTTTACCAGGTGAGTAAACACCCATTGTGATTGGTTGGCATCCATGGCACTCCCAGACATTACCTCATGGGAGATAAGAAGCAGTTAACACTCCGGGTGGGAGGAGAGTGAGTCGGGGTGGCCGGAAGAAGAAGCTATCGACAAGACTTGGTTTGCAAAACAGGGTCTGAAATCCTGGAGCCGCTCTAGCCTGTAGTGCCTAGCGAAGGTATGCAGAGAGCTCCAGGTGGCCGCTCTGCAGATGTCCTCGGATGAGACCGAGGCCCTCTCTGCCCAAGAGGTGGCAACCGCCCTGGTGGAGTGTGCCCTGATCCCTGTGGTGGGGGTCATCTGATTTGCCGATATGGGCATGCTGGATGACCCGTCTGAGCCCACCCTGCTGTTGGTCTGGGAGGCTGCCAGCCCCTGTCTCTGCCCTTTGCCACAATGTGAATAGTCTCTCCGTTTTCGGATGTGGCGGGACCTGGTTAGGTAGGCCGAAAGGACTTATCCGACGTCTAGATGATACGGGGTTCCGCTATGGCCCTGCGTGCTGTCCCGTGGTAGAGTGGGCAGATCAATGGGTTGTTCCCTGTGGAACTTAGTCGAGACTTTTGGCTGGAAGGCCGGAACTGTTCTCAGTCTGACCCCCTGGGGCGTGAAGACGGTGTATGTCTCCGAGCAAGATAGAGCGCCCAATTCCCCGACCCTTCTGGCCGAACAGATGGCCACTAGGAAGGCGGTTTTCAGGCCGACCCAGAATAGGTCAGCCTCTAGGATCGGTTCATACGGGGCCGACTTTAGGGATCCCAGTACCAGGGGGAGGTCCCACGGGGCGACCGTTGGCCTGGTCCTGGGTCGCTGGAGTTCTATCGCTCTCATGAAGTGCACTGCGTCCGGGTGAGCTCCCGGTGAATGTCCCTCCACGAGGCCCACTGCTGCGCCGATTGCGGCCAGTTGAACCCTTATGGAGGAAGGTGCCAGCCCCTTGTTCACTCCTTCCTGGAGGAACAGGAGGATGGTGGCCAGGTTGGATTGTTCTGGTACCGACCCCCTCTTCTGGCACCATTGTGCGAAGATGGTCCATTGTCTCTCGTACGTAGTCATAGTGGAGGCCCTTCTAGACCGAAGTAGCGTGCCCACGACTGACTCGTGGTACCCGGTTGCCATCAATCTCCTCCTTTCAGGAGCCAGGCTGTGAGTTTCAGGGTCCGGGGGGATGGGTGGAGAACCGGTCCCTGGGACAGCATATCCGGACGGTCGGGTATCCGGAAGCTGGCCAGCGACATCCCTCTGATCGTCGTGAACCATGATCTGCGTGGCCAGTAAGGGGCCACCATGATGATCGTGACGGAGATTCCCGGATCTTGACAGTACCTGAGGGATTAGGGGGAGCGGTGGAAATACATACGTGTACTCTTGCATCCAGTCGTGTGACAGGGCATCCGTGCCCTGAGCCCGGGCATCCCTGTACCGAGAGTAATACGTGTCCACCTGGGTGTTGTCCCGTGTTGCCATGAGGTCTATGGACACGGGACCCCATGTTCTCTGGATTTTTTGGAAGAGAGAGCGGTGCAACCTCCATTCTCCCGGGTGGATCTGCTGTCGGCTGAGCCAATCTGCTCTGATATTTAATTTGCCCGCAAGGTGCACTGCTCCCAGGTGCGAGAGATGTGACTGTGCCCAATTTAGCACCCTTGCTGCCTCTCTTGACATGGCCCTGCTCCTGGTCCCCCTTGTTTGCGATGTAGGCCACCGCCACCCGTTGTCGGACCGATCATGACGGAGCGGCCTAGGATCAGCTTCCTGAAAGCCTTCAGGGCGTGGAAGACGGCTCTCATCTCCAGGACATTGATGGAGAGTTGGGTCTCCGTTGGGAACCAAGTTCCTTGAGCTGATGCCTCCCCCAGACAGGGCCTCCCAGCCCGAGAGGCTGGCATCTGTCTCTATGGGGACTGGTCGTGGAGGTTCTAGTGGCACCCCCTTGTCCAGGTTGCTTGTGGTTGTCCACCAGACCAGGGAAGCTCTTACCGACCTCGGCAGGGGCACCACGCACTGGAGATTGTGTTCATTTGGTGCCCTGCAGGACAGGGCGTAGTTTTGGAGTGGGCCACCTTGCCCAGGGCATGAGGTCGATGCAGGAAGCCATGCAGCCCAGCAGCTTGGCTATCTTCCCCATCGTGGTATGGCTGCGCGCCTTTAGTTCGGAGGCCAGCTGCCGCAGGTTGAGGATTCGGCTCGGGGAGGGTTTTGCCCAACCCTCGGCCGAGTCTATGATGGCTCCGAGGTGTTCGATTGTCTGGGATGGTAAGAGGTGGCTCTTTTCGGTTTACCACCCAGCCATGATCCTCGAGCCCGTAAGGCCAGCTCGGTATGTGCCCGCGCCTGGCCCTTGGAGCCTGCTCGGATGAGCCAATCGTCAGGTAGGGGATAATGTCTAGGCCCTGTTCCTGAGCCTGGCTACCAAGGTTATGAGACCTTGGTGAAGACTTTGGGAGTCAAGAGAGGCCGAACTGAAGCGCCTTGTACTGGAAATGATGGCCTAGAATTGAAATCGCAGAAACTGCCTGTGTTTTTGATGATGGGAATGTGGAGGTAGGCGTCCTTCAGGTCGATGGACGCCATGAAGTCGCCTACCCTTATGCCCTGGAGTTGCTGATCAATGGTTCCATCTTGAAACGATGGTGACCATGTGCCGGTTCAGCTGTTTTAAGTCCAGGATAGGCCTGAGTTCCCCGATTTTTGGTACAAGGAAGAATATGGAGTACATGCCCCTTTCTTGTTCCTGAAGCGGGCTGTATGGCCCTGTTTTGTACTAGTTCTGCTAGTATCTGTTGTACCTGGTGAGGGGACGCTCTCCTTCTGGACACCGGGGAGGACACGAACCTGTGCGGGACCGGCATACGGGATAGCTCGATGGCGTATCCCTTTGACACTACATCTTGAACCCATCTGTCCGATGTAGTGTCCATCCAGCGGTGGGAAAACAGGGCTAACCTTTGCCCCACGGGCGGATACGGGTTCCGCCCGTGAGTCCTGGACTGCTGGCAGTCACTGCTTTCCCCTGAATCCTCTACTTCGGGTACTGGATCTCTGACCCCGAGCTCGGAAAGAGGCGGGCTGATAGCTCTGGAACGAGGGGCCGTGAGAGCTGGAGGGAAGCCTCTACTTCAAAGGAATGGCTCTGTTGAAAGGACTCTCATGGTCTGACCGAATTTGATTCCTCCCCGAAACCTCCGCCTTGTGGAGGGCGTGTAAGAGGGTCTGGACCTGATTTTGAGGAGGTCCCTACCTTCCTCCTTTTGCTTCAAGTAACTCTGCAGTCCCTCCCCAAAAACGTGATTTCCCTTGAGAGGTAAATTTTGCAACAAATTCTTGGACTCCGTGTCAGCGTCCCATAGCTTTAACCACAGCGCCCTGCGGGCCCGGTTGGTAATGGCGGTGGCCTTCGCCTGAAGCCGGAGAGAGTCCACCACCATATCAGCCAGATACTTGGCTGCGCCCAGGGTACACTCCAGCAGTTCCGCTTCTGACTTGGGGATAGCCTGTTCCTGGAGTTCCTCGAGCCATCGAATCTGCGCTCATGATGTGTAGATGGCTGTAGTCAGTGCCCTGGCAGTGGTACCCTCAATTTCAAAAGTCCTCTTGAGCATGTCCTCGATTTTTTGTCTGTGGGGTCCTTGAGGACTATGGGTGCGCGAGGGTAGCACCGCTTCTTGCTCAGCGCCGCCACCTGTGGGTCAATGGTGGGTGCCTTGCACCAGTTATCTGACTTTTCCCCCTGGACGGGGTACATCCTGTCCAAGTTCCTGCGGTTTGGCACTCTGCCCGGGTCGGGTGCTTGCCATTCCCTGTTAAAAATGTCTTCGATGGCAGGGCAGACTGGGAACGACTCCGTGACCGTGGGTCTAAGCTGGATCATTGGATCGAGCTTCGACTCAGGCTTGCACTCCTCGGGGGCCTCCGTGCCCAACCCCATGGTGGCCTTAATCATCTTCATGAGTCCGGGAACTGTGTCGAACGAGCACAACTTCGAGGTTAAGGATGGAGCAGCCTGCAGGTCCATGTCCTCTGCATCTGAGTCCACCCCTGCTTCTCTCCTCTTCTTCATCCGCTGTCTTCTCCCCTTCCTCCAGGGGGCCGTCCCGTGGTGCAACCGGGCGAGGATCCTCGGGCGTGGGTGATTCGTCTGGTGGACCCCTGGGTTTTACTGGTTCCGGACTGGGTGGTCTCGCCCTATTTTTGGTGAGGGCTTCCAGCTTCTCCATGATCTTGAGCATGAAGTTTTGTTGACTTTCCAACATGGCCACTGCTGCCTGTTGGTTCTGGATCAGTAAAGAGCCTGGGTCTACCCATGAGGAGTTGCTGGATCCGGGGATGGCAGGGGCCTGAGGAGGTGTCCCTCCATTGAGGACAGGTCATCTTCAAGAAGGCAGGCCGCATAGGGGACCCGGGTTTGGGGAGAGGTTGGCATTGCAGTGGAACACTTGGCCTTAACCATCTGGAAAACGGAGAGAAAGGACACTCTTTAGGAAGGATAGAAGGAGAAAAAACGATCACCCCTCTATCTCCTCTCTCTTATCCTAACCCCTCTTCCCCATTTTTTCGTTATGATTATTTCTGTTATACACTTAGTTGATAGGAAAAAAACTGTGGGACCATAGGGAATAAAGTCCTGAAGGTAGGGGTGCTGTGGGAGGACCCCTACTACAGGGTAAGTGGTGAGGAGAGAACAGGGTTCCATGGCCCGCTATGGGAGGGGGCCGAGGACACCTTGCGGAGGGAGAAGAGACTCCGAATACATCCACTGGGGTCGCTGTGGGAGGGACCCAAGTGGGAGAAAACCCCATAGGACAGGTACTCCTCCGATCCTTTTTTTTTTTTTTTAAATATAATAGCCCCCTAACTGCATCCATGGGGCTGCCCAGAGTATCTCTCAGAACAAAACAACAAGTCTCAACCCCAGGACCCAAGATGGCTGGTCCTTGTGTGTTGCCCTCTATGGCCCAAACAAAAATCATTGTAGTTTTGAACATCTTCCTCCTTCGGGCAAGCAAGCGAATCTGCCTGAAAGGAGCTGCTGCTGCATCGTGGATCCCCCCCCGGCCTAGGGCCTGGATCAAAGGCAAGCAAGGGGCCATGCCACGCTGCTTCCTGGCCTAGGAGGCCCGCAAGGAGAAGAAACGCCACGACCATGTGGCCCGCAGTTGGATCGGCACGCTCCGCCCGATTGGGAGTCTCTGTGCAGTCGCCAGGAGCAGTCGGAGGTGTCGCTAGGCCGGGGGATGAAGAGGGAGGCCTGGGAGCCGCACACAAAGTATGGATTCCCCCCCCCCGAGGCACTCTCGGCGGGTCCTCCGACCGGCGAGGCGGTCTACTCGCGTTCACTCTCCCCCCCACCGATGCGACGGGAGAAGGAGTCGCGGGGCGAGGGGAGGAGCAGAGCGGCAGGCCTGAGGGGCAGAGGCCCAGGCGGCAGCAGCGAGCAATGCCAGTAGGCGGGGGGGCAGGCCTACGGCCTGCGTAGTCGCCTGGTGGGGGAGCGCTTCCCGGAGGACGAGAGGGGGATTTTCTGTCTGGAGGCCACCAGGCGAGTGGAAACGCTTTTTTTTTTTTTTAACCAGGTGAGACACACTAAGCTGAATGCTTGTTTACAGGAGTAGTCTGACGCCGAGCACTGCAGGGGGTCGCTGTGAGAGGCTGGAAGGACGGGGAAAACGGGCCACCCTCGGCAGCCACGAGGCTGGTAAAACAAATAATGGAATGCTTGGGGCTAGGGTTAGGCAGGTAGCCACGCTGCCCCCATTACCATAGCGCTGAAAGCGGATTAAGACAGATAAAACCAGCATATAAGGCATAAGGATATGCTTGGGGTTGCCACACAGCCCCAAAATGAAAGAAAAAAATGTTGATTTAGCCACTAAAAAGGCGAGAGCCAACTATTAAAGATACAGCTATGGATATTAAGCAACATTAAAGGAAAAAATATCATTGTTCCTACCTTGTAGAAGAGAATACAGGGATTCCTGGTATGCGTCTAACCTAACAGATGCACGATTCAAAACTGGAGAGCAGGGGTTCCTGGGACCTGGATATCCTAGAAATCTGATCTGGGTCATGTGCATCTCTAGCCTATCAGGTGGGCTATTACCCATGAGGTAATGTCTGGGAGTGCCATGGATGCCAACCAATCACAATCTGCATTCCGCACAGCACTGGTTTCCTGTAAACCCTGTGGTTTCAGGAAGTAAAACTTGTAAAAGCAGAAACAATATTGCCACAATAACACTTATATCCCATACACCCTTTCCCTAATTAAAGACAAAAAGATAAACTGGTGACTCAAAAAAGGTTTTATTAAACTGCTAATACTTGTGACAGGAAAGAGAAATGTAGTAACTGAACATAGATTCAGGGATGCAGAGTTATCTGGTGTATAATCAGCATACTAAGCCCTGCCAGATCAAACTCATCTGTTATTATATGGTGAATCAGCTTGGTGGTGGGACAAAAAGTGGAGTTGCAAAGAGATACAAATGAATTAATGAAAAACAGACAACACTATGAGCCCCATACCCAGGCGTGGGGCGGGTCCCAGTTTGCACTTTGTGTGCAAAAATGTTGCTATTTATTACAGTAGATCATATTTGGTTGTTCCTGCTGAATCACAAGCTAACATTTGTTGCAATCAGAAATCTCAGTATCATCTGTGGCTGATATCAGAGGTGTGATGCAGTAGTGGGAGATTCAATAGTCATTCTTAGTCTGGGGTGGGGGGGTCACAAAAAATATTTCACAAGTCTTCAAAATGTTTTTCTGAGTGATGATGTTTATTTCTTATACTGGTCTACCTCAACATTGATTTTTACTGTTTAAACTGAAACCTGCCTGTGTAAAGTAAGGAAAAAAAATATAAATCTGTGTTCTAAGTTAGAGTGCTAGGTGTTTGTAGCTCATTTCTGAATCTGTGAACCCCCCCCCCCCGCCAACACTGAGCCAGCTCTCTTTGGTGCCCAATTTCTCCAGGGCTACTGTTCTGCTAAATCTCCCAAACCCCACACCTCTTATTGTCTTCTAAATGTTCGGCCCCTCACCCTCCCTACCCTCTCCACCCTCCACTGATTAAATACTCTCTCTGCCCACCTCTTCCTAGACTCCACCCCCCACCAGCCTCCTGCAGTCTTCCACTGGCTCCCCTCTACTCTAGAATTCCTATTCTCTCTGTTTCACCTCCTAGGCCTATTGGCCATTTGCCCTCCTAGGGGCCAACCAACACATTCGTCCCAGCCAATCTCAGGCTCCTTTCTCCTCATAATTACCTACTTGTCTAAGAAGCTGCTACAAAATCCCAGCACTATGTCCACCGTGGCTAGCGTTTTACCTCAACCCAGTTGTCTGTTCTTCTGCCTCCCATCCCTCCTCTTCACCATGCTGCCTACCTTTCCTATGCCTCCCTTCCCCTACTTGGCTTATATTGTAACTCATCCTTGCCCCTTCAACCCTACACTCTCTCTCTTACCCACTCCTACCTGGGCACACTCCACTATACGTCCCCCCCTTTCCTAATCAGGCCTTCTCCCTCCTGGACTCTCCTGCACCTACTTGCTTTTCGCCCCACCCCTGTTATCCACACAAATGTCCATCCTTGACCCCACTCACGGCAGGGCTCTTCTGTTCCAAGCTACCTCCGTATACTAGCCCAACACCTATCCTTCACCCTCCTCCTTCTCGTAGTGGGAGACATACACCCAAATCTGGGACCTTCAACCACCACATCCTCACCAACCTCAACCAGCACCCCCACTCCACATTCCATACTCTCCCAACTGCCAGGTTACCCCCTCCACAAAGTCCTCCATTTCCTTCACCTAAATATTCATAGCCTACCACTTAAAATCGACCAGCTACAAGTTCTCACTGCCCTACATGCCCCTGATGTCCTCATCCTCTCTGAAACTTGGCTTAACAAAAACATCCCAGACTCCTTAGTTGCAATCCCTGGTTACACGATGGTCCACCGGGACAGGGCCACTAGAGGTGGTGGTGGTGTAGCCATCTTCATAAGTTCGGACATGCACTATGAAATAATCTTATCTAAAACTGAACCTTAGGAGTACGAACTCTTGCTGCTTCAGCTCACAGCCTCTTTCTCCTTGCTATATTCATTGCCAAAATCTATTGCCAACCAGGCATCCCTGCCACAACTGTTACTGACCTTCTTACACAAATCAGTTCACGAGCACCCACCAGAGAATTATATGCTATGGGTGACCTTAACCAAAACTGGTTAGACCCGGCCCTCAACAAAACCTGGACGGATGTTGCTGCCCTCAATTTAACCCAACTCATCACTGAGCCCACCCGCCTAAACCTTAAATCAGGTAACCACTCCCTTATCGACTGGGATCTGACCTCCAATCCTCACAGAGTCATCCAAACAGGCCTACCCCCTGACTCTATGAGTGATCACCATGTCATCTACCTTGTTCGCAAAATCCATAGTCTCAAATCCCCCCCAAGTTGTTAATACACTGGTCATTCAAATCCCTAAACCTCGCTCCCCTTCTAAAGGACCTTGTCCTAGCTAAATGGCTCCCCCCAACCTGATAGATGACACCCTACTTCCCTTCAAAAACACGTTCCTTAAGATATGGGATTCCCATGCCCCACTACGATGTACTAGGGTACACAGTACCCACCTGCCTTGGATCTCCCAAGAGCTCACAGCTTGTATGAACCCCGAGACTCAGCATGGCAAGCCTTCAAAGCTTCAGCCCTACCTCAGGACCTCTCCCACTACCGGTATCTGTGCAACATGTACACTAGAGCAACTCCACTAGCTAAAGCACAGAACTTTAGATCCTTCCTCCAATCTAACCTTAATAGCCCCTTCAAATTCTGGAAGGTCATTCACTCCCTCTTCTCACCCCCAGCGTCCAAGCCCTCGCCTCTCCTTAGTGTAAACAACTCCACACTCTTGGATCCTATCTCAGTCACTGCTGAGTTTAACTTATATTTCTCCACGTGCGCTTCCTCGCTACTTTTCTCCTTACCCCCATGTCACCATCTCCACCACCTACAGAGCAAAAACTACCTCAAAATACGTGTATTTTATCTTTCAGGGAAATCTCTCTGGATGAAGCTTTAGAAGCCCTGCTAACATTAAGCCCTTCAAATGGGAATTCTCCGGATGAACTAGGCCCCAAACTTTTGTTCCTCTTGGCCTCTGCCATAGCCACCCCTATTGCCTACCTCCTAAATCTATCCTTCACCACTGCATCTTTCCCTCTGTCCTGGAAGCATGCCATTGTCATCCCTCTCCACAAAGGGGGTGCCTCCTCCTCCACCTCAAACTATTGGCCAATCTCCCTCCTCCCTGCTCTGGTGAAGCTGCAAGGACACTTAGTGCTTAGTCAACTAACCTCCTATCTCGCCGACTCAAATTTCTTCACACACTACCAGTCCAGATTCAGGAAAGATCACTCCACTGCCTCCTCTTTACTAAGGCTCACTGACACCACCCAATCTGGAATGAATAGAGGTCTCATCACCTCTGCCATTTTCATCGATCTGGCCAAGGCCTTCGATACAGTCTCCCACACTCTGTTACTATCTAGTCTCTCTGACTCTGGCCTCTCCACATCTGTTACTGCCTGGTTCAGTGCCTATCTTACAGAACGCACTCAATCTGTCAGGATTGTGGATGCCCTATCCCCTTCCCTCCCCATGTCCACCAGTGTCGCCCAAAGATCGGTACTTGGGCCTATCCTGTTCTCTATTTTTCTAAACAACCTGCCCCAAACTTGTTCTGCCTCCTCAATCCACATGTATGTTGATGATACTGTCCTGTTTTCTACTGGCTCCTCCCCAGCCTCAGTTGCCTCTACCTTCCAGGTGGATTTTAATAAAGTCCAGCTCTGGTTCAACTCTCACCATCTCTCTCTAAATGCTAAAAAATCTGTAACTATGACTTTTCGTACATCTCAACAGCTAGCCAGGCCCCCTCCCTCCCACTTTTCCACACCCTTGATGGGTCAGAGCTGGAGGACGTCACCTCCTTCCAGTATCTTGGAGTGTGGCTTGACCACCACCTCACCTTCACAGTCCATGCTGACTCTATACTAACAAAACTCTGCCCCAAGCTTGGAGCTTTATATCAGAACCATTCTAGCCTCCCCTATCCAGTTCATCATGAGCTTATCCAGAAGATGATACTTCCCTTCTTCGATTATTGTGATATTGTTTTCAGTGCTGCCCACAAGTCAGTTTTATCCAAACTGGATACCCTTTTTAAAGCTTTCTGCTGTTTCACCCTTGACGCTCCTCCTCGCATCCACTGCTGTGAGCTATACCGATCTCTTGCTCTCCACACCCTTGAGAACCATCGCTTAATACACTGTACCAAGTTTATCTTGAAGAACTGGTTTGGTACCCTCCCAGTGTATCTGACCTCCATACTATTGCCCCCTCTGGCACCCACATATGCTCTGAGGTCCCTAGACTCCCGGCTCCTGTTAGTCCCCAGATGTCGGACATAAGCTGGCCAGGCCACCTTCTCTCACCACTTCTCTCAACTCTGGAACTCTTTCCCCTCTGAAATTCACCACTTTTCCTCTATCCACTCACTATCCTGTGCCCTTGGAACCACTGCTCAGTAAACTGCTCCTGCAGCTAACTCTCCAATCTTTGTACCTCAGACACTCCTATATTTCTTCTCCCAGTAGGCCCAATGGTGCTACTTTGCTAACCACACTCAACTACTGCACTTGATCCCAACTTTTGAGCTAGCTAGCTTTCACTTACCCCTATCTCATTATATACCACAACCCAATACCTTAACAGGATTTCCTCCTTGTAACTGTTACTCTTGACGTTAGGGTATATGTATTAATCCACACTCACCTCTTCCTGTCAAATATATGCAGCTGTATTATCTAATTATATGTTTTCAAGGTATAAAGCATGACTTCCCCATGTAATTGCTACTACACTATAAGTAAGGGTAAATTGTCATCTACGCCCAACTATTTCTGTCAAATGTTTTCAACTGTATTGTAATTGTATGTAAATATGTCAGGACCTGGACTACTCTTGTCCTGTTCCACACTGTACCCATCCCCCCAGGTCACACAAGGAGACGAGCAGTTCTTGTTCAGTGTGCTTTTCCTGGTGAAACAATTTCAATAAATAAATGAATAAATATTTCACCCAAATTTAATTTGTTTCTTCAGGGGATGGCTTAATTCATTGCCTTTAAAATAAAATCTCAATATTGCTTATAAACTATCTATGGCTATTGTATGGAAGTGTCAAGCTTGATTTTTTGAAACTCCTGCCATTCAGATGATATATTGGAGCACAAGCATGTGAGTGTTGGAGGGCATGTAGAGTCTCCAGCAGATCACTCACACATTTGTTAGCATTGCCCAGTATTGGGTCTCTTCTGGAAAGCACTTACTCAAATTTTAGAAGCTGTATTTAAATGCCCTCACCTACTTACTCCTGCATTGGCACTGCTGTATATACAATATCAATTCCCTCAACCATTGAGGCAAGACAGTTGAAATTCTACTTTATTTTGATTATAGGAGCAAAGCAAGCCATTACTAAACTTTGACTTGAATGTCATCCACCCACAATTGCCCAATGGGTCACTATCACTGACTTCCTGTACCACCTGGAAAAGGGAACTATTACTATTTAAATCATCTACCAGTTTTTGAAGAAATCTGTTTGTTTTGTTTATTTAAAATCTGGTTAGTTCTTGGGCCAAACACTTGTTTACAAGGGTGACCCAGGGAAAGTGGATTTCATATAAATTAGAGTCAGACACACAGTTTGTACCGTAATAGTTTGTCTTCACTTATTTACTATACAGGCTATTGTATTGTAGATCAATTTTATCTGTTTCATGTTTAAATGCAATATCTCTTATTCCGGTGTCCTCTGCTAGTCCACATGTAAACCACCATATTGGTATTTTCATAAATTACATCATGGCTGTACTCAGACTATTAATTTGTTAGCCCAATTTTACCCAGCATTTTTATTCAGGTGCTATACAAAGCTTGCATTTACTGTTCTTTGTACCTTTTTACCTCTGCTGTATTCTATGGGAAGCCGTTTCATTCAAAATTACAGGTTTCAGAATATACTTAATAGTGAAATGTCTACGACTAACAACAAAATGTTTGCGGCATAATATTATCAGAATGACAAACATGAAAATGAGTATATCACACACTGAAATGATAATGAGAGCTTCTGAAATGGGGATGACCTAGACCAAAATGTATATGACACATACCAAACTACATATGACATACCTGCATATGAAATGGATACAATATACACCAAGATAGAAATAACACTGCCTAAAATAAGTATGACATATATCAAAATGGCTAGGACACACATTGAAACAAGTAAGACGCATACCAAAATAGATATGACACATAACAAAATGGGTATGACACACACCAAAATGAGTACGGCACAAAATGAAAAGGATATGCTGTACCAAAAAGGGTATGATGCATAAAGAAATAATGATAACCCGTTTTTGAAATGGATATGACCTATACCGAAATGGATATGACTCATAGTAAAATGGGTATGACATACTGAAAAGTGTATGAGACAAACTGGACTGGATATGGTGCACACTGAAATTGGTGTGACACACACTGAAATACTTATGACACATATTAAACTGGATATGGTCTATACTGAAATGGTTATGACACATAGTAAAATGGGTATGATATAACAAAATGGGTATGACACACCTGAAAATGGATATGACACACATCAAAAATGGTATGACACATGCTGAAATAATAATGACACATATCGAAATGGATATGACCTATACTGGAATGGCTATAGCACATAGCAAAATGGGTATTATATACCGAAGTATGTATGAGACAAACTTAATTGGATATGGCACACTCTAAAATTGTTGCGATGCACACTGAAATAGTTATGACACAAAGATAAATGGTTATGACCCATACTGAAATGGATATGACACATAACAAAATGGATATGACATACTGAAATGGTTATGACATACACCACAATGGTTATAGCACAAACTGACATGGATATGACACACACAGACAAAGGTATAATAAATACTGAATTAATTATGACAAATACCAAAATGGACATGTCACATCTTGAAATGGGTATGACATTTATCAAAATGGGTAAGACACACAATAAAATGGATATGACAAAAAACAAAATGTATGCGACGCGCACCAATATAGGTGTGACACACACTGAAACAATTATAACACACACCAAAATGGATATGACACAAAATGAAATGGTTATGACACATACTGAAATAATTATGACACGTGCTGAAATGGATATGACCTATACTGAAATGGATATGACACATAATAAAATGTGTATAACACATACTGAAATAATTATGACACTTGCCTAAATATGACATATGTCCAAATACAATGCCAAAATTCCTGCAGCAGCTGGTCAAGGAGCCCAGTAGTGGGGTAACATACTTGACATGGTCCTCACAAATGGGGATAGTGTTGAGGGAGTGGGGGTGAGGGTCAGGAATTAGGAGAAAGTAACTATAACACAGTGGGCTCTTCGGGGTTAGAGCAGGGTATGAAGTGAGTCAAACCATCACGAAGGTCATGGACTTCAGGCAAGCAGATTTTCCCAAGATGAGGGAGGTATTCTGGATTGAAATGAAAGGGATGGAGGAGATGGGGGTGAGGAACTATGGAATAAGACTAAGGAAGGCTACTTAAAGCCACAGATAGCTGTATGAGAAGGTACGAAAGAGCAAAAGAAGGAGGATCCCACTGTGGTTCAACAGGGAAGTGAGAGGAGCAATAGAGAAGAAGAAAAGGGCTTTCAGAGAATATAAGAGGACACAGGGGAAGGAAGATATGGAAACTTACAAGGAGAAACTGAAGGTGGCAGGGCAGAGTATTAGGAAGGCAAAAGCAGAAACAGAGGAGAAAATTGTTAGGCAGGCCAAAAGGGGGAACAAGACATTCTTTCAATACATAGCAGAAAAGAGGAAAGCAAGGCAGGGAATATTAAGGGTAAATGGTGAGGGAGGGATTACTGGTGGAAGGGGATTTTGAGAAGGCTGAAGTGCTGAATACATATGTCATCTCAGTGTTCACAATAGAGGATGAAGAAAGGAGACCAGTGTTAGGGGAAAGGGAGGGATGTGGGGAGGAACCTAGTCTAATTAATGAGGGCAGGGTAAGGGAGGAATTGGGAGAGTTGAGGGTAGACAAGGCTATGGGCCCAGACGGACTGCTCCCTAGGGTGCTCAGGGAGCTAAGGGAGCAACTGGTGTCACCAGTAGCAAGATTATTTCACTTTTTCTTATATTCAGTACAGGGTGGGTGCCAGAAGACTGGAAGAAGGATGACGTGGTGCCATTTCATCAAAGTGGCAGCAGGAAGGAAGCTGGCAATTATTGCCCAGTCAGACTCACATCGGTAGTGGGTAAGGTGATGGAGGTGATACTGAAAAAAAGGGTGGTTAGTTACTTGGAAGATCAGGGGCTGCAGGATATCCATCAGCATGACTTCTGTCAGGGGTGGTCATGTCAGATGAACCTGATCAAGTTCCTCAATGGGGTGACGAGGGTGTCTGATCAGTGGGGGGCAGTGGACATGGTCTTACTGGACTTTGGTAAGGCCTTTGGCACTGTGTCCCACAGAAGATTGGTTAGTAAGCTGGAGACTTTGGAAGTGGGATATAAAATAACAAGCTGGGTGGAGAGCTGGCAGATGGGTAGAAGCCAGAAGTTGGTGGTCAATGGGGTGCATTCTGGAGAAGTAGAGGTGATGAGCAGGGCCCCCCAGGGTTCAGTGATGGGGCATATTCTGTTTAACATCCACATCAGTGATATAGCAGAGGCTGCAGGGGACGGTCTGCCTTTTTGAGTATGACACAAAAATCTGCAATGGGGTGCACAACCTAGAGGGAGTGGACGTTATGAAGCAAGATCTAAGGTTCCTTAAGGGTTGGTTGAAAACATGGCAACTGAATTTCAATGCCAAAATATGCACAGTGATGCACTTGGGGCAGAAGAATCCATAAACCACATTCACAAAGGGGGTGTGTGTGGAAATGGTTGCATCTGAGCCGGAAAAGGATTTAGGGATTATAATCACTGACATCATTAAGGTAGGGACCTAATGCAACAAGGTGGTGGGCAAAGCGAACAGAATGCTGGTGTACATAGAAAGGGGCAAACTAGTAGAAAAAGGGAGGTGTTAATGCCACTCTACAGTTCCATGGTGAGGCCACACCATGAGCATGTAGATCAGTTCTGGAGACACCACATATGCAAGGACATAGATGGCATGGAAAGGGTACAAGAGAAGGGGCATTAAAATGGGGCATGGGCTAATTGGAAAGTCATATGAGCAGAGGTTGAGGCTTTTGAAATTTGTTCTCACTGAAGACCAGAAAGGAGAGTGAGGATAAGATAGTTAACATTCAGATATATGAAAGGGTCAATAAAGTGGAGGAGAGCTTATTCTCGGGGAAGGTAGATGCAGAAACTAGAGGACATGGACTGAGGGTGGAAGCAGTTGGTTTTGGGGAAACATTAGGGGGGATAACTTCACTGCGAGGGTGGTGGCACCCTGGAATGGTCTGCTGGAGGAGGTGGTACAGGCCGAAACAGTGGAGGGAGTCAAGATGGCATGGAACAAACACAAGAGGGTGACAAGTGGGAGGAGTGTGGAATCTGTGGGGGGGGGGCAAGTAAAGAGGGAGAGTATGACACATTCTAAAATTAACAAGGAACTTTCTGAAATAGATACGACCCATGCAGAAATGCATATGACATATACCAAAAATTGATAAGAAAATACTGCAATGCATATAACATATACCAGAATGAATAAACCACACACTGAAATGGATATGACCCATGCTGAAATGGATAAGACTCATACCAAAATGGTTATCACATATACCTAAATCATTACGATACTTAAATTGTTATAATGTATACCAAAATGAATAACACATACTGAATTGTAAATTATATTTATTTACTATATTGATACTCTTGCTGAATGTGTATTGTAGTAAATAAAATGGTAATGAAGTACCAAAAACAGAATGATTTATTAAAATGCGTATGCTGCACACTGAAATGGGCATACAGCAGACTGAATTGTTGCCAGACTTGCAAGGCATAGATTGAACAGAGTGTAACATGTGCCAAGGTATCGATACAGCAGACTGAAATGCTGTGATACACTAAGATGGTATAACACATACTGAACTGAGTGTAACATGCAGTGAAAAGCACATGACTTGTGTAACCAACCAGAGTGCAGCTTCACCCCCTGAGATTCTGTAGGACTTCAGCAGTTCCTGTTCAGCTTCGCTGTAGGTAAGAGCTCCTTAAATTGTGTGACTCAGGAAGGAATATGCACAATGTGTATTATTAAACTGTTAGTTTGCTAATCTACCTGTTTTTGTTTTTGTTTTTTGAAGATTTTTGTTTTCAAAAGTTCGGAGGTAACTGACTTCAGGGGGCAGATTTTAAGGAAAAGGGAAGGATGCTTAAGGAGCATTTGGATGTGATTGGGTCAGACATGGAGGCTGACAGTAGGTGGGAAATAGTCAGGAAGGGGTGCAGGATGCTACCAGAACCTGTGCCAGAGTAAGATGAAAATGCGATAGGGCCCGAAAACCCTACTGGTGGACCAGGGTGGTCCAGGAGGTGGTGAGGGGAAAGAAGGCAGCCTATAGGCAATTCAAGTGCTCAAGGAGTGAAAGGGATTGAGAGGAGTACAAACTGATGGCTAGAAGGGCCACTGGGGTGGTGAGGGCAGTTAAGGCAAGGAAGGAGCAGAACCTGGACAGGGAAATTAGGAGAGGGAACAAGGGGTTCTTTAGATACATTGTGGAAAAATGAAGAGTGAAGGGGCAGATTAGCAGGATTAAAACAGGGGAAAGATGGGAACAAGACCTGGGGGAGCAGGTTGAGGTACTAAATGAGTACTTCACCTCAGTTTTCACCAAGGAAAATGGAGGTGCTGCATCATACATGGGAGGAGACAGTGATACTGAGGAGGGGGGGACCCTTACCAATCGGCAGGTCTGAGGAGAGGGGCGGCATCACTGGCAGGAGGGGTGATGGCTAAGCAGGGAGGAGAGGTAGCGGAGGTGGAAATCACAGCAGAGAGAGTGAGGGAAGTCCTCAGGTCCCTTAAGACGGAGAAAGCACAGGGGCCAGATAAATTACATCCCAGAGTGCTGAAGGAACTTGCAGATGTCCTGGCGAAACCCCTGGTGGAGCTTTTCACCATCTCTCTGAGGACAGGGTGGGTGCCTCAGGACTGGAAGGTGGCACATATAGTGCCTATCCACAAGGGGGATCAAGGGAGGTGGCAGGGAACTACAAGCCTGTCAGCCTGACATTGGTGGTGGGCAAGGTGATGGAAGGCATTGTCAAGGAGAGGCTGGGGGGAGACCTGGAAAAGTCAGGGTGCCTGAACGATAGACAGCATGGATTCATCCCAGGGAAATCATGTCAGACAAACCTTTTGGAGTTCTATGACTAGGTGGTGAGTGCCTTGGACCTGGGTAGGCCAGTGGACATCCGCTTTCTTGACTTCAGCAAGGCGTTTGACTCTGTTCTTCAAGGGGGCCTGTTGGATAAGCTGGGAGAAATGGGGGTGGGGAACCAGATGATCAGATAGATAGGCAATTGGCTCCAGGACTGGACCCAGAGGGTCGTAGTTGGTGGGATAGTCTCATCCCCAAGAAGGGTCATTAGTGGGGTCCCACAGGGATCAGTTCTTGGGCTCCTCCTGTTCAACACCTACGTCTCTGACATAAGGACAGGTATCAGGAGTGAGATGAGTCTATTTGCAGATGACTCAAAACTGAGGGCGGTGGTGGATGGGAAGGAGGGGAAGGTGGCCCTACAGGGGGACCTGGAGGCTCTGGAAAGATGGTCTAGAAAGTGAAAGCTGAGGTTCAATGCAGGTAAATGCAAGGCACTGCACCTGGGTGCCAGAAACCTGGGCCAAGTGTACACCCGGGGGGGGGGATGCTACAAGTCTCGATGGCTGAGACGGACCTGGGGGTGGTAGTGGTGGATGTCAAGATGAACAACTCAGAGACTTGTGGGAGGGCAGCAGCCAAGGCCAACAGGATGCTGGGATACATCGCTAGGGGGATCACCTCCAGAAGGAGGGAAGTGATACTCCCTCTGTATAACGGCTTGGTGAGGCCACACCTCGAGTACTGCATGCAGTTTTGGAGGCCACACTTAAAGAGGGACATTAAACTCCTGGACAGGGTCCAGAGGAGGGTAACCAAAATGATTTGGGGCTTGGGGGGACAGGACCTATGGGGAGAGGTTCGAAGAGCTAAATATGTACACATTGGAAGAGAGAAGGGACCGGGGGGACATGATAGAGGTCTTCAGGTACATGAAGAGGGTAAACAGATGAGGAGCAGTCAGGGTGCTTCGAAGGAATGACAGGGGGGCAACTAGACATCATGGGTAGAAGCTGGAGGGGGAAGATTCAGGGGAGAAAGGAGGAGGTGCTACTTCACTGAGAGGGTGGTGGAGCCATGGAATGTGCTTCCCAGGGGGCTGGTGGAGGCAGAGACGGTGGAGAGGTTCAAGAGGGGGTGGGACAGGTACAGGGGAAGGGTTCTGGAAGCAAAATCCAGTGCAGCGAGAATATCCGGAACTGGGAAGGGAGAAAACAGAGAAGGCAAGGGGGGCAGTAAGGTCAGCTTCCAGGGTGGGGGCTGACCAAACGAGCAGACATGAAAGACCGTTAGGCCTATTCTGCTGGCATTTTAGTAT
Source organism: Neoceratodus forsteri (assembly GCA_016271365.2). Taxonomy (NCBI): domain Eukaryota; kingdom Metazoa; phylum Chordata; order Ceratodontiformes; family Ceratodontidae; genus Neoceratodus; species Neoceratodus forsteri. The sequence continues at coordinate 164,344,499 of JADMNL010000022.1, read as the reverse complement.
GTTAGTAAGTGTTCTTTGTGTAAGCCACTTAACAACAGATAAACCCATCCTGCACTTGTCTTCTTCCAGTGCTTTTAAAAGATATACAGTATGTTGTGCTGTGTAATATTATTATTTGCCCAGTAAAAGAGGAGACATTGCCAAAAAAAAATCCATAGCTCCAGGATTAGTTTATTCTTGTGTGTTTAACTGAATTTCACCCGCTTACTGAAGGTTAGAGTTTTTCTTTGCTGCCTTCTGAATACTAATGTCAATATTTTACCAATTTAAGAACAGTAAAGGAAATTAATCAGCCATGTATTCTGTAATAATAAGTGCCAGAAACACGTATGTTATACAATGGAAAGCTGTGAATCTCCTCTTTGTAAAACTATAAATCAGTTGTTTGTAGCTTATAACATTATGTAGCAAATAGCCCCATTATAAATGTTCTAGGTTTTTCAGAAAAATGGCACTTTGTGAATCTAGTTATCCATCAAAGGATTAATTTCACTGTATTTTGTCCCCAGGTTCACTGACTTTTTGTAAGAGGGGTGTTGCATGTTTACAGGCTTCAGTACATGTGCTGAACTACTGAGTCATTAAAGGCTTGGGCAGCAGCCGCACCCAGGTTACTGAGCTTGGGTGACATTTTTAAAGCAGATGCCCTCAGCGTATCTTAGAGATGTGCTTAAGTGCTATAAGAGCAGAAATGGTCCGGTGCATCTCTGGAAGCACTGAAAATAAAGTATAATGTATTGGGCACATCTGGAGGGGCCTGCCCATGAACGTTCCGCACAACTCTATTTTCAGCCTGAATGTGAGACACGATGCTCCCAAAAGGGATAGGACTAAAAGAAGTAGTCCTAAGTGCAATCCCCCACCAGTCAGCTACCAGGATAGCAGGCTGTATGAGCATCAGTGTAGTATCTGAATGCACTTGTCATCAGTAAAGACAGTACTTTGAATAGTGTGTGTTATAGTGCAGTGCATTTTGTAAGCACATTCTGATATGTACATAAAAAAACACCTTTTCATAGAAATTGGACTGCTAGTTGTGTTATAATATCGAGGGAATAGAAAGGCAGCACTGAGAATAAAGACGGGGCACCATTCCTGATGGTGGAGATAATGAGATGTGTGAGGAGAGTAGGGACATCCCTAGCAGCCATCTAGTGGGTTGGTGTGCAGGACAACATGCCCACACAATGCGCTCTATGGCACAACACATGGCAGGAGGCAGTGCTGGGGGGGGCAATGACAGGGAAAATGCAATGCCAACACCCATTTAGAACTGTGGAACACAGTGCATTGTGTGGGCATGGTGTCCTGCACATCGACTCACTAGATGGCTGCTAGGGATGTTCCTGCTCTCCTCACACACCTCATTATCTCCACCATCAGAAATGGTGCCCTGTCCTTTTTCCCAGTGCTGCCTTTCTATTCCCTCAATATAATAACACAACCAGCAGTCCAATTTCTATGGAAAGGCGTTTTTTATGTATATATCAGAATGTGCTCACAAAATGCACAAAATGCACTGCACTGTAGCACACACTGCTCAGTGTGCTGTCTTTACTGATAAGTGCAGTCAGATACCACACTGGCGCTCCCACAGCCAGCTATCCTGGTAGCTGCCTGTTGGGGGATTGCACTTAGGACTACTACTTCAAGTCCTATCTCTTTTGGGAGCATTGCGCCACCCAATCGGGCTAAAAATACAGTTGTGCAGAACGTTCATTGAGACTACCCCTCCAGATGCACCCAATACATTATACTTTATCTTCAGTGCATCTGGAAGTGTGGTGGCCCATCTCTGCTGTTTGAATAGAAATATAGAAACATAGAGTTTGACGGCAGATAAGGACCGCTTGGCCCACCTAGTCTGCCCATTTCCCTACCTACAGGATAAGCTGCAGATTCTAGTTAACCAACAGCCTATTTCTTCCTACCCCCCACAAGAATTGCCTTATATCTGTCCCATGCATTCTTGATTTCTCCCACAGTTTTAGACCCCACAACCTCCTCAGGAAGGCTGTTCCATGAGTCCGCCACCCTCTCTGTGAAAAAATACTTCCTCACATTACCCCTAGCTGTCCCCCCTCTATCTTCAAATTGTGTCCCCTTGTTCTTGCACGTACCTTTTTCTGAAAGATGATACACTCTTGGACTTTATTGATTCCATTGAGGTACTTAAAAGTTTCCATCATGTCCCCCCCTCCCTCCTTTCCTCAAGGGTATACATATTAGGCTCCTTTAGTCTCTCCTCGTATGGCTTCTCTTGCAGACCCTGCACCATTTTAGTTGCCCTCCTCTGGACTGCCTCCATCCTGTCTATGTCCTTGCAGAGATGGGTTCTCCAGAACTGGGCACAGTACTCCAGATGGGGTCTCACCAACTGTCTGTACAGATGAGTAACAACTTCCTGTTTTCTGCTGGTGATGCCTCTCCCTATACATCCCAGTATCCCCCAAGCCCTCCCTGCTGCCTTCTCATGTTGCTTGCCAACCTTAAGGTAATGTGATATGATTATCCCCAGATCCCTTTCCATTTTTGTTGTTGTTACTACCCCCCTCCCATTGTGTAATCTTCATCTGGGTTTTTGTTTCCCAGGTGCATTATTTTGCACTTCTTTGCATTGAATCCAAGCTGCCATACTTCTGACCATGCCTCCAACTCATGGGCAGAGTTTAGGGGGGGTGTTGCCCCCCCAAAATGTTTTCATCACTGTTATTTAGTTTCTCCCATTATGCTTGCTGCGCCAGTGCACCTTTAAGAAACTGTTGTTGAGCACACGCTGATGCACACACAGAAGTGACATCTGTGTGCTCATGCGCTCAGTCAGTCAGCACAATGCACTCCAGTACCACCAGCCGCTGGTGTGCCACGGAGCGTGTATTTGTTGTAAGTTGGAGCCCACCCAGCACTGCAAGCCACATGATTGATGGTTTTGGTTTCCCACTACATCACATGACAGGTGACACACGGATACATCGATGAGATGAACAAGTCTTGGACTCCTCCTCCTCGGGACGTTCTCGCTTTGGTGCAAATTGGAGAGAATCCCATTCTCCAATGCCAGGGCACACTACAGATGGGCAGAACAGAACAGTCAATAGAACTGCATCATTACTGACTGTAAGTACCATCCCTTCTGTCCTCGCTGGAGCAGTTGTGTCACAGCACTTAGTAGAGAGAAAGGGTTCTGTTGTGTCTCTGTCTGCAGTGAGCAGCAGTAGCTACTAGTTAGAGTTAGTTAGCCTAAAAAATGTATAGCTTAGGCTTCTCAAAGTCAGTGTGTGGAGTGGAGCAGGAGGCCAACCTGACGGCCATTAGACCGGTCATTTATTTAGTTTTCGTTTGTGTTGCTTGTGTAGTGAAATAGTTTAGAAAAAAATATATACTGTGTGTGTGTGGTGTGGCTCTTACTGAGAAGGGACAGGAGGGGGTGCGGGCCAGAGGCTGCCAAGAGAGTGCACTATAGTCAAGTGCAGGCTGAAGTTTAAACTTTGAAGCTGAACCAGTTTCAGCAGCTTGCTGCTTTACAAGCAGCCTGTGTTCTAAATAATAAATAAAAAGTTAGACACAAGGTTCATCATTGATCTGATCCATCTGAATGAATCTGAAATAAATCCATCCATCTTAACGAATCTGAAATTAAATTCTGAATGAATCTGTGAACATGGAGATAAGTCTCTGATTTAAAATTTGTGGTTGGAGTACTTAAAATCAATCATAACAAACAACAATTAATTGTTTGAAGTAGAACTGAAGTTCCAGCTGCCACAGAATAGAACGCAATGCTTATTTTTGAATAAAAAAATAAGCATATATATATATATATATATATATATATATATATATATATATATAGACTAGTTATTCAGTTCTTTCAGAAGAGTATGGATTCTGAATTTGCTTGCTGCAGCTGCAGAAGTGGTGTACTGTCTCCCTAGAGTATGGGGGAAGGGGTAAGGGCTGGAAGAGCTCTGCCTCATCTATCTCATCGATTGATGTATGTATATATATATATATATATATATATATATATTAGAGACAAAAACTCCATTTAATGCATTAGTTAGGTTGTTCACAGTGACAAAAGTGAGAAATTTGGGTTAGGGTTGAAACTCCTTGGACCCCCACCAACCCTTCGATCAGCATTGAGGTCGCAGCCCCAACTCCCACCCCATCACATGTGTTAAAACAACAGAAGTATAGAAGAATAGGGTGAGAGTTAGGACTGACGACCCTAATGCACACCCCAATGCCGGTTGGGGGTGGGGTGGGGGTCCAAGGGGTTTTCAACCCTAACACCAAATTCTTCACTTTTGTCACTGTGGAACAACCTAACTAATGCATTAAACTGATTTTTTGCCTCTAATTTCCTTCTTTTGAGAATGATAATGAGAAATAGTGAATGTAATGCAGCGGCGGGAGCACGGGCCCACGCAAACAGAAGTGCTAACAGTGGCGCACATGGTAACGCAAGCGCGAATGAGAACAGAAAGGGTAACGCACACGGTGGCGTAGATGGGAACCGTCTGCCACGTGATGTGTTGTCACATAGTAACATGGTGCCTGCAAACAGAAATGGCAATGGGCATGGTGATGTAAAGTGAAACAGTAAGATAAACAGAACTGTAGACACAAATGGCAAAAAATAACAGAAACGCAAGCGCAAATGAAAACGCAAAGGATAACGCACATGGTGGCGTAGACGTCAACGGTAAGTGAAATGGGTACGGAACCACAAGTGGAAAGGGCAATGGTAACAGTAATGTAAGCGCACAGGCTGGTTTTCCCCAAAACCTGCATAGAGAAAGACAGTGAGTACAAAGAATGTATGCATAATAATGGGTATCGGAGCAGAAAATGAGGACTTGGAATACTAAATAGGTTATATCTCAGGAACCATATGACGTAGAAAAAAAATGCAAAAGTCATATGATTTATGACTGTCCTGGCTAGTTGGGGCTAAACAATTTTCCGACAAAAAGTTCGTATCTCGCACCGTTCCCGAGATACGGGCCCTGAAAGGAGCAGCGAACGCCGTAATGTTATCCTATGGGAAAGAAAGAGAAGTTCGGAGTGCCATAACTTTGCCTCCTTGTAATATTTTTTCACCAAACCACTGAGAGGCACATATGTGGGCTGTTGGCTGTCTTCCCTCCAAATTTCAGGAAAAAAAGACTAAACTGTTATTTTGCAGCAGGGTGCCAAAGGATTCCTGTAATGTGTTGGGTGCCATAATGTTATCCTATGGGAAAAACCGTCAACTTTGGAGTGCAGTAATTTTGCCGCCATGTAATATTTTTTCAAAACAACAATGAAAGGCACATCTGTGAGATGTCGACTGCTGTCCCTCTAAATTTCAGCCCAAAACTCCCAACCGTTCTTTTGCAGCACAGTGCCAAAGAATTGCTGTCATTTTCCCACAGACTAGAAAACTACTGTCGTAATTTGCAAAAGCGTTCGCAAAAATTTGCAACACTTTCGTGAGCATGAAAGTACTTTGCGAAAGTACTTTTTCCAGAAATTTGAAAAACACATTTCTGGGGTGTTTTACCCCAAAATAAAGACATGGCTAGCATCCTCAGGGTCCGACTAGGTGAATACAAAAAGAATTAGGTTGCTAGAGAGTCCCAAATTTAAATGCCAAGCATTTTTCTGATCACTAACTGAAAACAAAATGGCGGATTTGTGAAAGTAATAGGGCCATTTGCAGAAGTAAAAATGCATTTGCGACACTGTCGAACTTTTTGTTAACTTTTCCCATTGACTTATAATGGGAAATTGTTTTTTGAATAACTTTTGAACCATTTAATATTTTTTCACCAAATCTTCAAAAGGCACATCGGGGACCCCGGCCACACGTTCTCTGAAGGTTTTGGGCAGGTCGCGCAAACCTTGCGACCTGTAGGCGCGACTGTAGAATTCCAGAAAAAGCGTAAATGCATGCGCAGATCATGCTTAATAACTCCACAGCCGTATATCCACCCGGTACTAAACTTGGCAGATCCCAAGGCCTATGGTTCTTGATCGTGTATTCCAAATTTCTGGCAAATCCGTCAAACGGTTGCAAAGTTATTAAGGTGCAAAATTTGGGGTTTAACATAGAAATGGCTCCTCAACCCTAACTATGGTAGCACTACCGTGTTACCATAATACAAAGAAAACAGATACACATTTATTTCTTCCTTTTAACCTAGGGACTTCTACTTTGTAGTTTAACTTGTATTTATCCATCATCCTCCTATCTGCAGCCTGCATGACTAGAGGAAAAATAAAATACATTTTAAATCGTCCTGTTGTGCACTGTGCAGTTTGGAGCAGGAGCTGGCAGCCAGACACAGCTAATTCTGTTGTTGTAGCAGCAGATCTTACTGTTAAAAAACAGGTGTGTGTGTGTGCAGCTTGTGTATAACTTTTATTTTATATAAGCTTCTAACTAAGCAGACAGTCAAGTCATCAACTTCTTCCTGGCCCTATCTTCAGGGCAGGGGCAGGCTGGCAGACATAGTTTGAACTGATTGCTTTAGCAGGACTGGAACAGATCATATTATCCTGGACCTAGTCTAAAAAAAAACTTTGCTTCTGTATAACTTTTATTATTTAATCATCTAAACGGTCAAGTCTGCTGCCTGACTAAGAGGAACTCTCATACCTCTCAACCTCCCACCTTATAAATCAGGGACAAGGCTTAAAAAATCAGGGACAAAAGACCAAAATCAGGGACACAACTTAAAAACTGGAGGTATCCACTCAGGGAGCTAGTAGAATAAGGAGCTTAGTGTAAAATGCATTTTCCAAGGAAAAAACAAGTCTTCAACTTCAATGTTTGACATTATTTTGTGCTTGCAACCCCCACTATTTAGTCACAGAAACACAATTTTTAGGAGGGACCGATTAAAATTTCAAGGCAAAATCAGGGACGTCCCTGAAAATCAGGGACAGTTGAGAGGTATGGGAACTCTATCTTCAAGGCAGGGGCTGGCCAGCAGACATAGCTTGAGCTTGTTGCTTTAACAGGTGTAGATGATATTATCCTGAAGTTTGCTTCTGTATAACTTTTATTATTTAATATTTTATTTAATCATCTTAATGGTCAAGTCTACTGCCTAACCAAAGGGAGAGAAGAATACAATTACATGAAAGTATTTCTTTATTAAGGCAATGTAAATGTATCTGCTAAACCACAAGTCAGAGATTAATACAGTTATATGCAGCCTATTCAGCCCCACCCCTGACCCTCCCCCTGCTATACCCACTGCCCCCCCAAATGTCAAAGTCAAACTACGCCTATGCTCCAACCTTGCTAAGTCCCTTCTCATCCTTTCCATGCCTCCTTGTGTATTAACACTGTTGCAGATCTTTGTGTCATTTGCAAAGAGGCATACTTTTTCTTCCAGTCAATATAGCACTTGGGCACATCTCTGAGATGCGCTGAGCGCATCTACTGCGAAAATGTCACCCAAGCTGACTAACCTGGGTGTGACTGCTGCCCAAGCCTTTGATGACTCAGTAGTTCAGCATACTGAAGCCTGTAAACATGCAACACTCCTCTTACAAAAAGTCTTGGAATTTGGGGACAAAATTCAGTAAAATGAATCATTTGATGGATAACTAGATTCACAAACTGCAATTTTTTTGGAAAACCTAGAACATCAAAATGGGGCTATTTGCTGCATAATGTCATAAGCTATAGACAACTGGTTTATAGTTTTACAAAGAGGAGATTCACAGCTTTCTAGTGATATAACATATGTGTTTCGAGCACTTATTATTACAGAATAAATGGTTGATTAATTTTCTTTACTGTTCTTAAATTGTTAAAATACTGACATTAGTTTTCAGAAGACAGCAAAGAAAAACTCTAACCTTCAGTAAGCAGGTGAAATTCAGTTAAAACACACAGGAATGAGCTAATCCTGGAGCTAGATTTCTTTTTTTTTTTATTGGTAATGCCCCCTCTTTTACAGGGCAAACTAAAAATATTACACAACACAACATATTGTATAACTTTGCAAAGCACTGGAAGAAGACAAGTTCAGGATGGGTTTATCTGGTGTTGAGTGTAGCCTTACACAAAAAACACATATGACAGTATGTTTTGTTGAAAGCCAAATAAAACTTTTGAAAACAAAGATCTTAAAAAAAACAACTAAAAATTAAAAACTAATACAGGTACACTAGCAAACTAACAATTTAATAATACACATTGTGCATATTCTTTCCTGAGACACACAATTTAAGGAGCTTGTACCTACAGTGAAGCTGAACAGAAACTGCTGGAGTCCTACAGACGCTTGGGGGTGATACTGCACTCTGATTGGTTACACAAGTCATGTGCTTGCTTTTCACTGTGTGTTACACTCAGTTCAATATGTGTTATACTCATCTTAGTGTAGCACAACATTTCAGTTTGCTGTATCGACACCTTGGCACATGTTACACTCTATTCAGTCTATGTCTTGCAAGTTTGGCAACACTTCAGTCTGCTGTATGCTCATTTCAGTGTACAACATACACATTTTAATATATAATTTTGTTTTCACTAATTCATAACCATTTTATTTATTTACTGCAGCACACATTCAGCAAGAATATTAATATAGTAAATAAATATAATTTACAATTCAGTATGTGTCATTCATTTTGGTGTACATTATAATAATTTAAGTATCTTAATGATTTAGGTACATGTGATAACCATTTTGGTATGAGTCTTATCCATTTTAGTATGGGTCATATCCATTTCAGGGTATGTTTTATTCATTCTGGTATGTTATATGCATTATAGTATTTTCGTATTGATTTTTGGTTGGTGTTATATGCATTTCTGCATGGGTCATATCTATTTTGGAAAGTTCCATATTCACAGATTCCACACTCCTCTTCCTTGTCACCCCCCCTTGAGTTTGTCCCATGCTATCTTGACTCCCTCCACTGTTTTGGCCTGCATCAGCTCCTCCAGTAGACCGTTCCAGGGTGCCACCACTCTCTCAGTGAAGTAATGCCCCGTAATGTTTCTCCTAAACCTACCCCTCTCTACCTCAGTCCATGTCTTCTAGTCTCTGCATCTACCTTCCCCGAGAATAAGCTCTCCCCCACTTTATTGACCCCCTTCATATATTTGAATGTTTCTGTCTTATCCCCCTTCTCCTTTCTGGTCTTCAGTGGGTACAAATTTAACACCTTCAACCTCTGCTTGTATGACTTCCTACTTAGCCCATGCCCCATTTTAATGGCCCTTCTCTGTACCCTTTCCATGCCATCTATGTCCTTGCATATGTGGGGTCTCCAGAACTGGTCTACATGCTCATGGTGTGGCCTCACCATGGAACTGTAGAGTGGCATTAGCACCTCCCTTTTTCTACTAGTTTTCCCCTTCCTATGTACACCAGCATTCTGATCATTTTGCCCACCAATCAGGTAGCTGAGACCCCTGGTCAGACCATTAGCACCCTTCCCCCACTATGCACTAAACTTTGCAGCTAGTGAAGCCAGCAAAAAGCAATCACAATTCCACTCAAAGCACAAAAAATAGGTTTGCTACCAAAAGAAACAGGTCTCCAATTCAAACAGTCTCCCCAACAATTCATCAAAATATTCTTGAAATTAGAAGATGTAGGTCTCCAATTCAAAGAAACAGTCCCAATAAAATCACACCAAATAGGTTTTAAATCGGAAGAAATAGGCCTCCCCAAATATAGCTGCTACACAGTGAAACATCAAACAAATGAGCCCACTTATAGCTACCAAAATAGGTTTCAAAATTCCAACAGCCCCAAAACAATACCCTGCTAGCCCCTTAGAATTAGTAAGAAAGAAAAGAGATAACCTTCTACCAAGTAAAATCCACAAGAAACAATGTAAAATCAGCAAGAAGAAGCTACTGTACTGGAACTGATCTGATCCCTTCCCCTTTTCCTTCTGGTTACTTTTGAGAAGCCTAAATCAGCTGATATCACAAACCTGATTCAGCTCTGCCTCCAGTTAGTTAGCTTAGTGAGATCTGGCCAGACTATTAGCACCCTTCCCCCACTATGCACTAAACTTTGCAGCTAGTGACACCAGCAAAAAGCAATCACAATTCCACTCAAAGCACAAAAAATAGGTTTGCTACCAAAAGAAACAGTTCTCCAATTCAAACAGCCTCCCCAACAACACATCAAAATGGGCTTGAAATTAGAAGATATAGGTCTCCAATTCAAAGAAAAATCCCCAATAAAATCATACCAAATAGGTTTTAAATCAGAAGAAATAGGCCTTCCCAAACACAACCTGCTACACAGTGAAACATCAAACAAATGAGCCCACTTATAGCCACAAAAATAGGTTTCAATAGCAGATTGTATCAGACTAATTTTGCTTAGTTCTAGGCTGACATCATATGTTACTACAAAGCAAATAATCCCCTGCAGCTGACATCAGAGCTGCAGGCTGCAGTGGGAGATTTAATATCCTGCAGTGCATGTTACAGATGAGAGCAGAAAGATATGAGGGCATTGCCTCGAACCGGTATTTAGAGCCAAAAGAAGCACAGTGGTGTAGGTGATGGGAGGAAAAAGGGAGAATGGAGAGGGAGGACTAGAGAACAGAGTGCAATAATCAGTGCAAGGGGTTGAGTTTATGGCAAATTGACAGTAGAGGCTAAGCAGGGTGTCTTGTCTGGCAAGAGAAGAGGAGGAGGCAGAACTGTAAACCACAGCTGCATAGTCAAAGAGTAGGAGCACCATCTTTCTAATTAATTACCAGTGGCATGTGAAGTGAAAGTCTTTGTATTGGCACAGTCACCAAGGTTGGGGTAGAGCTTAGCATGGATGGCATTGATGTGGGCATAAAAGTCAAGTGTGCCGTCAAGTCTTCTTCAGCCACAGAATGTTGTGCAGAACTTGTAACCTAGTGCAGAATATCTGCAGTGCCACAGAATTCAGTGTTCTTGGTGATTCTTTATTTACATTTAGTTTTCCATAGTGCCTGGTTCCCTTCCCTTCGTTTTGTATCTAAAACTCCTCTATGCTCAGCATGTGAAGTTATCAGTGTGATCACATCATACATTAGCTAATGACAAGATTGCATTCTGCCACTGAAATGAATAGTCATTTATCTACCACAGCTCTCACTCCCTGAGGCAGTGGCACAACACAGCAGGTACTGTGATATTTGCTCACCCTGTACTACAGCCTAGTAAACTTTTCATTCTTAATTCTTAAGTTATTACACTACAGACAGCTTAAACAAATACTTGACAATAGCATAGTTCTGATATCTCTGTACCTAACTTTGTACAGATTTATTTGTGGCTTTAATGTATAGGGTTGCCTAGTCAGCTTCTGGCTAGAATCAAATGTCATGGACTCTATTTTTCTTTTTTTGTGCGTTGGCCCAGCGTTGATTGGCCTGAAACCAATGCAGGGCATTGTGGAAGTCATGCTGGAGCGAGACTTCCATAGCCTCTGTCGATGAGCCTGAGGAATAGAGAACTGTGTCATTTGATTGCATATGAACATGTGAGTTGACACAGGTGGAGGGGAGGTCATTAAGGAAAATAAAAAGAGGCTGGGACCCACACTGGAGCTCTGAAGAGCACCAGCCTGGATTGGAAGTGAAGAGAACAGGACTCCACTGACCTTAATGGACTGCTGGCAGCCAGAGAGGTAGGAGCAAATCCACACAACAGCAGAGGCCAAGAGGCCAGGTGCACACAGCTTGTCCAAAAAGAGTGGGTGGGACACTGAATCAAAGGCATTGGCCAGATTGATGGAAATAGCAGCCATAATGTGCCCCTGATCCATCCCAGAGAGAATGGAGTCAGTAACACATAACAGGGATGAGACAGTGGAATGGTGCTTCCAGAAACCAGACTGGAAAGGGGAGATGAAGTTAGATGAGTAAAAGAAGTCAGAGAGCCAGAAGTAGACCACTTTCTCTTGCAACTTTGCAAGAGAGCAGAAGAGGGAAATAGGATGGAAGTTACCAAGGGAGAAGGGATCAATCCCTTTGTGGAGGGAGAGAACTTTAAGCAACTTCTAAGCCTGAACGACAGTGCAGAGTGTGAAGATGTAGCTTAGGAAGTGAGCAAGGGGGAGGCAATAATGAGATCAGAGAGATGGAGGCATCTAGGTTCTAGGCCATGAGGACTAGCTTCAGACTGATTAAGAGACAAGAGGGCCAACACGGTTTCCTATATACAGACAGGAGGGAAGTGAAACCCATAGTGGGGTGGATGGAGAGAAGTGAGGGGATAGTCGGAGCAGAGAAGGGCTACATGAGGGTAGTGAAGGCAGAGCACAAGTGGTGAAAAACTCATTGAAGAGAAAAGCAGCAAAGATACTAGACAGCCATTAACCATAAGGACTGTAGGAGCAGAATGGGTAGGGGGATAAAAGAGGGAGTGGATCACTTTCCAAAATTTGGCAAGGCAGATAATGTTGTTCTGTGGGGTTGTGTTGAAATTTAAAGACTTAGTATTATGAATGGTGTTCTGACAGATATCAGCTGGTCAGATGTAGAAATATTTGTCCACTGAGACCCCATCGGATAATGTACACGGAAACCTGTTGTGGGTGCCCGGATTGGGAAACAGTTTATTTACAAATCTCCAATTTTTACATTCAAATTATTATCTTCTTCATCATTACTTCCAATACATTTGATTACAAGCTTTCTTTTAATTTTAGACATTCCCCATATCCACTTTGTTTATACATACATGCATTATTGCATTTTTATTAACCACTCTTAACTCTTAATCCCTTTTCTTCTTCCCCCAAGATGTACACCTGGGGGCCCGCTCTGATTTTTTCTTTCTTCTCCAGGCACTAGCGTACACTAGATGCTCATCTTCTTCCAGTCTTTGCAGCCTTCTGGTCCACCTGTCCCCCCCTCCACCCTTCTCCCCCTTCCCCCATCCATTCTTTATTTTCTTTATACCGACCGTCCACCTTTGGCTATACCAGTATGCCACAGCATACCCAATTTGCATTACTCCTCTCCATTCCAACACCATTCCAACCGTGTTTGCGGCCCTAGCATTTTTCTTTTTCCTTTTGGATGGGTGGGAGGGAATTTTCTAGATGAAGCAAAAAGTGAAGTCTGAGCCTCTTACAGCTCCTTTTTACCCCTGGGGACCCTCCCCTTCATGCCCTATCCTTTGTACTATCCAATTCTTTCTCTCTGTCTCCCCAGCCCCTTCCCTCCATGACCTCACTTATGAGGTCACCAGCACTGCTACCCCCTCCCTTGCCTGCCACCGGGAAATACCCATTGGCTGTGGCCCAGGGGACAACAGGGCTTGCCCTTTTAAACTGGCAAGCCTCATTGTCCACTGAGACCCCATCCAATAATGTACATAGAAATCTGTTGTGGGTGCCTGGATTGGCAAGCAATTTATTAACAAATGTTCAATTTTTACATCCAGATTATCATCCTCTTCATTATTGCTTCCAATACATTTGGTTACAAGCTTTCATTTCATTTCAAACATTCCCCATAGCCACTTTATTTATACATATATACAGTATATTATTGCATTTTTATAAACCACTCTTAATTCTGAACCCCTTTTCTTCTTCCTCCCAGGTGTACACCTGAGGGGCCACTATCATTTCTTATTTCTTCTCCAGGCACTAATATACTGTAGATAGCAGGCCCTGGCCTAGTCCTGACGGCACCACCGATAGCCATTATTAATGTGAAAGACAGGCAGGAGATAGAAACCATGATTGAAACTGCGATAGGCAATGTACCCCTTCCTGAGAGGAGTAAACGGGCCATTAAAACCCAGATTAGGCAGCTTCTGCAAGAGGCTGGCACACAGGAAGATATTGTCCACACTGCGGCCGAGGCTGCAGCTTGGGCTGCCCTGGATGGCGCTCGAGACAATCTACCTCTGCCTGATCAACCCAGTAATCCCCTACAAATGGCCTACTCTGTTCAGCAAATTGCTGACAGCATCGGTCGGATGAATCCGTCCGACAACCTCAGCTGTCACTTGGAAAAGGTGCGTTCTAAATGTGAGATGCTTAGTCTCGCTGCAGAATATCAGGTCCAAATACTACACCAGACCATCGATCCTGGTTTGTGGGCCAAACTCCACGATGCCATTTGCCAGGATGGGAACGCCACCTTTGACGAGGTTGCAGCTGAGCTCATTTCTGCTCACAGCCCAGGTGTAGTAGGAGTGATGCTTGCATATCCTGTAAAACAGAATGCAAAGGAAAGTCCAACGACTTACCACCAGAGACTTTGGATGGCCTACTGAGCAGGAAAGCACTTGGCACAAGAAGCTGCGGATGTAGATCTTATTGAATATAAGACCCTGTTCCTTAGGAACATGATTCCAGCAGTAAGAGAAAAGGTAGAGTTGACCACCTACCCCAATATGGATAGGTTTGCCGACATCCTTCGGAAAACTGAGAGAGTGTACCAACTCTATATCCATGATCTGGGCTCCAGTTCCAAAAAGGTAGCCACCGTGGAGCCTACTTCGGAGGTCACGATGCACTACACAGTGGAAGGACAGGCCCAACATCAGCAAGCCCCTCCAGCTGATAACCAACACCCCCAACATGCCCATCAACAACAACCGCAACAACAACAATAGGGTGGGAACCAAAATTGGCATAAGTATAAAAAGCATAAGGGTAGAGGTAAACCACAACAGCAAAGAACAGGCCCTTCATATAGGGAGATAGCTGAAGAGAATCAGAAATTCCAAGAGCTCCTGGGACAAGTACACTCTGTGGCAGATGCTGTTCCTGCACAGGCCCTTGTGGCAGTACAATTGGCGACCCAGACCCTAACTGGTCATGGGGACACTGGCAGTACAGGTCCTCAGGCCCATTCAGGCCTGAACCCAGAATCTCCTCCCTGTATAGCATCAGTACAGCATGGTGAAGTGATTCACAAAAGTCAGGCCCAACCTCTCCATGCTTCCAGCAGTACAAACTGACAATTACAGGCCCCAGTCTGGATTGTAAACAAGCTAGTCTTGGATACAAATGGAAGGCCCTGCACCGAGGCCGAGGTCGGGGGCCGCCTACTAGTAGTCCTGTTAGATACAGGTGCAACTGTATCTGTGCTACATGATGAACATCCAGACACATCCCCTTGGTCCACCGGACAGAGGACCAACATGTCAGGAGTTTATGGTACTAGGCTACCTGCATACCGTTCTCTACCCCTACCGGTAGAGCTAGGCCATCTAAAGTCCTCACACACTTTCCAACTAATGGTATTGCATGATCATCCTAGTATCATAGGGATTGACTTCCTTGCACCACACGGCTGTGTGGTGGACCTAACTAACATGCTACTGATACAGATTCAGGGTCAATATCGTACCATTTTGATTCCTGATTCACACGTCATGGCACCAATATCTGCCAATGACAAGGAGTATGACGTCACAGATTTGTTCAAGAATCATGAACTTTTCCCATAGCTCCTCTCTATTTTGCAACAACATCTGGAAGCATTTGCAATCAATAAGCATGACTGTGGTAGAATGCACACTGTCATCGAAGTGCCAGGCCCAGCACATGAGAGGCAAAGGCAATATCCTTTCCCAACTGAGGCCTTGCCTTCCCTTAGAGAGACGATCAAGTCACTCCTCAAGCAAGGAGTAATCAGAACTTGTGTTTCCACTGCCAGCTCCCCAGTGTGGCCCGTGAAGAAACCCACAGGCGCCTGGAGACTTACTATTAACTACAGGAAACTGAATCAGGTCACCCCAGTTGTTCTCCAACTGTAGCATCAGCACCAGATGTGTTACAACTTCTGACCACTAATTTGAAATGGTTCAGTGTCCTGGATATCTCCAATTGTTTCTGGTCATTGCCATTGGCCCTTAAGAGTTAATATAAGTTTGCCTTCACCTTTGAAGGAAGACAGTACACGTGGACTTGCTTGCCACAAGGATTCCATAACAGTCCATCCCTATTCCATCTCGACATAATGGACGCCTTCAAGAGTTTCTCTACTCCCCAATGTCTCTTGCAATATGTGGACAACCTGTTGCTGGTAACAGCCACACAGGAACACCATTTGGCTCTCTTAGATGAACTACTGACTCTAATTCAGAGAGCGGGTTTGAAATGCAACCCAGCAAAAGCACAACTGTGTCAGAAAGAAGTACTCTTTCTGGGTCTGAAAGTAACTAACCAAGGTCAAAGCCCTACCTGGAAGAAGGTACATGGATTGCAAGGCTTGCCATTGCCCACTAGTGTGGCAACTCTTCAAAGGTTTCTAGGTATGGTGAATTATTCGAGAGATTTTATTTGTGATTTTGCTCAGAAAGCTGCTCCTCTGTATGAGTTACTCAAAAAGGACATACCATGGACTTGGGGCCCCATACACACCCAGGCTGTGATGTCACTGAAGCAGGCCTTCGCCTCCACCCCAGCCCTGGTCAACCCCAATCCAGCACTACCATTCCATCAGGAATATACCACCTCTGACATTGCCATGTCAGCACCTTGAGACCCATTTCATATGCCTCACAGCTCTTGATCCCAGTGGAACAGAAGTACGGCCTTTGCGAAAGAAAACTTCTGGCCACCTACTGGGCTGTCAAGCACTTTCTGTATAACATTGGGTACTCACCACTGATCATCAACACCAACCACACCCCAACTACCTTTCTGCTCTCAGACAGAGTGAAGGACGGGTCAGTCTCTAATACCAGACTGACACACTGGTCACTTCTTCTCCAGGACAGAGACATACAGGTACAACTGACTAAAGTTCCATCTATGTTAGCTCATGGACTCCTTTTCCAGGGAGAACCCCATGACTGTACACTACAGTCACCTGATCATCCAGATCCAGGTCCTTTCCTTCCTGCCACGCCACAAATCCTTGATAACACCTCTTTGTGTCATGTCTTTACTGATGGTTCAGCATCCTACTATCAGGGAGAACAAATTGCAGGGATGGGCATTCTAGTGATCTACCCTTATGGGAACACTGTCAAAATATCTAAGCGCTGTAGTGTAGCATCATCACAATATGCAGAGATGGCAGCGGTGGCCTGTGCTCTCGAGTTCATCCAGAATGGAACCGAGGATACCATCATTTTTACAGACTCTAACTGGGTTTGTTGTTTTCTTACAGAATTTCTTCCTTTCTGGCAGAAGAACTCCTTCCTCTCCTCTGATGGCAGCCCAGTGAAGTACAAGGAATTGGTAATATTCATACATTCACTGGCACAAAAATTTGCACACAAACTCTGTGTACACAAAGTCAAAGCTCACTCTCTCCGTGACCCCTACCATGCCTTCAATGACACAGCAGACATCCTTGCTAAGGAAGGGGCTCAAGGGGGGGGACATCTGGATAATGGATCATCCAGAGGCCAATGCAGCTGTACAGATTGCAGCACTGAGGAAGAAACCTGAACCTTTTTCCCCCTTGGACCTCTCAGCAGTCCAGCATTTTGACACTGAACTTAAAGAAGTGTTCAGATTCCTTGACAAGGGTACCAAAAAGAAACTTCCCCCACACAACCCCTATTGGAGGCATGAAGGTAAGCTACGCTTGTCACCAGATGACAAGCTCATCTGGTTCCAACCAGATGACTCCACCACCAAGTTATGGGTGGTTCCCAGACACTTAAGATCTGAATTCTTGCACCAAGTGCATGACACCCCGACTGGTGGACACCAGGGAGTGGAACATACCCTCCAAAGACTCAAGACCACCGCCTGGTGGCCTGGTATCACCAAAGATGTTAAACAATACGTAGACAACTGCTTCGTTTGTGTGCAAAACAACCCCATCCCTACTAAACGAAATGCCAAACTCTTACCACAATGACATTCTGGCCCTTGGCATGCCGTACAGATTTATTTCATTGGTCCTCTGACCAACACCAGCAGATATAACAAGTATGCTCTTGTGGTAACTGATCTCTTCTCTAAGTGGGTTGAAGCTTTCCCCACTAAAACATGCACTGCGAAGACTACTGCCAAAATCCTGGTGGAACAGATTTTCTCCAGGGGTTCTCCCCCTTAAAGTAGACTCTGACAAAGGAACCAGTTTTACAGGTGAATTGATGAAAGAATCCTTTGAACTCCTTGGAGTTCAACAGAAGTTTCACATACCCTACCACCCCCAATCCTCAGGTCAAGTAGAGAGAGCCAACAGACGGATTAAGCAAATGCTTTCCAAATTCATTGAGGACAATCCCAAAACTTGGGATTCCCTACTGCCGTTACTCCTTATGGCAATTAGGGGTACTCCCTCAGCCACCACCCAGCTTACACCCTTTGAGGTGATGACTGGTAGACAGATGAGATTACCTGAACACCTGTTGTTTGACCTGCACACCTCCCCTGCAGACCATGTGTCTGTGGACCAATATGTGGAAAAACTCAGAAAAGACCTCATACACACACACTTGTATGCTGCCAACTGCATAGGCAAGTCCCAGCAACAATCCAAAATACAGTTTGACAAACACGCACAAGAAGTGGATTGGCAAGTTGGAGATCAGGTAATGGTACTTCGATTTGCACATCCCACCCACTCCTTCTCCAACAAGTGGGAAGGCCTATACCTCATTCTCAACAAGCTCAGTCCAGCAGTCTATCAGATTAGACTCCTGCATAACAACAGGTTGACTGACAAATGGTTACATGCAAACCAGCTGAAACTGTATAAAGGAGCTTAAATTACTTTTCCTCACCCCATCGGGCGGAATAGTACTAACATACTAATCTTTGATCTTCCTTTTCAGATACATTGACCAGATGGCTATCTTGTTCCACTATCTCCTCATCTCAGGAGTTATCCCCCTGCATCCAAGGCATGGTACCGGACCTCCTATGACACCTCCATCCTCCAGCACCTCCTCCAGAAGGAGTATCCATCAATATACCAGATAGTATGATCACTGTCCAGGAAGGTTCTGCTGCTTACCTCACTGCCTTGGTTGTTGCTCCGGATAAATCTACCCTTCAAACTGAGTGGCAAACCACATCACAAGGACAAATTCTCCCTGTGGCCAAACTCTCCAAAGGAACTTTCCAAGGTTGGCACAATGCTAAATTATCCCCAAATGGTTTGCTCTCCTTATTACAAACTGCATGAAGACATTCTGGTTTGTACAACATAACTGCCTTAATTGATCCTTCATACTGTAATTCTTTGTCCAGAGATGCTGCTTGGAAATTTTGTGCTATACACCACATGGCTTCTGCAGCCATGTACCTCTCTATGTTACTACCCACTGATAAACAGCTTTTGGAATGTCCAAAGCATACCCCTGGTCCCTGTAGTGGTCTAACAGTCACTGCCCTCCCAGGTTCTTTGATTAATAACTTACAGTTTATGCATATACCTGTTTTGTTTAATCTTACTTACTGGAATATGAAAGAATTTGGTATGTGTCACAATACTAAAACTTCAGCATTTTATAGTACATTATTGCTTGATAGTTTAGCTGCATTTCAGATTCAAACTCAAGACCCTATTGCTGGGGTCCACTCTACTGAACATAGAGGCAACTTCAGGAGGAAACCCACTCCTGATGATCTAACTCATAAACGTAAGACACGTGAAGTTGACAGTTCTGATGTTACAGATGCAACAGGTACTGTCACAGGCCTTTTTAGAACAGCTATGTCTATTTGGAATAAAGCAGACATTGCTGCTATCAAAGCTCATTCTGCCAAGTTCTCCACTGGTTTGGTCAACAATAAACTACCCCCATTATTGCATGGTGTGGATGGCCTTAGTCAAGAAGAAAAATACACTGTATACAACATGCACGACATTGCTAAGGCATTTACTGATTCAAAAGATAAGATTAACGCACTCATACAACAGAACAATAATGAAGCAGATAAACAATACATTGCTAGAGAAATACTCTGCTTTGCCTATGGCTCATACATTATCATTACCATCAACAATTTCTTTCGTGATCTAGAATCTGGAAGAATCCCTGACATCACACATGACAGACGCATCTCCAAATGGTATTGTCCACGATGTAAAACCCCTAGCTGTGTTTCTATGTGTACGCAACAAACTTTAACTATTCCTCTTTCTACAGCTAGGAATTTGGGGTTTGTGACCAGACACCCTAATACTGGTCCTTGCTTTACTGCTAAGAAATGTTCTATTACAGATACCATATTTGTTTCTTTTACTGTCTCTTTACCACACTTTGATCCCACTACAGCTTTGTTCGACAAGCTTGCACTGGTTCATTCGATTGGGCATTTGGATGAAGACATCTACAGAGAACACCTGGATCTACCACCTCTACTGGTTTACCATCCTTTCCTGGATGCCTGGGTGGCTCCGCACATGGAATGCTGTGCGAAAAAGCAATACATTTACTTGTGCTGATGTGATGTATTTGATGTTATTCAACCTGTTTGTGGTTATTCTACAGACAGCAGTGATTGGACTTTCACCATGGATGATGACATCACAGCAAATAGCACCGACTCCTTCGACTCAACTCTGGTTCCGGATAAGTTCTACCAGTCATATCATGAGGAAGTTCATCGCCTGTCAACACGGATTTTGAAGACGACCTACACCTGCCCTGTCCAGTTGCAAAAGTGGAGACTCCCTACTGTTCGCTCACAGTATAATTCTGATGGAGAATACTGTGTGGTAACTAACTACAAATCATATACTTATGGATCTGTTACATATGCTATTATACCCCAATTTTTGTTTTGTCCCCCACTGGAAGACTGTCATTGGACATACCGTTATAACCCCCGTACCCCCCCTAGAAGCAGACATTATTGATGGTAACCCCGATTATCTGCTCACACCGTCTGAATACTTGCCATATTTTAATGTACACATAGACCCACTCACGCTCACATTAAAATCACTTTTAGACAGGAAAGACACACACCTCATCCACATCAGCAAAAATATGACCAAAGCCAATGAAGCTGTTCTCTCATTAATTAATGATGGTGACATGAATGATGCATTGACCAACACCTGGTTAGAGATTACTTTCAAAAGGTTTGTTATTATACAAGCACTTTTAATCTTCATTTTGATTATTATGCTCTGCTGCCTGCAGTGCACACTGCGCCAACACTGTGAGCAGCTCGAGTTCCTTTACAAAGCTCGCGCATCAGGTTTGTAAATGACCACTGTTCCTGTCCTTTCCCTAGATATTTGCCTGTGTTGCCCTTGGAGGCAACAAGGGGGGAATGTTACACGAGGTCCCTGCACCCTAATTGGTACCCTCAGAGGTAGACCATAGACAGTTAGCACTTAAGCATATTTTATACTAACATATAGGGCTAAGGGCATCTACCATACAAGAGTAGATGTCAGGATGTGAATGCATATTGTTGTAATACACTTTGCTTGCTAATACATATATTCTGCTATGTATTTTCTGTGTATTTCTTACTTGTAAGATGCCAAGACACCTGTGTCCTTGGAATAATTATAATATGTAAGATGGCATTGCCACCTTTTGGTGATTTGTACTACTACACTAAGTTATGTAAGACTCTATATAAGAACTCTTTTGTTCTCAAACTGATGACTTTACAGAATTGTATAATGTTATCTTGGACCGTGGAGCCACCTCTACTTTAGCCAATAGGGATCATCTCTGTAACTAGAAATGTTTCTATCTTACAGTAACCATAGTAATTATCATAGGTATATAATGTAATGAACAAGTCTTATACCTCGGAGACAGGGGAGACCTCAGGAGAGACCCCAAGAGACACAGAGAAACCTCGAGGTAAAGGGAATGCTTAGCACTGGCTCCTGGTTTGTATTGGTAAGAACTGCTTAGGGCAACTGTGATTTATCCCTTTTGTAGTAATAAACTTGTTTATTACTCATAGGCAACATGTCTGTGATTACTTGCATTCCCAATATTGCCAAGAACTTGAAAGTGAGGTTTAGACCTCCTAACAATGCCCTTCTTCTTCCAATCTTTGTGGCCTTCTGGTCCACCTGTCCCCCCCCCCCACTCTTCCACCCTCCCCTCATCCATTCTTTATATTCTTCCACTAGACTTGCCTCCAGTTCGTGACAGATGGCAGGTCTTCCCCCTCCTTACTGGGCTCTCTCCTTCCACCATGCTACTATGCAGTCCTCAATTCCTGTGTTAAACATATAATTTCCTAAACCTGACAAGTGCACCTCATCTCCCTTACAACAGTCATCATCCCTTTCCTCTATTCTCCTCCTGATGACCTTTCCTCCCATACTTATGAATCATGCCCCCACTCTCTGATTCATTCTGAGCCTGGCCTTATCAATAGCCCTGTGGCTCAATGCATGTCTCCAAATCCTTCTGGGCACTATATCTGACCAAACCAGGGTAATCCCTGGCCACCAGTTCTTAATTTTGTTAATGTCATGTTTGATATCATAAAAGATGTCCAGCCAGGGTTTGGACCCCAGTTTGTTCCCTCCCAGGTGTATGACCAACATATCCAGCTCTGAGTGTGTCTCCAACATCTCCCGTACTGTCAGGAGAAGCTGCACCCCACTTTATTCCTCTGACTCCTCCCCATAGAAACATAGAAACATAGAATTTGATGGCAGATAAGGACCGCTTGGCCCACTCAGTCTGCCCATTTCCCTACCTAATGGATAAGCTGCAGGTCCTAGAAACATAGAAACATAGACTTTGACGGTAGATAAGGACCGCTAGGCCCATCTAGTCTGCCCATTTCCCTACCTACAGGATAGGCCGCAGATCCTAGTTAACCAACAGCCTATTTCTTCCTACCACCCACAAGAATTGCCTTATGTCTGTCCCATGCATTCTTGAAATCTCCCACAGTTTTAGACCCCACAACCTCCTCAGGAAGGCTGTTCCATGCATCCACTATCCCTCTGTGAAATAATACTTCCTCACATTGCCCCTGAATCGCCCTCCTTCTATCTTTAAATTGTGTCCCTTGTTCTTGTAAGTCTCTTTTCTGAAAGATGCTACCCTCTTGACTTTGTTGATTCCACTGAGGTACTTAAAAGTTTCTATCATGTCCCCCTCTTCTTTTCCTCAAGGTATACATATTAAGCTCCTTTAGTCTCTCCTCATACGGCTTCTCTTGCAGACTCTGCACCATTTTAGTCGCCTCCTCTGACTACCTCTATCCTGTCTATGTCCTTCAGGAGATGAGGTCTCCAGAACTGGACACAGTACTCCAGATGGGGTCTCACCAACTGTCAGTACAGAGGATAACAACTTCCTGTTTTCTGCTGCTGATGCCTCTCCCTATACATCCCAGTATAGCCCCAGCCTCCCTACTGCCTTCTCACATTGATTGCTAACCTTAAGGTCATCTGATACGATTACCCCCAGGTCCCTTTCCTTTTTTGTTGTTGTTACTACCTCCCCACCCATTGTGTATTCTTACCCTCGGTTCTTGTTTCCCAGGTGCATTATTTTGCACTTCTTTGCATTGAATCCTAGCTGCCATACTTCTGACCATTCCTCCAACCTTGCCAAGTCCCTTTTCATCCTTTCCACGCCTCCTTGTGCATCAACCCTGTTGCAGATCTTTGTGTCATCTGCAAAAAGGCATACTTTTCCTTCCAGTCCCTCTGCAATGTCACTGATGAAGACATTAAAAAGGACTGGACCCAATACTGAACCCTGCAGCATCCCACTAGCAACCCCTCTTTCTTCAGAGTGGACTCCATTTACAATTACCTTCTGTGTCCTGTTGTGCAGCCAATGTTTTACCCAGGCTACAACCCTGGGACCCACTCCCAGGCTGGTTAATTTGACTATTGATCTTTTGTGTGGGACTGTGTCAAATGCCTTGCTAAAGTCTAGGTAGGCCATGTCCACAGCCCCTCCCTGGTCTACTACTTTGGTCACCCAGTCAAAGAAATCTATTAGATTTGTCTGACATGACCTTCCCGCTGTGAACCCATGCTGCCTTTGGTCCTGTGCTCCACTGGCCTCTAGGTACTCAACTATTCTTTCCTTCAGAAGTGACTCCATCACTTCCCCTACCACAAAGGTCAGACTGACAGGTCTGTAGTTTCCTGCCTCTGTCTTGGTCCCACTTTTGAGAAGGGAATCACATCCGCCTTCCTCCAGTCCTCGGGTACCACACCATCCTCCCATGATTTATTAAAAGAGTAGCCAGTGGTTTCACTAGTTCCTCCTTAATCTTTTAGAATTCTGGGGTGAATTCCATCAGGCCCATTGCTTTGTCCACCTTCAGTTTTAGGAGTTCTTGCAGAACCCTTTCTTCTGTGAAAGGACTGGGATTGACCTCCCTATCAAGACTGCTTCTGTTAATTGGATTAGGCACTTCCCCCTCCTCTTTTGTGAATACTGAGCAGAAATATTCATTCAGTATCCCTGCTTTTTCGCTGTCCCCCTCTGCCCACCCACTGTTCATTCTATTCACCCTCACTACCACTCCCTTTGTCTTTCTACACTCGCTGATGTGCCTATAAAAGGTTTTATCCCCCTTCTTAACTGAGTTGGCGATCTTTTCCTCAGTTTGGGCCTTTGCTATTCTGACTTCCCTTCCTGCTTCCTTCTGCCTTAACTAGTACAGCTCTCTGTCCTGCTCCTTCTGTGTTTCCTTATACTTCCGAATGCTATCTTTTTCCTGACTTTCACAGCCACCTCTTTTGAGAACCATAGTGGCTTTTTCTTCATTTTGATTTGTTTATTTGCTTCACACAAAGGCTTGTTGCCTCTGTGATGGCAGTTTTGATGATTCCCCATTGTTGCTCCACACCTCCTTCTAGCCTGTTTGCTAGTGCTTTTCTGAGGCACTCTCCATCTTGCCAAAGTCAGCCCTCCTAAAGTCCAGTACCCTCACTTTTGTATGGCTTGACTCTGTAGCTGAGTTTAATGTGAACCACACTGTTTGATGGTCACTTGTCCCCAGATGGCAACCCACTTCTAGATCAGAGATCCTCTCACTGCCCCGTTTGAGAGCACGAGGTCTAAGATTGCTCCCTCACGAGTGAGTTCTGAAACTAGCTGTCTAATGCCTGCCACCTGTAGGGCATCAAGAATGGCCCTGCTCTTGGATGTGGCTGCAGCAAATGTGCTCCAGTTAACATCTGGCATATTCAGGTCTCCCATCAACAGTATCTCCCCTTTCTCTGCCATTCTAAGAATGCCTTCTATCATATCCTTGTCAATTCCCTCCCCCTGACATGGGGGTCTGTACACAACCCCTGTGCGGATTGCGGTGCCCTTTCCAGTCTCCAAGGTGACCCACAGTGCCTCCTCTCCTCCCTGTTTACTCTTTTGTTCAGTTGCTTTTATCTCTTCCTTTACACAGAGAGCTACTTCTCCCCCTCTTCTCCCCTGCCTGTCTCTCCTGTAGGTTATGTACCCTGGTATGTTAACATCCCAGTCATGGTTCTCTGTGTACCATGTCTGCCTGAACTCTCTGATATCCAGGCATCCCTCTTCCATCAAGGCAACCAGCTCCGGGAGCTTGTTGCCCAGACTACGGGCATTGGTACTCATTACCCTCCACTTCCTGAAGGCCTTACTCCCTTTTGCCCCATCCCTGTCCTTCTTGCCTTTGTCACTTTCTCCATTTACCCCTGTCCTTTTCCCTATCGACACCTCTATGTTGGTGTTTGCTGCACTTACTACCATGATTATTTGGGGGGGCTAGGATTTCCCTGCTCCTTTCCAGTGCCTCCCCCCTTAGCTAGTTTAAAAGCTTGCCAATGAAGCATTTAAACCTATCACCAGGATCCTGGTTCCCTCCCGGACAGATGCAGCCCATCATGCCAATATAGGCTTGCATCACTCCAGGTGGACCCCCAGTCCCCAATGAAGCCAAATCCCTGAGCTCCACACCAGTTTTTCAACCACTGATTGAATCCCATGGTGCGGAACACCCTAGCCTCTCATATGCCATAGATGGGCAGCACCTCCGAGAAGGTTACCGTGCATGCTACTTGACTAAGGCCCCTCCCCAATTCCACAAACTCTTCCTGCACTTCTCTAATTCCTCTCTTAGCCAGGTCTTTTTCCCTAGGTGGACAATGACATCCAGCTCCCTCCCCTGTGCAGCTGCTCCGGCAATCCTGAGGATTCGCTCCCTGTCCATCCAAGCCATGGCGCCAGGCAGGCACCTCACCTCCCTCTCCCCTTCCTCTCCCAGTTCTACCTTCCTAACAATGGAATGCCTTTGTCACTTTCTCCATTTACCCCTGCCCTTTTCCCTATCGACACCTCTATGTTGGTGTTTGCTGCACTTACTACTGTGATTATTTGGGGGGCTAGGATTTCCCTGCTCCTTTCCAGTGCCTCCCCCCTTGGCTAGTTTAAAAGCTTGCCAACAGCCTACCTCCTCCAACCCCGAACCTCTAGAATTGCCTTATGTCTGTCCCATGCATTCTTGAATTCCCCCACAGTTTTTGACTCCACAACCTCCTCAGGAATGCCATTCCATACATTCACAACCCTCTCCATGAAAAATACTTCCTCACATTACCTCTGAGCCGTCCCCCTTCTATCTTCAAATTGTGCCCCCTTGTTCTGGCACATCTCTTTTTCTAAAAGATGCTACCCTCTTTGACTTTGTTGATTCCCTGAAGGTGCTTGAAAGTTTCTATCATGTCCCCCCATCCCTCTTTTCCTCGAGGGTATACATATTAAGCTCCTTAAGTCTTTCTTCATATGTCTTCTGGTGCAGACCCTGCACCATTTTAGTTACCCTCCTCTGGACCTCCTCCATCCTGTCTATGTCCTTGAGGAGACTGGGTCTCCACAACTGCACGCAGTACTCCAGATGGGGTCTCACAAGCTGTCTGTACAGAGGGATAACAACGCCCTGTTTTCTACTGGTGATGCCTCTTCCTGTACATCCCAGTATCCCCCCAGCCTTCCTTACTGCCCTTTCACATTGCTTGCCCACCTTTAGGTCATCTGCTGTGACTACCCCCAGGTCTCTTTCCATTTTTGTTATTGTTAGTATCTCACCCCCCACAGTGTACTCTTCCCCTATATTTTTATTTCCCAGGTGCATTACTTTGCACTTCTTAGCACTGAATCTAAGCTGCCATACATTTGACCATTCCTCCAACCTTGCCAAGTCTCTTCTCATCCTTTCCACCCCACCTTGTGTTTCAACCCTGTTGCAGATCTTTGTGTCATCTGCAAAGAGATATACTTTTCCTACCAGTCCCTCTGCAATGTCACTTATAAAGACATTGAAGAGGACTGGTCTTAGAACTGAACCTCTGCGGGTACCCACTAGTAACCCCCCCTTTCTTCAGAGTGGACTCCGTTTACTATTACCCTCTGTGTCTTGTTCTCCAGCCAATTTTTTACCCAGGCTACCATCTTGGGCCCCACTCCCAGGCTGGCTAACTTGCATATTAATCTTTTGTGTAGGACTATGTCAAATGTCTTGCTAAAGTCTAGGTAGTCCATGTCCACAGCCCTCCCTGATCTACTACTTTGGTCACCCAGTCAAAGAAATTTATTAGATTTGTCTGACATGACTTTCCCACTGTGAATCCACGCTGCCTTTGGTCCTGTGCCCCTCTGGCCTATAGGTACTCAACAATTCTCTCTTTCAGAAGTGATTCCATCATTTTCCCTATCACTGAGGTCAAACTAACAGGTCTGTAGTTTCCTGCCTCTGCCCTGCTTCCACTTTTGTGAAGTGGAATCACATCTTCCCTCTTCCAGTCCTCAGGTACCACCCCATCCTCTCGTGATTTGTTAAAAAGGGTAGTCAATGGTGTCACTAGTTCTACCATTAGTTCTTTTAGAATTCTGGGATGAATCCCATCAGGTCCCATTGCTTTGTCCACCTTCAGTTTCACTAGTTCTTTCAGAACTCTTTCTTCTGTGAATGGGCTGGTATCAACCCCCCTATCCAGAGTGTTTCTGTTGTCTGGTTTAGGTACCTCCCCTTCTTCGCTTCTGAATACTGAGCAAAGAGATAATATCTTATATAGTGTGTACTAACCCAAAGACAAGAGAGGGGTTAGAACAATCGGTTGTCCCAGAAAGGTATAGAAAGCAATTGTTGTGAGCTTACACTGCCTGGGATCCTGATACAGCTGCCGATCCCCCCGGCCTCCTTGCTGCTATCCTATCAGCCCAGTAAATAAATGAGTGCCCACATATCCAGACCTCTAAGCTCCTCTTGTTCCCTGTTAAACAATAAAAAACTCATGAAAATGACTGTATCTCTCCCCGACCCCCCATGCCCTTAAACATGATATTAATACCTGTCTGAGGAAAAAACTGAGAAAACAGTTAGCATCTTAATCCAGCAAAGCTCTTACATATCTTTTATAACACTGAGATGACCAGCACCCAAGCACCTTCAATTCCTCCCGTAACCCTCCTTTTACCACAGCTTCTGAAGCTGCCCCAATCTGAAATGAATGTGAGGAAAGCATCTTGGGATCCTCCCCCAGGAATTCAGTACTTTTCTTTAGAACTACAACCATCTGCATGCTTGTTACTGCTTTTTCATCCCTGTGCTTAAATAACAGTCCCATCCATTTTCCCTGCCCTGTAACGTATGCCCACGGGGCCTGGACCAGACAGATGCTTTAATTCTGATACTCTTTTAGCACTACCTTGACTCACAGACTTTTTTAATCTGTCTTTGCTCTTATTATAACCAGGTGCACCTCTCCCTGTTTCCAGGTCAGGTCTTCCCAATGTAATTCCCTTGAAGTGTCACCCCTTCCGCAACCTACTACTTTGCTGACTCTGAATGCCCCATGCCACATTACCATATAAATGGCAGCAAATAATAACGCCTCAGCCCCAGACCTGCACGCCCATGGTGTTACCCATACCAGGTCCACCAGTTATGCCTCAGTAATAGGTCTTCTATTGTCTTCCGACCTCCCTTTTGTCCTAAGCCACCTTTGAATCAATCCTGCATATTAACATGCTCCTTGTTGGTCCCCCCCATCTTTTCGTGTTACATACTAAACTGATGGTGGCCAGGTGCACCCCCATCGTAGCATGAGCTATTTCCATCTGCCACCCATGTACCACAAACTTCCCTACTTGGTCCTCTGTCACTGCCCCATTTACCTCCATGTGGTGGCCCTCCCTGAAGGCCTGAAAAACTCTCTATGAACCCTTGTATGCCTTTAGAGTCCTGGGGCCCAGGAGCTACAAAACAGCATCTCGTCTCCTTCCAACCAATTTCCCATATGAACACTGGTACTGGTGTCCTGTGCCTCTGCCCTCAGGGCAATGGCCCTGAATCTGTTCGGCTGCAGATGGGAGAGGTTGTCAGTGATGTCGTTCTGTGACCCCTCAATGTGCCTAGCCCTAAATGACATGTTAAGCCTGATACCCTGCAACACTAGCTGGCATAGCACCCTCATAACTGTCTTGGACATGGCCCCCCTCTTGTTCAGCACCTCTACCACTGCCCTGTTGTCGCACCAAAAAGTGACTTTTGGGTTTCTCAGCTCCTCCCTCCATATCAACATACTGATCCGTATCAGTAAAATTTCCAGCAAGGTCATGTCCTTCGTGAGGCCTGCCACCTTCCATTCCTTGGCCATGCCTCTGAAAACCATCATCCCTTACAATAAGCCCCATGCCCAAACCCCAAGACATGCCAGTGTATAGTTCCAGGTCTCTACTAAAAACCCAATCATCTTGCCAAAATGTCATTCCATTAAATTCCTTTAAAAATTGTTCCCATATCACTCAGTCAGCTCAGGTTCCCTTCACTATGTCCATCCAGAGGTGCAACACTGTAGCCCCTTTTGTTGCCCTGGCTAGATCCGGCATAAACGCCTGTCCTGGCCCTATTGCCCTGCAGGAAAAATTTAAATGCCCCAAGAGTTGCTGTACCTGCTTCAACTGCACCCGCAGCCTTCTCCCCATGGCCTGTAGTAGTGGTTTCAACTGGTCCACTGTCTGATTTGGTAAACAAAATAGTTCCTTCTCTGTATCAATTTCTCTGCCTAAAAATTTGACGCATTGGCTAGGCCCCTCTATCTTGTCAGTGGCTAACGGTGCCCCCAATTCTTGGCTCATACCCTGGAAGTATGTCAACGTGTTCCTTCTCACCCTGTCCCTTTCCTATCAGTAGGAAATTGTCCAAATAGTGAATCACCCTGATGTACCTGTATCACTTCTGAAATACTGACTGGAGCCAGCTGCTAAATAGCTCAAAGGCTGCACAAGCAGTGGAGCAGACTATCGGCATGGCCTTGTCAAAAATATTATTCCCTTCCAGTTTTGAAAAACAGTAAATCCAGATTCCTTGGGTGGACTGGTAGCAGCCGAAAGGCAGCTTCGATGTCTGTCTTCGCTAGTCATGCTTCTTGGCTGGCCCTAATGAGTTGTACGACCTCTTCTAGTGCAGCATAAGTAACTTTACTGTCATCCTCAGTGGTGCCATCATTTACAGATTCCCCTTCGGTAAAAGACAAATGATGTATCACTCAAAACTCACCACTTTCTTTTTGCACTATAACCTGGGGATCCTCAGGTTCTCCAAAGTCACTTTCTGAAATAGCCTTTCTACCCTTCCTACTAATACCTCTTTCTTTCTTTTCAGACCTAACACATCCTCTTTCCCTTTTACTGACCCAAATTCTTTGCTGTCCTGCTTTCCCTAGGGTCACTGAAGCATAGTCTAAACCCTTCCTTAAAACCTTCTGTCAATGTCATGGGTGCCCCCTTGTTGGGGTATTCTTTTACTCATTCCTCCAGCACTTCTTGTCTTATTGGGGTTGTTGCCATATGAAATTGTCCTTGCTGTATACCCTCTGCTGCCCTGCTTTGAGGACCATTGATCATATCCTCTACCACCTCTGAACCCTTTTCCCCTAATACCCCTCCCCCCACTGCTGCCCTCGAAACCCCCTGCACCACCCTGAAAGGGCTGAATGTTCTGTTGGTTGGTCTTTCCCCCCCATTGCTTGGATTGAACCAATTAGTCCTACATTTGGAGGCCGGGTGGCTGCCCCGTTACTTTGAGCATGCATGCACGCACTGCGGCCAGGAACAAAACGTTCTGCTATATCCACAGCAGCACTTCTGCGCCAAGCTCTGTTTTTTCTCCTCCTCTCCTTCACTGTTCCCACTGCTGGTCAAACAATCCAGCCACAAGTCAGAATGCCTTGTGTCCCATCTTACATCTCCAAATGTAGCCATCCACTGTCAGAATTGCTCATCATGTTGGAGGCAATTATTCCCTTCCCCTCGTCTTTGCCTTTCTAATTATCAAAGAGTAGGTGAAAAGGGGGTATCGCCAACTCTGGCTTTTTTTCAATTACTGTTGCAGAATAAATTGTAAAACACACCAACCAGGCATCCCATGTCTTCCTCTTCTTTCACTTCTCCTCTTTCCCTTTTCCCTGCAGTAAAACAGCTGCCACCATGTCCTTTTTTGTCATGCTTTCCTTCTCATCCTATTTTGTGATGGCCTCCTTACTCACCAAGGCAAAGATGTCCACATACTCTCCCTTCCAAATTTTTTTTTTCATGGCTAAGGGCACATGCTCGCCTATGCACATGCCTGGGGAACCTATCTCCCGTGTGCCCTTGCCTTCTCATTGTGACATTCCCTGGTCATGTTTTTCCTCCTCCTGCTTGCCCCTTTTAATTTCAGCTAAAACCTTTTCAAACTTTCCCACCCTGTCCTCCCCCATAGCTCACAGCATTTGTTCCATATATTCTTTAATGCTACTACCCAGGTTGGAGGCATCATTATCTGTTTGGGGGTAGGTTCTGGGCTTGGGGCTGGCCCTGATGGAGCCAGACCAGCTGGTGGATTGTTGTCCATCGGTGTCAAAGGTACAAATTTTATTTATTTATTTTATTATTTATTTATTTATTTATTCATTAGGTCTAGGATTACAATACCTTTGAGCCAGGGCTCTTTTACAAAGGTTCCACGTCAGGTTACAATTCAAAACATAAGACGTAAGTCAGATTACAAATTCAATACATAGGACAAGGTTACAAAAGTGTAAGCTAAACAGAGTTACAAAGCATCTGAGAAGCAAAACAAGTTTTGGAGGCTAGGTTACAAGTTGATGAGTTGCTGAGATGATAGAGGACAAGAGAGAGGAAGAGTAGAGGGGCGGAGAGCTATAGAGGAGGAGGAGCACAGCCAGAGGCATTGTCGTAGACATAACATGGGGAAGTGCGTGCTAAGGGGTAACCAAGTGCTAAAAGGAGAGAGAACTGCATAAGGTTAGGGATATATTCATGGGGACCAGGCTGCATGAGTGGTCCCACTGGGGTGTCAGGTCACGGTGGCAGGAAAAGGCAGAGGGGTAGGCTGAGGCATTAGGGTCAGTGGCAGAGGCACTGGGGCAGGTGTTGCACTGGTGGTGGTGCCCTGGGCTCGTCCGGTGCAGGGCAGTAATGGCCTCCAGGGCTTTTTATTGCCCTGTCCTTCTTCCCCTTCCCCACCTTCTGTTTTTCTCCTTGCCTATCCTCCAAGCCATCTTCCAGCTCCCAGATTTTATTTGCTTCTCTGCCAGGTCCACTGTGGCCTGGTATGCTTCCTCCTTAGTAATTTTATTCTTTCTTGGGTCCATTCTGAAATGCTGTTACCAGAGTGGGGCTGCAAAAGAACTGAACAGTTATTCATCACATACTAACAAATATAATTTCAGGCCTGTAAATCTCCCCCCTTTTGTCTGCCGCTTAGTTCCCCCCAGAGCCCTGATGGCCCAGACCTTATTCCTCTTTCAACCCATTGTCCCTGTTTTTTTTGTACCCATTATAACAATTGTTAAGCTTAGTCCCCTAACTACTTTCCCCCCAGGTGGCTGTTCCCTCCTCTTTCTTAAAATGGCTGCTGGCCAGATGCCCCTGCAAGATGGCGCCAGTGCTCCCTGCCCATGTGGTATGCAGGCCTCGTCTGCCACCTTGAATTGTCCCCATCCTTACTGCTGTAGGGGTTTTAGAGGCCTGCCCCAGTATCCCCAACAACACTCCCTGCATGCTGTGCAGCCCTGTCTGGAGCTCGCCTCCCTTCAGCCTAATTTGTATACTCCTTGGGCCTGCCGCTTTCTAATCCCCTTATCTAAGCAGTCTTCACTGCTCCTCGAACCATCAATTTCTACTTCCAGCTGAAGCTGAATTCCCCAATGCAGAGCCCAAATGCCAGCCAGGCCTTACTCTGCTCCTCATAGGACCCTGCTGGTAAACATACTGGCAACCCCAACTCTCAAAAAATGAAAAAGAAAATTATCATTTATTCACTTTAAAATCAGCCAGCACCCCTTCAGATAGCACAGAATCCCTTTTCTCCACCTGTTCCAGCAGTAAATAACATGTGCTTGCCTCTGACACACAGGCCTTAGCACACCATGCCCATGTGGTCAGGCTCTTATTGTGGTGGCCTATTCTAATGCCCACTCTGGCCCCACAAACCATTGTTAATGTTCTTTTTGCCTTAAAACAAGCAGTGACCCATCACCTGGTGCAAAAACCCCTTGCCTCCACCTGTTCAAGCAGTAAAGTCTATGTGCTGGTCTCCACACCCCCAGGTCTTGCCATGCCATGACCACATGGTTGGGCGCTTGGCATTATGGCCTGTTCCGTGGCCTACTCTGTGCCTTACAAATCACTCTTAACTCCCCCATGGTTCTGATTTTCTTGCACCTAGTCTCTTTTTCCTTTGTTTCCTTTCCTTTCTTTGGTCTGATGGGCTTCCCCAGACCCTGTAGCTCAGACCCCTCCCCACTCTTCCCTTGGTGTCTCCACCACAGCCTGAAAGCACCCTTTACTTTGCCACTGCTCCCTTGTTCAGACTCCCACTCCATCTCTTACCTCACTTTCATCTGGGGTCTATCAATTCACTGGGGCAGCTTCTACCCCAGGGGGGGTGGGGTGGTATCCAAGAGTATTGCCGTCGGATTCTCCTACATTCATTCTCTGCCCTAGCCTGGCATTCCAGTCTTCAGAGATGGCTCTCAGTCCCACCAAGAAGGGGCTAACCAACAAGACTCCCTTTCAAGCTCCTTCTCCTTTCTTGGTCACCTATTCCCCTATACTGCTGGAGACAAAGTAAGTACAATCACACACTGTCATACATGACTATGACGGCCCCTGGACTGAGCGTGCTTTCTGCTGCTTAAGCCATGTTGTCGGCTGCTTAAGCAGTTAACGTACAATTTTACTTTAAAACTTTGTTTTTTGTTGTTTTATATGTGTTTTTTTTGTTTACTAGCTCTGGTGCAGTTTTGGGCTCTCGTATTCATGTTGATACTGGAGAGTTGGAATCAGTCATTGGGACTGTGTTTGGTGAAGTGTGCACACTTGGAGCGATACTGGGTTGACCAGGGTGGTCTTGTTATGTGTGCTGGAGTAATTTCTCATCCATCGCTACTGCTCAAGGTGTGCTGAGCTGACTAGACTTTGGATTCTGTGTCCAGGGAGGTTGTTTGTTTGTGACTGTGGATTGGCTTAGAGCATGGGTGCACTTCCTGGAATTGTTTGGATGCTGTGCTATGAAGATCGCTGGAGTCTAATGTAGCTGACAAGTGAAGGAGTGGAACGACTGGTGTGGTGTGGTGTAGTGAGTCAGGGGTCCCTACCCTGCTGGGTGTTTACCTACTGGGGCATGCAGCTACATGGAGAGCTGTGCTCTGATCTGGCCAGGTAGCCGGTTGACTGGATTGATAGTCCTTTAGGTTCTCCCTGGGGTTTACTGGTGGGTGTGTCCCGGTGGAGTTCTGTAGTGTGGCCGCAGGCGTCAGTGGTTTTAGTCCTTGTTTGGGATTTTTGGGATCCTTCTTTGTCCGCCTGAGACTACTGAGAGGAAGATTTCAACTCCATTTGTCTTTTGCTCTTACAGTCAGACTTTCTCATTCTTACTTTCTGTTTTATGGTAAGGCAGTGAGAATGCCTTATCATCTGTTCAGTACCCTGGCAGTGAGAGTGTTTTGGGAGCTGAAGAAATTTACTTAACTATTGCCATTATTACAATCTGGAAGGGCAGTGTGAGTGCCTTGTTATTTGCTTGGCCTTCCCAGCAGTGAGAGTACATGGTGGCTGAAAAACAAATATTTGGGATATATTGGGAGTGAGAGTCCCTGACTTCATTTGGCCCCTCAGACTGTGAGAGGATTCTGGGCGGTTGAAGACTGCACACTTTGGTTAACTTTTAATGAACCTTAGTATGAGTTTGAATTATTATATTTTTCTCAGTTGTTTTTTTTGGGGGAATTTTTTTTTGTTTGTTTTAAGTTAATATTGTACTGTATACTTTAAATGAAATTGTTTTTGTATGTGGGGTGGGTTTTGAAAGTACTATAAGATGATATAGCTGTAATCCTTATCCTAGTTAATTACTAGTGTACGACCTGCCTTATTCTTGAATTTTGAGACTGTGAAATTTTGTTACCAGTCTCCTTTTGTAGTAACAGAGCTACTAGGGATCAAGAGAATTGGCTCTTAACTTCAATTTAGAATCTGAGATCTTACATTTTAATTACTGTAGCTATTATAATTCATTTATGTGGGAATTAGTATTGGTTATTGTGTAGTTTAGTATATGTTTTTGGTTTTAGTCACTAGAATGTGTTGGAGTCCTGCTCCCATGGTCATGCGCTTTTCATCCTCTGCCCTTCACTGTCTTCACCCCTTTGTCTCCCCCCCATTACATTTGTCAACTTTCCAACACTGTAGAGCACTGGGTATTATGCGTTGGGGAGGAGGGGGTTGGGCGGTGTGAACGATGGAGGTTGAATGAGTGAGGCCATCACATCATGGTTGTGAGGACCAGAAGACGCCCTGGGGTGAAATGGAATCCAGACCGTGGTCCATCTTGTCTGGTTTTCATACCCAAGGCCACCACCAATTTAGGTGGGCACGTGGCCAGGGTGGCCCCAGAAGTTCATCTAACTTGAGCTGTGTTATGCAATGCCAGATCCATTAAAAATAAGACTGCGAATATTGCTGATCTTGTAAATTCAGTGGATCTGGCATGCATCACCGAGACCTGGCTGGATGAGAACTCTTGCCCTATATTAGAGGCCACAATTCCAGCCAGTTACTTGGTGATTCACCACTCAAGATTGGATCACGGGGGGGGGTTGCAGTCTGTTTTAAGACTGAATTGGGCCTCACAAATGTACCAATTGAGGAGACTGAGTCATTAACGTGTACTGTGGTTGCAGGTGTAGGTTGTAGGATTGTGCTCATCTACCATCCACCCAGGGATGGGAAACAGTTCCTTCAGGAAGTAGAGGACTTTATCATCAACATGGCATTTGAGTCCCCCAGGCTGATGGTCCTGGGTGACTTTAACGCCTGGGTCGATGATGAATTCTCGCAATTTGGACAACACTTCCTCCAGTTAATTTCATCTCTGGGCCTTATGCAGATAGTTACCACTGCTTCTCATAAACATGGTCACTCTCTTGACTTAGTTTTCCTCTTGGGGATTGAAGCCTCATATTTGGGGGTGGAATGAGTCAGATGGTCCCATCACTACACCGTGAGGTTCAATTTTGGGGCCCCCTCTCATAGGCTGACCACTGTGGAGATGGTCAAGTATTGCCCATTAAGAGATGTTAGCTCTGAAAGTCAACTGGTGGTACTTAATCTGTCGATGATTCTGGTGGCAAACAGTGACCCAGAGCATCTTGTTGTGGCCTATAATACGGCCATCTTGTTGGTCCTGGATGTTGTTGCTCCTGTCTGAGTTCATCCTCTCTCCCTTCGCCCTTGGTCTCCATGGTTTGATGGGACTTTGAAGGAGATGTAGCGATTAGGATGAAGGTTAGAGCATTGCTGGTGGAGATCTGCCCTTGAGGCCAACCACCTTAGATTGATGGATCGTTATCAATCCTATCAATCCGCAATCACCCGTAAGAAGGCAGAGTTCCTGTCCAGGGAGATTGTGGACACTTGGAATCAACCAGCTCAGCTTTTCCGGACTGTAGACAGACTGTGCAACCCAGCCTGTCTGCAAGTCCTGAAAGCATTTTTGCAAATAGAGTGCAATGAGCTTTCTCGATTCTTTTCAACTAAGGTGGCCGACATCAGGGCAGCTATCTAATCAGCACACTCTTTGGGCACTGCTTCCAATCAGTGCTTGGTAACTGGCCCTCAGCTTTCTTGGAGTACTTTCGACAGCCCAGAGTTCATGGATGTCATGAGGACTGTCCAGAGCATGCATCCCACATGCTGTAGTTTGGACCCAGGACCAACTGCCCTTATTTTGCATAGTATTGATTCCATCGGCCCAGTCGTTGCACAGATAGTTTGGTGCTCCTTGGAAATTGGTGAGTTTCCTAGCTTCGTGAAGGAGGCGGTGGTAATGCCTTTCCTGTAGAAAGCTTCCTTGGACTCGAACTGCCACGCAAACTACAGACCAATCGCTAACCTTCCCTTTATAGGGAAGGTGGTTGAGATGGTGGTAGCTGCTCAGTTGGAGAACCATTTAACCATCCATGACATCTATGAACCTCTCCAGCCTGGTTTTCGAAAGAGGCATAGTACTGAGACTGCACTGGTTCAGGGGCTCAATGATCTCCTGATGGTGAGAGATCAGAAAAAACATTCTATCTTGGTTCTTCTGGATCTCTTTTCAGCGTTTGACACTGTGGACCATGGGGATCTTCTTGATCATCTGAGGTTCATCTGTGGCCTGTTGGGTACAGTTCTCAGGTGGTTTACATCTTACCTCACCTCAGCAGAAGAACTCAGAGGGTGGTGTTGGGGCTTTATTCCTCTGACCCAATCCCTCTATCATGTGGGGTTCCTCAGGGATCGGTGTTGTCCCCCATGTTGTTTGCAGTGTACATCCTACCCCTTGGAGACATTGTAAGGAGGTATAGGCTGAGGTTTTACTGCTATGCTGATGATACCCAGCTCTACCTTTCTTTTGCACCTGACCAGGATGGAGCTCTCTCAGTCTTTAATAACTTCCTCGTAGAAATCCAGGAATGGATGGATTCAAGCTGGTTGAAGTTGAACTTGGGAAAGACTGAAGTGCTGGTTGTGGCTCCAGGTCACCTGATGGGGGGCTGGGGGTGCGTTCACCAGTGGGGCTTTTTCTCTGGGGTTTATCTCTCCTGGCCTCTGAACAGGTGCGAAACCTGGGGGTAATTTTTGACGAAGGGCTGCCGCTAAATACACTGGTGTTGGCCGTCATCAAAACTTCCTTTTACCATTTTAGGAATATGTCCAGGATTAAGCACCTTATTCCGTCTGGTGCCTCCCTTTCTTTGGAATTCTCTACCCCGCCAGTTACAAGAGTGTGTGACTATGGAGGGATTTAAAAGATGGCTGAAAACTCATCTTTGGTATTACACTTTTGGTGACTGATTTATTGTTTTTTGTTTTATTCTAACTGTGTATTGTTGTATTTTAACTAATGTATGCTGATTGCAATGTTTTAAATTTGTGAGGTGCCTTGGGTTTTTAAAGGCACCATAAAAATAAAGTTTTATATGTTATTTATTTTTACCCCAACCAATGCATCTTCTTTTTTACAATGGAGGTGGGACCACCCGCTTCCCCACCAGGCCAAATCCTGGCACCCACTTGTAATGATAACTGAGAACCGACTGCTCCTTTGAGCACCAACCTCAGCCCAAGCACCAGATGCCACTTTCTCTTTTTTTTTTGTATCAAAACCTCCCTTGTCATAACAAAGCAGGTCCCTCATGCTTGCACTCAGTCTCCCATTTTAACACAGCCCCATTTGGCCCCAAAACAATCCAAACAACAACTAAACATGCGCTGCCCAACTGCATCTACCAGTAAGAAAAAACAAAAACAGGACGAAAGGATAAACCTATTTTCCCACTTGCCATACACAGGTCCCCTGCTTAAGCAAGTTATCATGCCTTACCTTATTCTCAGGACTTCTCACCAGGTAGGCTTTCTTGTGGTTGAACCACTACAGTTATTTAAACTATGCCTATTTTGAACCCTTTCCTAAATATATATATATATATATATATATATATATAAATATATATATTATAGTGGTGCAGTCGCGACATTATAGTTAGGGTTCAGCGGCCAGATACATACTAAAGTCAGAAGTTTGGACGTTAATAACTTTGGACCCATTCAATGGATTTCCCTGAAATTTGGTACAGGCGTTGGGGTGCATTGGATCTCTTGATGTGCCAAATTGCATTTCTGTTGGAGTGCTGGTCTTCGTGTACGGAAGCACTGAAAAATGCAAAATTATCCATTTTTGGAGGCACCTTTTGACATTCTTAATGTGGTCATGCAAGATGGCTCATTTCAAAGAGCTTTTGTGGCTGAACATGCAGCTTTTTGTTTGGTGAAAACATATTAAGGCATTCAAAAGTTATGGCACTTTTAAGTTCCCATTATAAGTCAACAGGAAAATTTATATGTATATCTTGCGATCAAAGAATGGGGGTTCTGGCCATCTCATCCCATCTGGCGATCAAAGAATTTGCAGCCTCACGGTTCAAGAATCTTTGTCCCCAAGGATTTTCAAAATTCTTTGATCGTGAGGTCTGCCATTTTGTTTTTTATTTTCTGATTGGAAAAACACAAATATCTCGGCTCAGGGGTCACTTCTGAAGTAAAACTTTGATTGGTTTTACTCAGTGGGCTCTGCTCTATCAAGCCATGCCTTTGGGTTCCTCCAAATCAGTCAAAATATAGAGTTATAAGCTTTTAAAATCTTAATTCACGGCTCGCTAACGATCTTTGATTGCGAGCCTGCAAATTCTTTGATCGTGAGATTCTTTGATCGCAATTGTGCATCATGAGAAAGGGATGAGATGGCTCAATTTAAAAATCAATTTTCTCAGCCGTGGGGTGTCCTAGGAAATCAAATGAGGGCGGGTTTTACTCAGGGGGCTTCGTTCTGTTGAACCATGATGGTGGTATACCGTAATTTCTTTAATTTTCTGATTTATAATATTTTTAATTCTTTGTTTGTGAACCTGCAAATTCTTTGATCGTGAGCCTGCAAATTCTTTGATCATGAGATTCTTTGATCGCCATCTTTGATCGTGAGGGAGGGACAAGATGGCGAGATTTTTTATAATGGAATAGATAGGGGAATTTTAGTAATCTTTCATATTGAATATCTCTGGAACAGTTTGGTCTTTTTACTTGAAATTTGGAGGGTGTTTATGGCATGTCCTGTAGATGTGAATTAGTATGTTTATGTGTTAGAAAATTTTTTGTTTGAGGAGATATTGAGTGACGCACTTTACATTCTGCAGACAGTGTTTTGCTTGTGGTGTTGGCTTGAAAGTGATAGGGCACCTAGCCTTAGTGTCATGGATGTAGTTTTCAGTTGTTGTGTGTGTTAAATGTCAACAGGTGCAGAACTGTGCCAGTTTGACGAATGAAAATCTCATACATTAAAATGGTAAATCTTGGACATGGTTTAGTCTTTTCACTTGAAATTTGGAGGGTGTTGACAGCATGTCATGTGGATGAAAATTACAGTGTTTCAGTGTCGGAAAACTTTTTTTGGTGCAGATATGGTGTGGTGCAGTTTATGTTCTGTCGACAGTGTTTTGCTTGTGGTGGTGGCTTGAAATTGATAGGATACCTAGTTTTAGTGTCATGGATGTAGTTTTTAGTCATTGTGTGTGTTAAATGTCAAAAGGTGCGGAACTGTGCCACTCTGATGAATGAAAATTTCACATTTTGATATGTCACATCTTGGACACAGTTTGGTGGTTTTACTTGAAATTTGGAAGGTGTTGACAGCATGTCCTGTAGATGTTAATAGAGGTGTTTACATGTCAGACAATATATTTTTATGGACATATTGTGTGCTTCAGTTTACATTTTGTGGACAGCTTTTTCTATTGTTCTACTAGATTAACATTTGTTTGGTGGCTGGCCTTGCTGTTGTGAATGTACTTTTTAGTCATTGGGCATGTAATGAGGCCTGACACTTATAAGTTGGTGGGAGCGCGGGGCCCTTACCAACTTGTGCAACTTTCTACTTTTCTATTCTTTCTTAAAAAGTAAGGAAATTCTATGCAAAAACTTCATTAATGCATCAGTTAGGTTCTTCTACAGTGAAAAAGAGAGGAAATTCAGGGTTAGGGTTGAAAGCCCCTTGGACCCCCAGCCCACCCTCCCAACCAGCATCGGCATGCGCGTTGGGGTCATCGGTCTAACTCTCACTCCATTCTCCTATACCTCTGCTTCTACATGTGATGGGGTGAGAGTTAGGGCCGATACCACAACACGCACCCCGATGCTGGTTGGGGGTGGGCTAGGGGGTCCATGGGGCTTTCAACCCCAACCCCAAATTTCTCACTTTTTTCACTGTAGAAGAACCCTAATTGATGTATTAACAATTTTTTGCATAGAATATATATATATATATATATATATATGTGTGTGTGTGTGTGTGCACTAAAACAGCATCACACCAAGCCAGTCAACTTAATTAACCTTGGCCTGATAAATACAGGTTACTGTTGCCAATCAGACGTGATGACTAGCTCTGATTTTCTAGATGCAGCAAAAACCGACGTCTGAGCATCTTGCAGCTGCTTTTTACCCCATAGCCCCTTCCCTTCATATCCAATCCAGTTCTTTCCCTCTCTCTCTCTCTCCTCACAGCCCCTCCACTCCATGACCTCATTTATGAGGTCACCAGCCCCCTACCCCCTCCCTTGCTTGCCACTAGGAACCCCCCATTGGCTGTGGCCCAGAGGATAACAGGGCTCACCCTTTTAAACTGGTAAGCCTCATTGTCCCCAAAATTCGAAGAGAAAATGTCCCAGTCCAGGGGACTGTGGGCTCCCTCAGAGTGGCTGAGACCACTCCTCCCCTACATCTACTTGCTCTAACTTTCACTCACTATTCTGTAGTAAATCTCAGCAATGGGGTACTCTTGAACCCACAGGATCTGAATCCACACAGTTGCTGGGAGTCAGGTACATTGTTCTTACTTTCAAAATTTTAGATGAAAGAAACAAAGTGCTACAACTGACCAGGGAGAAAAAAGCAAGTTCTATATGCTGGTACCAGGTTACATATGTACCCAGATTTTGCTTAATGATGCAGTGCAGGAGGAAGAGCTTCCCACCTGTTCTGTCAGAGTTTTAAGAGAATGGGGTTCCAAATTCTTTACTTCCTCCAGCCTGCCTTAAGGTTCATCCTCCTCCTGAAGCACCAGCAGCACAAACCAACCTCTGGAACCAGTGTACAAGCCAGAGTGCCATGATTCCTCCCCCTCCTCCTCCTCCTGAACCACCAGCAGCACTAGACGATCTCTGGCACCAGTGAACAAGCCAAAATGCTGTGACCTCTCCTCCTGAAGCACCAGCAGTACAAGCCAGCCTCTGGTATCAGTGTACAAGTCAAAGTGCCATGATTCCTCCCCCTCCTCCTCTTCCTGAACCACCAGCAGTACAAGCCAGCCTCTGGCACCAGTGAACAAGCCAAAGTGCCATGACCTCTCCTCCTCCTGAACCACCAGCAGCAGTAGACAATCTCTGGCACCAGTGAACAAGCCAAAATGCCATGACCTCTCCTCCTGAAGCACCAGCAGCACTAGACAGCCTCTGACACCAATGAACTAGCCAAAGTGCCATGACCTCTCCTCCTGAAGCACCAGCAGCATAAGCCAGCCTTTGGCACCAGTGTACAAGCCAAAGTGCCATGATTCCTCCTCCTCCTCTTCCTGAACCACCAGCAGCACAAGTCAGCCTCTGGTACCAGTGTACAAGCCAAAGTGCCATGACCTCTCCTCCTCCTGAACCACCAGCAGCAGTAGACAATCTCTGGCACCAGTGAACAAGCCAAAATGCCATGACCTCTCCTCCTGAAGCACCAGCAGTATTAGACAGCCTCTGACACCAGTGAACAAGCCAAAGTGCCATGACCTCTCCTCCTCTTCCTGAAGTTATTTTAAGGGCTTCTAAAGCAATTCTTTAAAAAGACAACTTTCCTGGCTGAATACCGAATAACATGGACCCAAATACCAAGGTATTCATACAGTCCTAGCAAAAGCACATTTTGGCCAGGATCTGACAAATGAGACATGATCAGGAGGTGGTGCCAAAAAATGGCAATGTTGAAAATTTTGGGTTAAAATATTTAAAACTACTAAAGTTACCAGTGAG
The DNA here is from genome assembly GCA_016271365.2 of Neoceratodus forsteri. NCBI lineage: Eukaryota > Metazoa > Chordata > Ceratodontiformes > Ceratodontidae > Neoceratodus > Neoceratodus forsteri. The sequence continues at coordinate 164,301,491 of JADMNL010000022.1, read as the reverse complement.
CATAGTAACATCTCAATGTCTGTGCATAACTTTCCCAATTTTACTTATTTTGGCCCTAAAATTTCAACACAGCCTTCTTATGACCCCACCTCATGAACAATGGTGGTGATAATGATCAAATCCAGTCCAAAAGGCAATTTTTACAAGTGATCACAAAATCAACTTTTGGGCCTGATTTGCATAATTCCGCCACAATATGTAGTGAGTTGGAGGTACCAAAAAGGCCATGTTGAAAATCTGAGGTCAAAATATTCAAAAATGAGAAAGTTATGCATCAAAGTTTAAAAACCCATTGAAATACATTGAACCACACTTACCTTAGTTTCTCATATTGCAGTTGGTGGTTCCAGCAGCAAGTTGTGTCTCTGTTCAGAGAGGGGATCTTTGCCATAGGACATGTACAAGTGAGTGAGGGTGCATGGGGGTGTGTGGCGTGGTGGGCGCTGATTGGGAGGTTGGGGGGTCACATAGTCGAGGGATCATTTTCTTTTTTGCAGGTAAAAAACCAACAATAAGGATCCTGAGTGTCAGGTGACTTCTGCAGCACTGGGGGTGGACACCCCAGTACTGCCACCTAGAAAATGGGAATGAGGGTGGGCGACCTGGAGGGGAGGGGAGGGAAGGTCAAAAAAGTGGTAATGAGTGTGGGCACCCCAGTACACATCTATATCCATCTATCTATCTATCTCTCTATCTTGGTGACCCCAACACACACCCCGATGCCTGTTGGTGGGGCAGGGTAGGTGTGGTGTGCAAGAGGTGGTAACCCTAACACTGAATTTCCCTGCTTTTTTCACTGTTGAAAAACCCTAACTGATGCATTAAAGGACTTTTTTTGGCATGAATTTCCCTTCTTTTTGACAATGTGCACTATAAATAGTCAATGGTATCTGTTGGTGGGCCCTGGGCTCCCACCATGCTGCCCATTTCTGCATAATAACCATGACAGTAGTGCTTACAGTAAAAGTAATGGTAACAGTGACTGAAACACAAACACTAATGGTAAGTGTGATGGGAATGCAAATGTGAAGTCAAACTCAAATGCTAACTGTTATGGTAACACAAACGGAAATGTGAATGGTAATGCAAATAGCAACACAAATGCTAATGGTAATGGTAACGGTGACAGAAATGTAAATGCAAACGGTAACAAAAACGCAAGAGCAAATGCAAACCATAATGCAAACGGTTACAGAAATACAAACTAAAACATAAATGGTAAAGCCAACGGTGATGCAAATGGAAACAGTAACGCAAACACAAGCACAAATGCAAACAGAAGTGGTAACACAAATGGTAATGTAAACACAAGCACAAACGTAAATGCAAACACAAATGGTATTGCAAACGTTAACGAAAATGCAAACGGTAACAGTAATGCCATTGATGACACACAAGGAAACAGTAACACAAATGATAACGAAAACGCAAGCTCCAATGCAAATGCTAATGGTAACAGAAATGCAAATGGTAACACAAACATTAACAAAAATGCAAATGGTAATGGTAACACAAACGCAAACACAAATGGTAACAGTAATGCCAACAGTGATGCAAAAGGAAACAATAATGCAAATGAAAATGCAAACGCAAGCACAAACGGTAACGTATATGGTGACGCAAATGGAAATGCTAATGAAAATGGTAACAGAAATACAAACATTAATGCAAATGCAAGCACAAACATAAATGCAAATGGTAAAGCACACGGTGACACAAATAGAAATGCTAATGCAAATGGTAATGGAAATGCAAGTGGAAACGTAAATGCAAACGCTAACGGTAACAGCAACACAAACGCATATGCTTTGTGTCCCAAAAAGGTGCATTCAGAAGCACAGTAAATACAAAGCATGTGGGCATAATAATGGCCCTCGGACCAGAAAATGAGCACTTGGAATACTAAATTGCTTATATCGGTTCATTCGACGTAGAAAAAAAAATTTAAATCTCATATTATTTATGACTTTTCAGGCTCGTTTAGCACTTAGCCCTCTAATCGGGGGGGGGTACGAATTTTAGTGATGAAAGTCTGTATCTCAACTGCTTTCGAGATAAGGGACCCAAAAGGCGCGGCGAATGCCATAATGTTATCCTATGGGAAAAAGTGTCAACTTTGGAGTGCCATAACTTTGTAGCCCAGTAATATTTTGGCACCAAACCACCAAAAGGCACATATGTGCGGTGTTGGCTTTCCTTCCTGCAAATTTCAGCCCAAAAGACCAAACTGTTGTTTTGCAGCAAGGTGGCAAAAATTTTCTGTTATTTTAGTGATACTTTCACAAATTACTTTCGCAAATCATGACACTTTCGGGGAAAAAAAACACGAACGTGTTGCATTTCTGAAAGCACTTTGCAACACTACTTTTTACAAACATTTTCAAAACATATTTCTACGGTGGTTTAACCCCCCAAAAAAGACATGGTTAGCATCCTCAGGACTTGACTACGTGAACACAACAAGAATTGTATCCCTACAGGGTCCCACATTTAAATGCCAAGCATTTTTCTGTTCTGTAACTGAAAAAAAAATGTCTGACTCACGAAAGTAAAAGGCTCATTTGTGACACTAAAAACAGCATTTGCAATACTGTCACAATTGTTAACGTTTCCCTTAGACTATAATGGGATTCATTTTTTATGTTTGCTTGAGCGCAGCGCTAGAAACATATTGCGGCAGCTTGGTGCCAAAGCAGATTCTGGAGGTGTGACACTGTTGTGGCCAATACCAGCATGGCATTTTACGGCATGTGTGATGTCCACCAATAATGGGGAACACAGCCAGTGACACTAGTTTGGAATATTGCCACTGACTTGAAAGAAAATAGCCACGGCTGGATGCGCTACACCCCACAAGCATGCACGCATATTGCATGCTAATGCACTCCCCCCACACACTGTATGGCTGACGGGGGTGCCCAATCTCCCATCGGCTCCAATGTCCCCCCCCAACAGACAACCGGGTTCCATGCTGGGAATCCACCCCAGCGTGGCAACAGTCCGTATGGCCGATGGGGGTGCCCAATCCCCCACTGGCTCCACTGCCCTCCTCCACTTGAAACAGCCTTCCAGCTGCCATGCTGGGAGCCCACCCCTGCATGGCAAAAGTCCTGTGTCATCCAAGAAAAAAAAAAACCTGAAAGAGAAAACCTTCCCTCGCTGACTGTCCTGACCCCCGCTCCCCCCACCTGAGCCCACCCTCTGTGTATCCTGCCTCCCTATACCCCCCTCACCCCATACTTACCTCCAGAGTCTGGCGCGATGATCTTCGGTGGACTAGGAACACGTCTGCACTCTTCAAAGCCGATCGCAAACTGTGGAAATGCTGGTAATCTGTATAATGTAATAAATAAGGTTTTTTCAATTTTGATGCATATCTCAGGCATTTTTGGGAATTTTTTAACCAAATTTTCAACATGGGGTTTTTGGGACCCCACCTCATGAATTCTGTCACTGTCATTTTGTTAATTGGACCCTAAAGGTGATTTTGTGGTCACTGCGTGGAACCACCTTTTAGGACCGATTTATGAAAAGACAGTGTCACAGTTCATGAGGTAGGCCCCCAAAAACCCTATGTTGAAAATTTGGTGAAAAAATTCCTCAAAATGACTGTTTTATGAGCATGCGTTGCGCTGTTCCTACGCACGCTCGTAAGTTCGTGAATTTTCAATATTTTCACTCCAGATTTTCAACATTGCCATTTTACCACACCTCCTTATGAGCAATACAGCTGTCATTTTTTCACATCTTGCCCAAAATGTGTTTCCACGCATGTAGCACACAATGGCACAGTCGGTGTGCAAAATCAATGTTCAGGACAGATTAAGAAAATCACAGTGGCACTGCTCATGAGCAAAAGTGTTAAAATGGCTATGTTAAAAATTTGGTGAAAAAATTCCCCAAAATGACTGTTTTACGAGCATGCGTTGCGCTGTTACTACACACGCTCATAAGTTCATGACTCTTCACTATTTTCACTCCAGATTTTCAATATTGCCATTTTACCACTCCTTCTTATGAGCAGTACAGCTGTCATTTTTCACATCTTGCTCAAAATGTGTCTGTGTGCATGTAGCGCACAATGGCACAGTCGGTGTGCGGAAATCAATGTTCGGGTCAAAGTAAGAAAATCACAGTGACACTGTTCATGAGCAGAAGTATTACAATGGATATGTTGAAAATTTGGTGAAAAAAGTCCATAAAATGACTGTGTTATGAGCGACCATTGCGCAGTTTCCACGCACCCTCATAACTTCATGGATTTCTAATATTTTCAGTCCAGATTTTCACCACTGGCATTTCTGCACACTTCCTTATGAACAGTACAGCTGCCATTTTTTACACCATGGCTGAAATGTGTTTTCGCACTTCCAGTGCATGTGTCTGTGTTGACAATCTGCTGTAAAAAATCCCCAAACTAATTGCATTATGGGTGCGTGTTGCACAGTTTCTACACATGCTCGTGACTTCACCAGTTTTTCTAATATTTTCACTGCAGATTTTCAACATTGCCATTTTTTCCACCTCCCCATGAACAGTACAGCTGTTATTTTTCACATCCTGTTAGCAATGTGTTTTTGCACCTGTGGTGCTCAATGCTGTAGTCACTGTGCATAAGCAGCTTTCCGCTAACAAACTGGTATTGCCACTGTTCATGAGGTGGGGGTCACAAAAAAAACATGTTGAAAATTTGGAGTGAAAATACCAATGAATGCCTGAGGTGTTAGGGTTTCCAACCATAACGCCCCACCCTGTAGAGAATGGCAGGCATCAGGGGTGTGATTTGGGATTCTTGCCTGTAATGCTCATACCATTCCACACCATGCTGCCAGTGAGAGGCATCGAGGTATGCCTTGGACTCTTCGTCCCCAAAGTTCACCCCATTCTCCAATACCGCACCCATCTCACTGTATTTCCTGATGGAATGGGGTGCGCATAAGGGCCAAAGACCCCAAGCTACACCGTGACACTTGTCAGTGTCTGCAGGGTAGGGTGTGGTGAAGTGGCATGGCCGTTATGCCTGATGACCCAAAGGCACATCCCAATGCCTGTCAGTCTCTGCAGGGTGGTGGTGGGGTTGGCTTCAGTTCAATACTTCACTGCCATTCCTATTATGCAGCTCTCTAACTCCTACACTACCAATGCCAATGCCAGCAAGCAAACATTCGGCTTTGACAAATGCTTGTTTTTAAATAACTTTTGAACCATTTAATATTTTTTCACAAAATCTTCGAAAGGCACATCGGGGAGCCTGGCTGCATGGTCCCTGAAGTTTTCAGACTGATCATGCAGACCATGCAGGCTGTAGGCGCGAGCAAAGAAACGCACAAAAATCTGTAATTTATGCATTTTTTAGCACGCTGTAACTCTGCAACCATACATCTGACATAACGCAACTTGCCAGATCCAGAGATCATGCATTCCAAATTTCAGGCAAATCCATTGTACGGTAGCACAGTTATTAAGGTACAAAATTTAAGATTTAACCTTAAATTGGGTACTCAGCCCTAACTGATATGGCACTACCATGTCACTATAATATATATATATATATATATATATATATATATATATTCTATGCAAAAAACTTTGTTAATGCATCAGTTAGGGTTCTTCTACAGTGACAAAAGTGAGGAAATTCGCCATTAGGGTTCTCACCCATTGAACCCCACCCAGCCCCCACCAACAAGCATCGGGGTGTGTGTTGGGGTAGTCTATACTACCAGGGAATTGGAGATTGTAATAAAAAATCCTCAGGTACAAAGACGCTTGAAGCGTGAGACTGCAAATTCTTTGACCGTCAGGCGGGACGAGATGGCTAGAACACTATTCTTTGTTCGCAAAGCATACATATAAATTGGAAATTAAAAGTGGTATAACTTTTGAATGCCTTAATATTTTTTCACCAAACAAAAAGTGGCATGTTTGGCCACTAACACTCTCTCAAACAAGCCATCTCACAGAGTGGCGCAGCACACAATGGCTATGCAGGGCCACATCCAAAATCCCAAAAGCTGCCTCCAAAAACAGAAAATTTTGCATTTTTTAGCATTTTCATATGCAAAGACACTAAGTCCAACCGAAATGCAGTTTGGCAGATCAAGAGACCTACCATGCCCCACTGTGCATACCAAATTTCAGGAAAATCCATTGAACTGGTCAAAAGTTATTAATGTGCAAAATTTTGACTTTAGTATGTAACTGACCACTGAACCATAACTATAGTGGCACGATTGTGCCAAATATATATGAATATATATATATATATATATATGTGTGTATATTATAGTGGTGCGATTGCGTCACTATAGTTAGGGTTCAGCGGTCAGTTACATACTAAAGTCAAAAGTTTGGGCATTAATAACTTTGGACCAGTTCAACGGATTTGCCTGAAATTGATCTGCTAAATTGCGTTTTGGTTGGACTTACGGTCTTTGTGTACGAAAGCACTGAAAATGCAAAATGATCTGTTTTTCGAGGCAGCTTTTGGGATTTTGGATGTGCCCCTGCATGGCCATTGTGTGGTGTGCCACTCTGCAAGATGGCTTGTTTGAAACAGCTTTGGTGGCCGAACATGCCGCTTTTCATTTGGTGATGGGGAGGGGGCCGCTAGACTACCAGGGATAATGGAAAGTAATGTTTTTTTTATTCAGATGAGGCAGAACAAAACCCTCTAAGCAAAACCCACCCTTATATATCTTTATAGGGCACCCCTGGGCTACAAAAATTTTTTTGAAATTTGGCCATCTTGTTCCTTGCTCTTTGTTCACGAGTGAGCAATTTCTTTGATCGCGAGCCTGCAAATTCTTTGATTGCGAGATTCTTTGATCGCGATCATGCATCCCAAGTGAGGGACAGGATGGACAGATAAAAAAATAAATGTTCTCAGCTCAAGGGTGTCCTAGGAAGACAAATGAGGGTGGGGTTTGCTCAGGGGGCTTCGTTCTGTCAAACCATGGTGGTGGTTTATGGCAATTTTTTCAATTTTGTAAATTGCAAAAGTTTTTATTCTTTGTTCGTGAGCCTGCAAATTCTTTGATCGCAAGTCTGCAAATTATTTGATAGTGAGATTCTTTCATCGCCATCTTTGATCGTGAGGGTAGGAAAAGATGGACAGATTTTTCATAAAGAAATAGATAGGAAAATTTTACCAAATTTTAAGATTGAATATATTGGAAACGGTTTGGTCTTTTTACTTGAAATTTGGAGGGTGTTTATGGCATGTCTTGTGCATGTAAATTACACTGATTATGTGTCGGGGGAAAAAATTGTGCTAGAGCTATGGCATGGCGCAGTTTACATTCTGTGGACAGCATTTTGCTTGTGGTGGTGCCTTGAAATTGATAGGATCCCTAGCCTTAGTGTCATGGATGTAGTTGCCAGTTGTTGTGTGTGCTAAATGTCAACAGGTGTGGAACTGTACCAGTCTGATGAAGGAAAATTTTAAACTGTAACATGTTATATCTTATAGATGGTTTGGTCTTTTCACTTGAAATTTGGAGAGTGTTGACAGGATGTCCAGTAGATGTGAACTGCTGTATTTTCATCTCAGACAATTAATTTTTTGTAGAGAGTTTGTGTGGCACACTTAATGTTTTGCGGACAGCGTTTTCTATTGTTCTACTACATTCATATTTGTTTAGTGGCTGGTTGTGCTGTTGTCACTGTACTTTTTAGTCATCAGCTTTGTAATGTGGCCCAACACTTACAAGTTGGTGGGAGCACGGGGCCCAACTTGCGCAATGTTCTACTTTTTATTCTTTCTTAAAAAGTAAGGAAATTTGGCTGGCCCAGTGGCACTGAGGGCTGAGGCGCTGGACGCCACACCGGTGACCCAGGCTCGGGAGTGAGCTCGGGTCATTGGGGGCTGACAGGGGAGGAGAGAGATTGAGCATCTGATGGACAACTCTTCCTCTCCAGGGAGGGGGGTCCACAAACATTTGGCATCTGACTGCCCCCTGGTGGGGCTGGGGGGTCAGGGATGCACAGCGTACACTGGGACACAGTCGGAGGCAAATGCCTGGGTGGGGACGTGTGCGCGGCCACACCAACTGGCATCAATGCATGCCCCTGACTCAGGAGAATAGGGAATATAGTGGCACCCACCACGGCATTTTGGCCATCCGTGATATGTTTCGCTGGGTGCTGGCACCCAAACTGGATCCATTGTGGTGGGGAGTTAGGGGGCTTCTTGCCACCCCACTGCAGGGGGTAAGTCACAGTGGTTACTGGGTGCCAGCAGTTCCGGTAGACATGGACAGCAACCGGATCCCCCAAGGGAGATGCGAAACTAAAGGCGGGAGCAGTCAGGTGGCCACAGGAGGATAAATACCAGTAAAAAAAAAAAATGAAGGAAATTCTATGCAAAAAATGTCATTACTGCATCAGTTATGGTTCTTCTACAGTGAAAAAAGTGAGGAAATTCGATGTTAGGTTCCCACCCTTGCACCCCACCCCAGCCCGCCCCCACCAACAGGCATCAGGGTGTGTGTTGGGGTCTTCAGTCCTAACTCTCACCCCATTTTCCTACACTTCACCACCTCAGCTTGTTTACACATGGGATGGGGTGAGAGTTAGGACTGATGACTCCAACCCACACCCCGATGCCTGTTGGTGGGGGTGGGGTACAAGGGGTGGGAACCCTAAAATTGAATTTCCTTGCTTTTTTCACTGTAGAAGAACCCTAACTGATGCATTAATTAAGTTTTTTTACATAGAATATAAATATATATATGTATATTTTTTTTTATATATATATCTTAAGAAAGAGATAGAGAGAGAGGGTGATATGATTGAGTGCAAACTTCTATGTTAAAGCCACATTTTTGAACCTTAAAAACATTTGAATTGTTGAACAAATTTGCACAAAGTGTGTCATATATTATCTGTAGGGGAAGGTCTCTTGATGTGCCAAATTTCGTGTGAATCTGTTGCATGCTTTTTGAGATACAGAGTGTCACAAAATCCTAAAAGTACTTGTTTTTGCTGGGTTTTTTTCTACAGCTTTTTCTTAGAAATGACTTTAGGTTGTTGTCTGAAATTTTCAGGGTAGAAAACCATTGCTTCACACCTGTGCCTTTTGAAAGTTTGGTGAAAAAATATTAATCCATTCAAAAGTTATAACATTTTTAATTTTCCCATTATTTCCTAGGGGAAAAGTTGGATGTTCTGCACAAAAATACTTTTGCTTTCGCAGGCGGTACTGCATTTTTGCATGCAGGGTCACATGTAACCTAGTTTGTTTTCAAGGGCTCCCTTGTTTTCACAGGAGCTACTGTCATTTCGCATGTTGGGTCACACAGAGACTAGTTTGTTTTTGCAGCGCTCTGCTGTGTCCACCATCTTGTTTTGCCATTAGCAAGAGACACAAAATAAAGAAAATATGTCAAAATGAATGTAATCCAAAAATAAAACCAGCAGAACTTATCTAAACAGGACCCATTTAGCAACATTCTGTTTTTTTTTTTATTTTGGCCAAAAACAAATTTCCTTGGCATATGAAATTTTGGTTGCGAGCTTCACGAGAGGACCACTTCTCCTGCGTTCTCTGTGTAAGAACACTTGAATTTTCTTGACATCTGCAGCCACAGCTGGCACCCATGCTGCCAGCTGCAAAGTCAGCTTTGAGTCACCCCTTTTCCTAGTGTCTAGTAGCTCTCCCCACCCACCAATCACTGTCCCCAATCCATGTTATGTACTGGCACCCCCTCCTTATCATTCCCTCATGTCTAGTGGCCCCCCTCTCTCACACTGTCATTTACTTATTTAATTTTATTACTATATTCTGACATCGGGATGCCCAGTGTCAGATGGTCCCCCCCAGTTCCCTGTCTTATTTTATTCAGACAACAGGTGGCCCAATCCCTGTGTCAGTAGCAGAATCCCCCTTCCCAGCAGTGTGGGACACTGGGGAGCCCACTCCCAGTGTCCCAAAATACTTATTTGTTTTTTTCTGTAAGAAAGAAAACCGTCCCCTGATGGTTCTAGTTGAACCTGAAAAAAAGGAAATGGTCCCTTATCATCCTCACCATCCCACTCCCCCATCCTGATCCTTCCACTGAGTACCCAGCACCTCACCCCACCCCCCTTACCCTATACCTACTTCCAGAAGATGTACACTGTCATCTTCTGAGGACTGGGACATGATTGCTGTCTTCTCTGAAATGGATATTTGATTTTTGAAAATGTGGTATGCATGAAGATAGGTATAGCTTATTTTCACACATGCTACATCTTTGAATATGAAATATCCACTTGGAACATTTAATTTCTAAATAAACAAATTCTGGTCAGATCCACCATGACTGCATAATGAAGTTAGAGAATTTGTGAGGAATTGTTAAAGAGGTATGGGGAAACAACAGAATGATTTGTAAGTAGTAAGATTTGTTTTAGTTTCTGTTCTGAAGAAGGCATACACATTATTAGGAAAATATATGGAGGAGTACATTTTAATGGAAGGAATAGGAAGCTTACAAAAGAACACCAGAGCAAATGCCACTGATGTATGTGTTATCCTGGATTATATTGGTCAGACAGCCAAATTTTAAAGAAAACACAATTGCACATATCCCAAATATGCAAACATATACAAATCCCCATGATGGTACCGAAGGTGGCAGTACATGAAAAAGTAATGGCTGGCATATGTTCAGCTTTGGGATTATTTACACAGTTTTTTTTTGTTTTGTTTTTTTTTAAGAGAAAAAGGGTTTTTGTCCATGAGGTGATGTAAGTTATATATAAGCAATGTGTTGATGTCAGGAAGTCAGGTGTAATGATGATGGACTGTTAGAGAAAATGTGATATTACCTTTCAGAGGGGTCACTTTTGATTAGGGCAAGGTAATTATGCTTCTGATAATGGTAATATTAGGAAAGTATGCAGAAGTGGAGTACAAATATGCACAGTTTCATAAGTATGTGCTCAGAGTGCAGGCAAATGTGATATGCTGGTTTGTTTTAGAAATAGGTAAAAATAATGATACATGCAATTAATAGAAAGATAGATAATTACATAGACATATAGATAGAGAGAGAGACAGACAGACAGACACAGACAGACAGGCAGAATAGGAATGGCACTGAAGTATTGAAGTAATGCCAACCCCACCCCACCCCCAGCAGACATGGACAGGCATTGGGGTGTGCCTTTGGGTCATTGCCCATAATGTTCATGCCATTTCACCTCACCCTACTCTGCAGACACAGACAAAAGTTAAGGTGTTCCTTGGGGTTTTCAATCTTTACACTCACCCCAGTCCATAAGGAAATATGCTGAAATGGGTCCAGTATAACTCATTACCTCCTGGGTGGCCATTTTGTGTCAGGTAGACAATGGATAGTTCGGACTTCATATAGAGCTATTGGAGATAATGAGATAAGAGAATGGAGTGAACTATGGGGCTGAAGAATCAAAGGCACACCTTGATACCTGTCACCGGCTGCAGGGTAGAGATGGGGTGGAATGGCATGAGCATTACTACTGACAGTCCCAAGTCACACCCCTGATGCCTGTCAGTCCCTACAGTGCAGGGTGTTATGGTCAGAAACCCTAATGCCCTGGGCATTTCTTGGTATTTTCACTCCAAGTTTTCAGCATGGGCTTTTTGTGACCCCACCGCATGAACAGTGACACTATCAGTTAATTAGCTAAAAGGAGATTTTGCCCAGTGACTGTTCCATTTGGCACCACAGGTGCAAAAATACATTTTGAACAGGATGTAAAAAAAGACAGCTGTAAATTTCTTGCTTCAGTAACTGCTCAGCACATCTATTGCATGACCTGCTTATTGACATTTTATATTCACTATGCAATGTACTACTGCTATGTCTGGGGAAGTACCTTTCCTAGGTTGCAAGAACAGCCTCAGAGGAACACACACACACACATATGCACACACACACACACACACACACACACACACACACACACAGCAGAACACAGCTGCGAAATGATTAAATTGTCTACAAGCACTGTTTTCCATGCAAGACACAAGCAATTTAATCAAAAGCATGCAGAAACACACACACACATACACACACAGACACACACGTACCAGAACACAGCAGCAAAATTAGTAGATTTCTCTACAAGCAGTATCTTCTAAGCAAGTTGGAGCATGGGGGGTTAAAGCTGGAGATCAGTTATGGTCCATGACATAACCACATGGTCAGAATGTTAAATATTTTAAAATAAACATGAATGCAAAAGTAACCATTTTGAGAAGAAAATGCGAACTGTGACACTTAACAGTTATAGGCTAAGTTAGCACACCTGGACTTATTTGCTGCACATGCATCTCAGTTGCTAAGGGGTCCTGACCATGTTCACCCTTCCTCAAGCCAAGCTATCTACAGTATGTCTAGCAATAACATGGATTGAAAAATTATGCCATATTGCCAACAAGAGAAGTTAGCATTTTAAAAAAACAGTGCTGTAGACTGAGAAGCAGCTTGTGTAGGTGCATTCATCATGTTAGCCAATATATGTTCTAGTTGCGTTCCATAAGGCTAAGCAGTGGGAGAAGTTGGGGAAATGGATAGAAATCTAAAATAGAACCATTGAATCCATTTGTGATTTAAAGTTGCATTACTGTAATGTGGCTACTAGAACTGGGCACCATATTTGAAATGAGGCCTCACCAGTGATCTACACAGTGGCATCACCATCTCCTTCCTTCTGCTGGTAATACCTCTCCCCTGTGCACCACAGCATTCAATTAGCTCTGCTCACAGCTTTGGTACATTGTTTAGCCACCTTTAGGTCATCCAATATGATTACCCAAAAATCCCTTTCCATTTTGATGACCATCAGCCCCCCCCCCCCATAATCATTCCCTGGGTCCTGCAACCCTTCTTTATTCAGCAGGCAGTTAGCACATCTGGACTTATTTGCTGCATATGTATCTCAATTACTAAGGGGTCCTGGTCATGTCCACCCTTCCTCAAGCCAAGCTAGCTACAGTATGTCTAGCAATAACATGAATGGAAAGATTTATGCATATGAAAACTTATTAATTATGCTGTACATACCCTAAGACTCAAAGTGTGTTTCCTTTTGCTGCCATGATGTCTGTGGTTAATTTGAAACAAAAGACAATGTAACAAGACACTGGCCTCCACCGGAACTATTAAATAATAGAGCAAACTGCACTCTGGAAAGATTGCCTGGGACAAGGTGCAATGAAAAAAAACCTGAATAGCAGGTTCCAGGGAGTATAAAACCACCAGGAATGTTAGAAAAATCTCCCCCTCCCCACTCATTCACAGGTGTCAAAAAATGTATTTGTTAACCATGCTGGTTCATCTGCTTGCTTCCCTCATAGTAAATATGTGAAACTACATTTGTGTTATTTTAGTCTGCATGCTTTTTGTTTGTTTTTTGTTACAAATGTGAAGTATCTTTTTAATGAAGTATAAAATTATGTATGTGTGAGTTATTTAGTTTGGAGAATATTTGTTTTATTACTTGAAAAAGTGTGATACACTAAACGTGTAGTGCAGTGAACCATTGTAATATGGAATCAGCACTAGTGAAGGATTATGGACAAATTGCTTCACTGAGCTGCTTTCAGAGACTGCTCGGTAATGTGTCTCGTAGAGTCGTGTGACACAATACACACAATACACACTGGCAGCAAGGCAAACCACACCATAAATAAATGAAGCAGATACCATACGGAATGCAGTCAAATCTTTTATCTAAGTTGAATGAAAGTCATAAAAATACAGAAATCAGACTAAATCAGACATCAGCTCATTTGTTTTTCTGCATTTGCTACCTTTACTTTAAATTGGTACTATTCTCACTGTTTCTTTCTTCTGTGGGGATGATCCTCCCCCCCCACACCCCCTTCCCCAGGTCCTATGTACTACATTGCCGCACTATTATTTATTGTATCCAAGTTCTACCTTTACTTTATATTTGTTATTATTACCACTGTTTCTTTCTTCTGTGGGGGCACTCTGGCTCCCACACACCCCGGGTCCTGTGCACTATTATTTTTTTTCCAAGTTGTATGTTGTCGCACTATTATTATTGTTTGTAATTATTTATGTTATTTATGTGATTATAACCACTGTTTCTTTTTTCTGTGGGGGTGCTTCATCCCCCACACCCCCTGGTCCTATACACTATTATTTATTGTTTCCAAGTTGTATGTTGCCGCACTATTATTACAGTTTGTAATTATTTATTATTCTGTGCTGTCTATGACTCGGGCATGGACAGGAAGAGGTGTGTCTAAGTGGCTTCACTTAAGCTGCAAGCCTGTTACTGTATAATTTTCATGTTTGCTTGCACAACTGCTAGTAATCATTCACTATGACCATGGAATCAAATGTGTAACTGAAATAGTCACTGTCATCCTATTGCTTTCATGCCATACCACACACCGGAGAAAAACTGACTTCAAAGTATGTTGCAGTTTCTAGGTTGCAGCTTCATACCATACACTTCATTTGTAAAAATAAAAAAAACATGAAAATCCTGTCACAGAGCAAAATCAGCACTAACTGCTAAAAGATTGCTGATACCTACATTTACAGTTTAGCTAATACTTGAAATCTGAGTGGGGTTTCTGTAATAAAACAGCTAGAGTCTTTATTAATTATAGCATTGATGATCTGGGCAGTTTATGTGCTCTTATGGTAGTGCATAGCTTGATAAAATTAAAAGTTTTAAAATTGAAACACTCCTGCTAGCTAGACCTGACACACACAGAAACAAAAATAGTGAATTAGAGCTATTTAGTAGCTGTTCTCTTACAGAAACCCCAGTTAGCTAGCTTTCAGGTATTATGCAAGGGGGGGGGGAGATTGTGAGAAGTAACATTGTTGTGAGGCAAACACTAACTAGTATTACAAATAGATGAACTCCATGATGTTTCCAGGCTAGTTTATATAAAACATTCCAATTCTGCATATTTCATTTTATGGTATACTCTGCATATTTCATTTTATGGTATACTCTAACAACATGTAAGGTGAGTTTTTGATATTTAGAACTGGTGCAAAAACTGAAAGGGATTGAGAGGAATAGACAGATGAGTGCAGACACAAGCACTGTAACAAGTGACATGATTAAAATACACACACACACCCGAACACAGCTGGACAAGATACCAATACTGTGTCTAAAAAAATTATTGATTAAACTCACCTAAAATCTAGCAGTGTGTTTCCACTGTAAGCAGTATTCACTCTGTGACTGAGCTGTGACAGACCCTGTAACAAGACACTGGCCTCCTACAGGGGAGATTAGATATCATATCAAAGGGCACTCTGGGAAGATTGTCTGGGGCAAGAGGCCATAAAAGAAACCAGAACAGCAAGCTCCAGGGGCAATAAAACAGTCATGGAAAGTTCGAGAAAAAAAAACTCTCACAGCCAGAAGAAAAAAAAACACACTGAGAAGAGGTTAAAACAAAGAAAAAAAGGATAAAACATATCCCTTTCTGAACACTAAATGTGTAGTACAGTGAACTACTGTAATAAGGAATCAAATGTGTAGCTGAAACAGTCACTGTCATCCTATTGCTTTCATGCCATACCGCACACAGGAGAAAAAATTACTTCAAAGTATTTTGCCGTTTCTAGGCTGCAGCTTCATACCTTACACTTCATTTGCAAAAAAAAAAAAAATGAAAATCTTGTCACAGAGAAAAATCAGCACTAACTGCTAATAGAATGTTGATACGTGCATTTACAGTTTAGCAAATACTTGAAATCTGAGTGGGGTTTCTGTAAGAAAACAGCTAGAGTCTTTATTAATTATAGCCTTGATGATCTGGGCAGTTTATGTGCTTTCATGATTGTGTATAGTTTGATAAAATTAAAAGTTTTAAAATTGAAACACTCCTGCTAGCTAGACCTGGCACACATAGAAACAAAAATAGTGAATTAGAGCTATTTGGTAGCTGTTGTCTTACAGAAACCCCAGTTAGCTAGCTCTCAGGTATTATGCAAAGGTAGAGGTGGGGGGGTCAAGTAGCATTGATGAGAGGCAAACACTAACTTGTATTACAAATAGATGAGCTCCATGATGTTTCCAGGCTAGTTCATGTAAAGCATTCCAATTCTGCATATTTCATTTTATGGTATACTCTAACAACTAGTAAGGTGATTTTTTGTTACTTAGAACTGGTGCAAACACTGAAAGGCATTGAGAGGAATTGCCAGATGAGTGCAGACACAACCACTGTAACAAGTGACATGATTAAAACACACACACACACACACACACATTCCAGAACACAGCTGGACAAGGTACCAATACTGTGTATCTAAAAAAAAAATATTGATTAAACTCGCCCAAAATCTAGCAGTGTGTCTCCTCTGTAAGCAGTATTCAGTCTGTGGCTGAGCTGTGACAGACCCTGTAACAAGACACTGGCCTCCTACAGGGGTGATTAGATATCATATCAAAGGGCACTCTGAGAAGACTGTCTGGGACAAGAGGCCATAAAAGAAACCAGAATGGCAAGCTCCAGGGGCAATAAAACAGACATGGAAAGTTTGAAAAAAAAAACCTCTCACAGCCAGAGGGGGAAAACACACTGGGAAGAGGTTAGAACAAAGAAAAAAAGGATAACAAATATCTCTTTCTGATTTTAACATGGAGTTTTCCTTTATTTACTTCCCCAGGCAGCTCTGATAATTAGTTGTTCCAGCATGATAGATTCACCTCATGTCTCTCCCACATGAATAAAAAAAAGGTGGGGTGGATCTTTAGGAGCTTCTTGGGTGGATGTGGGGGTGGATCTTACTCCCCCCCAAAAAACTAATGCTGCCTTCCACTACTCAGGTTCCAGTTCTTATACCACCCATTTAAGAAAGAAAATAGTACCCTGCAACCATTGACTAACATGAAAACTTATTTATTTGAGGGTGGAAAACATTTCTTGGAGGAGGGTAAGGCAGAGGAGACTATTTAAACCTTCAGTCAGTTCCACAGACAGAAAACATGACATCACTCCTTTTGTACTGTACATGCAAAATGTCTTCAGGCTCTGCCTACTGCAGCCATAAAAAGCAGTGTATTGAGTATAGTTCTTCTGTGGTGCAGAAGACAAGGTACAGGGATGGGACAATTAAGGGTCCTGGGTTCCAAGCCAGTCTCTTCATAGTTTTTTTTTCCACCAACAGTGAAGGCCAAAAAAAATTAGGGAAAACTGGCTCTGAACCCAGGCCCCCATGGGCCCACTGACATGTGCTTTGTTCTCTGCACCACAGGACAAGTGCAACAAAGCAAGTGTTGTTATGGTTCTTGTGCTGGATGGAAATAGACAGTGCATGGCCCCATGCCCGCCCCCACCAGTGTGAGGCACTTTGGAACCCCCTCCCTGTGTTTCGAAATAGTTTTTTATTTTTCATTTGCTGACACTGGGGGGCCCAATACCCATGTTGGCACTAGGAAAGACCCCCCCATTTCTCAGCACTGTGGGAGACTTGGAAGCCCACTCCCGGTGTCCTAAAATTCTTATTTATTGTTTAGCTGCAAAGAGAAAAACACCCCAATGTCTTTTTTTAACCTGAAAAAATGAAAGCAGTCCCATGTCATCCCCACCCTCCCATTGAGCACACACAACCCCACCACCCCTTACCCTATATGTACATCTAGAAGTAAAGACAAAGAACCTCTGTGCGCAAATACTGAGGCAAGGGTTACCCCAAAGGGCATTTGGCTGGGAAGCCAAGTTTCAAGAAAATACAAAATCACGCATGCCCACACAATGCAAAGCATCATAGGCTGCATATGCAAATAACCACAGAATGTTATGCTGGTCCAACTTTAAGCAGAATTGCATGGTGCCGAATGCAGCCCATGATGCTTTGCATTGTGTGGGCATGTGTGATTTTGTATTTTCTTGAAACTTGGCTTCCAAGCCAAATGCCCTTTGGGGTAACCCTTGCCTCAGTGTTTGTGAACAGAGGTTCTTTGTCTTTTAAATATTTTTCTATTTTAATGGGTTCACCACAACATATCCAAGACACACTGTCTTAGGGTAGCTGGTCCATTCCACTGGGGTGTCAAACAGACGAGGCATACTGATGAGTCCTGGTAGGACCCTTTGCAAACTGTGTGAGAAGCCTTTCGGCATCATGCAATTCTGCTTAAAGTTGGACCAGCATAACATTCTGTGGTGATTTGCATATGCAGCCCATGATGCTTTGCATTGTGTGGGCACATGTGATTTTGTATTTTCTTGAAACTTGGCTTCCCAGCCAAATGCCCTTTGGGGTAACCCTTGCCTCAGTGTTTGCGCACAGAGGTTCTTTGTCTTTTAAATATTTTTTTATTTTAATGGGTTCACCACAACATATCCAAGACACACTGTCTTAGGGTAGCTGGTACATTCCACTGGGGTGTCAAACAGACGAGGCATACTGATAAGTCCTGGTAGGACGAAACATGTGTCTATGTCATCTGTTAGCACCCTTTGCAAACTGTGTGAGAGGCCTTTCGGCACCATGCAATTCTGCTTAAAGTTGGACCAGCTTAACATTCTGTGGTGATTTGCATATGCAGCCCATGATGCTTTGCATTGTGTGGGCATGTGTGATTTTGTATTTTCTAGAAGTAATCTGTTGTCATCTTCTGTGGACCAGGACACATCTGCACTCTTCAAAGCCAAACCACAAAATGAAGAATCAAGGTAAATGCCATATAGCCAGCCTGATGGTGCTGAGGGTTGAGGTGCTGGATGCCATGCCTCGCACCACACCAGCGACCTTGGTTCGGGAATGAGCCTGGGCCACCAGGGGAGAGGAAGGATCGAGCATCTGGAGGACAGCTCTCCTTCCTTGGGGGGTACCATGGACCATACCACCACAGCAGTGACCTCCGGTGGAGACCGGAGCTACTGCAAAGCTCAGGGTTTGTCTAGAGGGTTGCAGAGCCATGACAGTACATTCACAGGTGTCACTGCACATCATGGCTCCACCCAGGGGGCTGGGATGAGGACAGAACAGAAAGACAGAGAAAATCCCTCTACCTCCTGATAGGTGATGGAGGGTCGATGGGGGTCAGTTCACCACACCCAATATCAGGCCCTTCCTCTCACTCCAGTGCTCTCCACTGCCTCACTCCACCAGACTAGATTGCAAAGATAGAGTGCCAGGAGGATTATATCTGGCGGTCCTGCCTCGGGGGACTCAGACCCTGGGAGGCCGGGTAGCAGCGAGAGCAGCTGGAGGTGTGAGAGGGGGCTTCAGATGGGTGGGATCAGGACCAAGATCTTGAGTGACCACTCCTGAAAGAGTTCCAGAATGTAGAGTGCAGAAAGAAAGTTAAATAAAATATAATAAAAGGTAAGTGCCGTATAATGTATTTCAATGGTGTTTTGAACTTATGTTGATAACGTTGACATTTTGGGATATTTTTTTACCAAATTTTCAACATGGGCTTTTTGGGACCCTACCTCATGAACACTGTCACTGTTATTTTGTTAATCTGGCCCAGAAGATGATTTTGTGGTCACTGCACAAAATCACCTTTCAGAACTAATTAATGAAATGACAGTGCCATTGTTCATGAGATGTGGTTCCAAAATGCCAGTGTTGAAAATTTGGTTAATAAATTTCTAAAAAAGGCTGAGTTATGCCCATTCATTGAAAATTTTCTATGCACATGCATAATTTTGGTAATTTCTAATGTTTTGACTCCAAATTTTTAACATAGTCATTTTTTCACACCACCTCCTGAACAGTACAACTGTCATTTTTCACACCCTGCCCAAAATATGTTTTTGGACCAGTGGCATGGAATGATGTTTTGGTATGGATCTGTAAATTTTCACCTATGAGGTTTGTGAGGTGGGGTCATAAGAAGACTGTTCAAAATTGGGGGTCAAAATATGAAAACATTCGAAATGTATGACCATTCATTTCAATTTCACTACACCCACTCATAACTTTAAAAAAAGTTAAATATTTTTACTCCAGATTTTCAGCATAGCCTTCTTATTAATCCACCTCTTGTATGTCATAGTTGTCAATTTTTGAATCCTGCACAAAATGTATTTTTGCACCTGTGGCATGGAATGGCCTTGTACTTGTGCACAATTATGTTGTGGCAGGGATTCAAAACTTTTCTGTACAGGGTACTTGAGGTGGGGTAACAAGATGGCTATGCTGGCATTTTGGTCACAGTTGTCTTATAAAAGGACATGCAGGCCAGAGAGTCCTACACTTCCACAGCTACATACATATACGTATGTATGGTGAGATGGCAGCTCCCAATAGACAAATAAGGATGTGATTATACTATCTGTGAAAGTAAGGAAATTCATTGCAAAAAAAACTTTGTTACTGCACCAGTTAGGGTTGATACTAAAGCAGCAAAAGCATGGAAATGTGGTGTTAGGGTTTCCAACCCTAACATCTCACCTGCACCTTGCAGACACTGACAGGTGTTGGGGGTGTGCATTGGGGTCATCAGCTGTAATGCTCATCCCATTCTCCTATACCGTATCCCTCTCAGCTTATTTACTTATGGAATGGGGTGAGTGTTAAGTGTTGGGAAGGGTGCTATGGGGCCATCGACCCTGGCAGTGTCTGCAGGGTCGGGGGGGTGTATGGCTGGAAACCCTAACACCACATTTCCCTGCTTTTGTTGCTTTAGAAATAACCTCAACTGATGCATTAACAAAGTTTTTTGCAATGAATATATGTGTGTGTATATATATATATATAGAGGTAGATATACATATATATATATAGATATATATATATATATATATATATATATATATATATATATATACATAAATAAGCATTGGGACAGGCAGGTGGGCAGCCTAGATGACAAGAGGGAGAGAGAAGGAGTACTAGGGTCGAGTATCTCATTCTGCTTAAAAGATAAGCAGAAATAGCTAGACAGACAAACATAGAGACAGAGAAAGAGAAGCGGACAGAAAGATGAAATAGGACATTGGTGGCTCGATACTCTCACTGTAGCCCACAGCACAACTTCCAGCTGTGGCTGTAGAATTTGGGAAAGTTCTGTTGTTCTTATACAGAGAATGCAGTTGAATGGCTCTTCTCACTAAGCTGGACACCCTGGATTTTGGGTGCCCAGAAAAGGTATTTGTGGTAAGTTTAAAAAAAAAAAACAGCATAATCTAGCTAAACATGTCTCATTTAGCTAGATCCAGGTATTTATTTTTTTTTAATTATTTTTATAAAGTTCAATGTTTGTGGAGGTTTAAAATGAGAAAAACAATGGCAGCCAACACGTCTGGTATTTTTCTCAGCATGAGCTGTAAATCATGAAAATAAGCAATCACAATTTTTTTTTTACTATCTGTGTCAGGACAGTAACGCTAACATCATTATAACTCTGGAACCATATAATATTTTTTTTGAAACTTTCCAAAGACACAGCCATGGTATAGGCCCCTTCAACCATGGAAAGTTCATGAAAAAAATTCCACACCGTTCAGGCTTTAGTGAGAACAAAAACTGCCCAGTGTTAAGTACAGAGAACTAAATGTGTATTTTTCTGTTTTGTTTGGCACACCATATCTCAGAAACCAAGCAAGATGCCATCACAAAGCTTTTCACATCTTGAGACTCTGAAAGCCTGGCCATGAATGCCAAATTTTAGGCTATTTTGTCAAACAAAGTCAAAGTTATTAAGGTGCACATCTAGGGGTTTAACATTACATACTGTTAGAATCCCAAAAAGTAGCTCAGAGGGAACAATGAGAGCAAAAGGAAAAATTGTGAGAAAACTAAAACAAAACAGCCCTAGTCCACCAAATGAAACCATGAGTAGACTGATGTCCACACAAAACTAATGTGCAAAAAAGTTTATTGCATAAAAAGATAAAAGTGGCTCATACAGTGTGGAAAATACTCCTCTATGTTTCATAATGATGAAGTGCTTTATCAAGAGTAAAATACAGAGACCAGGTAGATAATTTATGTTTCAAGCACCTCATTGGTGTAAAACATGTGTTCAATACTAATTAATTGATAGAGTCCACAAACAACATACAAACTTACAAAAATAGACTAAAAACAAAGCTAACTGAAATCCATTCTAAACACTCCTCCTTAATTCTAATTCATCCATTAAAAAGACTGTCGGGAAAATGTCCATTATATGAATGCCAGCAATGAGAAAAAAAAGTGATAATGTCCAATGAAACCCTTTAATGTCTTAATGTGGATTCATCAAACTGAATTCTTCTTCCACAGTGGAGTCTTTTCCTTCTCCTTTGCCTTACTAACTCATAAGGATCAGACACACTTAAAAAGCACCAAGAACAACAAAAACATATTTCACCTAAATATAATCAGAAAGATAGCCAAAATTACAAAAAATATACAAAATTATGCACAGAACAATAATCACATTTCAATAAGACAATGTCCAGGAGAGATTAGAATGGATAGGTGGAGGTGGGGGAGGAATGAAAATTTATAATATACTAAAGGCTACTTGTAGTATAGGTATTTTTACAGCAATTAAAAAATTAATTATAAATAAAGTATTGCTATGATAAAAGAATACCATACAGAGCCCCCAAAATATGTTTATCTATCCAATAAGATTCCCTGCATAACAAAACATTATCATGATCCCCTTCCCAAGGAATGACAAAGGGCTTCTCTACACCAACAAATTTAAACTTATACATACATACAAATTTGCCAGCAGAATCAGGCCTTATGGTCTATCAAGTCTGCTTGAGTACACAGCTAGCGCCACTAAGTCACAGCTTCCCCTCCCTCCTCCCCATCTATCTTCTTGATCAAATTTTCATTACTGCTTACCCAGACACCACCAGCACCCTGTCCAATGTCCTTTTGAAAGTGCCCACCATCCTATGTGATACCACTTCCTCTGGTACGGTATTCCATTTCTACACCACCCTTTCCGTACAATAATACTTCTTTGTCTCACTCCTTAATCTACCCCTTCCAAACTTAACCCATGACCTCTGATGTCCCTTCTCTTCCTTAGCTTAAATAACCCATCTGTGCTAGTTTTGTTGAACCCTTCATATACTTAAATGTTTTAATCAAATCCCCGATCCCTCCTCTCCTCCAGGGTGTACAAACTCAGATGCCTCAGCCTGTCCTCATAGGGTTTGCTTTCCATCCCATGTATCATTTTTGTCGCCCTAGGTTGCACCCCCTCTAAAAGCCTGGTATCCTTCTTCAGGTATGGATGCCAGAACTGCTTGCAGTACACTAAGTGTGGCCTGACTAGTAATCTGTAGAGGGGCAGGATCACATCCTTATGTCTGGATAAGATTCCCCTTGTAATACACCCCAGCATCTTGTTAGCCTTGGCTGCAGTCTTTCTACACTGGGCAGAGTTTTTCATACTCTCTGTTATCACCATGCCCAGGTTCTTCTCTTCCTCAGTGACCCCAATCTCACCCCACACAACCAGTATTCCCTTCTCGGGTTCTTTGCCCCAAAGTGCAAAAGTTTACACTTATCCACATTAAAGCCTAGCTGCCACTTTGCCGACCACTCCTCCACTTTGGTTAGGTCCCCCTGTAGCTCTTTCCACCCTTATACAGCATCCACTATACCTCCCATCTTGGTATCATCAACAAACAGATTGATCCTGCTCTTAACTCCATGTGAGATGTCCAATATGAGCAGTCCAAACATTACTGGACCCAACACAAAGCCTTGAGGCAGCCCACTTGCCACAGGCCTAAGGGTTGAGTCCTCCCCCCACCAAAATCCTTTGCTGCATCCCCTTCAACTGACTTATGATCATTGCCTTTATCCAAAATATGAGTATCAAGAGCATTTTCTCTGGTACCATGTTCAGTGGCTCTCGAATGATCACCCATTCACAGTTTTAACTTAAGCTTGGTTTCAACCACATAAAAACACTTGCAATTACAAACAGCCAAGTCAATCACACCTTGAGAACTGCCAGATATGAAATCTCTAATTTTAAATTTCTGACCTGTATTTTCATTATGGACTGTATCTGTTTTTAGCATAACATCACAACAAATACAATTCCCACATTGAAAACTACATCTTGGTTTTGGAGGTAACCATCCTGGTCTAAACTGGGTGACAGTGTCTTTTCTGTGGTAACGGTGGACTACTACATCACCCACTGCTCGTCCCCAATTATGTACCATTCTAGGTAACAATGCTATTATTGTGCTAACTTTTGTTATCCCCATCCCCCCTTTTTTGCTATGCAGGGAATCTTACTGGATATATACTTTGGGGGCTATGTATCATTTAGTGCTGAATGGAAGATTTGATTTACAACTATTTTTATGTTTGCTTGCACACATGTGCAAGAAACATAGTGCCATCATCCGAGTTTTCCAGAGGTGTGTCAGCCTCTTCCAATTCAGTCAGTGTGTTTTCAGGCCCAGTTACAGCGTGCCAATCACTGCTCCAGCTGTCTATGACAGCAGTTGAAAATGCAGTGGCATACAGCTGAAAGGGAGAGCTCTGTTTCAGTGAGCAGAACTCCCCCCCTCAACACGCATGCACACATATTGCGTGCTGACGCACTCCCCCATACTGTATAGCTGATGGGGTGCCCAATGCCCCATCGGCTCCACGCCGCCCCGCCAAAAAGCTTTCCTAGTGCCAAGCTGGGAGCCCACCCCAGCGTGGCACACATCCATATGGCCGATGGGGGTGCCCAATCCCCCGTCAGCTCCAGCCCCCCCAAACAGCTTTTCTAGCTGCCACGCTGGGAGCCCACCCCAGCATGGCAAACGTCCTGTGTCATCTTAATAATAAAAAACTGTAAATTTAAAAACAGTCCCTCGAGTCTCCCTGCCCCCACCCACACCCACCCACTGTGCACTCTGCCTCCCACACCCCTCACCCCATATTTACCTCCAGAGTCTGGCGCGACAATCTTCGGTGGACCAGGAACATGCCTGCACTCTTCAAAGCCAACCGCAAACTGAGGAAATGCCAGTAAGCTGTATAATGTAATAGATATGGTTTTTTCAACTTTGCTGCATATATCGGGCATTTTTTTGAATTTTTGCACCAAATTTTCAATATGGGTTTTTTGGGACCCCTTCTCGTGAATGCTGTCACTGTCATGGCATTATTCAGGCCCAAAGGGTAATTTCGCAGTCACTGCATGAAATCACCTTTCGGGACTGATTAACAAAACGACACTGCCAGTGTTCATAAGGTGGGATCTCAAGAAGCCTATTTTGAAAATTTGGTGGAAAAATTCCTAAAAATGACTGTTTTACGAGAGTGCGTTATGCAGTTCCTAAGCACGTTGGTAAGTTCATGAATTTTCAATATTTTCACTCCAGATTTTCAACATTGCCATTTTACCGCACCTCCTTACTCGCAGTACAGCTGTCATTGTTCACATCTCACCCAAAACATGTTTCCACCCATGTAGCGCACAATGCCACTGTCGGTGTGTGAAATCAATGTACAGGACACATTAAGAAAATCACAGTGACACTGGTCATGAGCAGAGGTGTTAAAAGGGCTATGTTGAAAATTTGGTGAAAAAATTCCCAAAAATGACTGTTTTAGGAGTGCACATTGTGCAGTTCCTATGAATGCTGGCAAGTTTGCAAATTTGTAATATTTGCACACCAGATTTTCGACAGTGCCATTTTATCGCACTTCCTTATGAGCAGTACAGCTACCATTTTTCACATCTAGCCCAAAATGTGTTTCCGTACATATCGTGCACAATGGTACAGTCGGTGTGCGAAAACAATGTTTTGGACAGATTAAGATAATCACAGTGACACTGGTCATGAGCAGAGGTCTTAAAATGGCTATGTCGAAAATTTTGTGACAAAACTCCATAAAATGACTGTGTTACGAGTGAGCATTATGCAGTTTCCACGCACGCTCGTAAGTTCATGAATTTGTAATATTTTCAGTCCAGATTTTCACCAGTGGAATTTTTCCACACCTCCTTATGAACAGTACAGCTGTAATTTTCCACAACATGGCCGAAATGTGTTTTCACACTTTCAGCGCAGAAATGCGTGGTCATTGTGGGAAATCATTGTTCGGGACAGATAAAGAAAATCACACTGATACTGTTCATGATCGGATGTCCCAAAATGCCTGTGTTAACAATCTGCTGTAAAAAAATCCCCAAACTAGTTACATTGAGTGTGTGCGTTGCATAGTTTCTACGCACGCTCGTGACTTCACCAGTTTTTTTTTAATTTTCACAGCAGATTTTCAACATTGCCATTTTTTACACCTCCCCATGAACAGTACAGCTGTCATTTTTCACATCCTGTTTGGAATGTGTTTTTGCACCTGTGGTGCCAAATGCCGTACTCACTGTGCAAAAGCAGTTTTCGGCTAACAAACTGATATTTGCCACTGTTCATGAGGTGGGGGTCACAAAAAAAACATGTTGAAAATTTGGAGTGAAAATACCAACGAATGCCTGAGGCGTTAGGGTTTCTGACCATAACACCCCACCCTGTAGAGAATGACAGGCATCAGGGGTGTGACTTGGGATTCTTGCTTGTAATGCTCATACCATTCCACCCCCACCCACACCCTGCAGACAGTGAGAGGCATCAAGGTGTACCTCGGACTCTTTGGGCCCAAACATCACCCCATTCTCCTATACCACACCCATCTCACTGTATTTCCTGATGGAATGGGGTGCGCATAAGGGCCAAAGACCCCAAGGCACACCGTGACACTTGTCAGTGTCAACAGGGTAGGGTGTGGTGAAATGGCATGGTCATTATGCCTGACTACCCAAAGGCACACCCCAATGCCTGTCACTCTCTGCAGGGTGGTGGTGGGGTTGGCTTCAGTTCAATAATTCGCTGCCATTCCTATTATGCAGCTCTGTAACTTCTACACTACCTATGCCAATGCCAGCAAGCAAACATTCAGCATTGACAAATGCTTGTTGAAATAGAGCTGCACTCAAAGACATGGTCAGATATATCCTGAAATATCTGTGATATCGCTGGAGACATTCCTGCCTGCATACAGTACCACTGTGGGCCACCAAGAGAATCTATTTAGATATACTGTATTGAAAAATATCTGGAAACATCAGACTGTATCTATGGCTGCAACGGTAAGCTGTTTTTGCCCTAATAACCTTTATAACTTGATTATGGATGATTTGGGTTAATTGCTTAAATATCAGTATTCTTTTACCATAGTAGTACTTTATATTTAGTTACTTTTTAGATAGGTGTATGAATACAAATAAATCCCCTTTAGTGTATTCTGAATTTTTCATCCCCCCTCCCCTTTTTCCATTCTAATCTTTCTTGGATGTTGTCTTATTGCAATGTGATTATTGTTTTGTATATAATTTGTGAATTTCTATCCATGAGTTTATGATAAACCTCAGTTGAGATAATTTCATCAAGACGCGGATATTCAAAGTAGTTGCGCATGATGCAAAGGAATTGCAGCGGTGCAAGTGCGGACCTGTGCCAGGGAGCGATATTCAGTAGGAGCCAGTGTGCAGCACAAATCCAATTGCACCAATGCACAATGATAATGAATGCAGGTGCAAGTGCAGGGGGTGTGCCCATGACAATCTATCGCAGTGCGATATTCAACAGCGGAACCATGGAGCAAGTGCGGAGCAAATCCGTGATGCACTGAGCAAACTTGTTCCTATAAATACAGGGTGCTAGCACACAGACAGCACTTGTGCCAGATGAGAGGGAGAGACAGAGAGAGAGAGAGAGAGAGAGAGAGAGAGAGTGAGACAGGAAAAAATGAAAGAAGGAAAGAAAGCCAGACAGAAAGTCAGATAGACATACAGAGGCAGCCACAGAGGGAGAGGGGCAGAGGTGGCAGTGGAGAGGGAGACGGGGCAGAGAGAGTAAGAGGGACAGGCAGGCACAGTGCCAGGCAGTGCACTAGGGTGGCACACAGCCTGCAGCAGGAGTCAACCGCCCAGGGGGATAGTGGACATCATGGGCCATGGATGGTGCGCCCTTCATGATGGAGGCTGTAACAAGGGGTGTGAGAAGGGCATGAGGAACAGCGATGTGGCCAAGGAAGAGCTCATCAGTGGCATGCCTGACACAGATGGTACCATTCCCACGCCACCTTTAAGAACTACTCCAACACGCAGATTGTGGGCCAGTACCACCTGAATAGAGGCATTCTGAGGCAGATCTGCAAGCTATGCAGTGAGGAGATGCAGGCACCCTCAAGACAGAGCCATGCAATGTCTGTGGAGGCCAAAGTGACAGCCATCATGTGCCTGCTTGCCAGGGGCACCGTCCAGAGAACAACAGGGGACACCACAGGCATAACCCAGTCAGCCATGTCATGCCTCTTCACACAGTTCCTCAATGCCCTGCAGCCACGTGCTTCAGAATACATCCATTTCCCCAGCACACAGGCTGAGCGTACAGCAACCGTGCAGGACTTCCACAGGGTAGCACCTATATCTGGAATGATAGGGGCCATTGACTGCACCCACATGGGCATCCACATGCCACCTGGCCCCAGTGGTGTGGCCTACATCAATAGGAAGGGGAGCTCGAGCATCAACTGCCAGGTGGTGTCCGATGCCATGGGGTTCATCACCAATGTCTGTGCCACACACCCTGGGAGTGCACATGATGCATTCATCTGGCACAGCTCTGCTCAGTGCCACAAGTTCAAATGTGGGAACATCCCCACGGGCCACCTAGTGGGTAAGTATGGGACCATCAAGGGGTGACGGGCAAAGCAGGAAATGGGATGGGGGAGGGCAGGGTTTGCATTCCGGTGAGGGCACCACAGACAGGCAAGGGGCACAGCAAAGGATGGCAGAAGGTGAACCATGTCATTATCCACACAGGAGACTGTGCCTATCCACTAAGGCCCTGGCTGCTCACCACCTAACGGCGCCCATCATCCCCAGCAGAGGAATGCTATAACGAGGCACATGCCGGCATGTGCAACATCATTGAGCATGTATTTGGCATGCTGAAGGCATGTTTTGGTTGCCTAGACAGGTCTGGCAGTGCCCTACAGTATAGCCCCTCGAAAGCCTGTGGCCTATTCCTGGCATGCTGAATACTGCACAACATGGCCATTGACCATGGGATAGCTGTCGAGACTGATGAGGGTGACAGTAGTGGGAACGATGGTGGCAATGGGCTGGAGGGTGGTGGACAGCCCTTCCCCTGGGTGGAGGGATCCCTGGCTGCAATGGATGGTGCACCAACATCGGGACACCATCACACAGGAGCACTATGGTGCATCTAGGTAGGTGGCACAAAACCCGTGCATGAGCCACACACACAGGTACAGCACACACGCAGGGGAGTGCACGGCAATGGGCATGCACACACAGAGGCATGGTGCAGAGGTAGGGGAGTCAGTGGCACGCAGCCACACACAACCACACACAGCAACACACACACGTATCCATGCACCTGAACACCCAGGCTCTGGCATGTGGTGGGGATTAGATGCATCACACTGGTGCACAGGCACAACTGGTGCTGAACTGCCCTCATCACGCCCACACCAAATGGTCCAGTGACTGGTCAGGCACATACACAGGCAGTGTGCGGCATGACACATGGGCACCACATCAGTGTTATGCACACACATATGCCACCCTTGTGCACACAGGGCAGGAGGTGCAGACTGCAGGCAGGGTGGCATACACATCTGGACTGCTGCACTGAACCATGGCCACTGCGGCCACGGATGTCACCACGCAGGGGTGATTGGCAGCCACAGGCTGCTCATCAGCCACAGGTGGTGTTTGCAACAGCCCCACAGGGGCTGAACCACGGGATCATGACTGAATCCCCATGGGTCTGTGTAGGGGCCCAAACAGGCCTGCCCCAGGTGTGCCAGGGATGCCAACATCAAAGCCCGGTGTCGACAGTGTTGGTGTCGCCCGACACCGGGATCATGCAGTGGACAGTGCACTGCATGGGGTCCACAGTAGCTGGCCATGCCCTGTGGCAGCCAGCATTGCAACGCCATCCATGATCACATTGGCAATGCGATCCAGGGATGCAGTCGTGGCCTCCTGCATATGCTGCATCCCTGCCAGGAGCTACACAGTGCCCATCTCATGCTGCTCGACCAACTGATGCACCTCCATGTACAGTGCATGCACCCCAGTGGCAAGCTGCACCTGTTGCTCTATGGAGGCCCACAGCAAATGGGTGTGCTGAGCCAGTGGGACGGCATCCTGGGGATCTTGGTCGGGATGCCGACCCTCCTGTGGCAACAGCCCAAGCTGCGCAGCCCCTCTTTTAGGTGGACGCTGCACAGTAGGGTCCTCATGGAGTATGCTCCTAGCTGGCGCACCAGCAGTGGACCCAGCATCTGGCTGCCCTGTGGCACCCGCAGCCCACTGCCATTGCCCATCCAGCTGCTGCCTGCTGCCCAGCACCTGCACGGCCGCACTCCCACAAGGCACAGCCATGGCAGTGCACATAGCTGCACCTGCAATGGCGACAGACAGCTGTTCCCCCACTGTCAGGTCACTGGGTGTGCTGCCTGTGTTGGTGTCTGGCATGGGCATCTCCACCACAACATCGCCCATGCTGTCCAAGATGATGGTGATGTTGTCATCAACATCGGACCCCAACCCATACTGTGTCTCCATGCAGAGGACACAGAGACTGGCATCCTGCAGGAACGCATCCAGGGTCTCATTCAACCCCATGACTAGGATATCCGCCTGGACAGTGGTGGTGTGTTGCAGCCTATCAGGCCCTGGATGCCTGTGGAGGTGGATGGCTGATCCTCTTGGGCTGGTCCTGCATCCATGGCCACTGCCGGCACCCCAGCCTCCACATGCAGCCGTGTGCTATTGCTGAAAGAGAAGAAAGGTGTCCAGCGACGCAATGCCCACATGTGGCCCCCCAAACAGCATTTGTCTGGCAGCATGGCATGCATGTTGTTGTGCACACATGCAAAGGACATGCATGGTGGCAGCATGCATGCCAGCATGCCCATGTATGCACCCTCTGTTCCACTGGCCATGTGTGGCTTTACATACGTACCATGCAGTGACAGACTTCCACCTTCTGGAATACTCCCAGGCACACCCTCCAAGGCGCTGTGGTGCATGGTGGCTGCCACCAATTCCTCCTGCACCGTGAGCTGTGGCGCATCTGCGAGCCCCCCTCCAGTGGCATTCTGGGATGCACAGATGGCTGCCACCCTCTCCTTTATGCACCTCTTGTCCATGCCCACCTTCTTGCGGCACTCTTGCGCCA
The DNA here is from genome assembly GCA_016271365.2 of Neoceratodus forsteri. Lineage (NCBI taxonomy): Eukaryota > Metazoa > Chordata > Ceratodontiformes > Ceratodontidae > Neoceratodus > Neoceratodus forsteri. Next base: position 164,270,305 of record JADMNL010000022.1, on the reverse strand, counting down.
ACTGCTGGTGGCTACCCTGCTGGTTCACACATGCCACCACCTCCTCCCAGGCCCCAGCTCTGGCCTGTGGTGTGCCTGTGGCACCACTCAACAGAGGATCCCTGTGGAAGTAGGCCTCAAACGGGGCCTCTGATTCTGCCTTAGTGAAATTGGGCCTTCGCTTCTGAGCAGGCTCAAGCTCCTCACCCCTTTCACATTCCGACATGACACTTCCTGTGGACATGGACAGCACAGTGTGTCAGTGGCAGCAGCAGCGCCCTCTTCCGTCCCCCCTGCTGTGCTGGCTGGACCAAGTGTGCTACAGCAGCATGCGCAACGTACCTCAAAGGGATGGAACACCAGTTCATGGCCTGTGCCGATCTGTGGTGCTTTTATAGCGCATTGCATGCAAATAAGATTTGGCACAATGGTAATGACATGCTAACTCTCCCAGTGCGTCACGCATTGGCTAATGAGCTCATTTGCATGTGGCAGTTGAATATCGTGATTTTGCTCTGTGTGCAATGAGTTTGCTCCGGAGCAAGTCTCGATGCAATGCACATGCATGTGCAGTGCACAAGACTGCAGTGCACATGCAAAGTGGTGTACTGTCACCAATTATGAACTGTGTGCAGACTGCTCAATGTGGGCCATGGCACATGCTATACCAGGCCTGCTATTGCACACATGCGCACTGTGTGGTGGCTGAACTTTGACCCATACTGTGACCTCTGGCCTTGGGTGACCCATACACCCATGACCCCACCTACCCACGCCCATGCCGCGCATCCCCGAGACTGCATGATGGGCGGACACAGTGCATGTCCCCTCAGCCCGCGCATCTGCCACATGCTGTGACCATGTTCGCCTACCACTGCCATTTTGCTCACCAGCTCACACCTGAAGCATGGCACAGCAGTGAGCACCACGAGTGGCCAACTGAACACAAGTTAAATTGGTCAACCTTGTCGCCTCCATCCAGCCCCATGCACCCCAACTGTTTGGGCAAGCATCACTGCAGCAGCCCCGGGTGGCGGTGTGGCAGGCCATTGTTGCCTCTCTGTGGCAGCACACAGGAGTGGCCAGGGCAGGGGGAGCAGTGTTGCCACCGCTATGGTGACTTGGCACAGAGGGACCCAGAGCACTTCAGGACGCTGGAGGTGCACGTCAGGCGTTGGGCTGTGCCAAGGCCAGGTGAGTAGGCCCATAATACATGTGTGCCTTGGTGCTGTACTTTGGTGTTGACTAGACTGCCTGGAATGTCCTGCAGGGTGGTGTACAGCCATCGTGCACATCACGGGATGGCATTGCCCTGCGTCACTTGCATTGCAATGCTGCTATGCAGGACGTGTCAGGCAGGGGCTCATCCTGTGCACAGGGGTGGGAGTGGTGGGCAGCTGAGGGGGTTGGTTACTGATGTGTACCTGTCTCTTTTCCATTAACAGTACCTGAAGACAGAAGAAGGGCAGTGGTGGCAGGACGGCAGGCTGCAGTGTCCCAGGGTGGTGTTGGCAGAGCAGCACCTGCACCAGTGGGGCCACAGAAAGCAGGTAGGCACTGACATTGTCCTTTGCACTGTCCAAATGGGGTGGCAGGTGCATGCGTGTGGGCATGACCACCTGTGTCACGTATCATAGCAGCTGTGTGTATCGCACTGTGCGTGGTGCCTGCCACTGTGGTGCAACCATTGGACACGTGTGCCAGCTGTTGGTGGGGTGGGTGTGTGCCCAGCTGCCACTGGTGTTGCCGTGGTGCTGCCGGAGCACTGTGCCATGTGACTGCCATGGGGCAGTTGGGTGGCCACTGTGTGGCGTGGACCACCGCTGTGCACTGTTGTGGTGTGCCACATTGTTGGCAGGTGTTGGCCCACCCCCCGTGGGTGGTCTGTATGGGCCTTCCGGGGGTGCGTGATCCCACTGCCCATTGCGCGCTGTGGATGGGCATGGTTCCTTGGGACGTTGCACTGACCACCTGTCCTGTCCTTTCTCCTAGGTGTCCTGCCATGGTGCAGGAGGCCACTTTACTGCCTGCTACTCTGCCAGTTAATACTCATCACCTTGACAACCATGGAGGCGGTGCTGCAGGTCCATTGGATGCTGCTACCAGACAGGAGGCAGCAAAGACTGCAGGGGGTGGCAGGCCATGGCTGCCACTAGTCAGGCCCTGATTTCCCCTGTTTTCCCAGCTGTACCTCCCTCTCCAGTCCCCCTTCCCATTGTACAGTCTCTGTTCCCTATCCCTTTTCCTCTCTTTCCTACCCTGTCCTACACACTTCTGTTGTAAATAGTTGTTTTTCCACAATATATATCTTTTGATATACCTGCCTGTGTCTGTGTCTGCTTTGCAGGTGGTGTGAGGAGCAATGCTGCAGTGGCCCAGTGCCTGTCCATGTGGTGTGCATGTGTTGGGGCATGTGTTGTGCTTCTGTGGATCACTACTGTCTGTTGAGGCGTGTCCCACTGTGGTGGTGTCCCGCCTCTCGGTCAGTGGCTGTGCCTTGGGGTGCCTATGGGGCTGCTGTCAGGGGTGTGTGGTGGGTGTGTCTGCTTGGCTGCATGGTCCTGGGTGTGGTCTGCTCTGGTCTGGATGTGCAGGGGGGCATGGCCTGCAGCCTGTGGGGGGCCCCCTTGGTGGTCTTCCATCCACTATTGGCACCCCTTGTAGCCTACTGTCTTTGCCACTGTTGAGTTCTGGGGTTGGGGTCTGGGTGCCTGTGTGCACCCTACTGTGTCCAGCTGGTGGTGGCCTCCTGTGGCCTGTCACTGTGCTTCCCTGGCTCTGTCCCTGGGTCAACTCTATGCTCTATGCCCCCCTCTGTTGCTCTGCTTCCACGATTGCCCTGGGGCTTCTCTGTCTGCCCATGATGCACCTGTGTTTGCGCATTGGTGCACCTCTGGTTGTGTCATGATGCATCCACGGTTGCACCATGCTGCATTCACAGTTGTGCCATATTCAGCTGGGTTGTGCTGGCACAGTGCGGCCAGTGCAACCTCTGAATATGGCTCCTGTTGCACCACGGCACATCGGGTTTGCACTGCGCTGCACTTGCGCAGGCTTTGGGGCATTTCTGAATATCTGGGCCCAAGTCTTTTGCCAAATAATACATTCAAATGATGCATTTGTGAAAAATCAACATTCCTAGTGAATTTTAAAAATGAGTTGGTACTCTCTTGATAAGAAACAAATCTCCCCACATCTTGTTCAGTTCTCTTCCATAAAATAAGCAAATTGTTCTGTATATAATGTTGTACGTTTATTGTAATTTTGTCTATCTTTCTGATTATATTTAGGTGGAATATGTTTTTGTTGTTGTTGGTGCTTTTTAACTGTATCTCATCCTCATTATTTAGTAAAGCACAGGAGAAGGAAGAACCTCCAATGTGGAAGAAGAATTCAGTTTGATGACTCCACATTAAGAAGTTAGTGGATTTAATTGGACATTTCCATAATTGTTTTCTCATTGCTGGCATTCATATAATGGACGCTCTCTTGAAAGCTTTTTTATTTATTTTATTTGTTTTTTGGTGACTGGGTATGCACACTAGACAACTGAGTGCCTATTTGCAGGTATGACCTGGGAAAGTACAAAGCACACGATACAAACAGGGTCAAAAGCACAGCTACATCAAGTCAAATAATAAGCTAATAGAGATCTAAACAGCTCTAAGGGCTGAATATGTACATTACGAGATATAACAAGTTGAAAAATTAAAATAATTATCAGATAAGTATAAGCAATTGTGTGAATTAATGGTCAGGAATGGTACAAATGAAAAATACTACAAGTAGATAACTAATAAAGTAGATTAAGGCAAGTACATGCTGAGGTGCGAGAACTAAATTAAGCAATGTACAGTAATGCGGCTGCGGTCAGGGTGGTGGAAAGCAGTTGCAGATCATAGATTAGATTAAGTGGGTCTTGAGGGATGATTTGAAAGAGGAAGTGGTAATGCTGTGGATATTTGGGGGAGCGAGTTCCAGTACTGGGATGGAAATGAAAAGAATGTCTTCTTGTCATCTTGGTTGAGCATTTGGGTATTACAAGTAAGGTAGAGTCCAGGGCCATAAGGGAGTAGGTGGATTGGGTGCTGGGTAGTAGTGGGATGTGGGTGGCTAGCAGGTTGGCCTGGAGTTATTTGGGTATAAAACAACCTTGGGCATAGGCTCAAGAGGTGGAAATGGATAACCATCCTGAGGAGGACTAGATGTAGCAATGGTGCATGAGACTTGGGGGTAAGAGGGTAAAGCAGCAAACGTTATTGTAGGTGACATACCACTTGTGTAAAGAAATCAATGGAGAATTTGTGAACAGGTGTGAGCCATAGAAATATGGAAATATAGAAGCATAGACTTTGATGGCAGATAAGAACCACTCGATCCATCCAGTCTGCCCATTTCCCTACCTGCCAGATTAGCTGCAGATCCCAGTTAACCAACAGCCTACTTCTTCCTAACCCCCACCAGAATTGCCTGCTGCTGTCATTCACTAAGCGTGTACTATTTACAGTAGTACACGCTCATACAGAGCTCAGTCGGTGGCTGGCCGTGGTGTTGAGAGGTGCACTGTGCTAGTTGCTGGTTGGGTACAGGTTGTGGGGGGAACTGGGTGGACTGGCACTGCCAAGTGGGGGTAGCGGGGCCATTAGGCTACCAGGGCTACCGGGGTGCAGGATTGGTTTTATACATGAATTCTTAGGGTTTGGAGATTGGGGGGGTCTGCTAGCCCCACAGGGCTTTTCACAACATATTACCAGGATCGTGGCATGGGGGTCGCTGATTGCCCTTCAGGGCTTTTCTTGTCTGCTACCAGAAGCAGGACTGGGGGCTGCCACACCTATGGGGGATGTTGCTGGGGGACATTGACGCAAGCCCCAGTGGACACAAGGTACACTTAAACTAGCTAATGGCTGGTGTAAATGTACTTTGACGGATGTCATCCTGGGGTTGTTTCAGAATTGTACTTTGGTGATCTGGCAGTAGCTCTTCCAGAGTAGGACACGACTGCTGCCGTAAAACCCCTTTCACCATGTGGCAGGGGGTTTATGGCATAAATGGTGGTGTAAGTCCACGTTAGCACAAGCAGCCTGCGACATGACACAGGCTGCTTTGCAGAATCCTGAATATCGCAACTCATAATGCAAAGTACTACTTGTGCCATTCTGGCTGGCACAAGTCACCTTATGCCATATGCAACTTTTACAGAATTGGGCCCCTGATGTCCAGGGGGCGAGATCAGGAAGACCTGAATGCCCTGGAGCAAAAAAGCATCACTTGTGTTTTGGAAGCATTGAGTTTCAGATTGTTGTCCACTAGCCAATTTTGTGTGTGGATAAAGTCCTTTGATTGGGAAGTGAAGGGAACATAGTTTAACCATAAGAAGCACACTAAGCTGAAGCTTGTTTCCAGATGCAACCTGGGAGTACAAGGAAGTTAAGTGACTTGCTCAGGATCACACAGTATGCACCTAGGCGGCAGTGGGATTCAAACCCAGGTCTCCAGATCTGCAGCTCAGAGCTTTAACCCACTGCACTATACTGCCTCCTTGCTTGGACTGTTGGAAATTGATGGGTTTGGAGCTTTTGGCACTGTGATACAGGGCGATATCATCAGCGTACATTATTACTGAGCAGGAGGTGGAGAGAGACTGTAGGTGATTAATGAAGATTGAGAAGAGGAGTGGGCCTAGGACAGACCTTGAGGAACACCATGGATGACAGGCAACTGGTGTGATGAGGTGTCCCCATATTTGACAAATTGGCACTGGTCGGTCAGCTAGTTGGAGAACCAGGTATTGGCATGGGGGGAAACACCAAAGTCTATTGATTTTGAGGTTAAGAATGAATGGTTGAAAAGGACAAATGCCTTGGCTAGAACAAAGAAGACAGTGCCAGTGAGGAGCCTTTGTCCATGGCAGATTTGGCATCATCAGTGAACTCAAGGAGGACAGTTGTATGCTGTGATCTATTCAAAAATCTTGCTGGCAAGAGGTGAGGAGATTGTGGGTTTGCAGGTAGTTTATTATCTGGGAAGCAAAAATTGTGGGTTTTCAGTTAGTTTATTATCTGAGAAGCAAAAACCTTTTCAAGAAGTTTGCAGAAGATGGGCAGGAAAGCTATGGGATGGTATTGTGAGATGTCTTTCAGGTCACCCCTTTGGGGACATGGGACAACCTTAGCAACTTTCCACTGAGATGAGACAACACCAGATGTGAGGGATAGGTTGAAGATGTGTGTGATGGGGATAGAGAAAGACTGACATCCAAGCTTTAGTAGCTTAGCTTCGACCCTGTCTGGACCTGGAGCAGCACAGAGAGGAAGGGAGCTAAGGATGTGATGGACTTCTTTTCTGGTGACTACTTTCAGGTAGAAGGGGGGATGAGAGAAGGACTAACCACCAGGGTTGTAGTCCTGGGGAGTGGGAGCATGGGCAGGGAAGGGGGAGAGATCAGTGAACTGAGTGTTGAAGGCATCTGTGATAGTGAGTGAGTTGGTGTAGTGTACGCCCTTTATGATCATGTCCTTTTGTGAGGAGTTGGAGGGAACATTCAGGATCCCTTTCATGTGGTCCTAGAATGTGTCTGGGTTGCCAGCAGAAGTGGTAAGTTTCTTCTTGCAGAAGGAACTTTTGGCTGCATGTGTAGCTTTTTGCATAAGTTACACATTTGATGGTAGTTGAGCCAGTATTGTGGTTTCGAAGAGGTTTTGTAGGTGACCCAGAATCTGTCTCTTTTTCTATAGAGTGAGAGAAGGTCACTGTAAAGCCAAGGGTGGCAAGGCCTCAAACTTTCCTCTTTGTGGTCAGAATTAGCCTATTTTGGTGGTGGGAGATGTGAGACTAGAAATGAGTCAAGGCTAATATCAGAGGAGGATTGGATTGGGGACCTGTCAATGAGGGAGACCTTGGCATTGAGGGTAATTGGGTCAAGGCTTGATTAGTTTCTAATGGTTAGAATCTTTGGGGGGAGTTTTGGAGTCTGCATCTTCCTTAGGCAGTACATGGGAGAGTGTTCACCAATGGAGTCTGGGAGTATACCAGAGACTTGGATCTGGTCAGGCCAGTTAGTAAGCATACAATCTAATAGAGAGGATGATGAACTGTAGGTGGAGGGTTGGATAGGGTTGGTAATGATTTGTGAGAGACAGACCTTGCTTATGAGTAGCTCATAGGTTCTGGAGTTAGGACTTAGCCAATCAAGGTTAAGGTCACCCATGATAATTACTTTGTTGTGGCCGATCCAGGGTAATATGGTGTCGATGAGGATGGTAAGTCCTGATATGCCGTATTTTGATGGTGTTGCCAATAGTAAGGGAAGCATCAAGTACTTCTCAAGCAGTGCCAGTACCTGCTAGGTGGGAAATCAGGGACATGTTGTGATGAGACCTGTAGTAGATTAGAAGGCCTCCTCCATGCTTGGAGGATGGCGGTCGATTCCAAGAAAGGATTAGTTGTTCAGGTTGCTGACGGAGTTAGGAATGCTGGATTTGAGCTAGGATTCAGAGATCCCTAGTACACTAGAGGAGTAGTGGGATACCCAGGCCTCATGGTCAGGCTTGTTTGCCAAGAGACCTCGGATATGGAGGTGAGCAATTTTAAGTCCTTAGTGAGCTGTCCAGGGTGGGAAGGTGGGAAGGAGAGGGTCCAGGGTTGGGTTCAATGTTTCCTGCCAGGCAGAGATTCATAACTGAGGTCTATAGTGAAGTAAGTTTTAATATGCCACACCAGGTTAGCGTGAGCAGGAGGGATTTTCTTTTGATGTGACTTTATATCAGGAACTGAAGTTTTAGACTTATGCGTGCATCGATGCTGGGTGGTTGATGGGTACCTAGTAGCAGCTTGAAGTAGCTGAAATCACTAAGGGGCAATAAGGAGACTCAGCCAGCATGGTCTTGAGGTGTGGGCAGGGAGCCAGCTAGTAATAGTAGTATAGCTAGTATGCCAGGAAATAGGAAGGTGGTGATACCTTCCTATGCTGCCAACATGGACATAGCTAGAACCTTTATGGAAAAGTGACAGAAAGAGCCGGGGCACTGGTAACAACTCTAGAGTAGGCAGTGATGATTATGAGCACGAGTAGTAGGAAGTCAAAGTATAAACTGAGATGGTTGGAGACTTAGGCAGTAGAATATGGCTAGGTATACTATTAGAGCAAGGGTAATAGTTACAAATTGTGGTGGAGTGATACAGGAGACAAGCACTACATGAGTCAAAGCAGTTAGGCTATAATGAAAGAGCACACAGTGTCTCATGTCAGGGACTTAAGGCTAGATGATTGAGCTGAGTAAAGCAAGGGCTAACCTATGCAATTAAGCAATAAGTTGGTGGTGAGAAATAATACAACAGTCCAGGCTCTTGGTGTATGCTGCTGGTGAATAGCTTAGATGATGTAGTAGAAAGAAACACAGTCAGTAGCACATTGGAGTTACAAACTGGAGTACTCACTGTCATAGGCATGCATAAATTAGGAGTTGACACAGGTGGTGCAATGGAAAGGGACAGTGTGGCTGGCTGATGGATGACTCCCACTGCTGACATCCACAGTATGACACTCTTTGTGCTGCAGCCCCTAGTGCTCTGGACCACTAGTGTGGGGGACAGCTACTGCAGGGTGTTTTTTTTTTGGGTATCAGGTATCTTTAATAGAGTCTCTGGGTTGGCAGTGAGGCTTGCAGGGGGTTGGGCTGAAGGTCCCCTCACTGATGGCTCTTCCATGGTTTGCTTGATGATCAGTGGAGGGTCGGTAGAAGAGCCGTGCAAACCCTTGCAACCCTCTGGACAGTTTTCCTGTGTGGCTCAGTGACAAGAATCTGGCAGAGAAAGGTAGTAGCTGGGGGGTTAAATGGCAGTGAGTCCAGAGACGACGGCAGGCTTTTTAAAAATCCTCCTCTTGTTTGTTGATGGCTACGGGTTGATGGGGAGGCTTGCAGAGGGGTGGACTGAAGATCCCCTCATTAGAGTCACAGCTTGCTCAGCAAGAGGTGATGGGGAAGGTAGTTAGAAGAGTCATTCAGACCCTTGTGACCCTTTCTGGACAGTTCTCCGGTGCAACTCAGTGACAAGAATCTGTTCAGCTAGGAGGAGGAGTGTTTAGAACGGATTTCAATTAGCTTTAATTGGTTTTTAGTCTATTTTTCACGCTTTTCATGTTGTTTGTGGACTCTTTAAATTAATTAGTATTAAGCACAAATTGAATACTCAAGAGATGCTTGTAATATATAAATACTCTGCCTGGTCTCTTTATTTTACTCTTGATAAAGCACTTCATTGTTGCAAAACGGGAGTATTTTTCACACTGTATGTGCCATTATTTTATCGTTTTATGCAATAAAAGTTTTTGCACATTAATTTTGTGTAGACATTAGTCCAATTACATTTTTTATTTTGTGAGTTGGGGCTGTTTTGTTTTTGTTTAACACAACTAAACAGCCTACTCAACCCTAACTATAGGGGTGCTACAGCACCCCTATAATACTGTGGGATATAATTATTATGCCAGTTTCTTTAGTGTAATGTATAATTAGGATTTGTATGTCTTGTTTTTTACAGTGATATTGTAACTTTACAAATTACCATGAAGCATCATTGAAAATGAGTTACAGGTCAACTGAGTTTTGTATCCCTGTAAATATACTAGGAATAAAAATTTTATTACCACTACTACTACCCTCACCAACTGCAATCTTTGATTTCTGAAAAATGGATGGGTCCCCTCCTACTGCTCCTCTACTTCACTTTTTCTGCTGTTGATACCTCTCACTATGCACCCCAGCTTCCTACTAGCTTTCCCCACTGTCTTATCACACTGCTTAGTAGGATGCTGGGGTGCACAGGGAGGAGTATCACTGGCAGAAAAAAGGAGGTAATGTTACCCTGTATAGATTGTTGGTGAGGACATAGATCAAGTGGACATGGTTCAGAGAAGGGCAACCAAAATGGGTGTATGTCCTGCATCAGATACCCTATGTGGAAAGACACTGGGAGTTAAATATGTACTCACTGGAGGAAAGGAGAGAAAGGCGAATCATGATAGAGACATTCAAATACCTCAAGGGTATTAATATGGTTCATAAGGGAGGCATATTGCACAGAAATAGATGCTCAAGGACAAGGGGACATGATATGAAGCTTGAAGAGAGAAGACTTAGAGGGGATGTGATGAAATTTATCTTCACAGAAAGAGAGGTGGGCACCTGAACCAGTTTCCCAGCAGAGGTAGTGACTACTGAAATAGTAATAGGTTTCAAACATGCATGGAATAGACACAGAGGGACCTTAGTAACAGGGCTGAGGGGGAAGGTAAAACTGGAGATTAATTAGGGTACATGGTAGAACAGTAGGTAGGGACTGTAGGGCAAACTAGGTTAACCAGGTGGTCCTTTTCTGTCGACAGCTTCTATATTATCCTCACCAATTGTGCACCTTGATTTCAGGAAAATAGTCTTTAACAGTGTATAGGAGATCACGAACAGCTCCTTGATTGGTCCATTCTGTTCAAATCCTGCCAAAAATGGCTGCTCTTCCTGTTTGTTCCCTCAGCATTAACCCTGCAACAAAAGCATGTTACAAGGTTGAAAAAATGGCCTTAGAGTCTAGAAAATGCTGTGATCCTGTTCCCTGATAGATGCAGTGGTGGCGCTTACCCTTGACAACATCTCTACCGTTTTCTGAGAAACATAGTACTAAACAATAGCACATATGAAAGTAATAAACTGTATCATATATGTGGAATCAAACACAGGGGAAAGGTTTCAAGCAGGAATGAGGAGTTGTACAAGAAAACTGACTTACACCTTGCATATTCCATCCATGTGATTAGGCAAGGACTTCAAAAGGCTAAAAGGAAAATAAAGGCTGAGAGCGGGCAGAATTAGGGAGGGGATTCAGTATTCTGAAGATGTGATAGGTTGAGGATGGGCACATCCCCAAAAGCCCTCTCACAGCTCAAACTGATAACAATATGTTTGCATGTTTTGCAAGTGAACATAGAAAGGATTGTGTGAAGGTGGAGTAAACATCAGTTTACTAAAGTACTGTATATTGATGGCGAGAGTTATAAGTAGGGACTGATAAAACAGAATGTTGTCATTTTAGAGCTCAAAATATGGTGGGAACTTGATTGTTGTTTTAGAAACAAAGAAGACATTTTGTCTAATGTCTAGGGTGCAGAGTGGTCATCCTGGATATGAGGCATTGAATCCCACAACCTGCACTTGATTGCAGTGTGACTATCAGAAAAGTTCTCATCTACTTGTGATAAGCATCTCTGTAATCTTCCTATATGTTTTTTACTGTGCTTCTCGAATCTCTATTTGTATTGTAAATAGCCACAATCTGGGATTAAATTGGGCAGTTAGTATCCCACAGGAAATCACTTCCTCCACCTCTTACAAAATTGCATGTGAGTTCCTCATGCACTGTTATCTTTCTCCATTATACAGTATAAGAGATTTCCACCACCTCGAAATGCCAGTTCCACAACCCATAAATTTGGAGGTGAGAGACCCCCTCACCTAAATATTTCTAATATAAAAAAGTATCGGCATAAGTTTGAGAGTAGCCCCAGGGGTAATCACAACCATGGCTGGAATTCAGATGTCCCAAGAACCAATAACAATTTTAGGCACAGAATTTCATTCTGGAAACATGGTCAAGTAAAACTAGTCTAACAGAATAAATTCCTGTGCACAAAAAGTTGAAGGATGGAAATCTTGGAGATTGGGAAAACAGAAATGAGTGTTTATGATCCGTCAATTTTTATCCCAGTTCTGCTTTAGAAAAGTTATATTTTTCCTACCCCATTAAATATGGAGACTAGACTTTTCAGTCCATTTTTTCAAATGTATTGGGTGAATCATTTGAACCCAATCAGAAGGGATGTGACATATTGGGCTAGATATTCAAAAGAGTTGAGCCATGCGCAATAGGGTTGTGCCTGCGCAAGTCCGAAATTGCGCCATTCTGCGATATTCAGCAGGAGGCAGTTGTGCCCCCAAAATCATGCTGAGCAACAGCGCAATGATAATGAAGGCATGTGCAACTGAAGGGGGAGGAACCATGCATAAATGGCACAGTGCGATATTCAATGACTTGCGCCATGCGCAATAGGGGAGCAGGTGGAAGTTGTGCCATAGCGGAAATGAGCCAAAATAAAAAGGAGCAAGGGAGAGGTGCAAGAACGCTACAGGGAAGCCACATGTGTCAGAAGCATAGGCAGACAGACAGGGTAGGAGGCACAAACAGGGCAGGCCAGGGAAAGGGCACTCTGAACAGCCAGGCACAGGGAAGGTGTGGGGAGCCACACAGCACAGGTAGGTGTTCCCGGTGCAGGGTAAGTAGCAGCCAGGACAGTAGGGGGAATACAGCAACAGCTACCGGGGGGGTGAACACTAGCCAGGGACATGGCCAGTGCCACCTTCCAGATGGAGACCGTTATGAGGGGGGTGAGAAGGCAGACGGCAGGGGGGCATGGCCGTGGAAGGGCCCGTCGGTGGTATGCCCCCAACAGGCAGTACCGAGCCTGGACCAGCTTTGAGCTGTACACTGATACTGAGATTGTGGGCTGGTACCACCTGAATAGGGCAATTCTGAGGTGGCTCTGTGAGCTGTGCAGTGATGTGATGCAGGCACCCACACGACGGAGCCATGCCCTGTCAGTGGAGACTAAGGTAACAGCCTGCATGTGCTTGCTCACCACGGGTACCTTCCAGAGACCAACTGGGGACATAACAGGCATAACCCAGTCAGCCACGGCACGCCACCTCACCCAATTCCTCAGCGCACTGCTGCCACATGCTGCGGAGTGCATCCATTTCCCCAGCACAGCGGCGGAGCGCACAGCAAACATACAGGAGTTCCACAGGGTAGCATGTATGCCTGGCATGCTAGGGGCAATAGACTGCACCCATGTGGCCATACGCACACCACCTGGCCCTGAGGGGACAGCATACATAAATCACAAGGGCTATGCCATCATCAACAGCCAGATGGTGTGCGATGCCAGGTGGTGCATAATCAATGTCTGTGCCACGCACCCTGGGGAAGCACACGATTCATTCATCTGGCACCAGTCAGCACTGTGCCACAGATTCGAGAGTGGGGACATCCCCACTGGACACCTAGTGGGTGAGCATGCAAACCACATGGACAATCATAGGCCGGGGGGGCATGGCCAGAGGTGACATGGGTAGTGGCCTACATGGCCTGGGGCAGGGTGATGCTGATCACCAAACTAACCTCTGCCCTCTACACACAGGTTACAGTGGATATCCACTCCGTCCCTGGCTGCTCACACCATACCGGCGGCCCGTGACCCCATCGCAGAAACTGTACAATGAGGCACACGCCACCACATGTAATGTCATCGAGCAGGTGTTCGGGATGCTGAAGACATGTTTCCATTGCCTGGACACCTCTGGCGGTGCCCTACAGTACAGCCCCTCAAAGGCCTGCGGGCTATTCCTTGCCTGTTGCATCCTGCACAACATGGCCAACGAATGTGGGATAGCCGTACAGGTCGAAGAGGGGGACAGCAATGGGGACGATGGGGATGCCAGTGATGATGGTGATGGGCAGCCCCCCCTTGGCTGATGGGACCCCCGACTGCTCCGGCTGGCACAGCTACACCAGGACACCATCATGGAGGAGCACTTCAGCCAACCCAGGTAAGTCATGGGGCCATGTGCAACCACCAGTGGCTAAGGCACAACCCACAAACACGCATGGACACACACCACGGGTGCATGCTGTCAAGGGAAGTGGCAGGGTACAGAAGCACACACACAACCAGGGATGGGTGGGGATTAACATGCCATGCAGATGGACACACACACACACACACACACACGCACCAAACATGCACAGAGGGCAGGAGGCACACCGACCCAGAATGCCAACCCTAGCAACACACATGTCCACAGGCCACCACACCCACTGCTCTGTCCATGCATGTGTCAGATGCTGAGCACCATTGCACATTGGTGTACAGCGCAATGCAGGCATCATCATGCACATGCAACTGTGGACAGCAGTCGGGAGGGTGTGCAGGTGGACTGTGTGGCAGTGCTGGTACCCACCCGTGCACTGCCCACTGAAACACACAATGCACACAGGGCAGCACCAGACAGTAGCCGTGCTGGGAGACAGATCAGTCACATCACACAGTTCCCCAGCTGCCACGGATGCATGGGCAGCTCCGCTGAGACCCTCCAACACTGACAGGTTGACCACTGGCCTCATGGGGTGGCACCGATGGTCCCCAAGGGGTTCCATTGTGTGAACGCGACCATGCACGCACAGGGGTCAGCAGCACACCGAACATGCCTGTGCCAGGAGTGCTTGGGATGCCCACAGCTGAATCCGGTATCGACAGGGTGGGAGTCGCACAATGCCGGGAACGGGGGGTGGATAGTGCACTGCATGGTGTCCGCGTTGCATGGGCACCTGACCGTGTGCCCATTGTGGCCATGACAGCAGTGAATGCCTGTGCATGCCTGTCAATGGCAGTGGTCACATCCTCCTGCAAACAGTACATCCCTGCCAGGATCAGTGCGTTGTCCCTCCTGCGATACTCCTCTGTCCACTCCAGAGCCACACGCAGTGCATCCACGGAGGTCACAAGCCACAAATGCTGCTGGACTGATGCTTGCAGTAGGTGTGTGTGCTCATCCAAGAGGTCATCAGCCTCCTCGGCATCCTGTCCCTCAGGGTGTGCACAGCCCTGATGATCAGCACCCCTTGAGGGTGGGTGCTGCGCACCAGGACCAGGTCTGGGCATGTCCACAGGCAGTGCACAGATGCCACCGCCACAGAACCCTGTACCCCCAAGCCCATTGGGCAACTGCTGATGCTGCCCCTCCGGCTGCCGCTCCCCAGGCCTCAGTGGTGCCGCCGCAGTGGCCGCAACAGTCCCACTGTCCTGAAAAGACACCAGTGCTGCCCCACTGGTGCTGACAGGCAAAGGCTGGGACTGTGCTGACACACAGGCCTCCATGGCAGCACCACCCACAGCCATGGGCATGAATTGCCCTGCTGTGTGGCCATCCCGTGGCACACATGTGTCACGGCCCATGATGGTAGCATGGGCACTGGCCACAGTCACAGCATGCCGGCATCCGTGGACCCCAGCATGCTGGGACACAGGCATGGCTTCCTCCACACCTGTTACAATGACATCAGTGTGGACAGCCAGGTAGTCCCACTGTCGTAATGCTCCACATATACCTGTGGAGGTGGATGGGCCCTCCTCCAACTCCAGCTGACTGTCTCCAGTGGACAAGCCCACCACCGCTGATCCGTGCAGATGCTCAGGATCTGTAAGGGAAAGCAAAGTCACATCACTGCATGTGACCTCCCCTGCCCCCCCATAGACAAACCATGACAAGGAAATGATAGAAAGAATACTTAGAATGGCAGAAAAAGGGGAGATATTGTTGATGGGTGATCTGAATATGCCAGATGTTAACTGGAATACAGTTGCAGCAGCCACTTCAAAGAGTGGGGTTATTCTAGATGCCTTACAAGGGGCATGCCTTGGACAACTAGTATTGGAGCCCACTCGAGAGGGAGCAATCTTAGACCTGGTTCTCTCAAATGGAGATGAAGAGAGGATCACAGATGTAGAAGTGGGTAGCCATCTGGGAACTAGTGACCATCGAACAGTAAGGTTCACAATAAACACAGCAATAGAGTCAAGCCACACAAAGGCAAAAGTACTGGATTTTAGGATGGCTGACTTTGCCAAAATGGTTGAGTGCCTAAGGAATGCACTAGCAAATGGGCAGGAAGGAGGGGTCGAAGAACAATGGGGAATAATAAAAACTGCCATCACAGAGGTAACAAGCCTTTGTGTGAAGCAAATTAACAAAACGAAACGATGTAAGAAACCACTATGGTTCTCAAAGGAAGTGGCAGTGAAGGTTCAAGAGAAAAGAAAGCATTCAGGAAGTACAAGGAATCACAGAAGGAGCAGGACAGGGAACTGTATCAGTTAAAGCAAAAGGAAGCTGGGAAGGCAGTCAGAACAGCATAATGCCCAAACCGAGGAAAAGATAGCCAACTCTATTAAGAAGGGGGATAAAACCTTTTATAGGTACATCAGGGAGTGAAGGAGGACTAAGGGAGGGCTAGTGAGGCTTAATAAAGAGGAGGGAGGGTGGGCAGAGGGTGAATGTGAAAAGGCAGAGATACTAAACAAACATTTTTGCTCAGTATTTACAAAGGAAGTAGGGGAAGTACCTAAAACAAACAGTAGAAACACTCTGGATACAGAAGTTGATACCAGCCCATTTACAGAAGAAAGGGTTCTGAAAGAACTCTTAAAACTAAAGGTGGACAAAGCAATGGGGACTGATGGGATTCATCCCAGAATTCTAAAAGAACTAAGGGTAGAACTAGTGACACCACTGACTACCATCTTTAACAAATCATGGGAGGATGGGGTGGTACCCGAGGACTGGAGAAGGGCAGATGTGATTCCCCTTCACAAAAGTGGGAGCAAGGCAGAAGCGAAAACTACAGACCTGTTAGTTTAACCTCAGTGGTGGGAAAATGATGGAATCACTTCTGAAGGAAAGAATTGTTGAGTATCTAGAGGCCAGAGGGCTCAGGACCCAAGCAGCATGGATTCACAGCGGGAAGGTCATGCCAGACAAATCTGATAGATTTCTTTGACTGGGTGACCAAAGTAGTAGATCGGGAGGGCTGTGGACATGGCCTACCTAGACTTCAGCAAGACATTTGACACAGTCCCTACACAAAGATTAATATACAAGTTAGCCAGCCTGGGAGTGGGTCCCAAGATGACAGCCTGGGTAAAGAATTTGCTGGAGAATAGGACACAGAGAGTAATAGTAAATGGAGTCCACTCTGAAGAAAGGGGGGTTACTAGTGGGGTACCACAGGGTTCAGTATTAGGACCGGTCCTCTTCAATGTCTTTATAAGTGATATTGCAGAGGGACTGGAAGGAAAAGTATGTCTCTTTGCAGATGACACAAAGATCTGCAACAGAGTTGATGCACAAGTGGGGTGGAAAGGATGAGAAGGGACTTGGCAAGGTTAGAGGAATGGTCAAATGTATGGCAGCTTAGATTCAATGCTAAGAAGTGCAAATATGCACCTGGGAAACAAAAACCCAGGGAAGAGTACACAATGGGGGTGAGATACTAACAACAACAAAAATGGAAAGGGACCTGGGGTAGTCATATCAGATGACCTAAAGGTGGGAAATCAATGTGAGGGCAGCAAGGAGGGTTGGGGGATACTGGGATGCATGGGAGAGGCATCACCAGCAGAAAACAGGAAGTTATTATCCTCTGTACAGACAGTTGGTGAGACCCCATCTGAGTACTCGGCAGTTCTGGAGACCCAATCTCCTAAGGATATAGACAGGATGGAGGCTGTCCAGAGGAGGGCAACTAAAATGGTGCAGGGCCTGCACCGGAAGACATATGAAGAGAGACTTAAGGAGCTGAATATGTATAGCCTCGAGGAAAGGAGAGAGGGGACATGATAGAAACTTTCAAGTATCTCAAGGAATCAACAAAGTCCAAGAGGGAGCATCTTTCAAAAGAGGTGTGAAACAAAGAGGCACAATGTGAAGATAGAAGGGGCGGCTCAGAGGTAATTTAAGGAAGTATTTTTTCACAGAGAGGGTTGTGGATGCATGGAATGGCCTTCCGGAGGAGGTTGTGGAGTCAAAAACAGTGGTGGAATTCAAGCATGCATGGGACAGTCATTAAGGCAATTCTAGGGGGTTGGGGTAGGAAGAAGTAGGCTGCTGGTTAACTAGGATCTGCAGCTTATCCAATAGGTAGGGAAATGGGCAGACTGGGTCGGCCAAGCAGTCCTTATCTGCCATCAAAATCTATGTTTCTATGTTTCTATGACTTACCATGCAGTGATGGGCCACCACCCATCTGGAAGCCACCACCCAGAACACCCTCAGTGGCACTGCGCTGCATGCTTCCAGCAAGCCTCTCCTCCTGTGGGGTCAGCTGTACCACCTCCGGCTGTCCCCCACCTGTTGCCGCATGTGCTGCCCTGATGGCAGCCACCTTCTCCTTTATCCTCCTCCTGCCCATCTTTTTCTTATACTATTGCACGGAGCACTGGTGGCTGCCATGCAGGTTCACAGCACGTGCCACCTCCTCTCATGTAGCAGCATGGGCTTGAGGTGTTCCCCACCGTCCACTGAGAAGTGGATCCTGATCTAGGTTGGCCTCGAACAGGGCCTCGGTTTCAGCCTTTGTAAAGTTCGGCCATCTCCTCCTCCGACCACTGTGTTCCTCCTCTCTAATAACGTGCTCGATCATTGTGTAGCCTGTAAGAATGGCAGTTCTTACCTGTGACTGTGCAGTCCCATGTATGTCCCTAAATCCACAGTCCACACTACCAAACAGCATGCAACTCTCCAACAGACTGCAGTAACCGACTATGGCCACTGCAGCACAATGTTGCACTTTTATAGCGCAACCCATGCAAATGAAGTGAGGAGCAACTTTAAGTAGATGCAAATTGTGGTACTGTACCATTGAATGGTTGATTAGATGATCTGCATATGGCGGCTGAATATCGCGCTGTTGCACTTTGCGCAATTGTGTTGAACATGCTGAGCCAATGGCGCAGTTCTGTAACATGCGAAGTACACACCTCACTGCGCATGCCCGGGTTGCTGACGCAGGCATCTGCTACGCTGATGACATGCTGTGCATGGTAGGCAATGCAGGACACAGCCACCATTGTGCCAGTGGTGCTATAGCGATGGTCACTACATGGTGCTGTGGCACTGGGCCATCATAGGCGCACTGGACCAACTGCACGGTAGGCTGCTATGGCGCTGGCACACAGGCAGCCAATTGCACTACATGCATTATGTTCCAATGGCGCTGTGCGTGGCCATGCGCCAGAGACCTTTGACCCTGTGCCAGACTTTTGCCCCCTAGGCACCATGCGTCAGGCATGGGTGCACCTCTATCGGGCTGTTCAGTAACAGCGTGATAGGGAATGGCAGTGCTGTACCATGCAGCATCTGCACGTAGGGAGCCGCACTGCAGAGCACCATTTTGCCATCTAGTAGTGTGAGAATGGCACGTAGATGGGCAGCTCAGTGGTCTGCAATAGAACTTGCAAATCTAGTGGCAATTGTGGAGCCACACCATGGGCCTCTCTTCGGGGAGGTGCCCCTGGACAGGGCCAGGACCCAGGTGTGGCAGGAGGTGGCCACTGCCCTGGAGGAGGCCACTAGATGGGGGAGGAATGTGGAGCAGTGCAAGCACCGCTACGGGGACCTGCGGAGGAGGGAGCCGGAGCTACTGGCATGACTACGAGCACGTGCCAGGAGGGGCACGGTGCCACAGCCAGGTAGGGGTTCCGTCAACACACTTTTATTGTCCATATGAGTAACAGTGTTGAATGTGTCCAGCACATAGGGGAGGGACCATCTGGGGTTTGCTGTTTTGGTGTTCACAGGGTGTGGGGTGGGTGGGTCTGGCTGGGTGGGAGAGCACACACCTGGGGGCAGGGGACTTTGCTTCGGGATTGTCTGATGTTCCTCTCTCCTTGTTTGCCCCACAGGCCTGGAAGAACGCTGCCGTGTGAGGGAGGAGTGGCGGAGGGAGGAAGAAGGTGCAGCCAGGTGGGGCGAGGGCCATCACCGCCCACCTGACCGGCCTGATGAGGGTGAGTGCCATACATCCATGATTACTATTGCATGCTGTGTGACAGGGTGGGCAGTGGGGCATGGCCACCATACATCGACACCACTGCCATGCACGCAACTTGTTACAGTCAACACTGTCCAGTGGCAATGCATGTCTGGGAGTGCGTCAATGGTGATCCATGCATGCACCAGGTACATGGTTGTGCCACTGCCTTTGAACTACATAGCCATGTCACTAAAAGGCCATAGTGGTGCTGTGTGTGACTTGGCCGGTGGGTGTGTGCAGCATTCCACATGGCTGTATGCGCCTGGGTGGGCAGGTCCTGTGGACGTGATCACTGCGGGTGGTCACACACCATCACAGTGGAATGTCCCATGGCCGTATGCCATGCACAGTGGGCGAGATGTATGGGGTTGTGCATTCACACCTATTGACTATGCTCCCTTGTCCTAGGTACCTGCCATCTTCAAGAGATAAGGGAGGTACTGTGGGAGATCCTGGTGGTTGCACGGGCATCGCAGGACATCCTGCGTCAATAGGAAGAGACCGGGGTTCTGAGGAGGCACAGGGCCCGGAGGAGCCATAGCAGGGAGAGGCGCTCCCGCTATTGCTGGATTGCTCACAGTATTCCCCTACTCCCCTGGATCCACCCTCACACCCCTCCTTCCCCATCCAATTTGTCCACCCCTGCCCTCTACCCACCCCCACCTTGTTTGTGGCCCCCCCAAACCTTGCATATAGTTCCAATGGTGCTTGCTCTGTGTCCAATGGCGCACCCATCGGCCCATCCATGGCCTGTGCAGCTGACACACATGCATGTCTGTGACCTGCACAGTCCGCTGGCAAGTCAGTGGTGGCAGTCCCTGCAGGGAAGCCACTGTACCTGTCACTTTGCTGGGTTGCCTCCTGTCACTGGTGTGGTGCATGCTTGGCTCGGGTGGCACTGTGGGCACCACAGTCATTGTCCCACCTCCATGCTGTGCCTTGTGTGTGTTGCAGGGGATGTGCCCCACTGTCTGTGACTTGTGCTCCGGGCAACTGCTGGTGGTGTACAGGTCCATGGTGCCTGCGCAGGGTGGCTGGCACTCCAGTGCCATGGAGGACTGCGGGTTGTGTGTACACGGTTTACATGGGCCCACAATGGGGGCTTGGTTGCCCCACCACTGCGTCCCTGTGTTGTTGTGCCCTTGGGTATGGGTGGGTGTCTGTCCATACACTGTGGGATCCGGTGTGGTGCATGCTTCCACGCACCACTGTGGGTGTCTGTGCTGACTGTTGTGGCCAGTGGTGGGTCGGGTGTGTCACTGGACTAC
Source organism: Neoceratodus forsteri (assembly GCA_016271365.2). Classification (NCBI taxonomy): domain Eukaryota; kingdom Metazoa; phylum Chordata; order Ceratodontiformes; family Ceratodontidae; genus Neoceratodus; species Neoceratodus forsteri. Next base: position 164,249,360 of record JADMNL010000022.1, on the reverse strand, counting down.
TGTGCAGGGTGCTGTACCACTGGTGGTGGTGTCAAGGGCACTCCCTGTCCCGTGTGGGGTACCTCTTGTGCCGACGCATGGATGGTCTCTCAGCAGTACCTCAGGGGGACTGTGCATGGTGGCACTGTGTCTGCCGTTGTTGCACTGCTGTGTGCTGCCACCCGCTGATGGGTGCTCATGGTGGGTCTGGCTTGCATGGTTCTGTGGTGCACAGGGTTGTAGTGTCACAGTGGGGGTGGGGCATGCATGGGGTTTCCTGCAGTGGTGATCACTGCTCATGGGGGGGTGTCTGGGGGTCACGGTGCAGAGTGTGCTCTGCATTGGGGGGATAGTGTGGCACGGGGTGGTCAGCCCTCCTTGTGTGCCAGTCACAGCTTGCCGGTAGGTGTGATGGGGCACCATGGCCCGGCCATGGGTTGCTTGCTTGTCTTCATGGGCCAGTGGTTATTCCAGCCCTCCCCAGTTGTGCAGTGCATCGGGTGTGGGGGGATGATGTCTGTTCTGCTGTGTGTTCCTGTGCCCATCTGTGGCATGGGTGGTGGGCCATTACCTCCCTGGTTATGCAGTTACAGTGCTCTGCTGCTGGGGGGCATCCCTGGTTGCGCTATGGTGCCTCTGGACTGCTCAGCTTCCCCTCCCTAGTTGCGCTATGGTGCAGGTGGTGTGAAATTCAGTAGTCGGCTGTAGGCGCAGTTTGGCCTGCTCCATTTTTGAATATTGCGTCTCTTGCACGTGGGCGCAATAGACTTGCGCTTGCTCCTGCTATTGCGCACTTTTTGGGTGCAGTTTGAATATCTGGCCCACTGTATTTATCCCACAATAAAGTAGGTGTAAATATGACCAATCCAGTAGCTTTTTTCCTTTGGTCCTGGGTTTTTCAGTAATTAAACTTTGGGCTTGGGAAAATGTTGTAACACTTTATTACAGTTTGACATAATAATCCCCTAAGACTTACTCATAATATGCAACTTCCAATTTACATTCTTCTTCTTCTTTATAAAAAGTGTTTAAATGGAAAATTACGAAACTGGAACTTGAGTTTTTGTCAAGGGAACAACTGTAGAGGGTAGTAGTGTCTTACATCTGTCCACAGGAACTGGAATATAAATACTGTAGTCCTTGAAAAGCTCCTTTGATTGTGGCACAATTAATAATTAAGCAGTTTTTGTGGAAGATGTCAGATGTTATATGGCTCTGCTCCTATGGCAGGTTTAATGTCAAAGGGAATAACAAGCACAAACCTCTGGATGAGGGGTTTTGTCCTTATCCAGACTGTGTAACAACATTTAATACTATGGAACATCTTTTGTTAGAGTGCAGTTTTGTCACTCACACGCTTTTGGCAATTTTTACCCAGGAGATGGCAGAGTCTTTTGTTGGAAAGACTCACCTATGAATTTTTGGTTCTTAGTGACATATTGCACGACAGTAAATGAAGTGTAACAACAGCACCTTGATTGTGATTTTGCTTGCTTTAAATTTTATTTATGTTTAGCTAGATGCTGCCTGGTTCTACAACAACTCAAAATGTCTTATTTATCATTAGCTAGGTTGTGAGAACCAGTTTTATCAGAGGTACACAGAACTGACTAGGACAAGTTATTATCTAAGGAGCTGGTCTCTCTGCGGAAAGGTATCTCTTCATTAAATCTCCCTACATTAATTTGATTATGGAACAAGTCAACACAATGGAGTGGGAGTGATTTTTTGTTGAGATTCAGAGTTATGGAGGTAGGTGATTTCCCTCCATTAATTATGTTTTGGATTCCAGATTCTGAGTGGCCTAGAAAGTATGGTTTTGTTTATTTTCATGTGTGACTGACTTGTCTCTTTTTTTTTCATTTTCTAGTAGGCTTACTGGATGATGCACGGTTTAGTTTCCTCTTTTTATTTTTTGTGTTCTGCTAATTTTAATTGTTCTTATTGTGAACTATTTTGATTTTCTTTTTGAGGATTATAATTTGTATGTCATGGTTTGTTCAAGTTTTCTTCTCAGTTCAGTTCCCCTGCTCTTCGTTGATAACTGCCATGGGATCTTTTACTTCCACCTGGACTATGACCAGCAATGGGCAGAAGGGAACGCAGTGTAACATCTCATCTGAAGGACAGCAGCTTAGCAGCACAGCACCCCCCTCATACTGCACTAAATTATGCCACATACTTGTTGTGGGGCTAGAATCCACTGCCTTTCAATCTTCTCACCCCAGAGGCGACTGTGTTCCCTACTGAGCCACTGACACATTGTGTTGGACAGTACTAAATCTTGCTAAGTTTCCTGTTCTATTTTTGAATACAAGTCATTTCATTACCATGTAAGTCTATCTCTGATGTTGCAGAAAGTGGAGTATGCGATGGAATTTATTAAATATCATATAAAGAGTTCAGCAGAACTGTAATATTTTGTTAGAAACATAGACTTTGATGGCAGATAAGGACCACTTGGACCACCCAGTCTGCCCATTTCCATACCTATTGGATAAGATGCAGATTCTAGTTAATCAACAGCCTACTTCCTGCAACCCCCCACTATAAATGCCATATGTCTATCCCATGCATGTTTGAATTCCCCCACTGTTTTAGACCCCACAACCTCTCCAGGAAGGTGGTTCCATGCATCCACCACTCTCTTTCAGTGAAAAAACATTTCCTCACATTACCCCTGAGCCGTCCCCCCTCTGTCTTTAAATTGTGCCCCCTTGTTCTTACACATCTCTTTTTCTGAAAGATGCTACCCTCCTGGACTTTGTTGATTCCCTTGAGGTACTTGAAAGTTTCTATCCCCCGTCCCTCCTTTCATCAAGGGTATACATATTAAGCTCTCTCAGTCTCTCTTCATATGGTTTCTGATGTAGACCCTGCACCATTTTAGTTGCCCTCCTCTGGACTGCTTCCATCCTGTCTATGTCCTTGCATAGATGAGTTCTCCAAAACTGCACGCAGTACTCCAGATGGGGTCTCACCAACTGTCTGTACAGAGGGATAACCACTTCACTTTTTCCTACTTGTGATGCCCCTTCCTATGCATCCCAGTATCCCCCTGGCTCTTCTTACCCACTTCCCACATTGCTTACCCACCTTTAGGTCATATGATATGTCTACCCCCAGGTCCCTTTCCATTACTGTTGTTGTTAGTACCTCCCCTGCTATTGTGTACTCTTCTCCTGGATTTTTATTTCCCAGGTGCATTACTTTGCACTTCTTTGCATTGAACCTAAGTTGCCATATGTCTGACCATTCCTCCAACCTTGCCAAGTCCCTTCTCATCCTTTCTACCCCCCCTTGTGTATCAACTCTGTTACAGATCTTTGTGCCATCTGCAAACAGGCATACCTTTCCTTCCAGACCCTCTGCAATGTCACCTATAAAGACGTTAAAGAGGACTGGACCCAGTACTGAGCCCTGAGATACTCCACTACTAACCCCCCTTTCTTCGGAATGTGTTCCATTCACTATTACCTTCTGTCTCCTGTTGTGCAACCAGTTTGCTACCCAGGCTACCACCATGGGATCCACTCCCAGGCTGGCTAACTTGATTATTAATCTTTTGTGCGGGACTGTGTAAAATGCCTTGCTAAAGTCTAGGTAGGCCATATCCACAGCCCCTCCTGGGTCTATTACTTTGGTCACTCAGTCAAAGAAATCGATTAGATTCGTCTGACATGACCTTCCTGCTGTGAATCCATGCTGCTTTGGGTCCTGTGCCCCGCTGGCCTCTAGATACTCAACAATTCTTTCTTTCAGAAGTAATTCCATCATATTCCCCACGACTGAGGTCAAACTAACAGGTCTGTAGTTTTCTGCTTCTGCCTTACTCCCAGTTTTGTGAAGGGGAATCACATCTGCCCTCCTCCAGTCCTCAGGTACCACCCCATTCTCCCATGATTTGTTAAAAGGTGTGGTCAGCGGTGTCACTAGGTCCTCCCTTAGTTCTTTTAGGATTCTAGGGTGAATCCCATCAGGCCCCATTGCTTTGTCCACCTTGAGTTTTAGGAGTTCTTTCAGGACTCTTTGTTCTGTAAATGGACTGGCATCAACCCCACTACCCAGTTGTTGTGTTGTGTAGGTTTTTTTACCTTTTATATAGCGTGCCTGACATCAGTATTTCTTTTGCAAGACTGGGATGCTTTACACCTGTACTGCCTTAGGAACTGAATCCATCTCTGCAACATGCCTTCTTGTTTTACACCAATGAATATCTGCAGATTGGTAGTACAAGCTTTATTGAAAACAATCTGGGACAGCGTTAGCAGACACCCACTAGAGCCCAAGACTATAGTCATTTGCTTAAAGTAGAAACACCTGACAAACTTATATCCTTGTTAAACATTTATCAAAAGCCAGAGATTGAAAAACATGAACTACTGTGTCACCACTTTTTTTTAAGGCTGCTTAGTGTAGTAGCAGGAGGCTTGTTGCGATCACAATATGTAGTAGGTCTGGCAGGAAATATATCCACTGGTGTTCCTCTAATCTTTATTCAGTCACAATGGTGACATCAAGGAGTTCTCAGGTGTAAGTTTCTTTGTGTACTGGCAGTCATGTCTGTGTGGTATCCTGGGACTTGCACTTCAGGTAGTGGCTTAGCAGGGTTCAAACTGTGCCTTTATGTGCTATGCACTGGGTGTTACACCTTAGAATACTTGCGATTTTATGTGATTTGCAGTAACCATACAGACTGGAAATTGTCTCTGTTTCTGCATTTGTTGCAGACTCTACATACTGCTTTTCATCCAGAATACCTCTTTAGAATGCTCAATAAAATCCCCTATTTGGGCTCTCCCCCCAACACACACACACAATGTTGTATATCAATAATCCAATGCCAATAAACCCCTTCCTTTCACATAAAACCCTCCAACCCCAGTTTCAAGTCTAAACCAAATCCTGCTCCTGCTTAAGTTGCCAACATTCTGAATCTCTTCCCTGCCTGCAAAAGCAAGTTCAGGCAGCCAAGAAGCATGCCCTCCCAGAGTCGCACTGCCCCCCTATAGGTCATGTCCACCCTGCATTCTAGTCCACACCCTAATTATGTGACTGCCCCCTTTTTCCAAGACGCATACCCATCGAGGGTTGCACCTCCAACTTGCTGTCACCCAATCCAAACTTGCCCCAATTCTTGCCTGGAACAAATTTCTTTTTTAGGTGGGTCTGACATGAATTTACTGCCATTTAGACATGCCCAGCACATTTTTCTCACCAATGTCCCAGAGCTCTTCACCTGTCTTCAAAAAATTAGCTTGCATACGTCCTGTAATTCTGAGTTAATGATGTCATTACCTATTCTTGATAAATGTACCCCATCCTTGTTGTACATGATGTCACGTGCTTTATTGATGTGTAAGTGTCTGATGACCTCCACACTGCACAAAAGAGCAAACTGGGACTCATCCCTGTTTACTTCTCTGAGTGCTTTCCCTATTACTGGGACATTCCAAGCTCCTTGCCACTGTTGTTAAGGAATTATTTAAGACCACACCAACAACATATGCTGGGAGTATTCCTTAGATGGGCCAAACCCTTCTTCATTTCATCAATCAATTTGGGGCCCCAAGGTTGACCAACTCATTTCTGCTCAAATGCAGCACCAACACTACAGGGGACTGCCTGTTGGGCCCTAGTTAGTAAATTATTCACAGTAGCAGGCTTCACCTCATACTTCCCCTTTCCTGCCCATTGCAAAAATGCCTCCTGCTCTAGTACTTGCAGCTGTGTGCCATACAGTCCAACCTCCATCCTGTTGTGAGTTTTCTGTACATAAGAATGGCCAATAGTCCACATTTTTGGCATCAATACATGTGCACCTGAAAGTTAAATAAACAATGTGAATGGCCTGCATTGGATAAGTCATAACCTGTCCAGCATTCATACTGGCCCATGGCCATCCAGCCTGTCACCTCTGCATGCTCAAAGTCCTTGCTTGCAGTCTGATGTATCCCTTATACATGTTGGATGCCCATCTGCCCACCCCCTTTATCCACTCTTCCTGCATTGCCAATCTAGCTGCTTTCATTCCAGTGCCAATCTTAAATGAGTGCATGCTAAATGCCTTTGTCTCTTTACCCGCTATCTGCAGGTCCTCTCTGAGGACAGCCAAAAAATGCCACCTTGAAATTGGCTTACCATCCCTGTGCACAAATAAGTGATCCCCTCCTCCTGGCATATTAGCCAAATAGCTGTGTGTAACCCCCTTGTTCCCAGGGGTTACTAGAATCTCATTTAGAATCAGTGGCAGGCAGGGAGAGGAAGCTTATGAGATGTGAGTTAAATGTATTTCACACTGTCACACTATTTTGCATGGCGCTGAGTGATTGGTGAGACTGCAATCAGTTCCGCCCCAAGCCAGCTTCAGAGTGCTGCCCAGTTTTTGAGAGGGAGAGAGTGAGTGGTGTGCGAGATAGCTAGCCAGGAGGATCATTGTGGTGACTGCAAATGTTCTAAAAGTTAAAACAACAGACTTTTCTGTACTAAATCGGGCTCAACCCATATTCCGATTGACTGGGGAGAAAGTGTGATGTTCGTAGGGACAATCGGTGAGGTCGCCTGCCCATTTCAATCCAGAGGCCTTCCAGGATCAGCTGTAGGCCAAGAATTTCCATCGAAAAGCCAGCTACTGAGTCAGTGAGTACCATTCAGCAAAACTGAGCTCAAACTGTGTGTGATTTTTTTAAAATCAGCTGGATCTGTGTGTAATCAATGTGATTGTTTTTGCAAAGAAGGACTGTGTAAAGTAATCAAACCCAAGCAAGAATTCTGAGCATTGGACTGTGAACATGTTTTATGGATTCAGCAACAGTGTAATTTTCTGAGCAAACAGAGAGACTGTGAGTTGTATGCAATCTGTGCAGTTTGAGTAAAATTTATCAGTATGCAGTAAATCGGATGTGCAGTGGCTTGAGTCAAATGCAGATGTTGATGAGCCAGGAATGCTGCTGCCACCATTACAGGGTGGGGTAGTAATGTAAACACAGCAGCAGGGAGCCATTTTGTGAGACTGTTCCAAGTACAGTGAGTTCAGTGATAACAGTGAACCTTTGTGTGTTTTTCTACAGTCATGGCTTCTGGATACATAGAAACATAGAAACATAGAAACATAGAATTTGACGGCAGATAAGGACCGCTTGACCCACCTAGTCTGCCCATTTTCCTACCTAACAGATAAGCTGCAGATCCTAGTTAACTAACAGCTTACTTCCTCCTACCCCCCACTAGGACTGCCTTATGTCTGTCCCATGCATTCTTGAAGTCCCCCACTGTTCTTGACCCCACAACCTCTTCAGGGAGGCTGTTCCATGCATCCACAACCCTCTCAGTGAAAAAATGCTTCCTCACATTACCTCTGAGCCGTCCCCCTTCTATCTTCAAATTGTGCTCCCTTGTTCTTGCACATCTCTTTTTCTGGAAGATGCTACTCTCTTGGACTTTGATAATTCCCTTGAGGTACTTGAAAGTTTCTATCATGTCCCCTCTCTCCCTTCTTTCCTCAAGGGGTATACATATTAAGCTCCTTTAGTCTTTCTTCATTATGTCTTCTGGTGCAGACCCTGCACCATTTGAATTAGCCTCCTCTGGACAGCCTCCACTCTGTCTATGTCTTTGCGGAGATGGGGTCTCCAGAACTGCACACAGTACTCCAGATGGGGTCTCACCAACTATCTGTACAGAGGGATAACAACTTCCTGTTTTCTACTATTGATGCCTCTTCCTATACATCCCAGTATCCCCCCAGCCTTCCTTACTGCCTTCTCACATTGCTTGCCCACCTTTAGGTCATCTGATATAATTACCCCCAGGTCCCTTTCTATTTTTACTGTTGTCAGTATCTCACCCCCCATTGTGTACACTTCCCCAGGGTTTTTGTTCCCCATGTGCACTACCTTGCACTTCTTTGCATTGAATCTGAGCTGCTATACATTTGACCATTCCTCCAACCTTGCCAAGTCCCTTCTCATCCTTTCCACTCCATCTTGTGTATCAACCCTGTTGCAGATCTTTGTGTCATCTGCAAAGAGACATACTTTTCCTTCCAGTTCCTCTGCAATGTCACTTATAAAGACATTAAAAAGGATCATCCCGCTACCCAGATTATGCCCGGGCTATGATAGTTGAAGAGGTTACCAAGCTAAAAAAAAAATAAATGTTTCTATCATGGAAGTTTGTCTCCTCATCTTGCAATTCCCGGATACCTTGTGAGAGTGTGCATAATGTGCCTCAATGCTGGAAGGGACAGTTTCATAATTCCTCACTGTTCAGGGTGCTTAGAGAAGCAAGGCCTAACTAATGCGCCCAAGATTCATGTGGCTTCCATGTGTACAAAGCATCAAGACCCTTCAAGTAGCAGCACACAGCACCAGGTTGAAGCTGTTGGGGGAGGCCCAGCAGAGTGTGGCACAAAGGAAGAGAGTGTAGATGTACTGGCAGAGCAGAGTCCTCATGATGTCTCCATGCCTGTGTCACAGATGGACAGTGCAGAGGGAGAATCAGTGGATCCATGGAGAGAGGATCTAAGTCCTAGCCTCATTGGAGAAGATGAGGTTCAAGAGACCTTAGATTGGGAGGTGTCTACCTCTGCACCCAGTGAAGAGTGGACTGTCTCAGGAGTGAGGACAACTGCTTACTCCTGGGCCCAGGTCCTAAGTGAGGAAGAGGAGGAGGAGGGAGCTATGTATATTTACAATGGAGCTGCTAGTCCACAGCCTCAGGCTCTTGCCTCGGAGGAACCAGAAAAAGAAGTTGGTGACTCCACAGCCCTGCCCTGAAATAGGACTGCCCACCCCCAAGCCAGTCTGGGGGGTCGCAAACTGATGAAGAGTAGTAAGGAGGAAAGATTGGTTCATAGGAAGGAAGATGAGATCTATGGCATGTCCTTTCCTACCTTTCCTCAGAGAGTCTGGGAGGAGATTAAGAAAAACAGGAGAGTCTGGCTAGTGGAAGAGGCAACTAAAGACCTGCATCCAGGGGCAACTTGATAATGTCAGAGACAAAGTTGTCAGAGACAAACTCAAGTTTTGGAAGGTGGGCAGGACACTGTTCATAGACACTGTACTTATTGAGGACAGAAAGGGAAACAAGACTTTCCATAATGTGTATTATAAGTGCCCAGGTGGGGTAATAATTCTAGCACCTGACCCATTGTGGTACTACCCGTAGTGTAACCAGCTTCATGTGAATGTGCCCATGCCTACCAAGTGGAAAGCAGAGCAGTGGTTGCCACTGTTGACATCCCACCATTGCCGTACAGATGTTGTTCCATCAGTCTGGTGTTCCAGGATGCAAAGGTGCATCCAGATTCATCAGCCTTGCAGTGTGCCTTACAGTTCCATTGCCTGGCCTTCCAGATGACATCATCCAGAGATGACATCACCCCAGCTGTTTCCTGATTCATCGCCTGAGATTTCGGATTAACTTCAGTCCAGGTTCCATCTCCTAGATTACATCAGCTCGAGATGACATCATCTCAGCAATTTCCAGATGTCCATCTTCTTATTTCTGGAAGATTTCCACCCATCTGTATCTGAAAAATGCTGTTAGGGAGAGTCTTTGGCTGGAGATCCAGGTGCTGTTCCATTTTTCCTTTTTCAAGGAACTGTCAAGTCCAGACTTTCCTTACTTTATTGACATTTCAAAACACATCCTATACCTGGCAGACTACAGACTGTTGAACTGTCCACAAAGACTCTCCCCCTTTGGGACTACAGTACTTCAAGAACTGTGCTTTACTGGGCTCCAGCACAGGAGATACTCTTTCATGGACCTTGCCTTCAGGCACTGTTTGTCACTAGTTGGGACATTTAGGGAATTCCATCCCCAAAAAATTGTATTGTACATAATGTTGATATTTTCTACTGTTTTCTACTTTTCTACTTTTTCTAAAAAATATTTTTGGGATTCTCCAGTGTTTTGATGATAAGGGTTATGGTTGTGTACTGTGTTTTTCAGATTTTGGGTGTGTTTTTCTCTTTTCTCTTTCAAGTGGATCCTGATGAAGAAAGAAGAGAAGACAAGAAAAGGATTGGAGGGATTCATCAGAGTTCCTCAGTGCTTTAAAGTGGTGTTTTTAAAGTACTGTGTAGTTGTTAACATGTGTTAACCTTTTCCTTCCACAGGTGTAGTTGTGGGGGAATGTGGGGGTATAGTGCTTGTGTATAGTGTTAGCTCTGGTGGTTGGTTTGCAGGTGTCCACAGATGGGAGAAGGTTCCCCTGTTTTGGGTAGGTTTGTTTTGGTTAGGTAGGGTTTCCCTAGAGGGCTAGGGGGATAGACAGGCTGTGGTCCTGAACAGCCATAGGGGCCGCAGTACTGGTCTATTAGGGCTGTGCGCAGGACAGTTCTTCCAGGGTCACTGGTTTCCATAGTAAGATCATAGTGTAAGGGGCTGATGTGTCAGCCAATGGCCTCTGGGCCCTTAGTATTGCCTGCCTGTGCCTGGTACATGGTAGGAGAGGGCCTGATCACCCCTCTCAGTAGGTAGTACATTGGGTAGGATGGTCTGGTGCCGGGCAGGCAATGACTGGGGACAGTCATTTTCTTGGCTGAAGGTGGATGTAACCCAGGGGTTACTAGAATCCCACTTAGAATCAGTGGCAGGCAGGGAGAAGCAGCTTGTGAGATGCCAGTTAAATGGATTTCACACTGTCACACTCTGTTTTCAGTCTTTGCCGATCTGGAGTGATGATGTCACCATAGAACTGTTGCAGCAGCATAAGCCACAATGGAATGCTAGCTGGGGGAGTTAGCTGTAGAATGTTAGTTAGATAGAGTAGTCTGTAGAGTGGAGAGTGAGGAGGAGGCTGCTGCCTGGGCACTTCTTCAGTTTTAGCTCTGACAGAGAGCTACCTCTGTAGTTTGGGTAGCTTGTTCTCACCTTAGAAGAAGAACATAGAAGACCTGAGAGTGAAGTGGTAGAGACCATTCTTAAAGGGTTTCCAGTGCCCCATCCCCAGAGGGATGGGGGGGAATTCCAGAATTCAGGGGCAATCCCATGGCCCAGCCTGGACTGTGTTGAAGCTGCCTGAGATTCATCTGCTCTGTGAGTACCCAAGACTTTTGTGTGGAAAAAGCCCTGGGGTACCTGCATTCCTGTGGCGAGTTTTTCTCTGACAAAGGGACTCTGTCACCAAGATTGTTTCTGTTTAAAAGTGTCTGCCTACTATGGAGTCCAGAGAGAGACTTGCCAAGTACAGAACTTTTAGTTTGTGTCTGATTTAAAAGCGTCTGCTAAAATGGGGGTTCAGTGAAGAGACACTACCAGTTACAGAACCTTTAACTTCATGACACCTCAGAGATGTGAGAAAGCAGTATGTTAAATGTGGCAGACATTTCAAGATAGCATCTACAAGAGTTTCTGAGAAGGGTGTTATTAACCAGATGAAGGGCCGAGTATACATTTGGAAGCAAAAGGTGGGAGACCCCCCCCCCATCTGGAGTAACCATATTTACCTCTCCGGGTTCAGTATGGGCATCTTTGTTTTCTCTCAGTGCATTTGGTCCGTGCCTGAAGAAAATACCCAGAAGTGGGATTTTGGATTTTCTGTAAGCCTGAGTGTGCTCTTTGGTGGTCAAGGTGCCACCAGTAACTCCTCATGACGTATGGGAAAGTATCCTAGTACTGACCGAGGGTGCCAAGTCAAGGGAAGTGTACCAGTTCTGGCCATGTGTGCCAAGTTCCATTCAGAACCTGAGGATTCACTGTGTGTGTGCTCTGTACCTCAGTAATCTGCACTACCAGTGGGAGTAGCCCTGCGGGGGTCCATCTTCGCTTTGTATTATTCTCTGTGCATGTAAACAAAAGCCACATTCTAGAATCCCAACCTGGTTTGGACAGTACTGTTATTGCTTCCACTGTGTATGGATTTACTTGGGTGCCCCTGACCAGAAGTACAAACCTAGCATAATGCTGAGCAAACATTTTTTCCCAGCGACCCAGGTTGATGGCAATGCTAAATGGGCCCCACAGGTATGAGCCAGGTAGTTGCCACACTTGGTTTTCCTGTCTGAGGGTGGCAGGCTCGGAAGTAGAGGTATTGGTAAACAGAACTGTTCATAGTGACAACCCTCACTCCTCTTGTTGGTGCCATGTGTGAGAGGACCAGCCCTGCTAGTTGAACAAGGGGGGGGGCCAGTGGGGTGACGTTATCAGTGATCACAGACATATGTCATCCACTTTAGTCTTATGCAGGTTTATGAGGGTTGGTGGTCCGCATTGATTTGTTTTGGACTTATGAAGCAGGAAGCATACTATATCCTGCTATACTTTGGTATCATTAACTGGGAGGTTAGGATTCCCACCAGCCACATTTGACTCTGGCACCAAGTCTGATATCTGAAAGGCCCCCAAAACCACTCATGCAAATAGTGCTGTGAACAGCTGGGTTTCATATCTCGAGCTGCAGGTCACTTCCAATACTTTAAACAAATTCAGCATATCCTGGAGGCCTGTGGGCTTCCTGCTGTCTTCTGTTTTGACTAGATCAAGCCCATCCTTCCAACATTGTTCTGGTTATAAAAGTGTTGGTGGGGTCCAGAAAGCCACATTCTTTATACAAAAAGGCAATCCCTGCCAGTCATGTAGATATTGTAGCCAGAGTTCTACCTAAGAATACCAAATAGAGCACATAGCCTTGGACTTGTTTCTGTGCTTCTGCAGGACAACACTTACCTTGTGTCCACAGAAGGTGAGGAAGGCTAAGAAGCTACCTGCTTACTTTCTTCATGTCAAGGAGCAAAAGAGTGCTATACCAACTGTATTGTTCTTGAGTCCCCAGCTGCCATACTGATTCCAGTATCTGCATCGGTGATGGGTCCACTTCTGGCTATAGCCCATGATGTGAGTGAACTAAAAACAGCGACTGTGAAAACAGCCTCGGCTTCATAGTGAGCGGAAAGACAGTGGCAGTTGTATTCCCCTCTCCCCGATGTGCTATGATCTCAGAGTTAGTATATTTAGAAAGGGAGGTGCGAGGAGCCTAGCCCCCCAACACAAACAAATACAACTGTCGCTGTCTTTCAGTTTGCTATGAAGACATGACGGTTTTCACAGTTGCCATTTTTCCTTCACTGACATGACATAGAACCGCATCTGGCTTCAACTGCCTGAATCACTCGAACTGCAATTGAGACAAGAATCTGTTATCACATTTTTCTTTCCTAGCAGATGGTGAGCTCTAAACATGATATTTTGTAGAAGATAACACAAGACAAACACCTGCAGCACTTTCATAATGTCCTCAGATCTGGAAGTTTGAGAATTGATTATGTGTCCACCGCTCTGTTGTCTGTGTGAAATAAAACATACTGGTTTGCCAGTCTGGAACCCCGTAATCTTACTGCTACTATAGTGGGGAACAACTCCAAGAGTGTGATATTATTTGTGAGTCCTTGACCAGCCCATTCCTGTGGCCATTGTTGGTAAGCAAACCGTGAGCCCTAAAAAAAGGCCCCAAAACCCAGTCCCACTGCAACCAGTTGTAGCTCAGTTTGTTCTCCTGTTTTGTCTTGCCAGATAGAAACCCTATTGAAATCTTGCAAAAACTCTTCCTACTCTTAAATCTGCTCTCACACCTTGTGTCACTGTAATGTGGTGATATGGCCTCCTGGGTCCAGTTCTCATGGCTGCCAGACTCCTCAGGAATGATCTTCCCAGGCTCATTGTCTGGCATGCAAAGTGCCCAATCCAAGACTGTAACTAAAGTAGGGAGACCTTTGCTTCTAACACTTCCCCCAATAACCATCTTAAGGTTACCACCTTATCCCACGGCAGTTGGGAGACCATTTGTATGGAATCAAGCTGTATTCCTGAGTAAGAGAAGAATGTGGTGGGACCTTCAGTTTTCTCTGGAGCTAATGGTATGCCAAAGTGCTTCATGAATGCACAAAGCTCTGGAAAGGTGTCTAGGCACTTACCCATGCCACTGGCACCTGCAAGTAAAAAAGCATCCAAGTAGTGCATAATGTGCACATTTCCTTTGTACGACTTAGTTAACCACTGTAAAAAAAGACACGTATGTCTTGAAAGCCACACAGCTTACTGAGCACCCCATAGGCATGGCCTTGTCCACATGTCATTATCCCTGTGACATAAAACCCAGTTGATCATAGTCTCTTGGTCTCACGGGAAGGATGTCCAACCCCCACCCTCCAACCTTAATTAAATACACTTTGGCCCGGCTCACCCACCAACACAAACAGAGAGTATCTAGTTCTATACACCTCCCTCTTAGATGGCAGCAACCACTGAACTTAGTACCATCTATTAAGGTTTGTGCCTGTCCCTACCATTGTATTCTGCCCACTCCCCCACTAGCTTAGCTCAACTATCAAATGCCCACATACAGACACACACTCTATCTACATAGAATGCAGACTCATATTCACTGGACTTTCATCCTAATTCTCGTCTGCTGGCTGAAGTCTTACTTTTACTGGGGTTACAAAACCTTCCCTATACACAACCTCTGAATAACTTAAGAGGTACCTCCTCTGACCAGCGCCTGGCAACTGTCTTTAACGTCCCCCTAAACCAGTACTTGCCAGTAGTACCTAGTCTTTTATCTATAGCTGCCTTACTGCATGGGCGGACCTCTGCAGCTTCCAACAAACACTCCAGGAACTGCAAGCAAAATCAAGCCTGCTTATCTTGGCTGCTCTCACCATTATACCTCAGAAAACTGATCCTCCTATTGCTTATACTGTCTGGCAATGTGCACCCAAATCCAGGCTTTGGATGTCCCCCAGCAGGACACAACTCTAGGCTGGACCATCTAATGATAGTATCCCTGAATATTGGAAGCCTCATGCCTAAGCTCCCGCAATTCCAGGCATGGGTGGAATCAATCAAACTGGATGTTAGTGCCCTCACCAAGATGTGGCTGTCTCCCAAGATCCCTGATACTGCAATAGCCCTTGATGGTTTCACCATATTCAGGCAGGATAGGCTGTCCAAGAGGGGTGGTGGCTGCCTGGTCTACATCAAATCTGATATAAGAGGTCAAGTTCTATTGGCCAGTCTGCGTAGCTAGGATGTGCAAATTCTCAGTATTAAACTTTCTGTTGGTCAACAAAATAAGATCCTTGTACTCTCAACAGTATATCTACCCCCTGGTAAACAGAGGCCTGGACTGGATCACTTCTTTAGTAACCAAGGGCTTATCAGTCAAAACTGGGAACAGCTCATAGTCAGAGACTTCAATGTCAATTGGCAGTCCTAAGATGCAGCAACAGCTAGAGACAAAATATCTAGCCTCTACCTCATGCAATTGGTCGCACAAGCCTCAAGGATAAATTATAGGACTGGCTCGAGTACACTTATCAATTGGCTCCTATCCACCTGCCCCGACCATATCACAGAGGTCTCTTTTCTACCTGACTCCCTAAGTCATCACTCCCCAATTATGTGCACCTGGTCCAATAATTTCACAAAGCATTCACCTCAGATCACCAGACCTCACATACTGAGACCCAGTCTGCTGGAATATTTCTGACAGCACCTAAGGTTAATTGATTGGTAACCTCTCGACACCGCCCGAGACAGTAACCAAGCCTTAGATTACTTCTGCTCAGTCTTTACAAATGCCTGTGATATTTTCACCCCCTACAGCTCAAAAAATGTAAGAGGGGTCAGTAACCCTTGGCTGTCTGGAACCCTAATCGACCTTATGCGACTCCAGGGCAACCTCTGGCACAGGGTCAAAACATCAGGGAATATGGTCAACCTCACTGCCTACAAAGCAGCCAGAAATGAATGCACAACACTTATCAGGCAGGCCAAGGCCTCCTACTACAAAGACCTTCTAGACAGAAGTTGGAGAAATGGAAAGGAATTCTAGAGCTCAGTGAAATCCCTTACAGGCAGGACCACCAAGGCACACCCTGATCTTCTAGTTACCACATCAGGGACACTCCAGGATCTAAGTGACATTGCGAATGCATTTAATACTGCTTTCACTGACCTAAGTGCTGTGCTCCCTATTGAATACTTCCCCTCCACCCAGTCTGGACAGACCCCTAACTTGAGCTCGCCTCCTACTACAGCCAGTGGTCCACCATCTTTCTACTTCCGACACCTCTTCAAGGCTGAGACCAAGTGATATGTCAAGCGGATACTGGGCAAGACCAGGATGGGGAGTGATGCCATCGACATGAAGCTAGTAGCCCTAAAACTAAATGAGCTAGCTGGACCACTTACAAAAATCTTTAACACATCCCTACGAATGGGCGTATTCCCAGAGAAGTGGAAGGCAGCACACATCATGCTGGTCCACAAAAGTGGAGACCGAGCTTGCCTCTCTAACTATCGCCCCATCTCTGTTTTACCACCTCTCTCCAAAGCCCTGGAATGTAAAGTATCTGATCAACTTACTGAACATTTAGGGAAATACAACCTGCTAAGTATGCAGCAGCACAGTTTCTATAAACATCACTCCACCCAAACAGCCCTGATAAACTACACTACTCAGATCTATGAAGCTCTGGATAATGGAAGGGCAGTAGGATCTATATTCATTGACCTCACCAAGGCATCTGACATCATTAACCACCAACTCCTACTACAGTGTTTCCTCTCCATTGGCCTTTCATCTAGCACTGTTCCCTGGTTTGAAAGCTACCTCTCATGTATAACACAATGTGTGAAGATTCTTAACATTCTCTCTGAGCCTAGGAAGATCAGCCTTGGAGTCCCCCAAGGCTCCATATTGGGTCAACTCTTATTTAGTCTATTTATAAACTCACTACCTGTTGCCTGCCCAGCAAAAATTGTGCTTTATGCTGATGATGCGGTCATTTCTGCATTTGATTAGGGCATCACGACTATAACCACTGACCTACAGGTTAGTTTTAAATGGCTAGAATCTTGGTACTCCCACTATAAACTGTTACTCAACTACAAAAAAAAACAAGTGTATGCTCTTCACAGTGCCACAAAACAGGAAAAAGCAAGGGCCCCTACAAGTCAAAAACGCAAGCTGCTAGAGCAGGTCAGCACCTTCAAATATCTTGGAGTATACCTTGATGACATGTTGTCCTTCACAGCACACATTGAACACGTCATTAAAATACCTAACACCAAACTGGGAGTTCTCAACCGACATAGACATTCTATGCCTCTGGAGGCTCTTAAACTGGTTACATGCAGCTCTGTGTTTCTACAATTGACTATGGTCTAGTGATCTATGGTGCTGGCTCTGACACCACCCTGAAGAGGATCATAACCCTTCTCAACAAAGCCTGCCACCTGATCCTGGGTGCTGACTATCAGACGCATATATGCACCTTGTATTTGGACACCGGTTGGTTTCCCCTCCATCACAGAATCAAATACCTGGCTTGTCTACTTGGGGAAAAAACATTGCTTGGCCTTATGCCTGAGTCCACCTCCAGACTATATAACTACACCCACCCAACTGTGAACACCAAAAGTGCTACCAAAAGAGTGTTCCTAGAGCCTTTTAGGTGTACCACACTTGCATAATGATCCCTCTCCTACAGGGGCCCTAAATGGCTTAATGACCTACCTACTGAACTCCTTGGGTTCAGCAAAATCAGCCATTTCAAATCCAGACTCCACAACCTGCTGGCACATGAGACCACCTGCAACTGTTAGCCCTTATCAATGCCACCGGAGGACTTTCCACATTCTCCAGCACCCCATACTGCCCTGAACAGTTCCCCTACCCCTTCTTCCACCCACCCCACCCACCCCCCACCTGACAATGCCTTCCTGGCTGCACCACCCTAACTTATATCGTCCTTGTCCTGGATCTGTCTAGACCCTCTAATTCCCCTACGTGGCAATTACTCACTGCCGCAGACAAGTGGTTGCTTTGCCATGCACTCTCTAATCACTCTGCTGTTTCTACCCAGTTGCACTTAGAAACCTGTCCATTGTACTTCGTAACCTGTATTTTTTATGTAACCACCAGCTGTTTCACTTTTGTATATTTATTGTTGTCTAGTGCCATCCTTGTTCCTCTCTCTGTACAATGTTTTCACTGATGTAACTCAATGGCTCTGTATTGTGTCACCTGACTTGGAACCTTTGTAAATGAGCCTCTGGCTCAAAGGTATTAGTCGGAATCTTAAATAAATAAATAAAATGCAGAATGTGAACTTGTTGTCGCTTTTTGCCATTGTTGTGCCGGGACCTAGATCACGTACTAGCTCAATGGCCATGTCAAATGACACATATCTGACTGAGCTGTCCTCTGGTGCTATAAAGTCATTGACTGATGATCCTTTCGGGTAAGACTAGTGATGTATCAGTCAATATTCGCCGGGTGTCTTCTTGGAGAGTATTCCCAGCAGAGGCAGTCTAAGATTTGGAAGTGGTGGTTTCTCAAATGGGCCTGCTACCCATCTTGCCTCGACTTCCTTTTTTAATTTTTGCTGGAGTATCGCTGGGAGGCCCAAAGCTGATTGGAGACTGCTGGCCATAGAGGCCACTTTAGGCCCCTAGTATGGGATCTCAAAACATTTGATAAAACCACCTGTCAAAAACTGCAGCACCTTATGGTCAGAGTATCAAGAAAGCCAGGGGTTGAGGTATCCAAGCTGTCCTGTTGTGTTAGTCAGATTTACCAGCCAGTTGTTTGATTTTGTATCCACCACTTGTTTCTGGCAACTGCTATCTGGAGGTGGAGCCCTTGCAGTTGGTGGCCTTATGGTGCCACCTGCAGTTTTTGCATATGTGGCTGAATTTGCAAAAGCCACCAAAACACTGGCCCTTGTTATAATATTATAATTGTACCAAGCCCCTTTGCCACCCTTCCTATGATCCTTTCTGCCATCTCCAGAATGCTACCAAGTCAACATGTCGAGGTAAAATCCACGCATGAAAAACAGCATGGTCAAAACAACTAAAATCAAAATAGCTACAGGGACAGAATATCGAAGGTACATTACCGCTATCCCTGCAGCTATGTTGCTTTTAAGGAAAGAGGTGAAATCCTCTGGTTGGCAGTGTGCTGCCAAGCAGCTGCTGTGGCTCAAAGGCTAAAACCACAGGAGGAGAGGGCAGTGGAGTGTCAATGTCTTGGGATTCCTCTCCTTGTATAGGGACATATGATTTTATTTTTTTATTCTCTTGTGTCCCTTTCTCCTCCTGAAGAGTCCAACCCCCCCCCGAGGTTTCTCCTTGTCCCCAAGTTTTAACCCTCCCTTCAGAGTTAGTTATTTTAATGGGGGTGTTGGGTTGAACAGCCCCTCCAATGGGGGTGTGGGAGGAATATTTTGTCTTATTTGCAATGGTTTCAAAGGTAGCGTTCGCTATTTTGTATAGTGATCAGTGTTTTTCTGAGCACTACTTTTGACTGCAGCATTTTGGTTACGTGGGTTTTGACCATGGTGTGAATGTCAGTGACATGATGATCCCATGCCCCAGAACCCTGCCTGGTGATAATAAGCCCTCTATCCATATATGTGGCTATATTGAGCCTCCACTGGGTCATGTAGTGACCCCATAGGACCAGATGCATACTTTCCCACCTCAGGCTAGGCAGGAGTGCCAATTTCAAATGAAATTGCTCATCATACTTCAACCAAGTATATCCATCGAATGCTAGATGGGCAAATTTGATAGTGTCCCTGTATTTAAGAATGGACGCTACAGTTTCCAGGTACTTCATGCCATATATGGACATGTACTGTAAATGTCAAAGGCAGCTGACCAATTGTCAAACATAAATGGGACTTTCAGCCTTTACAGCCTGCTTTTTGTTTCCCTTCTGGTCTGTCTCCTCCTCAGGCAGCTCCAGATGTAAGAAGGAAAATATATCAATAAATTCCCACTTCCAGATCCTTTCCTGCATTGTGTTGGATAGGTGGTCCCCAAATGGGTCACCTACCCCCGGATATGAGCATTCACCCCCATGCCTTTTCTGGCTTGGCTGAGTCACCATTCTGCATGTTGGGCTGTACAGAAATCATGACCATAACTGACTGGGAAGGTGCCAAACCATACTGTCTCCTATTGACCCACTCACCCCCATCTTGGTGGAGGGCACCTCCTGCAGATTCAATGCAGGTGTGGTACCAATCTAAACATGGATCACAGTCCCTTGTACAACCTGGGTGCTCTGCTGGGGGCACCCCTGTGGTCATAGTCTGTGAAGTGGCAATTTTCTGGTATGCTGATGTGGCTGCCCCCTGTGGGAACACTTGCATTGGCATGCACCGCAGCTCCCAGGGGTTTACCATAGGACCAATAGTGGGTGAAGGGCTGCCATTTCTACAGAACATGGGTGGCCACATCTATGGCCATTGGTTCCACATGCATCCCCATAAGAAGGTTTTCACTGCGGTAATTGGGACTTTACAGGTGCGGATGGTTGAGGTTCTGGCAAGCTCCTGAGGGTGCCCATATGAAACAGCACTATGGGGTTGGGTGTTGCTGAGGTTTGAGGGGCCCGAGGACCTTCAGATAAAACCAGTTTATTCTCCCAGGGGTGGGTGAAGGGTTGAGTTATGGGTTTCTTGTTGGGATCCACCAATGTATTTATTACATATGTGTGGTGATGTGCCCCTGCTCTGCATTATCCCATGTCTTCAACCGAGCAGTGTTGAGTATATCTGAGCACCTTTTCCTCACTTCCCCCTGCCTTGGCTACCTCCCTGGCTGCCCTTTCCAAAGCATCATTGAATATACCATATTTTGTCAGCTGGAGAGAAGTACCCCTTGTCCCTGACCTTCAATCTGCCTGCACAAAAGTTCACCCCTGCCCACATATATTTCCCCATCTTTTGACCCGTGTGAGAATGCCACAACACTCTCTTCATCATACTCACCCTTCGATGACTGTGCCACATTAATAGACTGTCATCTGGTATGCTGTCACTGTTCTCACCATGCATCTGGATCTGAGCTGTGGTCATCCCATTGGCGCCAATTACATGGTCAGTCTACATCTGGTGCTGTCTGTTTTCCACTGGTGTTTGTACCTTCTCCTTAGCTGGCCTAAATTGTCCCTTCTTCTTGCCACTACTATCCTGTGCCATAGAATCCAGGAGGTGACCCAAAGGTTGCCATAGTCTGGAGAAGCATCCAACTTGCTCTTCCTCCCCCCTGTTGCCCACTGGTGCCATGCTGTCTTCATTGGTACTCGAGCTGCCATGCTGGCCCACTCCAGCAATGACTTGCTTAAAAGGCTCCAGATCAGGCACAGCTTGCATCCAATTGGGAAATTCAAGTTCCTTTAGATGCTGAATGGCCTCAATGAAAGTCTGGTTCTGTCCCGTGGTCCAAGCTGTAGGAGACACGGAGGAGGGCCAACCATCCTATGTCTGTCAAACTTGCTTGGAAGCCATACAGTACTTTTCTATTACTATGATTCAGGACAAAGCAAATGCCAGACAATATAAAAGAAAAATAGAAACATTGTGTTAGTACCTTCACCAAACAAAATTCCAACTGTGCCAGTCTATCATGCTTCTATATGCCCAGATGCTTTCTCTAACTTCTGGATGTGTTAGAGCACCCCTCTTGGTGTTAATGTTATGCCACCCACCTCTCACAATGCCCCCTTGAGGGCCTAAGCCCCAGACCCACCTACGGCCAATGTTGCCCGTCCTCCTACCTGCTGTATTGCCCACCTAGGGAGCCTGATCCAAAAATCAGCCCATGTCCCATGTTGACCACTGTCAGGAGGTCTAAACCTCACTTTCAGGTTGTTGGCAATATTGGGAATGCAAGTAATCACAGACACTTTGCATAAGGGTAATAAACTTGTTTAGTGCTATCAAAAAGGATAAAATCACAGTTGCCCTAAGCAGTTCTGACCAATACGAACCGGAAGACAGTGCTAAGCGTTCCCTATATCTCGAGGTTTCTTTGTTTCTCTTGGGATCTCCGAGGTACAAGGCTAGTGTGTCACATTATATACCTATGATAATTACTATGGTTACTGTAAGATATAAACATTTCTAGTTACAGAGATGAGCCTTATTGGCTAAATTAGGCGTGGCTCCACGGTCCAAGATAACATTATACAATTTTGTAGTAGTCATCAGTTTGTGAACAAGAGTTCTTAAACAGAGTCTTACATAACTCAGTGTAGTAGTACAAATCACCAAAAGGTGTCAGTGCTGACTTACATATCATAATTATTCCAAGGACACAGATGCCTTGGCATCTTACAAGTAAGAAATACATAGAAAATACATAGAAGAATATATGTATTAGTGAGCAAAGTGTATTATAACAATATGCACACATATCCTGACATTTACTCTTGTACGGTAGATGCCCTTAGCCCTATATGTTAGTATAACACATGCTTAAGCACAAGCTGTCTACGGTGTACCTCTGAGGGTACCAATTAGGGTGCAGAGACCTCATGTAACACCACCCTCCCACTTCCTGTACTACCTGTATGTGAAGCCTCTTCCAAAACCATCTTACAGTACCTCCCATGCTGGCTGACCTTATAAACCTGGTTTTCTGATTTTACTTTGTTGTTCTTTTTTGTTTGCTTGTTTTTTTTAAGTTAACCAAATTGATGAAGGATGTATAAATTTCTAGATCTGAGGCAGAAAAGTCAGGGCACTGAAGGGAATAGCCTTGACATCAGACCTGGACATCTACAGTATATTTACCAGTATGTAATTTTTTTGTTTTTTTACATATACTATGGAACTAAAACATGTTGTAGAAATATCCCTGAGAGATAATATGATTTAACATTTCAGAAACCCATGGCAAGGGACTTGCATTTGAATGCAACGATGGAAAATTATTCAGAGTATTTTCCAAAAAATACTGCAAAATAAATATTTAAAAGATTAATTCTACCTATATATATAGCCAAAGACATTGGATATATGCCACGCCTTATCTATCTAAAGTAACTCAAAGTGCTAAACGTGCTTGTTAGGAGCTGTTGAATACAGCAAACAGTGAACCTTTTTTTTAAAGTATTATATTCATGAGTTCTACTTATACTTTGTTCTATTTTTTTTATTTCTTTTTCTCCCCTCCTTCTTACCACTAGCAATATTTGGATAAAGCAGGAAAATTCTGTCTCGCATTCCCAGAAGATTACTACTGATCTTTACTCATTAACAAAATAAAGCTCTGGAGCATCCATGATGACAAACAGGAGTAATGTCTTTTTTTAAGGGAGGAGACAGTATGGGAGACAGATGAAGCAGGAACACAAAGGGGCTGGTTCTTGAAAAAACAGCAGGATAATAACGGCAACTAAAAACATAAAAAATTAGTAAACTTAGAGCTTTTCCCAGTGGAAAATAAACAATAAAAGAGGGGTGCTGTGTGGTACAGTAGATGCCAGGAAAGGCAACTGGAGTGAATCCAAAATGACGCTGTTGATGAACATGGAGGAAGAATACTCCAGCCACTATGCCAAAAAACAAGCTAGTTGACTGTTATTTTTTTTTCACCTTGTTTTTTCTCCCCTTGGCTCTTGGTCAGCACCTACTATGTCCAGGCATCCCCTTCATCCTCTGGCTGCCTTCCATCCACACCCATCCCCTATTCAGGCCACCACCTTGCTACCCCCATGGCTTGTCCCCTGTGGTGGGGTGGTGGGCAGCCCCCAACTCCCCACCAGGACCAGATCCAGTATGGGTGACACCCTTGAAGACAAGGTGTTAGGCAGACAGCCATCAAGCCGCATGACCATGGCTGCCATTTTTTCCGCTTTTCTCTGTGGTGGAGCGGCAATGCCGAGAATGGGCATGCCACGCGAGCATCCACATGTAGCGTGCCCACTGGCTGCTCCACCTCTGTGCCACACTGTACTGGCCTGGCATGCCAACACCTAGCCTCTGCTAGATGTCAGGCAAATGCCTGCTGCTGATCCCTGCCCTCCCCAGGAGAGGAGAGCAGTCCTCCAGATGCTCAATCCTCTCCCACCCATCTGGCCCGCAATGACATGCTCACACCAGTGCAATAGGAGGTAAGGCATCAGCCATCCATGCCACCAGGCCAGCAAGGCTGGCTTTTATTTACTACAGGGTTATTGCTGGAGGGTTTCCATGTAAAACAATGGAAAATACAGCTGTCGCTGAGAGTAACAGGAAAAATGGAGGGAGAAGAGCATGACCCTGCAGACTTAAAATGTTGTTTAAATTTAGGCAAAGGCAACAGCTGCTGTTTTAGGGGCTGCCTGGTCCGCATTCATCTATTATTTTCTGAAGCAGCTATTGAGAACAAAAAATAGCATGGATCTAATCATAACTTGACTTACAAGCAGCAAATGCTAGGGGATGAGGCCATTACAAAGACATGCTTTACAACTGGAGCCTGTTTTTCCAATTTGAAGATGATGCAGATGCTGAAGAAATCCAGCTGCCCCCTCAATGTTTGCTACTACTCCTGACTGATCAGTGCATCCAGAACTAGCCAAGAGACATGGTGCTTTTCTTTGATGTAATTCAGCTACACTGACTGATTCCGATCTGTACTGTAGGGGCCTGTGGGAGTACCTGCGAGACCACAAAGATAAATAGGGAAACCCAAAGCTGGAAAGGGCAGATGCACTGCTCAGCAAGACCCCCTTCCATTTTGGCTACTGGAGCAGGAGAAGAAAAAGGGTGCAGAGCTGGGTTTGGGATGCTCAGAGCAGGGGTGGATCTGTGTCACAGCCAGAGCATGAGAAGAAAAAAGGATGCTCAGCCCAGGAAAGGGAAGCTGGGGGGATACACATTGCAGCTCCAAATGGAACAGCCAGTCAAACAAAGAGGCCACCAAAAAAGGGGAAGCTTAGCTATAACTGACCAAAATGGAGGAGACACTCCCAAAAAAACACGGCACCTCCATGACCCAGTCTCCCCAGAGAAACAGAGACCCAGGCAGGTGGCCATCCAAAAAAATGCCAAAAGGGGGGAAGTGCTCAGGGGGGTGGGACAGAAAAAAAGAGGAAAAGGGGAAAATTAAAATGAGTAGAAAGCAAGTAGGCAAAAAGGTAAAAAGGGGGAGGGGCAGCCTGCAGAAGGCCTGGCTGGAAATTATGAAAAATTTACTGGGGGCCCATGGAATTCCACAGGGAAGTAGGAGAATCCAAACACTGGGCTGAGAGGGAAGCTGTGCTGAGCTGTTCCAAAGAGGATGATCCCTCTCTGGACCAGCCTTTTTCCTATTCACCCTAGATCACTCCCTACTAGTGTGACCTGTGCTGGCCCCCTCAGTTACTGCTGCACCTGACTGGGCTCTTTTAGTCATGGGACTGTGTCACAGCATGCAGGAGTAAACTTCAGACAAGGCAAATTTACTAATGTAAACACACCTTGGTGTGATATTTATTTTTCAAAAGTTTGAAAAATAACAAATGAAAACAAAAAAAACGCAAAGAAAATCGCTACTTAACATCAGTAGCTTCTCACACAATACAGTCCTGGATTCTACAGCTCCTAAGACCCTTCTCATCTGCATTCAACAGCTTGTCTACAGTAGCAGTAGAACTTCTCCTTTTTCAGGGCTGAGCCTCACTGGGCTGAACTGAAGTAAACTATGTGCAAAGGTTTTTATATATCTTTTTGGCTGGGTCACCAGACTAAGCCCTTACATGTGTGGACATATTTCAAAACCAAAGGGGGGGAGGATTGTGTCAGGGGATTTCCAGATTCAGTTAAATGTACAGTGTATATATGCACAGATATTGATTTTCTATATCTCTGATTCACAGTGACTAAGCTCTTTTATACATAGACCCTTATACAGTAACAGATTTATAGAATGAATTTGTGAAAATACCTTAAGAATTTCTTATAACTGTATTAATCATGAAATTATTATTGTTTTATATAACTTCTGAGTCCTTTTTTCTTTAAAAAGGTTTTACTAATTGTATTCATTCCTGCTATCCCAAATAGCCTTCATGCTTTTTTGTACACAAAATGCACTTATGCACTTTACACAACACCTCTTTGGGTATTTGGCACCATTCCAGGGACTGGATGGATGGAAATGGAAAAAGAATGAAAGGAGAGAACTAGTAGGAAGTGTAGTAGGGACAGTAAAGAGCTGAGCTAGGTGGCCAACCTAAGGTAGGGGAGAAAAAGAAGGAATGCAAAGAGAAAAGCATTAACTGTTGCACAACAGAAGTTTTGGTAGCTAGGAAATAAGGACATAGAAAAGTGGTCCATCAGTCACAGCTGTGGGTGTAGCCTAACTCCACCACACACCTCCCTCCTTAAGAAAAAAAACAGTTCTCAAAACTAGATTTTTGTCAAGAACTCTCTCTCAGTCATAAACATTCTACCAACACAATACAGTAGAATGGGAATTGGTTGAAACTTTCTCTCACCCACTATGAGAGCTTCACCCCAGGGTCCCTTAATCATAAACAAACGAAACGTGATAACATGTCACTATACAGACATCCTTCTTAAATACATACCCTGGGGCTTAATTCACACCGATACTGCCTAGTATCCTAAGACTAAACATTACAGTTTTCATAATCTGTTTCATAACTCCTTGTTCATTGCTCCATGATGGGACAGGAAACCAGCATGCTTGTGTAAGGTTCCAGAACTATGTCACACCACAAAACTATATGGCTGAAGGGCCAAATACCACCTCATTATTTTACCATTCTTATCCTTCATTTGAAGGATCCAACATAAAGGATTATGATCAGTAACTAACATGAATTTGGCTCCCCATAAATAAAATCGTAAGGTTTCTATTGCCCATTTAGCTGTCAAAGCCTCCTTCTCTACATTGGAGTACTTTTGCTCCCTTTTGTATATTTTATGATAGACAAGGAACCTTCTCATGCTGAACATCAACCAGCTATATCCTAACTCCAAAACCTTTGGAGTTTCTTTTCAACCCTTATTTTAACATACCAGGGGTTTCCATTCAACCCTTACACCATTCTGGTACCCTTAACTGGCTGTACTCAGCACCAGCCTTAATGCTATATTCATTTTTAACATTACATGTTTCATACATTCATACCATATCATGGGGTTCAAACAATGGGAAAGTCCATTCAACCACCATGGTGTCTTCCCTGTTGCTTGTAGTCTTCATCCCAGTACGTAAATGTCCTGAAACAATCTTACCTGGGGCCTTCATCTCATCATCCTCCAAGTAACATCAGCCCAGAAAAACAGGCAACAATGGGATTTCAAAAGTGACTGGCAACAAAGGTTCCATCAGGGGGTCCTTCTCCTCTAGAACCCATGGATGCAGCTCCTCTGCTTTGGCCATGAAATCCTCCATCGGGAACCCTCCATCTGCACCTGGCAGTAGGGCTGTGCCTCTGTCCAGCACTGGTTCACCTCCATGGAAATCCAATAAAGGCAATAGCTACTCTCCAGTTCTCCTCACCTGGGCTCTGGAATGCACACTGGTAAGCCCCTCCTCCTTTAACAGATCTTTGGCATCCATGAGATCCTGGAGGTACACCATCCTGCTCTTTATCTCCTATGTCTGGATACCAGGGCTGGTATCTGGATACTGGTCTTCCCCGTATTCCTCTGGACAACCAGTACTATCCCACTTCTCACACCAAGTTTGTCACAGCATGAGGGAATAAACTTCAGACAAGGCAAATTTACAGGTTTAAAACACACCCTGGTGTGATATTTATTTTTCAAAAGTTCAAAAATAATAAATGAAAACAAAAAAGTTGCAAAGAAAATCACTACTTAACATCACTAGTTTCTCAGTCGCAGTAGAACATCTCCCCTCTTTCAGGGCTGAGCCCCACTAGGTTTAACTGAAGTAAACCGTGCAAAGATTTTTATAACTTTTAGGTAAGGTCATCTGACTGAGCCCTTACATGTCTGGAACTACATTTCTAACAGCCCATTGCCTCACCACTCCCTCCTCTCCCCTTCATAAGGCTGACCACGCTAATTCTCTCTTACGACTTCCCATTGTCCCCCACTCTTCCTCGGAAAGATGACGCTGGCACTACCTATATTATGGGCCATCTCCCTAACTACTCCACTGGTATTGACTGACTTCAGCATTACAGTGCTGGCCTGCGAACAACAGCACCTCTACTTCCTCGCATTCCCCCCTCTCCCCTGTCTCAACCCTCTTCACTCACTACTAGGGATAAGTTCACTCTGGGGTACATCTCTCTCATCCTACCCACTAAAGGAGAACGCCGCCTCCTTGGCTACTACCTGGCTAACCTCTCCTGGTCTAATATTCCCTCCTGCCTATACATTCTCCTGCTATCACTACTCTCCTTAGCTGGGGACATTGAGTGCACCCCTGGTGCAACAAACTCCCATATCATCCCCTCCTCCAGCATCTGGACAAATGCCCCTGGTCTTAAAATTGCACATATCAATGTCTGCAGCCTTCCATCTAAATTCACTGACCTTGAGGCTTGGATTGAGCTACCCAAGCCCCATATTCTGGGACTCACTGAAACATGGCTAAAGCCACACCACTCCGAAAACACCTTTAAAATACCTGGTTACTCCTACCTATGACTCAACAGATCAAGCAGAAAAAAAGGTGGTGGTGAGTCCCTGCACCTAAGAGAACCCCTCTCAGCTAGCATTGTCCTACACTCTGACCCTTCCTCACCTAGTGAATGGCTACTCTCCAAAGTGACCCTGGGATCCTGCAAGAAACTCTATATTGGCTGCTGCTACAGTCCCCCCCCCTGCATCCGGAACCATTGGACTCACCAGCCTCCTCCAAGGCCTGAGCTCTCTAACTCCCCTAGGGAATCTATCCTTCTTAGCGACTTTAATCTAAACTGGCTGAGCTGCCACCAGCCTGACCATGTATCCCTATTAAAGCAGCACAACCTGGTGCATGCGATCGTGCTCTCCACCAGACTTAATCCATGCTCGGCCACCCAGACTCTGCTAGACTGGATCCTCATAAACAGGGAGGACCAAGCATTACACACTGGCACCATGGCTGACTCTATAAGCGATCACTCACCGACCTATCTCCTCTGGTCTTCCAAACTAAAGTGACCCCCACCCAAATACCTATCTCCCAGAAATTTCAGCTGCCCAGTCTCCACAAATCTCCTCAAAGAGGCCCAGTCCTTGGACTGGTCCATGCTTTTTTCCCTTTTCAGTGCAGCCACGGCAGTTTCCACATTTACCCAGACTCTACTAA
The DNA here is from genome assembly GCA_016271365.2 of Neoceratodus forsteri. Lineage (NCBI taxonomy): Eukaryota > Metazoa > Chordata > Ceratodontiformes > Ceratodontidae > Neoceratodus > Neoceratodus forsteri. The sequence continues at coordinate 164,220,308 of JADMNL010000022.1, read as the reverse complement.
CACTCCAGGACCGCTTTTTCCCTGTCACCACCAAACAGATCAGAGGCGGGTGCTCACGCTGGGTCTCTAAAGACCTCCTAACCCTTATGAAGGCCAGAGACCGTGCCTGATCCAATTTTAAAGCAACCCCCTCTCCTGCCCTCTGGGATGCTTACAGGCGCATGAGGAACTAATGTAAACAACAGGCCAAATTTTTGAAACAGACCCACTTCCACAATCTGCAAAAGGCCAACCTTGAACACCCTAGAAAATTCTGGGACTCAGTTAGCTCTCTCCTAAACCCCCACCACAGCTATGCTGCACCACATCTCAACTCCCAGGATGGGCTGCTAACCAACCCTCACAATGTGGCCAGTGACTTCAACTGTAAGTTCACAAACTTATCCATGTACCTAAATAAGCTGCCAACTGCCCAACCTCAAAGCTCAGCCCTAATACCTGATACATTGCCATCCTCCTCCAGTTCTGCCACTCACCCACAAATACCCCCATTCTATTTTAAAGCCCTCTCCATACACGACACAGTGAAGCTACTCAAAAATCTACCCAACCACGGATCCTCTGGATCTGATGGGCTATCTTCAGTCTTCCTTAAGCTGATCTCTCCAGTGATTGCCAGGCCATTCACCTTTGTCTTTAACCTTGCCCTTTCCACCTCTTCCATGCCTGATCCATGGAAGATAGCTAAGGTTATCCCCATTCTTAAATCTGGTGACCTCAAATCCCCCGACAATTACCGTCCGATATCCATCCTCCCTCATCTCAGTAAACTACTCTAGAGAGCAGTCCACAATCAGCTCACTGAGTACATAGGCAAATATACCCTCTTATGCAACCAACAGCATGGCTTTCACAAGAATCATTCCACTGCCACTGCCCTTTCCCTTCTGACTGACCACATCCTCTCTAACATGGATAATGGTAAAGCCACCGGGGCTGTCTTCATCGACCTCTCAAAGGCTTTTGACATGGTTAACCATGTTGTCCTTACCTCCAAGCATAGGCTCCTTGATTGTTCTCAGAAAGTCACAAGCTGGTTCACTAACTACCCTACTGACTGCTCACAATTCATGAGTATTGGTCAAACCTGCTCTCCCACCCTGCCTGTCTCTGTGGGGGTCTCTCAAGGCTCAATCCTGGGTCCCCTACTTTTCTCCTTATTCATTAATGCGCTTTCCTTCGACTGCTTCAACTGTCACTCTCTCCTGTATGCCGATGGCCTTGTTCTCTTTCACAGTGACAAATCCACGGCCGCATTCTCCTCATTTCTCTTGCACAACTATGCTGCAGCCCACAGCTGGTTCTCAAAAAAACCTCCTCCTAGTAAATGCCAAAAAAAACTAAATCCATGCTGTTTGGATCTAAGCCCTTTCTGGCCAAAACTAAAAACCATATCCCCTTACGCATTCTCACCCCCAGACGGCCCAGTCCTGGAAGATGTCAACACCTACAAATACTTAAGAGTACTGCTTGACCCCCTCCATCACCTTCACTGAGCATGCAAATTCCCTTGTCAGAAGGTTCCATTAAAAGTTAGGTGCTGGATATAGATTCAGGCAATACCTTACCCCTAAAGCCAGACTAGCAATTGTCCAGGGTAACTTTCTCCCTATTCTTGACTACTGCTTCCATATTTATGCCAGGACCTCAGCTACTGCCATGGCTAAACTCTCCACTGCCTACAACAGTGCCTGTCACTTTGCTTTATTGGCCCTGTTCTCCACCAACCACTGTACCCTCTATAATACCCTAGGATGGCTACCGCTACAAGGTCACTGACCTAGCCCTCTGCTGCATGGTAGACAATGTCATCTGCATGACTCCAGAATCCCCCCTAACTGCCCTTCTGAAAACCAAAACACTCTTCTGCAACCTCCGCTCTAATGGCACTCCCCTTCTAGCTGTTTCTAGGGTATCCACCAACATGGTTAGCAGAGCTTGGTCTGCAGCTACCCCTTTGCAGTGCAACAAACTACCGGCTGAACTCCGTTCCATTGACACACACTCCAGTTTCAAGTCCTGCCTTAAAGTCTAGTTCCTGGCAAACTCATCCTGCCGCTGCTCCCTGGGGTCTGACACCAACCCACACTAGTCTACTCCCCAGCCCAGGGGTTACCCACCTACTCACACTAGTCAACTCCCTTGGCTACAACTGTTATATTGCATTTTTCACAGTAATATTTGACTTCCTTGCCTGCACTTACAGTGTATATATTGTTTACTGAGTATTCTGTATATTACTTGCTCACTGGATGATGCAGTCACGCATTGTACAATGTGCCTTCGATTTGTTTGTTTTGTACCAAATCTCCTCATGTCCAATATTGAAACCTTGTATTCACTGTTCTCAAATGGACCTATGCATCAAACTTGTATATTGTGCTTACTATTGATGCTTGTATCAAATCTGTTTCATGTGGATTACTGTTACCTTGTACTCCACTGTCACCCTACGCCATGTGTTATGACCCGGATCGTGCCTGAAAATGGTCCCTGGGATCAGTGCACTCACTCGGTTATCAAAGTCATAAATAAATAAATACATGTTTAAAAACCAAGGAGGGAAGGGACTGTGTCAGGGGATTTCCAGGTTCTGTTAAAGGTACAGTGTATATATCCACAGATATTGACTTCTATATCTCTGATCCACAGTGACTAAGCTCTCTTATACATAGAACCGTATACAGTAGCAGATTTATAGAGTGAATTTGTGAGAATACTTTAAGGATTTCTTATAACTGTATTGATCATGAGATTATTATTGTTTTATATGGCTTCTGAGTCTTTTTTCTTTAAAAATGTTTTATTAATTGTATTTATTCCTGCTATCCCAAATAGCCATCATGCTTTTTTGTACACAAAATGCACTTATGCACTTTACACAACACCTCGCCGGGTGTTTGGCACCATTCCAGGGAATGGATAGATGGAAATGGAAAAAGAATGAATGGAGAGAACTAGTAGGAAGTTTAGTAAGGACAGTAAAAAGCTATGATAGTTGGCCAACCTAGGATGGGGTGTAAAAGAAGAAAAGCAAAGAGAAAAGTGTTAATTGTTGTGCAACAGAAGTTTTGGTAGCTAGGAAATAAGGAGATAGCAAAGTGGTCCATCAGTCACAGCTGAGGGTGTAGCCTAACTCCACCACAGACTGCCTTCTTTGCCTGAAGACAAAGGCAGCCTATCCCTCCCAGGTAATGGTGGCAGTGTGCAAAACCACCCACCAGGAGAATTACCAAGGGGGTCATTCTCCCACATGCGAACACTCAGAATTGCCAGCAGAAATAGGCCATAATGGTCTATCTAATCTGCTCAAGTGTGCAGCTCAGCTAACTTCATGGAGCTGCCCCCCAACTCCTCCTGGAGTCCCCCCCCCACACCTCCCCTTCCCCTTCCCTATCCACTTCTTAGTAGCGTCCGCTTTGGGCCTAATCCTCTTCTTCATCTTATGCCACCCGGTTTTAAATTTGGCCACCATCATTGCTTCTACCACCTCCTCCTCCTCCTGCAACTCATTCTACCCCTTAACCACCCTTTCAGTAAAAAAAGTGTGTCCTCAGTTCCTTCCTGACTCTACCCCCCACCAATTTCAGGCTATGCCCACTTGTTGCTCTTTCCTTTCATACGCTGAAGATGCTATCTTTACTAACCCTGTTTATGTCCATAAGGTACTTAAAAATTTCAGTAACGTCCCCCCCCCTTTCCCTTCTATCCTCCAGGGAGTACATGTTCAGATCCCTCAGCCTATCCTCATATGCCCTTCCCCCATATCCTTAATCATTTTTAGTTGCCCTCCACTGGACCCCCTCCAGTAGTCTGATATCCTTTTTCAGGTACGGACACAAGAACTGAGTACAGTATTCCAGGTGTGGTGTCACCAGTGACCTGTACAGAGGTGATTCCCCTCGCAATGCATCCCAGTATTTTATTTGCCTTGGCTGCTGCCTTCCAGCACTGTGCTGTGTGTTTCATATTACCTCTGACCATTATTCCCAGGTCCTATTTCTCCTCTGACACTGTCACCTGTATTCCCCCACCCAAAAACTGGCCTTTGGGTTTATGGCTCCCATGTGCATACCTTTACACTTCCTGGCATTAAAGCCCAACTGCCAGATGCCTGACCATTTATCCAGCTTAGCCAGGTCCTTCCTTAGCGTCTGTCTCCCCTCCTTCATGTGCACCCTCCCATAGAGTTTAGTATCATCTGCAGAAAGACAGATTTTTCTACAAACCCCATCAGCAATGTCACCAATGAATATGTTAAACAGCACAGGATCTAGTGCTGAGTCCTGTGGTACCCCACTGGTTACAGCATTAGGTTTGGACAGTTCTCCCCTTACCACCTCCCTCTGGTTCCTGCCTTTTAGCCAGCTCCTGACCCACCACAGCAGTTTATCCCCTAAACCCATGTCCCCCAGTTTACTGATTAGTCTGCCATGAGGTAGTAAATCGAATGCCTTGCTGAAGTCCAGGTACACCATGTCCACCACCTATCCCTTGTCCAGAGACTTCATCACTCAGTCAAAGAAATCAGTCATGTTGGTTTGATGGAACCTCCCCCTGACAAAACCATGCTGCCTGTCATCCTGGAGACCATTGTCTTCAATGAAGGACACCAGCCTTTCTTGTAGAATGGCCTCCATTAACTTGCCAAACATGGAGGTTAGACTAACTGGCCTATAGTTTCCTGGCTCATCCTTGGGTCTACTCTTATGGAGGGGGTACCATATGAGCTGTCCTCCAGTCCTGTGGCACACACCCCCTCTCTAGTGAGGTGTTGAATAGATCTTCCAATGGTGCTTCCAATACCCCCGCCAGTTCCTTCAGGACCCTCAGGTGTACCCCATCAGGGCCTTGTGCCTTCTCCACACTCAGTTCCCTGAGCCCTCTTAAAACCCTTTTTACCCTGATCTCCCCCTCATTCTCCTTCCCCTTCCCAAGGGTCCTCCCATCTTCCCCCGTGGCATAGTCCCATCTGCTTTCTTGGTGAAGACTGAGCAGAAGTATTCATTTAGTGCTCTGCCTGCTCCTTCCTTTTTTCTGCAAATCCTCCCTCTGTCTTTATCCTAACTATCCCCTCCCTTGTGATTCTTCTCTCCTTCATGTATCGGAAGAAGTCCTTCCACTGCCTTAATCCCCTGGGTCAGCCTGAATTCTTTCTTAGCCTTGGCTACACTGACCTCTTTGCCTGCCCCCCGAGATTTCATCGTGTGTGCCTCCCTGTCTTCCTCCCTCGCGGTATGCTTGTACTTCAGGAAGGTTGCCCTATTTTCTCTTACCTTTTCAGCTACCTTCCTGTTATACCAGCTAGGTTTCTTGGTTCTGGAGTTCTTCTTGAACCCTTGTACAGGTACAACAGTGTATGGCAGCACACAGAGGGGGCCACATGGTTACATCTTTTTATGTTGGCTTGCATGCATGCGCTAACAACATCTTGTGGTAGTAGCATTTTTCAGATGTGTGTCAGCATTGTGGTGAATGCAGGGGATGCTTTAATTGTTGTGTCTCTCAGCTGCCAACCAGCCAGCATGCTGCCAATGACATCAGTTTCAGAAAGAGCCAAGTAGTTGAAATGAATCTGCTGTTGCAATAAGAGTCAGGCTTATCACTGCATCGGCAGATGACATGCCTCCATTATGTGCCTTTCCTGGTGAAACATTTCAATAAAGAATTGTGGCTCCTGCCATCTGCCACACAATCCCCAGAAAGCTGACATCAGGGTGCCCAATCCCCATGTCGGCATGTCCCCCTCCCCCACATTATGTGGCACACCGTAACTTGGCAGGCTCCTTATGCCCACCACACACTCCCAAAAAGCTGACATCGGGGTGCCCAGTCTCCATTTCAGCATCCCCCCTTCTTAGTGTGTCTTTCCTCTTAGTGTGTCTTTCCTGGTTAAACAGGTTCCCTTTTCCTTTCTGACACTGGGATGCCCACTCCCGGTGTCAAATGCACCCCCCCGCTCTATACACCTTGCCGATATCGGGGTGCCCGGTCCCTGTGTCAGCATCCCCCCCCCCCGAATTGTGGCAAACTGGCAGCCCATCCCAATGTGCCTATTTTTTTTGTGTGTGTAACTTGTAAATGAAGAAAACCTTCCTCAAGGTCTTTTTCCCTGCAAACAAGAAAATGATCCACCATTGTCTCCTCCCCTCCCCCATCCCCACCCTCCCACTGTGCACCCACCTCCCCACATACCCCCATACTCACCCATACTTACCTCTGGAGGTCAGGAGCCACGATCTTCTCTGAACCAGGACACGTCTGCACTGTTTAAAGCTGGACTGTGAACTGAAGAAATTATAGTTAGCTTTATAATGGGAGGCAATGGGGGAGGTTTCAACTTAGGTTGTTAACTCAGCCATTTTTTGGAAATTCTGGCCCCAAATTTTCAACATGGTAATCTTGGGACCCCACCTCATGAACATGTCACTGTCATTTCATTTCTCAGTCCCAAAAGGTGATTCTGTTCGCTGTGTGGAATCACCTTTCTGGACTGATTAATGGAAAGACAGTGCCACTGTTCATAAAGGGAGGTCCCAAAAAGCCCATGTTGCAAATTTCATGAAAACATTCCAAAAAACTACTTTATTATGAGCGTGCAATGTGCAGTTTCTATGCATGCTTGTAACTGACAATTTTTTATATTTTCCCTCCAGATTTTCAATATTGCCATTTTTTCACACCTCCGTATGAACAGTATAGCTGCCATTTTTCACATCCTTCCTGAAACGTGTTTTCACACCTGTGGCACAGAATGGTGTAGTCACTGTGGGAAATCAACTTTCAGGACAGATTAACTAAATCACAGTGGTACTGTTCATTAGGAGAGGTTCAAAAATGCCCATGTTGAAAATTTGGATAAATAAATTCCAAAAAATGATTGTGTTACAGGTGTGCATTGTGCAGTTTCAACGTACATTGGTAACTTTGCCAATTTTTCATATTTTTACTTCAGATTTTCAGCACTGCCATTTTTTCACACCACCTCTTGAACAGTACAGCTGTCATTTTTCACATCCTGCCAGATATGTGTTTTCACATCTGTGATGCCAAATGGCACAGTTGCTGTGCAAAACCACCTTTCAGGACTGAGTTACGAAATGATAGTGCTGCTGTTCAAGAGGTGGGGTCAGAAAAATCCAATTTTGAAAATTTGGTGTGAAAGTACCAACAAACAGTTTCCAACCATAATGCTCTACTCTGTAGAGACTGACAGGCATCAGGGGTGTGACTTGGGATCATTGTCCGTAATGTTCATACCATTCCACCCCCACCCTGTAGCCAGTGACAGGCATCAAGGCATACCTTGAAGTCTTCAGTCCCAATGTTCACCCCATTCTCCTATACCACACCCATCTCAGCATATTTCCCTATGGAATGGGGTGAGTATAAGGCCTGAAGACCCCAAGGCACATTGCAATGCCTGTCAGTGTCTTCAGGATAGGGTGAGGTGAAATTGCGTGAATGTTATGGCTGATGACCCAAAGGCACGCTCATAATGCCTGTCAGTCTCTGCAGGGTGGGGGTAGGGTTGGTGTCAGTTCAATACTTCACTGCTATTCCTATTATGCATCTTTCTAACTCCTCCACTACCAATGTCAATAAGCCAGCATTCAGCATTGACAAATACTTGTTTCTTCTTATAGCAGTATCACCATGTTATCAGCCTTTGACTTACATATCTAGAGGAATTACTGTATTTTACAGGGAAATTATGCCATCTACAGGAAAATTATCCCCCTAGACTTGCATGGCTTATGCAGACAAATGGAACAATTCTGATTCCATAAGAAGCAATGTAATCTACAGGAAAACACAGGACAATTGCTCTGAGTTACAAGGAAAAGGCCACATCAATCTGGAAGCATCATGTGACCTACCCAACTCTTCACCCTTCCTGAAGTAGAGCTAATTTTGTCAATGAAGCTCCCCTCATAGATTTGTGATGCACACAGTGTTCCAGATTTGGGGAACTGGGTCACACTGCAAGGTCTCTACGAACGGGAAAGTTAGTGACTTTGTTAAATCTTTACCAGCAAAAGAAAATTTCCCAACAGCTCTAAGTATTTCACATTTTTTATACACAGTTTATTTTACTGGAATTTGACTTCTGACCTTCAGTGCTGTAACATTGCTCTGAACTGATCAGATCTACATTGGCATAATTGTAACATCTTGCTATCCATTTCTTAATTACTGCTTCTTTCTGCACACTGAAGTGTTCGATGTTGTAGTTACTGCCTTCCAGTGGTTCTCTTGTGAAATAGTTGCATATGTCCAACTCAGACTACTCAGTACATTACTTTATATTGCTTCATTTCTTGCCACCTCTTTTATGTACCTGGTTAATCTTTTACTGTTTTAAATTCTTTCTTGGCTTAGTCTGTGGCCTCCCCTTTCTCCCTGTCAATCTCTCCAAGGTTCACTTCCCCATAAACATACTGAAAGATTACACATTTCTTCCCCATTTCATCTCCTCAAGGAACTCATGCTCAGCTTGCAGTTCCTGTTCTGGTGGCCTCTAACATACCCAGATAATATTATGCCTTAAACCAAATTCTAAAAAAGGTGAAAAAAACACACTGATCTGATTGAACAAGAGAATTGTGAGACTTCTGGGTATTCCATCAAAACCAAATACCTCAGTTCTTATGGCAGATATTTCATTAAATATGCTGTTTCTTTTAATTGTTATGACTATTTTATAAGAGGAATAGCACACTTCAAGGTGTTCTATTTTGCTACATATATGGACATCCAGCAATTGAAAGCACTCAGTTGTGCCTTGTTCAACACAACACACTGGACATGACTGTATTAGGGCTGAGTGGAATGCTGAATTTTCAATGGAACAGAATTCTGCTAAATTCTAGTAAATTCCACTGAATTCTATAATTTGCAGAATTTTCACATGCTGCATGTGAATTTTTTTTGTGGAATAATAACCAAGAGTTCACATAAACCACAGATTCTTTTTCTGCAGTTTAAGGAAAATTATTCTGCAGTTTATATGATCCACGGAAAATTATTTCACAGTTTGCACAGAAATGCTTTTCGAAATTCCACAAAATTTAAAAATAAATTGTGCAAAACATTTCAGAAGTGGAACTGGCATTCTGCAGTAGTTCTGATGGTGGAATTTCACATTGTGCACAGCCCTACTCTGTATATCTCACACAACCAGACTCCCTGGCATATGTTATTCCTTATCTGATTCATTGGAGTTGCCACCTCCATGTAATCTCTCCACTTTCTATTTATGAGCTATTAATTTACATATATTTATGTTTGTTTTTATTTTGCCCTTTTGCCTCACCTGTGTCTTCTACACCATCTATGGCTCACCATATCTATTACCCAATTGGCACTTGTCCCACCATGTCTCTTTGATCCTGACAATAGCCACCTACTCCTGTATCATTAAAGCCTCTGCCTCATCTTGATAGTTTTGCTGTCTTTTTCTTTGCACTTTATGTATTTATGTAATATTTTGATATTCTGTCCTGTTATGTACAACTGCACAACTACACCTTGTACCATATTTTAGCAATAAGGCACAATGGGGGGCATTACCGTGGGATAACAGCCCACCTGGGGTGGGCTGAAGTGTGAGGCAAAGGCTGAGGTTGAATAAATGTATAAAAAGAAAAAAGAAGTCCCATTTGGACCTTTTGTTGTGATCCCTTCACCAATAGGTGGCAATAATGTTCTAAAGCAGTGACTGCCAGTGCAGAGGGTCTCATCAGGGCACAATGGGCATTTTCATTAAATTAACAAAAAAAAAAAGGAAATCATTTATCTGCAGCACCAGGGTGCACAGAGTAGTTGGGCAGCCTTTAAGGAAAGGGAGATTTGAGCTGCCATGAGCAGTAGGCTAAATTAATCGCAGATTGTCTCCCAGATTATGTAGGGGGTGTTGGGAGACAGACCATTAATTTAGTGTTGGGCATTAGGGTAGACGTGGCTGCAGAACTGCTATTCAGTACCCGGGCTGCTCACCAGAGTGGAGGGAGCATGATTTTTTTTTATTCTTTTTATTTCTTTAAGCAGTTGACATTTGCCGTTCTGTTGCAGTCTGTCTTGTTTTCTTGTGGTCAGGAGGCTGAGTGGTGAAGCAGTGGTGGTGAGTATAAAAACACTGCTGAAAATCAAGAAGACCTAAGAAAAGTGTTAAAACATATCTTATTTTAAACTGGGAGCTGGGCCAAAAAAATGTTGACTCTGGATCTGGACTGCTGCTACTGGGGGGTTGAGGGATGTATAAGTGGGCAGTCAGTGAGCAAAAGTGGGGAGTGATATGACACACAACTGAGTCCTGGCAAAGAAGACTAACTGCCTGGCGTTACTTTCACCTGGGCCATTGTGCTGAGATAACGGCCCGACTGAAAGCAGCTCTTGACCAAAATTCTTACTACCTGTGGTGAGCTGCCCTGCTGCTAGCCCTTATTTGTAGATATCATTTTGTTGTATATATGTTTTTTTTTCCCCATATGTACAGGAAATTATATGTACATGCCAGTGTCAGCACAAAGGCACACAGGGAAAAGACTAGATTTAGAAAAAAAAAAGGCTCAACCTTCTTTTGACTTGAAGGTAGCTGTTTACCAGGAACTGAAATTGCATTTCCAGTTTTTTTTAACAGAGATATAACAAAATCCATTTGTATGTTAAAAATCATGCACTCAGGAGTGGACTGCTTTGATTTAGGGAAGCTGTTATAATATGCTACATTTTAAGAAGGAACAGGAGAGGAACATGCTTCCTAGAGAACCTGTGTGAACGTTATTTTACAGGTGTTGATGGTCTACAAGGGACTTCAAAGGGCTTACCTCTAAAATATCTTTTTTTTTTATTATTTTATTTTCAGAAAAGTTCAACTTCAAAGAGACCACAGTTGTACATCAAGCCAGTGGTATACATTACAATCATTGATAACAACAAGGGAAATAGGCAGACAAATTACATTGTGACACGTTCAGGATAGAGGAAAATAATAACTATTGAGTCGATACCCAGTAAACAGTAACAGGAATCTGATCAGGCCCTAGAGGGGATTCTAAAACTTCCCATTTTCTCTTTGATGGGTGACCAGACTGAATCATATTTTTTAAATTGATGTCTTGTATGATAATGAATACATTCCAGTGAATGGACTGCCACCAATGCGTTTAACCAACTTTTGAAGATGGGGGTCCCTGGTCTTTCCATTTCACCAAAATCTGCTTATATGCTAGCCCCAAACATAAACTGATCAAAGATTGTTTAGGGAGAGATAAATAATGATGTGCATACCCCATATGCAGTAGCATCCATGATGCATTTTTTTCTAATCTAATCCTGATAACTTCAGAAACAAAGTTCAGAATTTTCTCCCAAAACTGGTTTAACATTAAGCACGTAATCAACATATGTTCTAACATTCCAATCTCTGTTCCACAGCTGGAGCATTGTGGAAATATACTGGAATTAATTTTATGCAAAAATTCAGGAGTATAATACACTCAATGTAGTATATTGAACATAATTTGATGGGAGTTTAATTGATTTTAATTCCCAAGATTTTATGTCTACTGCTTTTTCCCATCATGTTGCGGTAATGTTGTTATTTAATTTTTCCTCCTATTTTTTTTAACTGCATTGAGGCCTGCGACTTATCTTGTGACAGTATTTTCTAGATACATGAAGTAGCTTTAATGTGTGGAGGTCTTTTTAAGAAAGATTCTAAGTTAGTAAGTTTATTATTATAGTCATTACTAAGATGTTTGTTTATATAATCTCTCAATTGCAAATAGCCTAAACAACTGTGAATTGGGAATATATTTGTTTCTTATAATATCAAAACTTAGGATATGCCCTCCATCCATTATTTAATTAATTTCTTGTAATCTTTTCTTGTACCATGATTTGAATAGAGAACCCGCCATGGATGGTGGAAAGCAATGATTTAAATAAATGGGAGCATTTTGTGAAAATATGTTTTTTGGCAACTGCTAAATACAGTCTTATTCCAACTGTGTATAGTCATTGTTGTTGTTATTGAGAGTTTCCAATTTTTCTTTGAAAGATTAATGTACAACACGTTTAATATTATAGAAGGAGGTGTGTGAAGTTTCAATAGAAAAAGAATGGTCCTTTCTCTCATCACTGTACCATGCGGTCATAGCTGCTAAATTGGCCCCATAATAATAAAGTTTAAAGTGTGGATAAGAGAGCCCAGCTTGGGAAAGAGGCAGGGCTAATTTATCTGATTTCAGCCTGGATCTCTTTCCCTTCCAAAGAAACTTTTTCATGATAACCTCTAACCCTTTAAAGAAATTGTCTGAACGTATTATAGGGACTGACTGGAATAAGAACATGCATTTTGGTAAAATGGTCATTTTTATAGCATTGACCCTGCCCATCAGAGTATAGGGTAATGATTCCCAGTGTAGAAAGAGCTTCCTAACTTCGGTTAAAGGATCAGAATTTAATGCTTGTAACTCACAAAGTTTATTATCTGGTTTGACACCTAAATAAGTGATTTGAGAAACTTTGCTAATGTCAAGAGGGGGCACAGAGATAAAGGGGTAAGAGTGAGTAGCTGTTTCCAGAATCTCAGTCTTTGACCAGCTTACTCTGTATCCAGAGATTTCACCAAATTGAGTTAAAATGTCCAAGATCTCTTGAAGACTCTGATATATGTTATTGACAAAAATAAGAGCATCATCCTCATACAGGCTTATACAATGTTCCATACCATTTATGGAAAGACTCTGAATTTTGTACAAAACTCTAAAAGCAATAGCCATTGGTTCTATGGCTAAAGTGAAAATTAAAGGGATGAGTGGACAGCCCTGAAGGGTGCCACATTGTAGGAGGAAAAAGAAGAGAAACATCCGAATTTGTTTTTACCCTGGCTACCAGGTCTGAATATAGAATATGAATCCATTTACAGAAACCTGGGCCCAAACCAAAATTCCCCATAATGAATTTTATGTAAGGCCATTCTACTCGATCAAAGGCCTTTTCTGCATCGATTAAGATGATAGATAGATCTGAAGTTTGATACTGGTCTAGAATATTAATGACCTTCTTATGTTAGATCATATCGCTCTGCGCTTTACAAAACCATTCTGGTACAGGTGGATTAGTGATGGTAAGACCTGTTCAAGCCTGATGGCCAGGACTTTAGCTAAAATTTTAGCATCTGAGTTAATCAAAGAAATTGGACAATATGGTTTGTATGGTCTTTATTTTTTTTAAGAAAAGGGAAATGATAGCTTCTCTGAATGAGAGAGTTAGAGACTGTTTATTAAATATATATTCAAATAAATTCTTTAAGATGGGGCACTTTTTTGTTTGAAAATCTTGTAAAACTCCATAGGAAGCCCATCTGGGCCTAGAGTTTTTCCCAATGACAGGTTCCTTATGGCTGTCTTTATTTCTTCAATTTAAATTTCCTTATCAATGACCTTTGCTGTAACTGGGGGGACTTTAAGAAATGTAATTTTGGATATAAATTCCACCACATCCATGTTGGGTGTTCGACAAAATTTTTGCCAAATGCCCTGACAGCAAAACCGGCAGGTTGACCACATTTTACAGTTAGCTGCCAGTTTCCAGTGACAGGGTGTTTTCTCAGGGGTCTCACCCCCTGAACCCCCATGGGGTCTGCAACTCGCACCCCCACTTAGATTATCAACCCGAGTCAGAGCTGATTTAGGGGGGTGCAGAACCCTGACAGACAGCACCAGGTTCCAGTGGGTTCCCTACAGTGGCATGGCACTGTAGTCGCTGTACGGGACCTCACTGTTGAAAAGTCACTGTCAGGTGGGTAACTGAATTCTGCCTGAGGGGAAATGGGCCCTTGTATATCAGCAGTGTATAGACATTTGTAGAAGTGATGTAATATTTTATTGATGTCTTTTGGATTTGTATGAAGCCATCTCTCAGGGTCTTGAATTTCTGTAATAATATTTTTTTGCTGCTCTGATTTAAGCTGCCAAGCCATTATTTTATCAATCTGTTCTGTGTTAGCATAATATTTACTTTTTGTGTAAAGAACTTGTCTTTCTACTGTTTCTGCTGTTAAGCTACTATATTTTTCCCTAAGTGAAACAGATTTTGGTAAGTTCGGATGTCTTTAGTTTGCATATGTTCTAGCTCTTTATATTATATTTTTCTTTCCAATTCTTTTATTTTCATGTTCCATTTTTTATTATGCCTAATTTTATAAGATGTAATGGAACCATGGATATCAGCCTTAAAGGTATCCCAGATTATAGGTAGATCTGAATCTGGAACTACATTAACTGAAAACAACAAATATATCTCATTATTAATATGCTTAAGAACGTGAGCCTGTCTTAATAATAAAGGATCTAATAAACCTAAACTTGGGAATTTTATCAAAATGTGGAACTTGTATTGTGGCCAAGACAGGAGCATGGTCTGAAATGAATGTATTATAGTATTTAATATCCAATATTTGGAAATTTATAGATTGTGAAACCAAAAAATAGTTAATGCTCTAGTAAGTTTGATGTGGCGCTAAAAAAAAAAAAAGAGTACTGGCATTTCTCTGGATATTTTAATCGCCATACATCTTGTAAATTATAGTCCCCCCTTAAATTGCTGAATTTTTTGAGCAGCAGAGGTAGATCTCTGTTGCCAAATTCCAGATCTATCAATTATTGGATTTAAAACCATATTATAGTCTCTCACTAAAATATAAGGGGCAAGGAAACTGGCAAGTTTAAAAAAAATTTTGTGAAAAAAGCAGGCGAGTTATTGTTAGGTCCATAAGCAGTACTAATCATGTAAAAATTGGCTTCCAATTGTATTTGAGTAATAATATACTGACCATTAATGTCCGAAACACTTTTAATAATGTGAACTTCAAAGGATTTTTAAAATAAAATAGAGACCCCTCTCGAAGCATTAGTAAATGAGGCATTTATGCCTTGACCCCACCTTTTCACATGGAATTGAAATTCCTTCTGGTCCAGATGGGACTCCTGTAAACAAATACCATTAGCCCGGAGTCTGTCAACATAATTAAACACTTTACTGGCTTTATTCCTGTTTTGAATCTCCCTTACATTCCAGGACATGAGTTTAAGAGACTGTGTCATTTTGTCCAGTCATAAAAAAAAGAAGAAAAATAATAAAGAAAAAAAGAAGGAAAACAATATAGAAGTCTAAAGTTTTTTACTTCTTCCCAGCAAGCAATATATTTTAAGAGCAGCTCCATCCTCCTGACATTTTTCTATGTATGTATTCAACTGTCACTGTAAATTTTCCTAGTAACTCTATTCTACCATTAAAAATTGTAAATTTTCCTAATAACTCTATTCTACCATTAAAACCTTCCCTGCCACCCCAACCACCCCACCACCCCAAATGACAAATCGTTACCTTATGTAAATTTGAGGGAGTCCCATGTGGCTTATTTGCATTCTCCAAAGTGGCACCTTTTTGTCTATTACCCAAATAAGCCAAGGAGATATAAACTTGTTTTTGTTTTCCACCTATACCAATTGTGTAGATGGAAAACATCTGATCAAGATTTTCCCCAACTGGGTTACATCCTGAGAGCAGCATGTATGCCTGTGTATACTCCCCAAAAGACTAGTATATCCCACCCACCCACCCATTTGTTGTGTTGTTCTCCATCCTGCTGATGGTGCGATGGGTCATGATGTGGTAACCACTAGGACTTCAGCAGAGTGGATCAAATTTCAATAAGAGAAAAGGAGAAAGGCAGAGTAAAAAAAGAAAAAAATGCTCTTCCCCTCCACCCCTTGTCATTAGATCCCTCCCAGTATATCAGTGATGATTCAATAATAATAGTAATAGTGTTAATACAAGCACAATCATTTCCCTAAAGCAGTCAAACAACCTATAAAGTTTCAATTTCTAGTTCAAGTTGTGTTCCATTTTTGAATCTGCAAAAATTGTTCTGCTTTCTTAGGCTCTGAAAAAATCCATGTTTTCCCATATGGGAAAAATATTAGCCTAGCCGGGAGAAGAAAAGTAAACTTGACACCATGCTGAGTTAACAGCTTCCTTGATTTATCAAATGCTAGGTGAGTCTGTTGTTTATGAGCCGACTAGTCTGGGTAAGCTAAAAACTTATGTTGCTCAAACTGCAGGCCTCTGTTTATTCTTGCCAGTTCCACTTCTGAAATTCCCAGTCTTTAAAATTATGTGGTTTAATAAATACAGGCCTGGAATAGTTACTGTTGTTTGATCCTTGAAGTTGAGATTTCTGTCCACGATGGGTTCTGTCCAAATTAATCCACTCCTCTGGATATTTTCTATTAAGTGCTTCCATTAGAAGTTTTTCAAAGAAAGGTAGTAGTCTCTTGACCTTCTAGCCCCTCAAGAACTCCTATCAGCTTAACACTTGAGTGCCTGAAGTGGTCCTCAAGGTCAGCCATTTTCATTTTAAGTTCTCCCAGTTCTTTTTCTGGGGAATGCTGCTTGTCCAAGATGGGTGACATATTGTCTTCAAGGGTACTAATTATTGTTTCTATTTCTGTAGTTCTAATTGTCAGAGCACTCATTTGATTTTGCACTGAAGTTAAAACTGAAGAGAGATCCAAGATGGCATATGAAATTACAGCAAATCCTGGTTTGATCTCTTGTTCAGTCTCAGATTGAAACTTTCTCATATTTTCAGTCACCACAGATTGCAGCTGTGTTATTTGTGAATTTAACTCCTGTCCCCCTTCTCCCTGAATATCTCTGATGAAAAGCCCAATGTCTAGAGCAAGTATATTGGTACTCAAACTAGATGTATCTGAATAATGGTCACTGGACCCAGTTTCAACTTCAACTACTGTTGTTTCAGATTCTAAGTTAGTCGTATTTTGATTTTCAATAGAAACAGCATTACCAGTATCGCTAGATGCACACATGTGTGCAAATGGGACTAATCTCCTTTTGCAGATATGTCTGATCAACTTCATTTGCAGCTTTCATTATTTCATCTTCTGCCATTGTATAACCAACTTCCTCTGACTCCACCACCAAAACAATGTGAGTTTCAGATTTTGTAGATGGTGGTGACCGAGGAATGAGGGACATGGTTTACTGGCAAAGATATTAGCCACACCGAAGAAATCTTTCAATTTCTGCTGTTGCAATTGTGTTTTGCCTGCTGTGAGAGGAAGAGATATATATGGGGGGGGGGGGGGGGAGTAGATGCATTAGAAACAGATTTGTTCTTGACAAAATCGTTCTGTACTTTTTCTTCCCCTTTGTTTGTTTCTTTTTTTCGGTCACAATTCAGGCTGTGAGTTGAAATTAATCAGGGCTGTGTCAGTAGGTGACTGAAAAGACATACTCCGATATAGAGGGAAAGGTGCATAGGAGGATTCTAAAACAGTGAGGCCCATGACTGCCATCACAAACACTCTCAGACTAAGTAAATGCATCCATTTTTAATAAAAATCACTGATATTGCACTAATGCGAGGCGAATAGCAAACAATAGATACAAGTACAGCATAGTCAGTTCCTCTCTGCTTAGATCACTCATGGCACCGACACCTGATCTCAGACCACCGCCATCACAGAATCATAATGCACGCGCCGAGCTACCAGCTCTGAAATGTCATATCCATGCTAATTGTGGGTTTCAGAATCTGATTCTTAATATGCTTGGAAATTTTGGAAACAGGGCAATAGTGCCATCTTCTGGCCTAAAAAAGGCATCTCCTGGCCACACAGAGCACTAGCTCTGAACTGGGAATTAATGACACTCCAGGAATTACAGTGAGGTATAAATAGCCCCTGATTAGAGCATTTGAACACACATTTTGCTTGGATCCTCCTCCTGACCACAAGTGAACACCTGTTAGCACAGAGTGCCTAAGAACCAAAAGCTGCTAGTGACAAGACTGAAATATTTTGCAAACCAGCAATTCTCTGGACTTTGAAATCTTCATACCTAAGGTAGAGATTTTGCTAACATGTTTTAGTGCATTTTTTCTGTATACTTTTCCATTTGTTTCTTATGCTGTAACCTAAATTAGTATATGTCCTCTTTTGATTATAACTGCATTTATTTAATTATTTTAGTAAAAACATTTGTATTCCTAAAGAAATTCTGCCTGAGTGAGACTTTTTCTATTTGTGTGTGAACTGTGAAAACAGTGTTAGTAATCTGTGACAAGTGTTACTTGCTTAGAGGAGACACTGTAAGCAACCAAATTGAGAAAAGTGTCTGTAAGGGACATCTGTAAGGATAGGGAGAATACCAGTGTCTCATACCATAGTCTGTAGGGATTCTGAATCAGGCTGTTACATGTCTTGCAGGGAGAAGGCCAAATCAGGCTTACGCTGCTACCCTGAAGAGAGTGTCCTGCCTGGGTCTTCCTCCTTTGTGTAATAGCCAAGGAAAGGGTTCATATTTGACCACAAGACTCAAGACTGGTATTGAGCTCTGATCCAGAACTAGAGGGATGCCCTGGATCCTCGTGGCAGAGGTGCAGTCGTGACCTTGGTGAGCATTCAAAAAGGATGAGGAGAGTATCCCTGTATCACCCCCTATTACGGTTTACACTTGGGGTGGGCACTGTGAGATCAGTGAACCTGACCCCCAGGAGTGGTTCATGATAGATCTGGTGCGCAGTGTTGGGATCTGAAGATTCGTTTGCATAGTGTTGCGATTTGTGACACTACCCATTTCATAATTGCTATTTTATTGACCATAATGATGTTTTTGTAACTCTTTTTGCTTCCGGTCCTTCAGAACACCACTGGAAATACATTTTGGCTCAGTGTGCCTTTCCCGGTCTCCACTTTTTCAATTAATAAATAAATGTTGCTTACTGTTCAGACTTCTTGCATATACCAATAATCAATTCCTCTTTGTGTCTATTAAGGTTGATTATTTTCTACATACATCCTACTCAGTGAGAAAGAGTTCAGTAACTTAACTAAATATTTAATCAAGCAGTAAAATATAGCATAGATGATACATATTCAGTTATTGAGTAATTATTCATCAGTTGTGCCTCATTTTCTGGGAGGAGCTGATAAGTTGTAAACAATAGATTCTATAGCATTGTGCATTGAATTATGATAAGCTGTTTTTGCAGCAGTCATGACAAATCACAGTTTCAAATAATGTTGGTAAAATAACTCTATGTACTTGTATGCTGATCATTGTAGCTGGTGGAAGCTGAAAGCAGTTTGGTATGCTCATGATGCAGATGTTGGCTTTACAATTGTATATACAAAGGGACTGACCATAAAAGATCTCAGAGATACAGTTATGTACCAGTGCTCTGGTACAGTTAGATGATCACTCACAGGCTCTTATTTACTTGATAAAGATGAAGTTCTAATCCGGGTGACAACTTTAAGAATCTAATGTCGGCAATGGTGCTGTCAGTTAATAAACAGTTGTTTACCTGGTTTATATGAGCTTATATGTTCTCTTCCAGCCAGGTCTCTCTCTCTCTCTCTCTCTCTCTCTCTCACACACAGAAAGTGGCATTTTCACCCTAGCTTGCTTCTCCATGTAAAGGAGGTTAATAGATGACAGCTTGTTTTTCTTATTATGAGAGGAGGCTTGAGAATGGCTTGATATTCCTTCACTCAACCCATAACATTGACATGAAGGTTAGATTATTAAATTATTACAATTATACTCCAATTAATACAAGGTTTAATCACACCATGCTGTCCCTGAGCAGTCATCACTCATTTACACAATGAATGTGATAAAGTAAACAATGGGTATACATAAGCAGACTGATAGAGATGTTTATATAGAAAGCAGTTCATTATAGGTGGATACCATCAGATTTTGAGGTACACTACTAGCTGAGAATACAGAAAATTTTGTAATATTCCCCCACTTAAACCTAAGAAATGCAGCATGTAATTAAATTAGACAGCAATAATTCTTATACAGTAGGCCGTTTTCAACATTAACAGGCCTCTCTAAGTCCATAAGGTGTTCTTGTATTGATATACACCTAAAAACAGGCCTTTCTTAAAATGAAAGACGAACTGAAACTTAACTATTTGATCATACAGTATCAGTTTCTTTGAGTTCACAAAACAAAACCCTCTAAATAGCACATGCAAGAATTGAATATACACGCCCTTATAGCAATAGGACATATATGACCAATAGGGCTTTTATAGATATAACCCACTTGTCAGTTCTTGTTCTAAAAACATGTAGCAAGAAAAAGTCATAGATAAAAGATATCTAACAATCAAGTTTGAAAAACATGTAAATACATCAGGAATTACACAGTAAGTCTTGATTCTTGTAGCAAAACTTAGAGAGTGGACATTTCCAAGCTCCAGTGTTTACATCTGCTATGAGAAGTCATTTAATTGCACAGTCAGATTTTTTCATTAGGCATTGTAAATCAACATAGGTCTCATTTACTCCATTCAAACCAAAAATGTACATTTGCAGTGGAGTCTACCAGGATGCAATGTAATATTGCAGAATTTGGCAGCAAAGTTACTGCCAGACAAGTATTTTACAAGTATTTTTATTTGGCACTTACACTTAAAAGTGATACTGTTATGCATCATGTATATATGTGTATGTTAATTTGGGGCTTGTTTTCAACTTGCAGTTATACCTATTTTCAGGATTTTGACTCTCATTATCTGTTCTTTAATACACCAGGGAACTTGGAATGTAAGTCGTAAGCTCATTTACATGTATTAGAGAGAATGCTAGTCCAAGTTTTTTTTTTTTATCAATAGAATGCTTTCTTAGCATACTGAGACATTTTAAAATGTATGTGAGAAGAACTCTCTGGTTGTTGAGAATTCTTGATAACCTTTGCCCTTTTGAGGCTTCTCAGTTAAAAGCATACTGGTGTTAATTAGCTTCTCTGATGTACTCTTCTGTTATGTTTTAAATGTACTGTATATGTTAAACCAATGAGAATTATTTCTGTTTTTTCAATGTAATCTGGTGTTAATAATATGGGATTTTCAAAATAACTGCCATAAAGCCTCTGATGAAGGACCTGGTTGGTTTGAAAGCTAGAGCACTTTGTTCTTTTCTGTAACATTCATGTTGGTCCAATAAAAGGTATCAAATCATTTGTTTCTGGATCTGCCAGATGCAAATTAATTTCAATGCCAATTAATCTGTTTTGTCATGCAACAATCCATTATTCTGCACTACATCCTGTCAGACTCCACTCTATTTTACTGCAGATTGCAATGAGAGGTCTGGTTGTTGTTCTAAAGAGCAAACGCATGCTGTAATTTGATTATAAGCAGTCAAAAGGTTAGCTTTCAACAGCAACAAATGTGGATGCTGCAACCATCCCCACTGTACTGTTTTCACAACTGCATGGACTACCTCAACAGAGAAGTAGCAGCAGTAGTAACAAGCATTTGCCAATGCCGGATGTTGATTGCTTACATGTGCTGTTTAGGTATGTGGAAGTGAAAGTACCATGCCTAAGAACTGTCATGTGCCCCCCCAAGACATCCACTATGTCTTTCTATTTAGTGTTCACAGAAGAGGGGGAAGGGCAAGGGCCACAGCAGTACAGCAGCTGCAAAGGCTATAGGCCAGTCAGCCTCACTTCAGTAGTGGGGAAGATTATGGATACCACCAACCCCAACCGACCCACCCTAGCCCTGCCTCTGATATCAGGTCGAGCTGCTCACCTCCACAGAATTACCCCCATGCTGGGATGGTGAGGAGCTTCCCAGGTCGACCCAGTGAAGCAGGATCCAGTTGAGGAGGCACCATTCGGGGTGGGCGTGGGGAGGCGGAAGCTCATGCTGCCTGACCATAGCCGATTTTCCACTTTTCTCCCCTTTGCAGAGTGCGGGTGTACAATGACACTTAGGCACAGCGTGACAACATCTGCCACACTCTACCACCCTTTTCTACACTGCTGTAGTAGCATCGGCGGTCATCACTAGTGGCCGCTACAGAGTGGTGGGTCCCTGGATCCTGCCCTGGCATAGGAGAGCAGTCCTCCAGATGCGCAATCCTACCCCTCCCTTGCCAACCCCTGGTGGCCCGGGCTTGTGTTCAAACCCGGGTCACCAGTGTGGAGCGAGGTGTGGTGTCCAGTGCCTCAACCATCAGTGCCAGTAGCCCAGCAGCAATGCTGCCTTTAATACTCCCCTCCTCTTCCTGCTCCAGTTTACCCTGTCCCCCAAGTACAAGTCACTATTCCCCCCCAGACCCTACCCCAGTTAGTCACTAATCCATAATGTTTCATGTGGCACCAATCCCTTAGTCACTCGAACTCCTCAAGCCTACCCTTCCTCCCCATGCTTACACATGGTACCAGCGGTGCCTCCAAGAATGCAAGTGACTTCCCCAACCCCCACACTGCCTACCCAAGTACTTAAACCTCCCCCACTACTTCCACAGTGTCAGCCGCCAAGTCATTTTCACCCACATGCAACAGTAAATGAGGTTTCTTCCTCCCCCTTGCTGCACGCTTAAGCAGTGCCTACTCTGCCCCTCCTGCAGTCAACCTGGGACAGCTTCAACCCAAATATGGCTGTGCCTTTCCCCCTTTCTGCCCCATCTCACCCATTTCAGTACAGAATCTCCCAGGATGAGTACTCCCCTGTCCCTTACCCCCTTTCCCTTCTAATGCCCCTTCCACCACTCCAGTATTCATTCTTCCCTGTCCCCTATCCCCACCAACTGCACCCTCTGTGACTTCTGTATCTATACCCCCTACTTCTGCCTCACCCCTTTTCTCTGCCTTATTTCTCCCATCCCCCTTGAACCCCTTCCCAGCCTGACTACTTCTTACTAGGCTTCTCATGTCTACCTCCCCTCTTCTCCTGCTGATTTCCAACCCCTCTCCTATCCCTACTGTTGTTGATATAGAGTCCCCATTCCCTTCTACCCCAATAGTGATGCCCCTCCCATCCTCCCCTTCCCGCAACCTTCTCTCCTTCAGTCATCACCCCTCCTTCCTTACTAGCCCCCTTCTACCCTTTTGTCTTCACTATCTGTTTCCCTACCTGTTGCCATCCCTCTCATGCCCCGCTTGTCCTCCCCCCTTCAGTATGTTCCTGCTTCCCCTCTCTGTCCGATGGCAGAGTTTTGAATCTATTCCTAGTTGATACCTATCCTACATCTCTTCCCCCTACCAGTTCTCCCCTCCTAGTTGTTCCCCTCTATGCCACCCCTGGTCCCTCCCTACACTACCTGCAGCCATCTGCTGTCTCACCTGGTACTCCTCGTGGTCTCTTCCTCCTCCATCAGGAGGCCCCCCTGCCCTCACCTCGGGCACACCCTTCCTTCTCCTCTCTTTTCTGCTAGTGGCTCTGATACTGGGGTCAGTTTCAGTCCCTAGTTACTCTTCCTCCGTCCCCCTTTTGCCAGCCCCTATTACCCTCTCAGGATGCCTACCATACTTATCTGCCCTGCCACTTAGACTCCTCCCTAACTTCCGCAGTTCCTCCCTCAAATTAGCCAGTCATCTACTGACCATACACCCCCTCCTCCAAGCCCAGTCCAGGATCATGGCCGACCCACACCCTGTACCCCCTTCCATCCTTCCAAAGATGCCCGCCTTATTGACATGTGGCACCTGCCCCATTTTGACCCCCATCTTATGTTATGGGCTCTTATGCCCAGGTTCTGTACCCTACTACAACTGTTAGGCCCCTATTTACTCAAATTCATGTCCCCCCACAGTAGTCCCCCTACTGACCCCTTGCTGACCTGGGTAATTCAGTCTCAAATCTCATCCATTAGATACTGTATTACTGTAGCAATCCTAAAGCCTCCTTGTCCAGTTTTCAACCCTCAGCTACTATACTTTTTGTTCTCGGCTCTCATATAGTTTCACTTAGCCCAGTTAGAAATCCTATTGCACTCTATGTATTACGCAGCTCAGTTAGAGAAATAAACAGAACAAATAAATCTGTATCATTACAGCAATCCTAAAGTATCCAATCATTGCTTTGTCTCCACTCCAGAGACCCTGCTGCAATATAGGACTGCAGAGGACAATGGGCAGGAGGGTGGGCAACTGTAAAGTTCCGGCAGAGCTTCATTGAGCTCGCTCACTCACACTTTCTCACTCGCTTGTTCTATTTCTCCTGATGCTGCAGACTGCCATTTTGTACTGGGCTCCAGCTTGCATTGGTGCCTTTTTCTGCTCAGAAAGAAATCCACAGCAGTCCCGACACAGCTCCGTTGAGCTTGCTCACTCCCCCTCACTCACTCACTCTTTCTGTTTCTCCCGGTGCTGCAGGCTACCCTTTTGTACTGGGCTCCTGACTGTGCTGGCACCTTTATCTGCCCAAAAAAGAAATCTGCAGCTGTCCCAACAGAGCTCAGTTGAGCTCGCTCACTCCTCCTCCCTAACTCACTCGTTCTGTTTCTCCCAGCACTGCAGGCTGCCTTTTATACTGGCTCCTGCCTGCATTGGTGCCTTTTTCTGCCCACAAAGAAATCTGCAGCAGTCCTGACAGAGCTCAGTTGAGCTTGGTCATTCCCCCTTTCTCACTCGCTCGATCCTAATCTGTCTCAAACACTGATTTCCGAAAGCGACTGCACTTTTCTGTGCTGGAAGTGCAAAAACACACTTTGGCTAGGATGTGAAAAATGACAGCTGTACTGTTCATAAGGAGGTGTGGAAAAATGGCAACGTTGAAAATCTGGAGTGAAAATATTGCAAATTTGCAAAGTTACGGGCGTGCATGGAACCTGCGCAACGCAAGCTTGTAACACACTCATTTTATGGACTTTCATCACAAAATTTTCAACATAGGCATTTTAGGATATCTGCTTATAAAACAGTGTCACTGTAATTTTCTTAATGTGTTTTGAACACTGATTTCCCACAGCGACTGTGCTATTCTGCGCCAGAACTGCAAAAACACATTTCCGCCAGGATGTGAAAAATGACAGCTGTACTGTTCATAAGGAGGTGTGTAAAATGGCAATGTTGAAAATCTGGAGTGAAAATATTGCAAATTGGCAAAGTTACGAGCCTGCGTAGCAACTGCACAATGCACGCTCGTAAAACAGTCATTTTTTGGATTTTTCCCACCAAATTTGCAACATAGACTTTTTGAGTGCCATCTTCATGAACACTGACACTGTCATTTTGTTAATTGGTCCAGAAAGGTGATTCCACACAGTGACCACGAAATCACCTTTTGGGACCAATTAATGCCATGACAATGGCTGAATTCATGAGGAGGGGGCCTAGTAACCCCATGTTGAAAATTTGGAGTCAAAATTCTAAAACCTGCCTGAGATATGCATCAAAGTTGAAAAAACCCTATTTATGCCATTATACAGCTTACCGGCATTTCCTCAGGTCGTGGTCGGCTTTGAAGAGTGCAGATGTGTTCCCAGTCCACCAAAGATCATTGCACTGGGCTCTGGAGATAAGTATGGGGTGAGTGGGGTGTGGGGAGGCAGGGTGCAGAGAGGATGGGTGCAGGTTGTGGGAGGGGCAGGGAGACAGCAAGGGACCGTTTTCTTTTTTTACAGGTTTTAAAAAAGAACATTGCATGATTTTTTTTTTTACAGGGGATTTGGCACACTGGGGTGGGGTCCCAGTATGCCAACTGAGTGTTTTTTTGGGGGGTGGCTGTAGCCGATGGGGGATTGAGCACCCCCATCAACACAAAAGGGGGGGGGCGCAAGAGCCGAGTGGGATCGGGTACCCACTCAGCTCAAATCTAGTTTTTTTGTGGGGGCATTATGCTGACAAGGAGTGGGCTCCTCCGTTAGCAAATCAAACTGAGAGGGGGGACAGAATGCCAATGGGGATTGGGCTCTCCCATCGGCAATGTGAACTGGGACAGTGACTCAAGCCGACGAGGATTGGAACCCTGTCAGCAAACAAACACTGTTGTGCGAGGGCACATGCTGCCAAGGGGGATTGGGCAGCCTCTCTCGCCAGTGGGAGCTGAGTAATATTGTGTGTGAACATGGCAACAAGCCACCACCATGTTCACTAGTAATATTACAGTACCAACATTCTGCCCAGCAATGACGGGTCACTCCCTCATTGCAGCGAATGGCTGATGCTGCAATGATGAGGCGGCCCCTGATTACAGCGGCTGAAACATTTCAAGGTTGTGGCATGCTGGCTGAACTAGTGTCAGCAGCAGTGTGCCACCCCATTGGGGAAAGTGGGCCAAGCCTCAAAAGGCAGTGGGGGCCTTGGCCACAACAGTGCTGCACCTCCACAACCTGCTTCTGCAGCAAGCTGCCACAATATGTTGCTTGCGCATGCGCGCAATCAACATAAAAATTTTATTGTTTATACAGGATAGGATTGTTAAGGATTTAAAATCCTATTTTCAGGATCATATAGATAATAAATTAGTTTCATCAATAAAAATATTAAATAGTACATTCAATGTTCAGTATGGCAGAAGGTAACAAGCATTTGTCAATGCCGAATGTTGATTGTATTGGTGTGTTGAGCTCGCTCACTGCCCCTCTGTCACTCACTCAGTCTGTTTCTCCCTGTGCTGCAGGCTGCTCTTTTGTACTGGGTTCCTGCTTGCATTGGCACTTTGTTCTGCCCACTAAGAAATCAGCAGCTGTCCTGACAGAGCTCCGTTGAGGTGGCTCACTCCCTCTCTCTCACTCACTCATTCTGTTTCTCCTGGTGCTGCAGGCTGCCCTTTTTTACTGGACTCCTGCCTCTGATGGTGGCTTTTTCTGCCCACGAAGAAATCAGCAACAGTCCTGACACAGGTCTGTTGAGCCTGCTGACTCCCCCTCTCTTACTCACCCATTCTGTTTCTGCCAGTGCTGCAGGCTGGCCTTTTGCACTGGGCTCCTGCCTAAGTTGCCACCTTTTTCTGCCAACAAAGAAATCCGCAGCAGTCACGATAGAGCTCCATTGAGCTCTCTCACTCATGTGTTGTGTTTCTCCCGGTGCTGTAGGCTGCCTTTTGTACTGGGCTCCTGCCTGTGTTGGCACCTTTTTCTGCCCACAAAGAAATCCACAGCCGTCCCGACAGAGCTCTGTTGAGGTCGCTCACTCCCCCAGTGTCACCAACTCATTCTGTTTCTCCTGGTGCTGCAGGCTGGCCTTTTGTACTGGGCTTCTGACTCTGTTGGCGCCTCTTTCTGCCCACAAAGAAATCTGCAGCAGTCCCGACAAAGCTCCATTGAGCTCACCCACTCCCCTTCTCTCACTCGCTCATTCAGTTTTTGTCGGTGCTGCAGCCTGCTCTTTTCTATTTGGCTCCTGCCTGCATTGCTACCTTCTTCTGCCCACAAAGAAATTTGCAGCAGTTACAATAAAGCTCCATTGAGCTTGCTTACTCCCCCTTTCTCACACTCTCATTCTGGTTTTCCTGCCACTGCACGCTGCCCTTTTGTACTGGGCCCCTGCGTGCATTGCTGCCTTTTTCTGCCCACAAACAAATCTGCAGCAGTCCCAACAGAGCTCCGTAGAACTCACTCTGTTCCTCTCCCTCACTCGCTCATTCTGTGTCTCCTGCCACTGAGGGTTGTTGTGGCCAGAAAGAAATCTGAAGCAGTCCCAACCAGAGGTGAGCAAAGTGGCTCCAATTCGCTCCACGAAGTGGAACGTGGAGTGAAAGCGAATTTCCGTAGTGTTCTGCAAAGCGAAGTGGAGTACTACGCATTATTAATGGATAACACGAAGTCCATTGAAAACAATGACTTTGCATTACTTTGCCTTCCCAAACCACTACTGCCCTAATTCTTAAGGTGAAATATATTGAAAACAATGTACTTCGCCTTACTTCACCTTGTTTTTAAGCTCCAAAGGCGAATTTTGCAGTGATTCATGGGATTTCAGGTCACATGGGCTCTAGATTGTTCTACACAGCCTCAGTTTGGGGTAGTGTGTGTAGGAAGCTGTAGGAGACAATTTGCTCTGAGCTCTCTGTGATTCAAACCTTCTAAAAGCTGTTAAGAAAGCCTTTCTGAGTCATTTTTTTTGCTAAAACTTTAGTTCATCGATTATAGGAAACTGTCCTGTGCTCATATCAATGAGTGTTTATTGTTTGTGTGTGTATTTTGAATGTTAATGTACAACATTCAGTCTGTGTACTGAGAGACAGTGGAGGTGTGCTTTGGGGGAAGGGCGTATCTGTGATGTAGGTAGATTAACTTGGAGAAAAAGACAGTGCTTTCTGTTTTGGTGATATTTTTCTTGTATAACTGTGTCAATGTACACACAGTAATATTTCCAATAATTTTTGCCATTTTTTTTGCTGATTGTTGTGCAGCAGTGCATATCTTTAGCTTGTTTTAAATATGTGGTTATATTACTGAAGTTTTTAATTTGCTACGCATTACTTAGTATGTGTGTGAGTATGTATGTGATGCGTGTCATCAAATCAGACACCTTTTATTGTGCCACATAATTTCAGCAATGTGAACCTGCTATCCATTGCAGCTGTGTAATTTTTTTGTACTTCTTTGTGATATCTTTACTGGTACTCATACTAGTGACTCTCACTGCAGCAGTGCAGTACACTCCCCCCTCCTCCACGGCCTGCCCCAACCAGCAAAGATATTCTTTTCCAGATTTGAATTTCTGATGGTGAGCACTAGTTAGGTGTTGTGCCTTTGCATCTGCATCTCTTCAGTGCACAGCGCAATCTTAATCTGTCTGTACATTTGCATCTCTTTAGAGCCCAATCTCCATCTCTAACTTAGTCACAGTTGTTTCTTTGGCTTCCCTTCAGAGTACTGAGCAGGTGTGGTGCATAATTCAGCATGAACATTATACTCATTAATATGCATTTTTAAGTCAGGACCATCATCACTCGTCACTCGTGATACAAATCATGTTCTTCATCATCACGGTCACAAATGCAGTCACAAATTATGATTTACAATCACATCACGAATCATAACAGTAATTTTTTTTACTAGTTACTTGGATGTATTGTAAGCCTGGTTTGTAGTATCTCTCCATGCTTCATCACTCCACCATTCTACTCATTAATGAGTGTTTTTAAGTCGGGGAGTTTTGTGCCACACCTCACCTGGGCCCAGGGAAGTGCAGCCGTAGGCCTTTGCGTTTATATTTTATCACGGTCACAAATGCAGTCACAAATCACGATTTATGATTACGTTACTAATCACAAAATTAATATTTTTACTAGTTACTTGGATGTATTGTAAGCCTGTTTTGTAGTATCTCTCCACCACCCCACCATTGCACTCATTAATGAGTGTTTTTAAGTCAGGGAGTTGGACAGTGTCTGCAGTACATACACAGACTGGAAAGAAACCTGCACCCATGCAGTTTTGCACAGTATACTTCCACTGCTCAGAATACATATGGAAGACAACAAAAAAAGGGCATAATTACATACAAGGGTCAGGGATGGTGGAGGAATACATTTTATAACACAGCAAGGAAGATGTGGGGGGGGGGGTGTACGTGGTGTGAGGAAAAAAAAAACTAATGTGGGATCCCATGGTGATCCAGTAGCATTTCCAGCATGGACATAATTTGCAACTGATGACCCTCTGTGTAAGAAAAATAAAATTTACAGAAAGAACAAACTAAGTAAAAAAGAGTACAGACAGAAAAGGCAAAAAAAATGTAGCTTTTAAAAAAGCTGTTGGGTCTAAATCAAAGTTTAAATCTCCTCCTCGTTCTGATCTCAAAGTATCAGCAGTCACTAAACACACTCCTCTCTCTCTCTGTCTGTCTGCACAGGAGAAAGTAAAAGTGTCTGCTTGTATGATTCACTTTCTTCCTGCCTAGCTAAAGAGCATGTGATGTGCGGGGGGGACTTACAGTACTGTAAGCCATGTGATGTGCGCGGGGGGCTGCCAAATCTGAAACATGAAGTGGATCACTTAGAATCATAATGAGGAAGGCGAAGTCCATTAAAAACAATGACTTCACCTTACTTCGCATTGCCATTCTGCCTTAATGTGAATTGGTAATGACAAGGCAGAGTGAGCACATTGCATTGCCCACTCCGTGTAGCGGAGTGGCAATGCAAAGTGCCCACTTTGCCAGTGGAATTTAAATTCGCTGCATCTCTAATCCCGACGGAGCTCCATTGAGCTTGTTCACTCCCCCCTCTCACTCACTCATTCTGTTTCTACTGGCGTTGCAAGCTGACCTTTTGTACTGGGCTCCTGCCTGTGTTGCCGCATTTTCTGCCCACAAAGAAATCCACAGCAGTCACAATAGAGTTCCATTGAGCTCGCTCATTACGAGCTCTGTCACTCACTCATTCTGTGTCTCTTGGCGCTGCAGGCTGTGCTTGTGTACAGGGCTCCTGGCTGCATTGGCACCTTTCTCTGTCCACAAAGAAATCTGCAGGTGTCCCGATAGAGTTCCGTTGAGGTCACTCAGTCTCCTTCTCTCACGCACTCATTCTGTTTGTCCTGGGGCTGCAAGTAGCCTTTTTGTACAGGGCCTGCATTGGTGCCTTTTTCTGCCCACAAAGAAATCCACAGCAGTCCTGATAGAGCTCCATTGAACTCACTCAGTCCCCCTGTCTCACTCACTCGTACTGTTTCTCCTACTGCTGCAGGCTGGCCTTTTCTACTGGGCTCCTGCCTGAATTGATGCCTTTTTCTGCCCACAAAGAAATCTGCAGCAGTCCTGACAGCGCTCCGGTGAGTTCGCTCACTCCCCTACCTCTCTCGCTGTGTCATTCTGTTTCTCCCAGTGCTGCAGGCTACCCTTTTGTACTAGGCTTTTGCACTGGGGCCTTTTCCTGCCCACAGACAAATCTACAGCAGTCCTGAGAGAGCTCAGTTGAGCTCAGTCACTCCCCCCTCTCACTCGTTCGATCTTAATCTGTCCCAAACACTGATTTCCCACAGCGACCGTGCTATTCTCTGGCAGGAGTGCAAAAACATATTTTAGCCAGGATGTGAAAAATAACAGCTGTACTGTTCATAAGGAGGTGAGAAAAATGCCACTGTTGAAAACATGGTGTGAAAATATTACAAATTTACGAAGTTACAAGGATGCGTGGAAACAGTTCAATGCACGCTTGTAACACAGTCATGTTATGGAGTTTCATCATAAAATTTTCAACATAGGGAATTTAGGACCTCTGTTCATGAACAGTGCCACTGTCATTTTCTTTATCTGTCCCAATCACTGATTTCTCACAGCGACCGCATTATTCTGTGCTGCAACTGTGAAACCACGTTTCAGTCAGGATGTGAAAAATGACAGCTGTACTGCTCATAAGGAGGTGTGAAAAAATGCCAGTGTTGAAAACCTGGCGTGACAATATTACAAATCTGTGAAGTTACAAGGGTGTGTGGAAAGTGTGCAACGCACACTTGTAACACAGTCATTTGATGGGCTATCATCACCAAATTTTCAACATAGGCATTTTAGGATATCTGCTCATGAACAACATTACTGTCATTTTCTTTTTTTTTTTAAAGAAAACTTTATTTCTTTTCCCAGAATAATGAGACAAACACACACATAAACCCGGAAACCCGGGTGCACACTCCAAAACTGAATGTGCAAACTATATACACCCCTTATTTACAAACCCCTGGATACCCCCCCAAAGACTTCCACCACCATATAGATAATAACACAGAAAAGCTAGCAGAATTGTAATTGCTAGTAAATAATACTCTACTAACCCTCAAAATCTCACTTCACCCATACCCACCATCATCTATAAAAAAAAAAAAAAAAACTCAAGGCTTCTCAAATCCTAATCAAATCCAAACAACCCAATCGGGTATCCAGAGTAACCCCTGTGAGAGAGAGAGTCCCAAGCCAAGGGGGATTAACCATCCCCAGACAGTCATTCCTCATTAGATCTGCACCCCAATCAGATTAAGTGAAAGCCCCTAATTGATCCCTCCTGGAAATTCCTCAAGACAATAGGGTACCTATGAATAAGGACTATAACCCTCTATGTAATAAGCCAATCCCTTGGTACACATCCAACTCCACCCGTTGTAGCAGGCAGCCTCCCTTGCACATACAGGCCTCTATTGAGATGCTCAGATCAAACTATAGGGAAGCTGCCTCTAAGCTAGCCCACTTTTTTGCATAAACCTCCTGTCTGCCTTCGGACAAAAGATGGTTTTTAATCCTAGCCAATGACCTCAGTAGATCCTTCACCCACTGCTCATATAAATATGTCTGACCATCCTTCCAATGACTTAAAATAAACGCTTTAACTAATGATCCCATTAAAGCTAGGTGATACCTTGGGGCAACACCCTCCACGAGGGAAAAGTCACCTAATACACAGATCTCTGGCGTAATGTAGTCATTATATCCCAGGGTGGGGTCAAGCCCCTGTCTGATCTCGTCCCATAACAGCTGAATTTTTCACAGCTCCATAAGATATGTAATAAATCCTCGATGCTTTTTCACATCTAAAACAAAGATCAGTCTGCCTCAGACCCTCGACTCAGTTTAACAGGTGTATAGAAAATATTGTGGGTTACCAAAATCTGTGTAATTCTATACTTGGGGATAACCAGATACTTAGTAGCTTTCCAAATAGAACTCCAATTAAATTCAGAAGTCAATGCTTTATCCCAATAAGAAATAGAAATAAAATCACTATCTCTACGGGAATTCAAGAGTATCTTATATACCTTCGAGAGTAAACCAGATCTGTTGACAACCCCATGCAGGTGTTCCCAGTTAAGAAAGCTGTCTGTAAACTCCCCCCTTTCCCCCTCGAACTCCCGCAATCATTTGCTTAAGCTGTAACCTTTGAAAAAAAGGCAAAGCATCACATTGTGGTGGCAACCAAATTCTCCCATCCTGCTGCATATCCCTCAGAGCAAGTCCTTCCAGATAAATAACCCACCTCTGGCCAAGCACCTGGCCTGCGATAGTCAAACTAGGATTCCTCAATATAGGCTGATCCCACGATTTGACCTGAGAGTCTCTTTGCATCGGGGTAAGGAACGCCCAACAAGCTTCCAGAGACTTCCTAGTAGGGTTCCCCTCCTCAACCTTACCTTGCACCGCTTTAGGCCCGGCGTATATTAATGATTCAGGCAAATAATTTATATCCTTCAACTACTTTCTTTCTAGCTGTAACCAGGCAGGATAATATTCTCCCTCCTCCAAGTCCCTTGCCCATTGAGCCATCAGGCCCAGCTGGCCAGCTACATAATAGGTCTGAAGGTCAGGCAATTTAATTCCACCCTCATCAAAGGGCCTACATAGCGCTCTATATTTAATTCTAGTGGGTTTATTACCCCATAAGAAACCCAGCACCATTTTCCTAATAACCTTTAAACCATTTTACCAGGATGGCATAGGGAGCCAAGTAAATCGGGTACAGCAACCTCGGCAAAACATTCATCTTAATAATACCTAATCACGCTGCAAAGTTCAGAGGCAGCCTACTCCACCTTACGACATCCCCTGAAATCTCAGAGATAATTCCCCCCAAATTAGCATCAACTCCCACTGTCCGATCCGCAGTGATCCAGATACCCAAATACTTCAACTTATCCTTATTCCATTGAACCCCCATGGGAGCAAAGTCTGCCCTAAATACATGTGGAGTCAGGGGCAAAATTTGTGTTTTGGTAAGGTTTAGCTTATAGTTAGACACCCTAGAGTACTGGTCTATAAGCTCCCCAACAGCACCAAAGGAAGATACTGGGTCTTGAAGATGGAGCAAGATGTCGTCTGCAAAAACGGAAATCTTTAGCTCTATATTGCCAATCCCGATTCCCTGACCCTGACCTCCCTGTTGATCGACCTTAATAGAGGCTCCAAATAAATATTGAACAGAATCAGTGATAGAGGGCACCCTTGCCGGGTACCATTTTTTAGCCGAAATTCTCTTGAAAGATAGCCATTGCATAATATTCTAGCCGTGGGCGCGGCATACAGGTTTTTAATGCCCCTAAACAAACCTTCCGGGAACCCCATTTTCTCCATAGTACTAAACAGAAAGGAGTGGGAGACTCGGTCAAATGCTTTTTCAGCTTTTTCAGGGCCAAGGGAATCCCAGAGTCTGAGGCAAAATTTATAATATGGTGTATTTTCCTCAGTGCATCTAGTGCCCCTCGTCCCGGCATAAAACCAACCTGATCCTGACTAATTAAATTCAGAGCTACATTTAGTATCCTATTGGCCAGTATCTTTGTAAGTATCTTGATATCTTGATTTATCAGGGATATAGGCCTATAACTTCCCATGACATCCCTCGGTTTATCAGGTTTGGGTATTAGTGTGACATATGCCTGGTATGTGGGAAGATGGTCAATTCCCTCCCGCATAATAATGTGAAAAAATTCCTTTAGAATTGGGAGAATAGACTGGATATGGGTTTGATAAAATTTCGCCGTTAGACCATCAGGCCCCGGTGATTTCCCTAATGGGAGAGACCGGACCACTTCTATAATCTCAGAGGAGGTTATTGGGGCCTCCAATTTTTTAGCCAAGATGGGATCCAAAGTCGGGAGTTGAATACGGTCTAAATACTCTCTTATCTCCCTGTCCCCCGAGGATATTCCCTGATAAATTTCCTCAAAAAAAGAGGCAAATGCCTCAGCTATATCCTGGGGATCCGTTTTTATCCTCCCCTCATACGAAATCGAACTACTAGTCCTGGTCGCTTCCCACTCCTTAATCCTCGCACCTAGAAGTCTCCCCAGCACATCCCCCTGAAGGAGATATTTAGCCTTGATCTTATTTAGCCAAAATTCAGTCTTACCATACAGAATCTCTGAGAGGTCCCTTCTTAAACTTATAAGCTCCCTATCTATTTCCTCTGAGGTCCCTTCTTGCTGTGATACAGAGCTAATAGCAGCCTCTAAAAATTCCTCTTTCACCTTTCTAATCTCTCTCACCTTGTTGGCTAGCCTCTTAGCAGCCATAGAATAAAGGAATTTGCATGTAGGCCATGCTAACTTTTTATTAGTCAACGTGGGTATTTGTACCCTAATAATTTCCCGCAAAGCCCCCTCCAGTTCTTCCCTTCTCCCCTCCGTTGTTAGAAGCCAGTCCTGAAGTCTCCACCTAAAAGGCCGTATGGGCAGCCTTTTTGGTTCCCATTGGATCCGAATCAGAGAATGATCAGAAAGAATTCTACCCTCAGTCGAGAAGGCTCTGATCCCCCTAGTGCCTCCCTAGTCACCCAAAAAATCTATCCTGGTATGAACCCCATGAGGCGCTGGTAAATGTCATCTTGGAACCCCGTCCCCAAACAAGATCGCTGGATCACCAAGCCTGCCACTTCTAAAAAACCTAGCCAACGCTGCCTGGGCTCTAGATCTAGAACCCCTACCAGGAGGCATCCTGTCTTTTCTATTATCATAACAGAGATTCCAATCATCCGCTAGTATCAATGAAAGTGATGGGAACCCTGCAATATTTTCCTCTAACGAGGCAAAGAATTCAGGGTCCGGAGGAGTTGGCCCATAAATAGACGCCACCACAACCGCCTGCCCATGTAGATTGCCCTTCACAAAAACTCCCCTACCATCCTGCCGGGTTACCACCTGATTGACCTCAAGGGGACACGACCTATTTATTAAGATTGTGACCCCACCCGATGCTCTCTCTCGACCCTCCCCATAAGCCTGGCCTACCCAGCACCTTTTTAAACACTCCACCTCATCCGACAATAAATGTGTTTCCTGTAGAGCTGCGATGTGAGCTCGTTGCTGCTCCAGGTACCTCAGGATTGTCAATCTTTAATGTCGGCCCCTTAAACCTTTGACATTCCAAGAAATAAGATTATATAATGCCATCTGACTAATACAATCCTAGATATCAAAGCCTGAACGCAGTCTATCCACGATCCACTCCCACAATCTCCCGGGTTAGGACTCTCTCTCTCTCCCCACCCCGCCTCTCCCCCGGTCCCAAGACCAACAAACCATAATTCAATGAGTCGTGGATGAACCACTTTCCCCGTCTCCCCAGAATCCCAATTAACTTGCAAAAACCCGAAATATGGCTCCCGAGCTCCCTAACAAATCCAAGGAGCTACAGCATCAGCTGCAACATAGAGCCCCGAGATATTCCCCTTAACCTTGAGGAAAAAAAAAAACCTAACACTTTAAAAACTAGCAACCACATAAACGATAAGTCCAATTTCCATCCAGAATGAATAAGGAAACCCTCTCATAAACGCTCCAACCAAAGTCCATAACTCTCCTCGAGTTCCCCTTATTAGTTACCCGGCCCCACTTTCTTTATTCGTCCCTGTCCCAATAAGTCCAGCTGATCCCACCCTTGAATTAAACCCAGCCCTTGACATTCCAAGACACCCTTTGTAACCAACATAGTACCCCTGAAGCAGCCCTGCATCCTCCTGTTCTCCCCGTCCTCCCCACCCCACCACCCCCCCCTCCCCCTAACAGGGCCCTTAAAAATCAAACCCCAGTCTTTATATAGTTGCATCCTATTCTGGCAAAGTCCGACTTGGTTTAGCCAAGCAATATTAATGTTCTGAAGCTTCCTCAGGTTAACTCCCAACAAGTCCTGCCCTCACATAAAGGACATCTTCAAGTTGGCCCTTTGAAGAGGTCTGGAAGATCGACACAGAGTCCATCCCATGCATCCTTTGCTGTTAAAGATTTCTTTTCCCCCCAAAGACAGTCTCACCATGAGTGTAGCCAGATAGATAAGCTGAAATTTTATACCAGCCAGATAGAGCTTCTTCTTGATGTCGCTATATTCTTTTTGTTTCTCTCTGACCCAGGAACCAGATCTTGAAAGAACCAAATTGAGGCCCCGTTCCACTGCAGAGGCCTCTTTTGCTTAGACATCTGGAGAGCATACAACTTTTTCTTATAATTTAAGAACCTCATAATTATTACTCTCGGTCTGGCCCCAGGTGGCGGGCTCTCTCAATGCAATCGCCGCTCTTGTTATATCCTTCCCCAAATGGCGAAGGGCTAAACATTTTCAGAAGCAGCTCCTGTACAAAGGAGACACAGTCTGGGCCTTCCGTTCTCTCGGGTAGCCCAGCCAATATTAAATTGTTTCTACGATTTCTTGCTTCCTGATCCTCGAGCCTTTCCTCTAGTTTTTTAACTTTTTTCCGAAGTAACACCATCTCTTGATCCAAAGTGGTCACTTTTCTTTCTTGGGAAGCGATCCTGGCCTCTGCATCATTCATCCTCTTAGCCAGTGAGTGCAGCGCCAGTTTCACTTCAGCGAAGTCGACTACTAGTCCCTGCAACAGGGACTTAATCTCCTTAATGTCCTCGGTAGAAACTCCCGACCCTCCTTCCGTAGGGAGCAGTTCACCTTGTTCCAGATCAGCTGAGGAGTGGGGCTTTAGCCTCTTAGACGCTGGGGAGCGCCCCGTAATAAGAGCTGCTGCATCGGTCTCCATAAATCACTCGAGGTCGGGATCAGCCTGCCCCGAGACTCTCTTACGCAATAAAAAGGAGTTTCCTCGCCGTACTACCAACCGACAATTACAGCGCTCCAAACACCACTTAATATTGCCAACTAAATGCAGGGACAGGAGAGAGCTCGAAACGCCACCAAATTCGGGTAATTAAACTAAAAATAGATGCTTGGGACTCGGAGGAGCGAGAGACGCGTCTTTCCCCGAGCCGGCTCATCACGTGACCCTCCCGTCATTTTCTTAATCTGTCCCAAACACTGATTTCCCACAGCGACCACGCTATTCTGTGCCGGAAGTGCGAAAACACATTTCCGCCAGGATGTGAACAATGACAGCTATACTGTTCACAAGGAGGTGTGAAAAAATGCCAATGTTGAAAATCTGACACGAAAATATTGCAGATTCATGATGTTACGAGCATGCATAGCAACTGCACAGCACACGCTCATAAAACAGTAATATTTGGGATTTTTTCCACCAAATTTACAATATAGGCTTTTTGAGAGTCCACCTCATGAACACTAGCACTGTCATTTTGTTAATGTATCCTGCAAGATGATTCCATGCATTGCCTATGAAATCACCTTTTGGGGCCAATTAACGCCATGAGATTTCAAGAATTCATGAGAAGGGGTCCCAAAAACCCTGTGTTGAAAATTTGGGGCCAGAATTCCCCAAAATGCCCGAGATATGCAGCAAAGTTGAAAACCCCCAATTTATTCCATTATACAGCTTACCGGCATTTCCTCAGTTCGCGGTCGGCTCTGAAGAGTGCAGATGTGTTCCCAGTCCACTGAAGATCATCATGCCGGACTCTGGAGGTAAGTATGGGAAGTGGGGGATGTGGGAGAGAAGAGGGTGGGTAAGGGCTGGGAGGAGACCAACAGAAACAATTTTTTACAGGGTTCAAAAAAAAAAGTCGCAGGACAGTTTTTTATTTCACAGGGGCATGTGGCCTGCTGTGGTGGGCTCCCAGTGTACCACTGGACTCTTTCTTTGGGGGAAGCAGCAGTAACAGATGGGGGATTGTGCACCCCCATCAGCACACAATGAAAGGGGGGGCTTAGATTATGCTGACGGGGATTGGGCTCCCTCATCAGCAAAATCAACATTTTGGCACTGAAGCCGATGGGGATTGGGGCCCCCATCAGTAAATAAACATGATGGGGGGTGTTATATTGTTTGTGAGCATGGTGGATAGCTGCTGCCGTGTTCACAAACAGTATAAGTCTTTCTAGATGCAGCCCTGCAATGGTGGGTCACTCCCTCATTGCAGCGGATGCTTGCGCTGCAATGACGAGGTGGCCCCTTATTGCAGCGGCTAAATTGTCACAAGTTGGTGGCAACATTCCAAACTACTGTCATCGGTTGTGTCCCCCATTATCGATGGACATCATACATGCCCCAAAATGCCGTGCCAGTATTAGCCTCAACAGTGCCACACCTCCAGAACCTGCTTTGGCACCTAGCTGCCGCAATATGTTTCTTGCACTGCATGCAATCAACATAAAGAGCACAGAACATGCTTCCAATATAAATACACGTACACATCATTTTATTCATATCTTCATTGCCCAAACCATCTTGAAATTTACTAACAGCATACTTCTAGGCATAGGAGAAATAATATTTCATGACTTGGCAGCTTTAAAATTAAACTTTACTGGTGTAACTCTATTGTTAACTATGGGGTTTTGTAATCCAGATTGTTTCATTTGTCTAACTGTTTGCATAGATTCAGATTTTAAGACTTCTTCACTGAAGATTTGAGGGGATTTATTCTTTTTAATTTGAATTGTCATTCACAGCCTTGGCCTTTTTTCTCCTTACTTCTAAAAATACCAAGTTAAAGAGCAGCTGTCCGCTATAATAAAAAGCTTAAAAGCACTAGATTTATACCAATTGTGTTTTAACTTTTTGTTTCTTAGTTATTTTTTTAACCTTTCCATGTTGTTGGTCTACTAAATATTACAGATAATGCAGAACACATTTCATAGAATTTTTCAAAATGGATGCGACTCTTCCTGCTCACCTCACTACTGCTGTTTGTGACATCAAAGTATGTTATCATGGTGAGCATTATGCAGTCATAAACAGAGGTACTGTGGGTTAATAGGGAGAGGCAAATGTTTTTTTTACACAGACATTTTAGGTAGACTACCACAATGTACTGTTAATCTTGAAAAGGAATATTGAAAGTGAATAAAATATATTCTGTAGTAAATTGTAATAGCTGAAACATCTGATTTCAGAAAGTACATACTGAGTTGTAGAGTTGTTCTTTAATGTTGATGTTTGCTTGCACGCATGTGCAAGAAACATAGTGCCATAATCTGAAAATGCAGTGCCATACAGTTGAAAGGGAGAGCTACGCTTCAGTGAGCAGCAATAAGATACTGCATGCTCATGCATGCCTCTCACGCACACACACACCAACATATGCACATGCACACATATTGCGTGCTCATGTGCTCCCCCCATGCACACACTGAATAGCCGACGGGGGTGTGCATTCCCCCATCGGCTGTGCTGCGCCCCCCCACAGAGTTCCAGGTGCCACGCTGGGAGCCCACCCCAGCATGGCAACAGTTACTAAGGCTGACGGGGGTGCCCAATCCCCCATCAGCTCCATGCCCCTCCAAACAGCTTTCCAGCCGCCACACTGGCAGCCCACCCCAGCATGGCATAAGTCCCGCGCCGTCTTCCTAAAAAAAAAAATCCTCAAAGAAAAATCCTTCGATCACTGACTGTCCTGACCCCATTCCCCCCACCTGCGCCCACCTTCTGCACACTTTGCCTCCCCACACCCCCATCTCACCCCATACTTACCTCCAGAGCTCGGTGCGACAATCTTCAATGGACCGGGAACACGTCTGCACTCTTCAAAGCCAACCGTGAACTGAGGAAATGCCGGTAAGCTGCATAATGAAATAAATAGTGGCTTTTCAAC
This sequence comes from Neoceratodus forsteri, assembly GCA_016271365.2. Classification (NCBI taxonomy): domain Eukaryota; kingdom Metazoa; phylum Chordata; order Ceratodontiformes; family Ceratodontidae; genus Neoceratodus; species Neoceratodus forsteri. The sequence continues at coordinate 164,180,078 of JADMNL010000022.1, read as the reverse complement.
TATAGTGCATATTTCAGGCATTTTGGGGAATTTTTTCACCAAATTTTCAACATGGGGTTTTTGGGACCCCACCTCATGAATTCTGTCACTGTCATGGCATTAATCGGCCCTAAAAGGTCATGTCACGGTCACTGCGTGGAACCACCTTTTAGGAGCGATTTACAAAATGACAGTGTCACAGTTCAAGAGGTAGGCCCCCAAAAACCCTATGTTGAAAATTTGGTGAAAAAATTCCCAAAAATGACTGTTTTACGAGCATGCGTTGCACTGCTCCTATGCACGCTCGTAAGTTGGCGAATTTTCAATATGTTCACTCCAGATTTTCAACATTGCCATTTTACCATACCTCCTTATGAGGAATACAGCTGTCATTTCTCACATCTCACCCAAAATGTGTTTCCGTACAGGTAACACACAATGGCGCAGTCGGTGTGCAAAATCAATGTTTGGGACAGATTCAGAAAATCACAGTGACACTGTTCATGAGCAGAGGTGTTAAAATGGCTATATTAAAAATCTGGTGAAAAAAGTCCATAAAATGACTGTGTTACGAGACACCATTGTGCATTTTCCACGCACCCTTGTAACTTCATGGATTTCTAATATTTTCAGTCCAGATTTTCATCACTGGCATTTTTTCCACACTTCCTTATGAGCAGTACAGCTGTCATTTTTCACACCATGGCTGAAATGTGTTTTCATGCTACTAGCGCAGAAATGCGTGGTCGCTGTGGGAAATCACTGTTCAGGACAGATTAAGAAAATCACGGTGACACTGTTCATGAGTGGAGGTTCCAAAATCCCTGTGTTGACAATCTGCTGTAAAAAATCCACAAACTAATTGCATTATGGGTGTGCGTTGTGCATTTTCTATGCACACTCGTGACTTTACCAGTTTTTTTAATATTTTCACTGCAGAATTTCAACATTGACATTTTTTGTACATCCCCATGAACAGTACAGCTGTCATTGTTCACATCCTGTTTCGAAATGTGTTTTCGCACCTGTGGTGCCAAATGGCGTAGTCGCTGTGCGAAATCAACTTTCGGCTAACAAACTGATATTGCCACTGTTCATAAGGTGGGAGTCACAAAAAAACACATGTTGAAAATTAGGAATGAAAATGCCAATGAACACCTGAGGAATTAGGGTTTCTGACCATAACGCCCCAGCCTGTAGAGATTGACAGGCATCAGGGGTGTGACCTGGGATTCTCGCCTGTAATGCTCATACCATTCCACACCCTGCAGCCAGTGAGGGGCATCGAGGTGTACCTTGGACTCCTTGGCCCCAAAGTTCATCCCATTCTCCTATACAGGACCCATCTCACCATGTTTCCTGATGGAATGGGGTGAGCATAAGGGCCAAAGACCCCAAGGCACACCATGACACTTGTCAGTGTCTGCAAGGTAGGGTGTGGTGAAATGGCATGGCCGTTATGCCTGGTGACCCAAAGGCACACCCCAGTGCCTGTCAGTCTCTGCTGGGTGGTGGTGGGGTTGTCTTCAGTTCAGTACTTCACTGCCATTCCTATTATGCAGGTCTCTAACTCCTACACTATCCATGCCAATGCCAGCAAGCAAACATTCAGCATTAACAAATGCTTGTTTATATAGATTGTGGTGGTTTCCATGTTATAGGTATTTTAACATAAATTTCACAAGTATATGATATATAACATCTAACTGCTGAAGCACGCTTTGGTCTGCATATCCATAGACAACACTACTATATTCTAATTTAAGCCCCCCCAATCCAGTAGAGGGGCTTATGTCCACCATTAGGGGCCCCACTCTGGTGCTTTTCCCCAGTTATGGGTTTGATAGGTGTTTTGGGAAAGGGACCATTCTGGGCTATACAGTGAGACTGCCACTAGGAGCAGGATCTTTAGCCCTTAAAAGCAGGGAGTATGGTTGGCTTGTGGGGCAGGAAAGAGGCTGACTGGGAGATGGCAGGACAGGCAGGCAGGAAAGAGGTCATCGGTCATGGTTGTGGCCAGATTCTGTGGGGGACACCTCTTGTTTAAATGCAAGGTAGTGCCGTATGTAAAGCGACTGATGCCAGTAATAGGAGGTGCGAGGGGAGGGCATTAGTTAGCCTGCCAGCATTGTGAGGGGGCAGAAGGGTCTCCAGGGAGAAAGGGGTGGTGAGAGTACATTAGGACGTAGTTTGGTGGGGTCTTCTCACCCACTATGAGGTAAAGAAAAAAAGAACAAATATAAGTTAGAGACCAACCTACCAATGCCAGCGGGTAGGTGTGGCTTGAAGGTCCGGTGAAGGTCCAAGGGAAGTTTCAGGTATAGCATCCGAGGTTTCATCAGCTACCTGGAGTAGAATGCTGCCTAGTACATCTGTTCTCCCAGTCTTGTGCCCCACTTTTTTGGTAAAAAGTGTGTGCTCCATGGAGCCAGATGGCAAATAAGGTTTTCAAGCAAGCAATGGGAACCCCTTGGTCCTTACAAAAAATTATTGGGACCTTAGGTGCAATAAATTAGTTTGTTACTTATTCCAGAGTGTGCGAGAGTGTCTTTTAAAGTTTTACTAAATAGATGAATTGCAGAGAATCTAATGAGTTACTAACCAGACTTCTTTGGGGGGAGATTTATAGTTCACAGCCCATTTGATGTCACTGCTTCCTGGCCAGAATGCTGGTGGGGGACTCCGACAGATTAAAGAAAAAGAGGAGGTCTCCAGTTCCAATCAGTGATACCCAGAAGAGTGGCAAGGGGTAGTGGTTTCCATTATGCTACAGTAGGACCCGGGCCATGGTAAGTCATCACCATTTACTCTCCATGGTTGTTAATGTTCTGGTCTGGGTCTTTTTGGGGTAGGACCACCTCCCATTTTGAAACATTGGGAGCCCCTAGACAAATGGGGAAGTGGAGTGGCTACACTAAAATGGGTAGAACTAGTTGTTTTAATAATTAAATTTAAGCAATGTCAGATTGGGTGCAAGGCCCCATCTGTAGTATTAACTTGTTTGTAACTAAATTGACACATGGCAAAAAATCCTTAGGACTCTGTCAACTTATAGCACTAGGTATCAGTATTCTCCACCAGTCTCAATCACAGCCTCAAATGAACAGATACCCATTGAGTCAACCTACACCACTTGTCCAAGAGCCTGCTGTCACTGATTATGGGGGTTGAATGCCATTGCCTAGGTGTTTTTCCTATTCATAACAAGGTTTAACTCCTTAGACAATATCTGTAACTTTGTAAAGTCATTTTGCAAATGTATTGCCCATTTTTGTAGTTTTTATTGTAGAAAGTAAGACAGTGTCTTTTGTATAAGTTTCACCAATCCTTTACTAGTATTATTATACAGTGAATTTATGAATATGAGAAACAAGAGGGGACCAAGGATTGCTCTTCGGGGTATATCTCTATTGAGAGGTAAAGACCCTGTCAAATGGTCTTCAACTGACACCATTAGAGTTCTTCCAGTTAAATATAACATAAACCAACCATTTGTTTCAGTTGCTACTCCTAATAACGCAAATCTTGTTCACAATAGCCTATAATCTACTGGCTCAAAGGCCTTGGACAGGACCATGGCCATCTCACCCACAAATTGTTCTACATCCAAAGCACTGGCAACTGGGCTCACAAAGTCTATGAGTGCTGTGCTCATGGAAAAGCCTGCCCTAAAGCCTGGCTGATAATGTAACACTTGCAAATGCCTTTCTAGGTACTCACAGAGCTGGACATGAACCATTTTTTCTAAGACTTTTAATAGGACAGACAGCTGTGCCATTGGACGGTAACTTACTGGATTGCAAGAACAACCTCCTATTAAAATTGATATTATTTTCCAGTCTGTAGGAATGTGTCCTACCTTTCAGCTACAATTGAACAAGTATCTGAGAACTGGAGTAACTAAATCAGGAACACCCTTTGGGAATCAGATTTCTCTTTGGTCCAGTCTTCTATACTTGCTTAAATTTAAAGGGGCACTGTCAGGATTTACTAAATGTTGCCCTCTCTCCCATATCAAATATTCCCATAGCCTTCAATAAGGCAATTTATTGTCATATGGTCACTGATGTTCAAATGTTGTGATTTTTTATCTTACTTTTTAAAATAATATACTGCAATTCAGAGGACCTGCTTCTAGCGAGGCTGCCCAATGATCCAACATGTTCTCTCATCAGCATGGCATCAGAGCTCAGCTAAACTCCTGCACAGAATGAGTTTAGACATTTTTAACCAATATGAGCGCAACACTGTTTCAAATAGAATACATTGAGCTGAGCTTGTTAATCTACAGTAAATTTTATTTAAAACCAAGTTGTGTAAGCTGATTAAATTTATGTTTAAAATTTCAAACGGTGACACTGGGCATGCACATCAGCACTGACTACTTGATTTCAATCACCAAAATCTGATTAACCCACCTAAAACTAGTTGGAGCCATTTTAATGGCTAAATCAACAGCACAAAATGTAAGCCAGCAGATATGTTAAAAGTTAAATTTAAATAAGAATGTATTATCTCACATTACACTAACAGTGCATGTCTCAGAGTTCCCAGCTGCTCCAGCAGTCACACTGAAACTCCGTGTAGGCATTGCACACTGTTCACTTTCTTCAACAGGCCCAAGAACAGTCAGTTCTGCTCTGTAAATTGAGTTCTATTAAAATGCCTCTTACTGGGCCCATCTCCGTCGCTCCTGCTCTCTGCTTATTTCCCTCTTTCTCTATCTCTCTCCTGATGCCATTGCCCACCTGCACAAAACCTCATTCACTCTCTTGATGCACTAGACATAAACAGCTCACAAAAAACATAATGAGTGGCTTTTCAAATTGCACTTCCATGCAACAAGTATGAAAAGTTGGGTGCACCATACCAAGGGTATGTGAACAAATCCACAACAGACACTGCAGGAATATTTTTTAAAACAGGCTCTGATGATGGCATCAGTTAAGACAATGAAACCCATGCCTTTTTTGCTGTAGCTGCTGAAACACTGGTGAAATTAAAGTGAATTCTGTACATTATCTGAAAGTTAAGTGCTGACCTTTTCCACCCTGTGGAGTGTGTTGTGGACAGTCCCACTCAATCATGGTCAGAGTAACAACAAAAAAGAGTGAGAGACACACTAAGATTTTGTAGGTTTCTATGCTACCACTCACTGCATTACTGTATGTGTGTATGGGAGTATGCTTGCTCACTCACATCCTCAGTAGCACAACACAAATTACAACTACAGATGTTGTAAAAGGGCAAAAGTACTGTAGCCAAAAAAAGACAATTTGTAGCAGGCAGAATGACTACTAGAAATGCACCAAATGACAGCTTTTTCACATATATAAACATTTTTACAGTATCTAATTGCAGAAATGTATTTAAAAAAATGAAACCCATTTTATAAGTGCAGTAAGACACTCCACAGTGTGCATTGACTAGATCTCACTGCACATTCAGGGTCTGAAGTCACCTGGCCTGCAGCCTTGTGCATTACTATGCCCCTGTGTGTATGGTCAGATCTGTTCAATGCACCCCATCATGTCTTATTGCTGACATAATGTGACAATATAATGTTTCTTTTTACATCTTTGATTGGTCCTGGATTAGGTTCAATATCACAATACACTATTAATGATAAAAATGCTGCATTTGTCTCACTTGAAAAAGTTCCATCACTTCTTCCAAAACATACTGTTATTGGCAATTGGGTAGATGCTATCTAATTATTTTATAATTTGACCTTAAAGAGGACAGGAAATAAAAAAATATACTTGCCCTATGAAATGTGTTCTGACATTAATACTTGAACTGCTGGTTTGAATATCTGCCTGAAGAGAAATTTTACTTGTTATTTTTATCTTAATATTAAGAATGTAATTGATTTTTACAAAATGGCCATTACTGGAGCCGCTTCACTATCCTTTCCAGTATTCACACAGAAAAAGTGAGCATGCAGGTTTGGTAATGACAGGCCTGTTTGAGCTTTGGTGTCACTTGCTATTCTAATGCAAAGCACTCCGTATCCTTACACTGCTGTCACATGGTTACATGAAGCCACCTTCTAGGTTGATATAGCTGTATTAGCAGCACTGTACAACAATGATAGGTGCAGCCATGCATGTGCCAGCAGTGGGGAAAGGCAGGTGGGCAGATCAGGAATGGGAGCAGAGACATTTCACTATGTAGTGCATGGCTGGACTTACTTTGCAGGACAACAAATGCTGGAGTTGCTGATATATACTGTATGTTTTTTAAAATCCAGATGTCAGCAGTTAATCATCTGGTAGTCTGCTGTGAGGCATTTCTTTCTTTCTTTCTTTCTTACTTCCATTGACCAGTTTTCCTGAATTATTTTCGCAGTGTCACTAGCTCAATAGGTTGCATACTCACTTCTCAGGCCAGAAGATGAGGAAGATGTGGGTGCCTGTCTGTTTTGTTGTTCTTAAGGTGGACATTAAGGATCCTGAGACACTTCTCAAAAAGAGTAGGCTAAATTTCCCTCATTAAGTAAAAATACTGCCAACAGCTACATCTGATTCAATATGTCAGTTTGCATTTACATCTCCACCCTGATCCAGAACAAGGCTGAAAAGAAACAAAATTCCCTAGACCTTTTCCGGGAAACAAAATAAACAAACACTTTTTCTTGACTAGGGTAAGACTTTAAGGAAATACTTATTGTTTTCAGCCTTGTCCTGGTGGGGAAGGTATGCTGATGTAACCTGTGGTGGGGAAACTAATACAGATCTTACTAAAAGAGAGATTGGTTGAGCATCTAGAATCCAGTGGGCTGCAAGGCTACAGGCACCATAGATTCACTAGGAGAAAGTCATGCCAAACTAATCTGATAGATTTCTTTGACTGGGTGACAAGGGGAAGAGATCAAGGGAGGGCAGTGAATGTAGCCTGTCTGGACATCAGCAAGGCCTTCAACACTCTGCCATAGAGAAGGCTGATTAGGAAGCTGACCAGCTATAAAGTGTGGTCCAATCTGGTAGCTTGGGATGGAAGCTGGTTAATATATAGGAGGCAAAGGGTGGTGGTTAATGGCACACACTCGAAGCATGGGACAGTGACCAGCAGGGTATCAAAGGGTTTTGTACTGGGACCAAGTTCTCTTCAATATCTTCATTGGGGACATGCAGAAGAACTGGAAGGGAAAGGTATGCATTTCTGTAGATGACACCAAAGTCTGCAACAGAGTTTATACTCAGGAGGCGATGGAGAAAATGCACAGGGATCTAGGGAAATTGAACTTGTGGTCAAGGCTATGGCAGTTTTGATTCAATGCCAAAATGTGAAAAATTATGCATCTAGGGTATAGGAACCCTGGTGCTGAGTATAGGATAGGGGAGGTATTGGTAGTCAGGGAAGGAACCTTGGGACTATTATATCAGATGACCTGAAGGTAGCAGTGTAGTGAAACAAGGCTGTAGGCTGGGCTAGTGGGTGGCAGGGGTGCAAAGGGATGGGTATCACCAGCAGGAGGAGGGAGGTGGTGTTGCTGCAGTATCACTGTCTGGTATGACTTCACCTGAAATACTGTGTTCAGTTCTGGAGACTGCCCTTCAGAAAGGACATAGACTGAGTGGAGGTGGTTCAGATGAGGGCAACCAAAATGATGCAGGTGTTGAGAGGGAAGCCATACAAGACAAGACTGGGAGATCTCAACATACAACCCTGGATGAATGGAGAGGGAGAGGTGACATGATTGAGACCTATAGGTACCTTACATGGGTGAACAGTGTATAGCAGGGAAGTCTTTTCCAAATGAGAATGATTTCTAAGGCTAGGGGGCATGAGATGAAGCTGTGGGAGGAGTTCAGAAGAAATGTGAAGAAATATTCTTCACCAAAAGAGTGGTGGATGCATGGAACTGACTTTCAGCCAAAGAGGTGGTGGGTAACATGATGGTGGGCTTCAAACATGCAAGGCATAAATACAGTGGTATAGTAGAAAAGAGGCGGGGGGGGGCTCACCCGTGACCAGTTATGGCCAGAGAATGCAGAATAGGCAGGAACAAATTGGGCAGACTGGGTGGGCCAGGTGGTCCTTTTCTGCTAACAGATCTGTTTCTACAGTATGTTTCTATGAGTGATATTGAACCAGGTTAATTTGTTATGGGTTTGATAATTATGACAACAAAAAGCAGTTTATTGAAACAAGTTGGACCAGGGACCAAACTCAGCAGCAAGCTGCTTGTTAACCTACTAGAAAACCTTGATGTGGAAATGAGCAAGGGAGTACATAAAATCTTGGAAACAAACTGATTACTTTTCATGGGAGCATGTTTTCTTCATAACAGACAATTAGAATAGCTTGCATTTCAATATTGTTTTGGAGTTAATGCATTAATTATAGTAATTCATTATTATGTTAATTTTCACAGAAAGATGCTTTCCTAACAAACAGTTGAATGACTTGCCATTCTGTATTGTTTTGGAGCCTGTGTACTGAAAGCATGCTAATGGTATGTGTCATGTGTTTTTCTGCTAGCCAGAATCACTACTGAAGATGCTAGAAATACATTTCTAACATGGTGTTTTCTTGCCCTGTTGAAGAGCTGGCTGTAACTTAAAGAGGAGCAATCAGGCAGTTTTTATGTTTGCTTGAGCATGAGCAAGAAACATTATGTGACACCTTAGGAGAGTAGTGGGTTGGGGAGGCGCAGCAGTGTGGCATCCAACAGAAACATTGCATTTGGGGGCCTGGCCATGGTGCACCAATGAAGGTACAGAGTGCTGATGACACTGGCTTCCAGAAGTTGAACCAAGTTGTAAGGTTTTTGCTGCAGCAATCATGGGCAGCCTCGTCATTGCAGCGTCATCGGTTCGCTGCAATGAGGGAGTGACCCGTCATTGCTGGGCAGAACACTGCTAATGTGATATTGTTTGTGAACAGGGTGGTGCCTTTCTGCCGTGTTCACAAAGAATATCAAACGGCCCCAGTGCCGAGGGGGTGCCCAATCCCCCTCGGCAGCATGTGCCTCTCCCCACAGAAGTGTGTTTTTGCTGACGGGGGCCCCAATCCCCTTTGGCATCCATCACCGGTGCTGACATGCCAATGGGGGAGCCCAGTCCCCATTGGCAGTATGTTTCCCCTCCCTGTTAGATGTGCTGATGGGAGTCTACTCCGTCGGCATCAGCCCCCAAAGAGTAACGGAGAGTCCGAAGGGGTGCCCAATCCCCCTCGGCTCTTGCACCCCCCCGCTTTTGTACTGACGGGGGTATCCAATCCCCTGTCCGCTAAACCCCCCAACAACAATATTCAGGTGGCATGCTGGGAGCCCACTCCAGCATGCCCAATGCCCCTGCAAAGTAAAAAACTGTCCTGCATGTTTTTTTTTGTTTTAAAACCTGTAAAGCAAAAACAGTCCCTCACAGTCTCCCTGGCCCCTCCCCAAAACCCACACCAACCCACTGCGCCCTGCCTCCCACACCCCCATAAAATACTTTACCTCTGGAGTCCAGCGCGATGTTCTTGGTGGACCAGGAACACGTCTGCACTCTTCAAAGCTGACCACGAACTGAGGAAATGCCGGTAAGCTGTATAATGGGATAAACAGGTTTTTCAACTTTGCTGCATATCTCAGGCATTTTTTTGAATTTTGGCACCAAATTTTCAACATGGGGTTTTGGGACGCCTCCTCATGAATTCAGTCACTGTCATGGCATTAATCAGTCCCGAAGGGTGATTTGCGGTCACTGCACAGAATCACCTTTCGACTGATTAATGAAATTACAGTGACAGTGTTCATGAGGTGGGCTCAAAAGAGTATGTTGCAAAATTTGGTTGAAAAATCCAAAAGTGACTGTTTTACTTAGCTTGTGTTATGTGCAATTATGCATGCTCACTGCATATCACGAATTTGCATTTTTCAGTCCAGATTTTCAATATTGCCATTTTCCAGACTCCTTATGAACAGTACAGCTGTCATTTTTCACATCCTGGGCGAAATGTGTTTTGCACTTACAGCGCAGAGCAGCACGGTCACTGTGAGAAATCAGTGTTAGGGGCACAGTAAGAAAATCACAGTGACACTGTTCATTAGCAGAGGCTGTAAAATGCCTATGTTGAAAATTTGGTGACAAACATCTATAAAATGACTGTGTTACGAGCATGCGTTGCAGTTTCCAAGCACGCTTGTAACTTCGCACATTTGCAATATTTTCACTCCAGATTTTTAGCATTGCCATTTTTCCACACCTCCTTATTAACAGTACAGCTGTAATTTTTCACATCCTGGCTGAAATGTGTTTTTGCACTTCTGGCGCAGAATAGCGTGGTTGTTGTGGGAAATCAGTGTTCAGGACACATCAAGAAAATCACAGTGATGCTGTTCATGAGCAGAGGTCCTACAATGCCAATTTTGAAACTTTGGTGACGAACGTCCATTAAATGACTGTGTAATGTGCATGCGTTGAGCAGTTTCCACATACTGTATGCTGGGACATGTAAGCACTTTTTATATTCCCAGTACAGCTGTTCAACATTGCCATCTCTTCACACTTCCCTGTGGATGGTACAGCTGTCATTCTTCACATCCTGCCCAATCTGTGTTTTTGTTCATGTGGCGCAGAATGGCACTGTCGCTGTTGGAAATCAATGTTTGGGACGCATCGACATAATCACAGTGCCACTCTTCAGAGGTAGGCTCACAAAAAGGCCATGTTGAAAATTTGTAGTATAAATACCAACAAACGCCTGAGGCATTACAATTTCTAACCATAACGTCCTACTCTGTACAGACTAACAGGTATCGGGGTGTGCCTTTGCATTGCTCACGGTACTGCTCATGCCATTCCACCCCCACCTCCAGCTAGTGACAGGCATCGAGGTGTACCTTGCACTCTTCAGCTCCAGACTTCATTCCATTCGCCTATGCTGCACCTATTTCAGCATATGTCCTTATGGAATGTGGTAACCGTAAAGCCAAACACCCTAAGGTACACATCAACATGTGTCACTTTCTGCAGAATAGGGTGATGTGACTTGGCATGCCCATCATGGCCGATGACCCAAACACTTAGCCCAATGCCTGCCCATCTCTACAGGATGGAGGTGGGGTTGGTGTGAACTTCAATACTTCACTGCCATTCCTATTCTGCATCTGTCTAGCTCCTGCATGTCCAATGCTAATATCAGCAAGCAAACATTCGGCATTGACAAATGCTTGTTTTTTTAGTCTTTGGTAACCGGGTAAGGCCCACTAGGAACAAGTGACTGTTTTCAGGGGCAACCTGGGAGCACTGGGGAGGTTAAGTGACTTGGTCAGAGTCACACAGTATGCAAGTGTGCAAGTGAAGGTTGTGGGAATCAAACCCCAGGCTGCTGGATATACCAAGCTCATTCACAGCTTGTTACTCTAACCGCTAGGCTATACTTCCAGCCCCAGCTATAACAAAATACACTAACATTACCTTCTGTTTACACTGTAGATTAACTATATTAACAGAGAAATTCAAAACCAGAGTTATGTGTCTCAGATGTGTGTGGATTAAACACTACAGTAAAATGCGCTTTTTAAATAAAAGCAGTACTACCTTTCAATGTCATCTCATAATGTTCTGTCCTTGTAATTGCTGATTCATAATGCTCTGCATGAGATGTATCACTAGTAAAGGCTCGCTGAAGGTTTTTCTGAACTGATAACTTAAACTTCTGCCTCATGTCACACCCCATAAACATGTAAATGAAGGGGTTGATGCTGCAGCCTATGATGTGCAGAATCCTGAATGTGGCATATATAAGTCTCAGTTTATACGATGGCTCAGAAAACTGCCTTATAATAAATATCCCGAGACTAAAAGGTGCTGAAAATAAAAGAAAGGCAATAAAAGATGCCACCATTATTCTGTTCACTTTCACACGCCATACTGAAGAGTCCCTTTGCATTTTAACAACTACTGTAGCAGTGCATATAAGTGTGACTGGAAACAGAAGGGCAAAATATAAGACTAAAAAATAAACCAGCAGTGCACTAAATGCCTTTTGACTGCTCTTCGTTGGATCTTCATCCATAGTAGTATAGGGTGAGTTAATTAGATCAACAACATTGGGAATCACAGGGATAAGAATACAAACAGCCCAGAGAATCACAACAACTATAGTAGATAAATTATTTGAGCGGTGATATCGATACCACACAGGGCAAACTAGACATGCACACCTCTCAATACTAATGACAGTGAGAAGGAGCAGGCCTGCATTGTAGGGAATAAACTGAAAAATCGTTTTCACCGTGTTGTAAACAGTACTTATTTCCTGAGAAGCATCTGAGATCCTAATCATTGCTGCAATTACATTGAAAGTGAGGTAGAGAAAATCAGCTATGGATAGGTTCAGGATAAAAACTGTAAAATGGTTTCTTTTTATCTTAAGTGACAGGAACCAGATGACAATCCCATTGCCAATTATTCCCACCACAGAGGTAGTGATCCAAGCAAAATTGAACAGCACAAATAAAGTCTTGTTTTCTTCTGAAGAAACATTTGAAGCACTACCATTCCAGCTTGCTGAAGACAGTGGTGTAGATGTGGGCCTTAAACTTGTACCGTTCATGATGGAGCTTGACATTAGTTGGATGCTTTTTCCTTATTAATCGATGTTCTTCAAAACAAAAACAAAATTATATTAATACACATTTTTGTAATATGAGAAAGTCGACTATAGCTATAAACAATAATCAGTAGGTCATGTGCTCCAAGTTAAAAAGACTCTTCTTGCATACTATTGCTGTTTCTTACAGGACATAGCACGACACTCCCTTCTGGAGAAAATTGTTTAATTGCAGTGAGCTGATAATGTCTGTGTCAGTTTTGCTGACTCTGAGAGTAGAAGCAAGTTCTCTTGAGCCAGTTGTTTTCATGGAGGTTCATTACTTCTTGTAGCGTGGGATGTAGGATTGTCTCATAATTCTCCTGGTTTAATAAAGCAAATCCTTGTGTAAAGCGTATGTAATGGGATATGACACGGTATTGGTACTGTAGTCTGGGGTTATAAAATGAGTCTAAAAATTAAGGAAACAATTTGGTAAAAGTAGTATGGTCAGTCAGCCCGGTGGTGCTGAGGTTGAGGCACTGGACACCACACCTCACGCCATGTCGGTGACCTGAGTTCGGGAATGGACTTGGGTCATCAGGGGTCAGTGGGGGAGGAGAGGATTGAGCATCCAGAGTACTATTCTCCTCTCCTCTCCTGAGGAGGGCTGGAGTTTGTGTCCTTGTCACTTGCAACCCTCAGTGGAGATCGAGGGTTGCTGCAGCCAGGATACCTTGTAACAGGGTTTAGGGCTGTGGTGAATATTCTGTGGGTGAGCCCGGAAGTGTGTACATTTCCCACTGGATATCATTGCACGTCTGTACTGTCAGGGGCTTATGTAGAAAAGCCCCTCTTGATGAGCACCATGACACCCCTGATGGGCTATCACTAGAACCGGCTGAACAAAACTCAGTGTAAGCCAGGCAGGGGATCAAGGGTGATGCAGTCTCTCCTCCCCAGTCCTGTCCCCTGCTGTGGGGCCCTCTGTGGGGAGTAAGCCTTGGTCCTTCCCGTTTCGTATCTGAGATGGAGGCAGGCTGGTTGAACACTGAGAGCGTGTGTCAAAGGGCTGATATGGGGAAGACCCCCAGCTGCCTAGAGGAGGAAAAAACAGAGTCCACAAAAAAAAAAAAAAACAGTCAGGTGAGGTGACCGTACATTAATACAGCATAACAAACCTGACCAGATTTGCTAGTAGCCATATCACACAATAACCCTAATCCTTCCCCCTACATCCAGAACTGACCTTCCGTTACAAACATGGCTGCCACCTTTACTCACTCTAAACCATCAGCTAGGCCCAGAAATTAAAGCTGCCTTAAATAAATTAATTAAATCTAAACGACAAAGAATCTCAGCACAAAAGCACTAAAGTACGGGTTATCAGCAAAGGGCATTGGCAATAAAACCAGGTTTCAGGTAACTGTAAAATGTCACATATGACATATCCCTATGATGCAAAGCATTGTAGAAAGTATTTGCAAATCACTGAGAAAGAGTTTAGACTGATTTTGCTTTGAGCAAGAGTTTATGGTTCCAAATGGCCTCCCACACACTCTGCAAAGGCTGCAAACAGAAGACACAGACACATGTTTCATCTACACAGGCCTCAGGGCTTTTCTGCCGAGGTTCTTTGACTTTTAGATTACTTCCCTATTTTGTGCTCCACCATGACCCAAACCAGTACCACTGAAATATGACTGGTTCATCCTTTGCCTGGGCTGTTATAGATGAGAGGCACTGTTGATTCCCTTGTAGCACAAAGCACACTTATTCGTGGCTTTTGTTTTCAGCCTTTGCAGAGTGTGTGGGGAGCCATTTGGCACTGTACACTCTTGCTTAAAAGAGATAGGAAAAGAAAACGCCATTTTTATATGTAAAACTGATGTTTGTGAGACTTAGGTCTGCTACATATTGTATAAGTAAACAGTTTAGTGGCAAAACTATGTGTGTTTTGTTTTATTCCTTTGAATATTAAGCTGCACTGTGAGCGCCAGTTTCTAAGTTTATGATTCAGTGAGCCTGTAACCGATGTTCTCCTCTGACGCTGACAGCTCCGAATCCTGTCAGTGTTTCAACGCTAAATGAGGAATGGCAGTTAAAATCTTGACAGTGGCTAAAGCCCTGTCCACACTGTGGATCTTAAAATGTTACAGACGCCTTGTCAGATTTTAAAACCGGGGCACAAGGTTCATGTCCACACTGGTAACGTTATCGAACCGTGCTTCAAAACCGTGTTAAACCCTGATCCAATCAGGCTTTTAGCATGATTTTGAAAATGGTTTAAGTAAGAAACATTTTCACTTACCAGTGTGTACAGGCATCCAATCTGTGTTCCCTGCAGTGATCCTTCTGGCATCCATGATGTAGTATTTCATCTGCACTGGCAAGCGAGCTGACAGCATGTTAAAACACGTTTTCATTTAGGGAGGTGTGAACGGCCACAGAACTGTGTTAAGGCACAGGCCCAACTACTGTGGATGTGGAAGCAGGGTAAGCCCCATAACAGTTTAAAAACTGTTAACAACTTTTAATTGTAAGTGTGGACAGGGCCTAAATTACAGGATCAGCTTAGTAGGGATCAGAAAGCAATTGACGTGGTGGGTTGTAGTGTTTTAACCTATGACTTGAGTGGTACTGTACAGCTGTCCAGTATGTGTCTGGGCATTTTTTTCTTCCAGATAACCCCCTTCCCAGCACACAGCCCCAACAACAGGAATCAACTATGGCAGTAAGATTATATACCATTAGTAGAACTGTATATTCTTTTGAGCTTGCTGCTTTTATATATATTTTTCTGAAAGTATACTTCAATTTTTGGATACACGGCACTGTCTACCTGCCAGCTGCAGTGATCTGCTGCTGCTTTAAAGGGAATAGCAGTGTGTTGGGGGAGGTGGCTGGCAGTAGGAAACTGATTGGGAGCTTGCATTTTTTTCCTTAATACTGTGTAGTCGTGTTTTTTTTTCCCGCCAACTCCAACCTTCGATTGTATGGATTTGCCTTCTCAGACTTTCCCTGCAGGGCTCAGCAGTACAAGCAGCCTCCAGTTTGCTGTAATCCTCTTTTTGTTTTGTTATTTGGGGGGGTCGGGGCTGGCAGTTGCCTGTGTTTTTTTTTTAAATTGTGATTTTTATTACTGTTTTATAATAAGTAACAACCATACATCAGTAGAGCAAATGTGAGATAAAGCAGATACAGCAATAGGATCCAGTAGAGTATTGATTAAGGAACTTATTCAATAAAATGTGATCTCTAAACAGAACATCTCTTTATATAACCAGATAATGAAAACAAGGCAGATGTATTAAATAAAATCTAAGAAATGGAGGGGGTCACAGATTGTTTTTATACATAATGAAATGAGTCTAGAGGAACTGGTATACGGAAGAGGGCTTTCGACTGCTATAATCACAGCTCGATTCTCTAAACATCTGTTAGTCTACAGAATCAGGGTACTAAGTGAGGATCCAGGGTTGAAGCATAAAGGACCCACTTTTTGCCAGTGCGGTTCAAATAAATTACTAGAATTAGGGGCTCTTGATATAAGTCTCTCCAAAATGTAAGTTTCACTCATAATTTTGAACCAATCCTGAAATGTGGGTGAGGTCCACCTGTCCCAATGGCAACTAATAACTTCTTTTGCTGCTAGAATGTATGTGATAAGGAATAGAGCCCCTAGGTATGTGAAGGCCTTCGGGTGGAACAGACAGGAGCACCATTTTGGGAGTAAGCACTGCCTCTTCTCCTACCAGTTCCTGCAGAGCATCCGCTATTTCCCGGCAAAACCTCTGGGGATGAGGGCAGGACCTCATTACATGTAAGTGGTCCACCCTCAACTCCCCGCATTCCCGCCAGCATTTCCTCTCCACTGCACCAGCAAATGTGGCTATCTTTGCTGGAGTATTAAAAAATCTATTTCTTGTCTTCCAAGAAAATTCTCTCCAATGGGGTGCACCAGGGATTGCCAGTGATAATTTAGTGTACAGTACTTTCCCCAATCCTACTCTGAGACTGGGGAAACCAATTCCCTATTCCAGACTTCCAGAATCATTTTAGTTGATTCCCAAGACAGCTCCTGAAGTCCCCTATAGACCATCCCAATGAAGTGTGGCCAGATCTGACCTGTCCGGGAAGTCAATAAAAGATGCAGTATTAGGAGAGGGGACTTGGTATAGTGTGCCTATGGGGCTCCAGCTGTGCCAGAGGTTCACTAACCCAAGTACAGATTTGGCAATCCCTCTGCTGCAATCCAAACAATTCCTGTAATTTAGAGAATTGTATAATACCTTCTGAGTCTAAAATTTGATATACATATCTAAGGCCTCTACCATACCACTCATTCAAACCCTGTACTATCTGACATGAGAGAGGCCGGACAACAGTCTTTATACTCTCCAGAACATAGAAAACTTTCTGGAGTTCCGCAATGGAGCAAAGTTTGTACCATATCTCCAAATTCAAACTCATACCCTCTAAGTAAGTACAACCTTGATGAGGTAGCTCTCTCCTGGAATAAATCACTTCTAACACATCCTGAATCTGTTTTAAAGCTCGCTCCAAAGACTTCCAGGGAAGAGTATATCCCGGGTTACTCTACTGCATCACTCTAACTAAGACTGTTGCCTGAGCATATCTAATCAAGCAGGGGAGAACCAAGCCCCCCGCTCCTTCAGGAGCGATATTATAGTCTGCCTGATACTTGGATTCTTACCCATCCAAATAAATCTAGACACCATTCATTTCCATGAATTAAAATACATAGGATTGGGGAATATAGGAAAGGTTTGGAATAGATATAACCTTGGGAAAATATTCATCCTGATAAGGTCAATCCTGGAATAAAAGGGAAGATGAAGGTGAGACCACTCATGAATATCACTCTCTATTTTTTGTGTGAGGGGTTCATAGTTGATTAACACCATATTTTGTATCATTTGAGATAGATATACCCCCAAATATTTATTTTTTGTACTGCGCCACCTAAACTGCCATCAAATTTTCATAGCATTAGAGGGAGTAAAATTAAAAGTAAGGACTTCAGTTTTGGTAGAATTTATTTTATATCCAGAAACTCTAGCAAAGCTCTCTATGATTGCCCATAGGACCAGCAGAGATCTATCAGGGTCCTCTAAGGACAGTATGTCGTCATCTGCATAAAGATCCAATTTCCAGCCTCTGCCTGTGACCTGTATCCCTTGTATTTCCCAGGTTCCCTGAATCACCATTGCCAAGGCTCAATATAAAGAGAAAAAAGGAGTGGATACAGAGGGCACCCCTGCCATGTCCCTCTCCGCAGTGACATAGGGGAAGAAATGTCCCCATTAATTCTGATATAAGCCTTCTGTGAGGTATATAGTCCCTCAAGCCTTTTAATAACTTCCTGTGGGAACCCAAAAAATGCAAGGACCTCCCACAGAAATCTCCATGAGACCCTGTCGAAGGTGTTATAAGCATCTAAGCTAAGCAAAAAAGAAGGGGTCAGCCTTCTAAACATATATTCCAGCAAATGAACTATTCGCTGGACATTACCTGCCATCTGCCTTGCCCTCAAAAAGCCAGTCTGATCAGAATGAATCAGACTAGAAAAAATATGTTCCAACCTCCGGGACCAAATGGACGTATATATCTTGTAATCACAATTAAGAACTGAAATTGGTCTGTAAGAATCAGTGGACAATGGATCTTTTCCCGGCTTTAAGATTGCAGAGATTACTGAATAAGCCCACAAGGCTGGGGGAGGGTCAACACTCTGTACCTCCAAAAAAGCTTGCCTCAGAGGTTGCAACAAAATTGCTGAAAAAGTCTTATACTACTCCATAGGAAAACCATCTGGTCACGGAGATTTCAAAGTTTTAGCCCTTCCTATAGCCGACTCTATTTCAGTGACAGTTTTTGGTTTTAACAATAAGGCTTTTTGAGCTTGAGTAAGTTTTAGGAAGGTTAAAGGGGACAAAAAGGCTTGAATGCATTCCATCGAAGGAGGAGTCTGCTCATCGCATAGGGTCTGATAGAATTGCCTGAATACCTGGATAACTTCACCATGGTAATGAGAAATAGTTCCTGTAGCTGAGTTTCTAATTTTGGCTATTGTCACTGTATATCTAAATGTCCTCGTCCGTTTTGCTAAATTTCTAGCCCCCGGGGACTCCGTCATAAAAAAATCTTTTAACATATAAAAGAGCTGCTTGTACTTTGGAGTCCAGAACTTCTGAATTTCTGATTGTATCTGCCTAATTTCACCTAAAAGACCTTTCTGTCCTCTAGCCCCCCTATCCTGCAAGTCCCTAAGTAAAGTCTGTAGCTGCCTATACCTAACATCCCATTGTTTATTCTTGCAAGTGGAGTAGGCAGTGATTTTCCCCCTTATTACTGCTTTAATCGTGTCCCACAGTAAGACTGCCGAGGTTTCTGTGGAAAAATTCTCCTTTATAATCTGGGGTATCCATTCCTCTATCTTAGATTTAAACTCCAGGTCTTTGAGGAGGGACACGTTTAGACTCCATAATGAGGTTTTTCTAATTTTGCCCATATTTACTCTTAACATGAGAGAGGCACGATCTGACATGATACATGCTCCAATCATGATATCTTGTAGTCTATCAACAAATTACGTGGAAGTAAAGAAATAACCTAATCTGGAAAAGGTATGGTGTCAAGAGGAGTAGAAGGTATAGCCTTCCATAGAGGGATAAAAATGGAGCCAAACATCTGTCAGACCAATTTTAGGAAGCTGAACCCTGAGGAGCCTTTGCATTGGAGTATTTCTATGGGTTTGGGAGTGAGAAGAGTCCTTCTGGGGTATCAGTGTTACACTGAAGTCCCCTCCAATCAAAATAAGGCCCTTCTGAATGTCTAGGATTTTATTTAGAAAGCTACTGAGTAAATTTGGGTGGGCCCCTTGAGGGAAGTACACATTATCCAGAGTGACCTCTGTCCCCTCAAATTGCACCTGGACCATCATAAAGTACCTATCCGAATCTGAGAATTCTTATTCACTACAAAGAAAGTGGCTCATGGAATCAGAATTGCAACCTCCCATGCTTCCCAGTTCTACTCAAGGAAGAAAAACTACATATATGCCACCTGCTGAAAGTTAAACATTGTTCGGCCTGAGACAGATGAGTCTCCTGCAAATAGATTAAATTTGCCCCCTGCTGGCATAGATACTGCTGTAGTCTGGCTCTTTTAATGGAGTTATTGATGCCGTTTATATTCAAAGAAAACAAATTAAACATTGTTGCAGCCATCATAAAGTTGTAAGCATCTGTCTTCCCCTGAATCCAACAGACCAATCCTCGGTATATTCCATCCAGGAATTACCGCTCAAGCCCTCCCCCGTACACCTCAGAATAAACCTCCTAGCTCTTCTATCTTGTCTGCCAAAGTCGGGCTTACCCTCCTTGCCAAGTTTCCTGTTGTAGCCAAGCAATTGAGATAGGCTGCCCCAGACCTTCTGTAAAGGAAAAACAATTCTGCTTCTTATAGTTCTCCATACGTGCCAATATGTCTCGCTTTGTAACCTTATACAATAATAAACAAAACACCTATTAAACAAACAGGATCTAAAGAACAAGAATCCCCGATAACTATATACAAAGGTATTAGATGTAAGTAACCTGAAAAGCAAATGGACTTCCAGATATGGGGAGAAGTTTAATCGCTTCCCTATTACCCCCAGGAGAACCTTATGGATGAACTGTGGTTCCCCTGCAAGTAAAGGCAGTCCCAACTCATATGAGTATGAGTATGAGGCCTTCTGGAAACTAAGTAGCTGTTCCCAAAATATAAAGTACAAAACAATACAGATTAACAGGGAAGGTGGGATGGGGAATATAGAGACAAGAATTTAGGGAAATGCTCCCCATTGATTTCACAGCAAGAGCATCCGCTACCCTGCCTTCCCCAACTGTGTAGTAAACTATTCCCCAGCAACTGTATAAGGCAGCACAGCACAGAATGAGCAGTAACAAATGGATAATTAATAATGGATATGTAGTCGGAGGGTGCTTAGTCCAGCTGAACAAATAAAGATAAGTCACTTCCGCTAATATGTCCAAGATCCAGAAAGAGCAAAGCAGTTATAGGCACTATAGTCCAAGCCATTATAAAACAGAACCATACTGCAGGCTCCTCTAATAGTCAGTTTTTATGGCCCTTAGTCGACAAGTCCGGTGTAAGGATGACATGGATCTAATGATGTCCCAACCCCATAACAAGGGAGAAGAGGGACAGGGGGAGGGCTGTCTCACTCCATGAGCAGCCGACAACTGGCTCAAAGTTAGCACAAAGCTAGAGGGTCTGCCTCAGGCCTAGAGTAAGCCACCACAAAGCAAACCCACAGCATCCCAACAAGGGATGCCCCCCCAGATCCATCACCCACCTCAACAAGTAAAGCATGTAGTCAGCCAACTTCAGGTCACTACGGGCTCATCTCCTCTTCTGTAGACTGCGAGAGCATTTTTCACCACCTTCAGATCTTGTGTCTTTCCCCTTGATTTCGGTGCCACTCTCAACCACAAAGGTGGGTGTTGTGCTGATGCTTTCCCCTCCAAAGGCCTCTCTGAAAACTGCAGGCTGATCTTAACTAGTTTTGTACGGGCCTTCTGAGCTGATTCAAATTCCCTTTTTCTGGTAGGCAATTGAACCACTAATTGGTGGTAAACTTATAGCCAGCAGATTTCAAGACTGGGAGCAGTAGTAAATATGCCCTCCGCAGACACATCGTTTTCAGGGCATAGTCATGATCAAGGTAAATGTAGGTCTGGCCATAAAACACTTTTTGGTGATTCCAGGCCATAAGGAACACCTGCTCTTTAGTAGCGTAGCTGTTAAAGCGAGCAATTATTGATCTAGAGGGAGCATTCTGTGAGGTAGGTTTGGGGCTAGTGCATGGTGTACACATTCCAGATGCAGCTCAAAACCCTGTAGGAGCTCTAAGACCATAAGCAGCAAGAACTCTTTTCCATTGGAACATTCAGAGCCCTCTGGAATACAATAAAATCTAATGTTTTTCCGCCGAGCACGGTGTTTCGAAATCTTCTTGACGGGACTCCATTTGCTCTTGCTGCTCTCTGATCTGCTGCACAGCCATCTCTAACTTGTCAACTCTGTTCTTAGTGGCAGTCCCCTGCCTTTCCTGATCATCCATGGTGCTGCTCCAGCTGCATAACGTTGTGGCAGAGCTCTCCATACATTTCTTTGATTTCTGCATTGAATGTCAAGAGTTCATGATATATCAGGTCTAATTTGGCCTTTTTTCTTAGGTTTGCCTTGCTTCATACTAGCCTTTACTGCAGTACTCCGAGTCTCTTGAGTACTTGTTCTTCCCTGCTCCATACAATCTGAGGCCTCCATATTAGATCTCTCCGAAACCTCTGCCATCCTCTGCCAGTTTTTGTGTCCCGCTGCCCTATCTTAGTACAGATTCTCTCCAGCTTTGCTTAAGTAGATATTTTTCAATTATGAACTGTAGAAATTGTGCAAGAAAGATTTTCTCAGTCGGGATGGGCTCAAGCAGTCTCACTATGCTGCTATCTCAAATGGAGCGAAACCGGAAGTCCTAGATTTTCTTTCTGCTAGCCTACATCTGAACAACTGCCTGTGTTTTGACTCCACCAGCCTTCTTCTGAACCGCATCTGGGGTGTGGAAATACAGGTAAAATTCATAGACACTTAGCCGGCCCAACGGCGCAGTGGTTGGATTTCTGCTTGCGATGCCAGTGAGCCAGGTTTGGGAACAGATCCAGGTCATCTGAGGGCCGACTGAGGGAGAAGGGTCGAGCATCCCCAGGACTGGTCTCCTTCTCCGGGGGGGGCCCTTGGGCTTGGTGCAGGAGTGACACCTGGCAGAGGCCAGTGTGTCGCCCTGAGCCAATGCAGGATCAAGACTTTCTGGGGTGGAACAGACGCTGGACGTCATTGCATGTCTCTGCCCCAGCTTACTGGGGACAAACTGCCACTCCTGCCATCTCTATGAAGCCCTGCCCCCCAGGCTTCAATTAGCCTCCTGGTCAAGCTCTCCCAACCAGTTACCATTCTCACGGTACTGGTGCCCGCTACAGTGCCATGACCCAGACCCCTGAGGGGTAAGCCAGGGTTAACCAGCAGAGCCGTGGCTCAGTAGGAGGTGAAAGTCATGGGTGCACCATGACCAGGGCAGAGAAACTGATAGCAGGTGTGGATGAAAAAGAGTAAAATATAAAAAAAAAAAATCACAGACACTCAGTATTGTCCATTTCATCTGTGGTGAGTCACATTCTTAGACAGTGTATGGTACTCCTATTGACTCCGTCCATACCTGGTTCCTGGAAATAGCGGCAGCTGTGAAGCACTGGAGTGGGAGGGACCGGTGACTCAGATCAATTTTTTTTTTTGTAAGATGTGATGCCTGAATCACGCCCCCGCCCCATGTTAAGAGAGCTGTTCAGTATCAAGTGAAATATAATACAGGCATGTTTCGGGCATCTGGAGTCTGTTGCTGAGCTCCACAGGGCAATAAGGTAAAGTAAGCTGCATTTATTTAGTTGAAAGGAGGCAGCAGGGTCATAGTAATTCAAGAGAGTAGGGTCTGGACTCCAGGAAATAAAATAAAATACATTTTTTCTACAAAAAACATGTTCAAATATTCATGGAATTTTTAATAATTGTGAGGCACATGGCCAGTTGGGGGGATTGAGGGTTGAGACGACCGTCAGAGTATAATTTGATTTTAGGTGAAATTTTCAAATGTACAAAGGCATTAGTCCTCACTATAGCTTCAGTAAGTCCTAAAGCAGTTGAGACCAGCGTGTACCCTACATCTGGCTGGCATGCTGTATCAGTAGGGAGTCAGTGATGTGAGCATCACAAGACTTGGCAAGCGCTGACTCCTGATATAATGAAAAAGCAGACTGCAAGCTGATGGTTGTTTTAACTGAAGGAGCATACAAATAAATGTGCATTTTAAACATATACACTACAAAAACACACACAGTCCATTGTGTGCAAATTATGATTTATTTAACAGTGAATAACAAGAGACAATCATTTCCTATCTCCTTTAAAGTGGACTCAATCTAAACTCTTTCATGGAGCTTTGCAAATACTTCCCATAATGCCTTGCATTATGAAGATATGTATAATTTTACATTCCCTTGAAATCTGGTTATATTGCCAAAACCCTTTCTATGCAAGCCTTGCCTCACTGCATTTATGCTGAGGTTCTTTGACTTCTACATTACTCTCCTATTTTGGACTCCACCATGATTCAAACCTGTAAGACCAAACCAAGACAGGTTCGTCCTTTCCTTGGGCTGTTACAGACAAGGTACACTGATGAGTCCTGTGTAGGATAAAACATATGTCTGTATCTTTCGTATTCAGCCTTTGCAGAGTGTATGGGAGGCCATTTGGCACCATATACGCTTGCTTAAAGTGGAACAAGTCTAAATTCTTGCATGGTAATTTGCATATACTTCCCATGATACTTTGCATTATGGGGTATGTATAATTTTGCATTTCTTTAATGAAATGGCATCTCCTTGATCATCACTCATCACACTTGCTTACACATGCAAACAAATTGGAAAAGTGAAGTAGCTGTTCATAGATTTCATTACTAGGATTCCTTTGATGACAATTTAAAAATCCTCCTCCTATCTTCTTGCTTGCCAGGAAAATCTTTACTATATACATTGTCAGAGATAAAACAGAGGCTCTGAATCCAACATGAGGCTTTTGTTGTGCATATGTTAGGAAAGGAACAGTCTACCAGTTGAATTTTGCAGAATTTGGAATCCTTGTATTCCATGGTAAACATTCCATCTGTAGAATGTGGGGAAGGACTGAGAAAAAAACAGGTGGGGAAAAGGTGGCAATTATATAAACAAAGACAGAAAGGTGGGAAAACACTGTAACATGGACAGAGGTAATTCCAAACTGCTTAAATAAATTCCCAAAGTTCATAAAAAATACATATACTTGAATCATATATGAGTATTAAAAATCTACCCCACCACCACCACCATCACCACCACCACCACCACCAAACACCTGGCAGGTTCTACAGTTTGAATACTTTTTCTTTAAAATATCTGTATAGGTTTGAAATGCATGTGGGTTACTCCCCTCTATCACCATTATTCTGGGTGAACAGCTGGAGTAAGTATCAAAATTTAAATACTTGAGGGTTTGGTTGGATATTAGACTCTCCTTCCTTGGTCATATAGAAGAGCTGTTAAAGAAACTTAGAACGAGACTTGGACTCTTCTTCAGGATAACAAAATCTCCTCCCTAGGGATGCAAAATTGAGGCTAGTCCAAACTATCTTTCTTTCTTATTGGACTATGATGACTTTCTCTACAGCCAGTGTCCTGCAGGTGTTATCTCCAAACTTGACATGCTGTACCATAGAGCTCTAAGGTCTATAACTGGCCTTCCCTACTCTACCCATCATTTCTCCTTGTACACGGCAGTAGGTTGGTCATCCCTTAGCTTTAGATGCCAGAGAAATGCTGCCATCTGGACCTACAAAGTTATCTTAACCAAACTGCCTGACTATATCTCGTACTGTTTACCTTTCTGCCCAGTTAAGTAAGTATGCCTTGAGAAGTGCCTCTTACATTTCGTTGAAGGTTTCCAAGGCCAAATCTCACTTTGGCAGGGCTTCTATTAGTCATGTATTACCAATTTTTGTGTGGAACAAGATACAAAAAAACCTAAAAATTAATCACCTCATTAGTCTAGCAGCCTTCAAATCTTTATATTCACTCCATAGTAAAGAATCTTGTCTTTGCTCCCCCTGACTCTAGGGACACCTATCCCTTACCAGGTTCCCTGCATAGATTTCTGACTCTGTCTCTGCCTCCTTATGATATTAGGTCACTCTCTGGTCTTAGTCTCCATTTTATTGACATCCCTATGCCTACCATCGCCCCTTCCCTGTCCTCGCTGTATCGATCCCCTTAATAGTTTATATCTCATATCCTGTTATCTGTGACTTCTCAACCTCTTTTTTTTGTCATTTTTTCTGTCCTCTCCCCCCCCTCCCGCTTTGAACCTATCTCACTACTAAGTTTCTCAGGATGTGCCAAACAGATTATCCTCACTTGTACCTACTTTGTAACCACTGTCTGCCCGAAT
This sequence comes from Neoceratodus forsteri, assembly GCA_016271365.2. Lineage (NCBI taxonomy): Eukaryota > Metazoa > Chordata > Ceratodontiformes > Ceratodontidae > Neoceratodus > Neoceratodus forsteri. The sequence goes on along the minus strand of JADMNL010000022.1, from coordinate 164,154,446 downwards.
GTAACTGAAATTCTGTCTATGCTGTGCGCACTGCTTGTTTATAAATTAATGTTGTATATTAATCTGCACTTTTTAATTGCATTTGTATTGCCTATATCTAATTGCTGTACATGAAACCTGTACTTGTATTGATGTTCTCTACAAAAATTGTATCCACCTATTTGTATGTCCCAGGCCCGCCTCCAAAGTGAATTTGCTCAGTGGTGTCCACCTGGTTAAATAAAGGAATAATGCATGATAGGGTGTGTGTCGTGCTGTGATAAAGCCACGCCTGGGGTGGTTGGGCACGAGGCCGCAGGACGAGTGCATCCAATGCCCCAGGCGTGGCATTATCCCAGCATGACACACATCCTGGAGTGTATTATTCTTATTATACAATGGCTCTTTATTTTTTTAAAAGGAAATGGGAAAAAAATATGTTTAAATACTTATTTTTTATAATTTTTGTAAGGGGAGGTATACCCATTGAAAAATGAGTCTGTACTTTCTCTGTTGTCCAGAAGGTGGCAGTGCAGTTGCATGACTGTTCTTTAGCACGCTAGTGCTGCAACTATGCTCCCTTCCTCCCTGATGCATGTTTGTGTCTCTCACGTAGTGCATCTGCCCCCCCTTCCCGTTTATGAGTGTTCACATTTATCCAGTATAGTGTGAGGAAGTGTTGCTATTTACTGTGACTAAGCGTATCAGAATTAAGCTTGGATCACTTGTTTTGTATGTGGAGTATACAGTCTGCTAGATGGCTGTAAGCAAAGGCAGGGTTTGTTACTCCTTTATGTGACTGATTTTAACGTTTCTGTTTCAGCTTTAGTGTTTGTATTGGCGGGGGAGTCCTTTAGCCATCAAAATGCAGCCGTTGTTTCCAGAAGCTGGGCAGCATGAGGAGCGAGCACAGCACTTTTGAACTCTGCACACACTCACATGATCATGCTGCTGACCGGGGGAAAAGCTGATTTCAGTTACATCTTTTTAAAGTTTATTTTACATTTTTCCAGTTGCGAATATTGTGTGTGTGGGGGAGAGGACAGTGATGGATGAAACTGTGTTTCATGAGAGGGTGAGTAGCGCTAATTTACAAGCACATCGAGGGCTGATGAAGCTGATCATAGGGAGAGCTGTGCAATGATCTATTGTAAAGGTTTCATGCGGTCAGTTAGTGTACTGGGACTAGATCCATGGTGTTATGCCAGGATAACTCCACAGGTCCAGTCACACAGTGACCAGTTGGAGCTCTAGATTCTTTCTTGCCATTGTATAATAAAGATTTTGATTGAATGTTTGATTGATTGAAATAAGGCAACATTTGCTTTACAAAAATGCATGCCACACATGGTTTTCATTGTGTTTTATTGTTTTTAGCTACCTTCCCAGTCACCAGAATATGGTCTATTTTTTGTGTTCACAATAAAAAAAGATGCATATTTCAATAAAATGTCCATCCATCTATTTAAATAATTTCCTTTGATTTTAATTCATTTTAAGTCAAATATTTAAATGCCATTTATAAGACCATTAGGACACTGCAGGGTGTGCCATTATGGTGATGTAACCACACCTGTCAATCTCATGGATTTCTTTGACTGGGTAACCAGAGTGGTGGACCAAGGGGAGCAGTTGATGTCACCTACATTGATTTCAGCAAAGCTTTCAATACTGTTCCACACAGAAGATTGATTAATAAGCTGGGTATGCTCTGGCTGGGTCAGAAGTTGGTCAACTAGGTGGCAAACTGGTTGGTGGGCAGAAAACAGAGAGTGGTGGTAAATGGTATACAGTCAGAAGAGATGCAAGACGCAAGTGGGGTACCTCATGGATCAGTCCTGAGGCCCGTCTTCTTCAATATCTTCTTCAGTGACATTGCAGGTGGACTGGAGGGTAAAGTTTGACTGTTTGCAGATGACACCAAGATCTGCAACAGAGTAAATGATCCAGATGGGGTGGGCAGAAAAAGAAGATATCTGGATAAACTGGCAAAATGGTCAGAAGAGTGGCAACTGGGGTTTAATGCAAAGAAGTGCAAGATCATGCACATAGGGAAGAGAAACCCTGAAGCCACCTATAGGTTGGGAGAGGAGTTGCTAGCAATCATAAGGGCAGAAAGAGACTTAGGCATCATCATCACAGATGACCTGAAATCATCCAAGCAGACCACTAAAGCAGTAGGTAAGGCTAGAGAGATGTTGGGGTGTATTAGTAGGGGATATTACAAGTCATAAGAGGGAGATAATAATCCCTCTTTACAACACACTAGTTAGGCCCCATCTGGAGTACTGCGTGCAGTACTGGAGGCCGCACCTGCACAAGGACATTAACAAAATGTAGGCAGTCCAGAGAAGGGCAACCAAAATGGTGCAGGGACTGCATCAGAAAACATATGAGGACAGATTAATGGAGCTCAATATGTATACCCTGGAGCAAAGGAGGGAGAGAGATGATATGATAACATTTTAATATCATAAGGGCATTAACAAGATGAAAGAGACTAACATGTTTCAATATAAGAAAAATAGCAGGACAAGAGGACACAGCATGAGATTAGAGAGAGGCTGATTACTGGGGAATGTAAGGAAGTTCTTTTTCACAGAAAGGGTGGTGGATGCATGGAATGGCCTATCTCAGCAAGTGGTAGATATGAATACAGTGCATGGCTTCAAACAGGCATGGGACAGGCATAAGGGAGCAATAAAGATGAGTATGACTAGATAGTCCATAGACAGAGTACAGGCCTATGGCACATTCATAAGGTAGAAATAACGGGCAGACTGGATGGGCCTTGCGGTCCTTATCTGTTGCCAACTTTCATGTTTCTATGTTTCTATGTGCATTTAATAACACTCAGCTGAACCTCATACCTAACAATGCACCTGACCTGTGTAATTATATCACAATAATACACACCCTGTCATACTATATTGCTCACTTAAAACATGTTCTGGTACATATATAGGCATGAGGCACTTGCACTGAGTGCCTTCAGCACCTGGAAGTATATTAACCCCAGATAACCGACAACCTGGGGTGTCTAATTGCATTTATAAAATGGGTAAACTAAAAAAAAAAATTCAAAAAGAAACACAAATGCAAACTTTTATTTACTAAAAAAAGGCATTCTTTTGTTAAAGGAGAACAGTGCTGCACCTGTATGCCATTTTTATCTGCAGAACCTGACTTTTAAAAAGTAGTTCTGATTCTTTTATTGTGGCATCTGTAGGGGCTTTTTGGTAACCTCAGTGCGTGTGTCTGCTTTACAGTCCCGTGGTAAGTACTGTTTTAGAACTTTGTAAGGTAGTTTATGTACTTGCAAGGCCCTTACATTAGTATTAGCTCATGCAACCCGTCTTCTTATATTACTTTCCTTTTTTGCATAATTAGAATTTATTAATTGTATAACAGTGGTACCACATATAGTGACAATGCAAACCAACAACAGTAACACACAGTTACAGTCAGTGCAAGATAGATCAAACATGCATGCCATTCAGTTTTGCAATGGAGATGTTGGGGGACGGGAATTGTCCATGCATCAATGTCATAAAAAAGGTCTGTAAGATCCTGTCAGAATCTTTCTCCCTCCCTCTGATCAGTCAGTATCCATTCCAATAAGTCGACCTGAAATAAATTAAGGTAAACAATTTGGATCCTTTGACATAACAGATAGCAGCCATCTGTTCCACCTATTCCAGCATTTGTCAGTATGGTTGCGGAGGGCAAAGTCAATGTTTTTAACTTATGTATATATTGATTAGCAGGGTGATCCAGACCTCAAGTGTAGGGATCACTGGTGTAAGCTAGTGTTTTGCAATAAATGTCTTTGCATCCACTAACAGGATTTCCAGAACACATTTATTAGTGGAGTCTCAGAAGCCCAATTGGTATAATGTGAAGACAAACTGGTTTCTTGTCAAATATAGTCCAGGAATAAAAATGTCCTTGAGGGCATCGTCCACAGCTTGGATGAAGGAGGACTGCTTTGGAGAGGCCCATATAATATGCAGTCATAGTTCCATAGTTTCTCCACGTTGTCTCCAGCAGTGGGGTGTGAAAGTTGTCTTTCTGTGAACCTGCTATACTGGGGTTAAGATACATCTACTTAAACATTTCCAATTGAATTCCCTCCACATCATGGAGGAGGAGACTTTGTGCATGTTAAGGCAGGTCATCTTCCACCATTCTGGATCATTACGTTGCCCCAGTTCTTGGTGTCACCTCTCAAAGGCTTTAAGGAGAGGGGCTTGTTTCAAAGAATGTAAGGGGTAATAAAGGGAGAGATAAGATGTGGAGTATGAGTACCCTTTAGGGCTGTGATAACCAGATGTATAAGGGGATCTCCTGAGTCCAGAATAGAGCCCCCCTTAGCCATCTGGATAAATATGCCTGAGAGTAATGGAACATGTCAGTTTGAGGGAAAGCCAAAATATACTTCACTATCTAGAAAGTTTTTACTGTCTGCCTTGAAGAAGCTGAAACAGATAATGGGGGCCCCTGCGATACCAGTTCTTATAGCTTGTGTCTAGCACAGCAGAGCAAAATCTGTATACAGTTGCAGGGGCAGCAACCAGAGCAACTGCACCTTCAAGTTACTATGTGTGTCCAAAACCTCCACACTCAGAGAGAAGTGACAGTGACAACAGAAGTACAACAAGAATGTACAGGAAAAGCCGGCCCAGTGGTGCTGAGGGCGAGGTGCTGGACACCTTACTTTGCACTATGCCAGCAGCCTGGGTTCGGGAACGACCTCAGGTCATCAGGGTACTGGCACGGGGGAAGCATGGGAGCAGGATCAAGCATTGACTTTCTTCTCTCAGGGGGTGGGTGGGTAACCTGCCTCTAGGACTGCCGCCACTAGATGGAGGTCCAGTGGTAAGCGCAGGTGGCAATGGAGTGACAAGTAAGGTGTGGCATCCCATAGGACATGACATGCACATGCCTTCACGTGCATGCATCATGTCAGGGACGTGTGGAACTGGGGAAAAAATGAAAAAAAACATAGAAACTACCTATGGAAAAATAAGAATGCACAGGAAAGGTGTGCAGGTCCAGGAGTCCTTTTTCTAGGGAGGGGGCAGGTATGGCTGCTCTCTAGCTGTACCCAACACATTGGTGCAGAACCAGTAGTTCAGTGGTGGCAGTTGTGCAGTTCCATAGTAATGCTGGAGACTGAGGCATGCAAGTCCTCCCTGTTCTTTATGTCAGTAAAGCATTGCAAAGCTACTCCGTGGGGTTTTGGAGCGCCACAGAACCTTGAATCTCATTTTATTCCAGGTGGCCCAAGATTGCATTGGTTCAGGAACTGTTACAGATTGGAAGAAGTATAACAGTTTAGGGAGGACCATCATATTGGCAGCTGTCACCTATCTTTCTAGTGTTAGTGGAAGCACCGACCATCTGTCCAGGTCATTCTGCAACTGGATTTGGAGCAGGAAGAAGTTGGCAAAGAAAAGTTGGGACTCACAATGCAACTGATTCCCCCAAGTATTTCATTTGTGATAACCCCACCAGAAAGTGGATTGGGTTTTAGGGCCAATGAGGGAATATAACTGGTCACCATGGCTTCTGTTTTACTTTCCTCAGGTTTATACCCTGATAGAGCCTGATAGGAGAGCCCAGAGTGTTATAGATCAGTAGCTGGGAGAAAATAAGTATAACATGATGTCATCTGGGTATAATGCAATGCTGTGTTCTGAACCACCAGGTGCCTTGACCCCTGTTACTGTTATGCTGTCTAATCAGAAAAGAAAAAGCAAGAAAAGATGGCACCATCCACCACAATGTAGCTTTTCAATAAACTGCACAAAACTACTTACATCAATTGCAGTTTAGGATGCCAACTAGCTCAGTAAAAAATGGCCCGACTGGTTTTGTGCATGCGCGCTTCATCTCCCAGATGAAGTGTGCATAAACAAAACCAGGCAGGTCATTGTTTTGCTGAGCTAGCTGGGATCCTAAATTGCAACTGATGTAAGTAGTTTTGCACAAATTATTTAATATATGATGCAGCTACGTTGTGGTGGATTGTGCCATCTTTTCTTGGTTTTCTGTGCTGCTTTTTGAGATGAGGTACATCTGGCAATAGAGCAGCTGCGTTTTTCCTGTAAAATATGTTGCATTATTGCCTGGCTAAAGGCCCAGTATACATAGTGAATAACAGTAGGGGAATGGGCAGTCCTTATCAGTGCCCCTATGCAGTTCAAAGAAAGAAGAGAGGTGCCCGTTTGCATGGACTTGTACCCATTGGGGGCTAAAAATATGGAACACCAGTTCTGTCAAGTGAGGTAGGAATCCAGATGGATGTAGTGCAGCATGGAGAAAGGTCCAGGACACTCAGCTGAATGCTTTCTTCACATTGAGGCAACATTTGAGAAGCAGAACCCAGACTGAGAGGCATGAGGAATAACAAAGGACATCTCGTCATGTTGTGCATTGTTTGTTGAGATCTGACAAACCCTCTTTGGTCCAGGTGGATGGGGAGAGTACATCTAACTGTCTGGCTAAAATGGACATAAATAATTTATAATCAGTGTTAAGCACAGAGATCGGTCTGTACCAACCGGCTGAAGGCATGGTGCAGGGAGGAGTGGTTTGGCTACATCAGGGAATGAGGACCTACCTGGGGGATAAAGGCCTGTACAAAGGAGATGGCCTTCATCCATGCAGGAGGGGAATGGCAGTCCTGAGTGGAAGTTTCATATGCTACTTCAACAGGCGTTTAAAATACCCAAGGGGGGATGCATAAATAAGGAGGGAGGCAGTGAATGCCCCCCTTCCTCAAGAAAATGAAGCATCAGAGAAGAGAAGCCCTGGGAAAATAAATTTCCCCAGGGTAGATGTGCCCTAGGGACAAGGAGGGTGTAGGGTCAGGAGGTGATTCTAAGGATGAGAGAGAATTATGAAGAGTGGACAGTTGGAGATTAAAATCATAGAATTATAGAAATCTGGCAGCAGAAAAGGACCCCCTGGCCCATCAAATTTGCCCCCCCCCCACTCATTACCTATGTCACGGGACTTCCCCTTCCCCCATTTGCAAACCCCTTATGTCTGTACCATGCCTTCTTGAATCCCTCCACCATTTCCGACCTCACCACTTCTGCCAGTAGTTTATTCCAGGCCTCCACCACCCTCTCCATGAAGTAACGCCCCTTCACATTTTCCCCTAAATCTTCCTCCCTCCAATCTTAGACTATGCCCTCTGGTTTTAACTCCCACCTTCCTCTTAAATCAGTACCCCTCCCTTACCTTATTAATCCCCTTGATGTACTTAAATGTCTCAATCATGTCCCCCCCTTCCTTCTAGTCTCCAGTGGTTACAGATCCAATTCCATCCACTTCTCCTCATATGACTTCCCCTGAATACCATGAACCATCTTTGTTGCCCTTCTCTGCACCCTCTCTATTCCATCTATGTCCTTGTGTTGGTGTGGTCTCCACGCCTGGACCCCATACTCCAGATGCAGCCTCACCATGGCTTTATAAAGAGTTCTTAGTACCTCCCTCCTTCTGTTAGTTATGCCCCTCCCAATGCAAGCCAATATTGTATTTGCCTTTCCCACCTCTTTGCTGCATTAATGATCTACTTTAAGGCTGTTTGATACTAAGATGCCCAGATCCCTCTGCTGCTCAGCTGACTGTTGACTTAATTACTCTCCACCAAGGGTGTAATCTACTTGTGGGTTCTTACGCCCCGTGTGTATCACTGTACACTTTTTGGCATTGAATTCCAGCTGCCAAGTTTCTGACCACCCTTCCAGAATATTCAGGTCCTTCCTCACGGCCTCCACCCCCCAGTGGTGTCCACCCAATTGCAGAACTTCATATCATCTGCAGATAGGTACACCTCCCCTCCAGCCTGTCCTGTATATCACTGATATAGACAGTACCAAGGAAAAGGGGAAGGATTGAACTTGGAAAGGGAGGGCAAAATAGGGGCAAGGGGAGTGGAGAGCCCTATCAATGTGAGAAACTTAGGAAATAAAATTCCTGTCCTTGAGGCAACCATTACGAAGGTGGATCTGCATCTGGTGGCCATAACAGAATCATGGTGCACCAACAACCGCAACTGGGATATGTCCATTTTGGGTTACATCATATTTCAAAAGGATAGAGCAGTGAAGAAAGGAGGGGAGGGTTGTTTTATATGTGAGGGAAGGTGTAAAGGCCATGGAATTACTAGGACACAACAGGGATAAGGAAAAAACTGAGGTTCTTTGGGTTGGCTTAGATGCTGGGTTCAGGGTCTTTATCTGCATGGGGGTGGTGTACAGACCACCAACACAGTGGGAGGAGTTAGATGGGGTTTTTGGGAAGGCCATTGCTAGAATGGCAAGCAAAGGGCAAGTATTGATTACGGATAATGTTAATCTGCCGGCTGTGGACTTGAGCATTCTGGCAGCAGCTACAACTAAAAGCAGGGCCATGCTAGATTCCCCGTAAGGGGTATTTCCTAGACAACTGGTTACAGAATCTACTAGAGACAGGGCAGTGCTGGATCTGGTGTTTACAAATGGGGAAAGCATTGAAGACATCACAGTGGGTAGCCCACTGGGTAGGATCATTCATTGTACAGTGTGGTTTAGCATACAAATTGGGCAGGAGAAAGATCACACTAGGATGAGGGTCCTGGACTTTAGGAAAACAGATTTTAAAGAATGGAAGACTGCCTTAGTAATCACCTCGGGAAGGGAATGGCTGGGGGGGTGCAATGGATAAAGATAAAAGGTAGGAATAACTAAAGCAACAGCAAGCTGTTTGAAGGAAACATGCACGAGCAAGAGGAGGAAAAGGCAACTATGGTTATCTAAGGAGGTGGCTAGGGCAGTAAGGGAGCAATAAACAGCTTTTAGGAAGTACAAGGAGGCCCAAACAGTGGAGGAAGAGAGGGAGGTAACCTAAATAAACAAATGGAGGCAGGGAGGAGGATAAGGGCAGCAAAGGCTCAAACAAAAGAGAGTACCCCCCCCCAGGTGGTCACAAAAGGAGATAAGACATTCTTCAGGCACATGAGGGAAAAGAGAAAGAAAAGGGGAGGGATAGTGAGGATCAGTAGAGATGGGGGGAAGGGACTGTGCAGAAGATAAAGTAATAGCAAAAAATTTAAATCAGTACATCTGCCCAGTTTTCATAGTGGAGGGGACATACCAACACATCAGCAGGTGAGAGAGAGAGTAACAAGTCCGTTTTTGGAAAAAAGAGTCCTCCAGAGTTTGGATGCCCTAAAGGAAAATAAGGTGATGGGGGCCAGATGGTATCCACCCAAGGGTGCTGTAAGAGCTGAGCACAATGCTAGCTGCGCTGCTGGCAACACTATTCAGCACCTTATCAGAGATTGGTTAGTTCCAGAGGACTGGAGAAGGGCCAATGTGATCCCTCTGCATAAAAGAGGCAGCAGGGACAAGGCAAGCAATTTCAGACCAGTCAGACTTATATCAGTGGTGGAGAAAATAGTGGAGAGACTGATGGAATACTTGGAGGTAAATGGGCTGCAGGATCACCAGCATCATGGCTGAACAAGGGGGAGGGCATGTCAAACAACTCTCGTAGATTTCTTTGACTGAGTCACAAATTAGGTGGATCAGAGCAGGGCAGGGCACTAGATGTGGCCTATCTGTACTTCAGCCAGGCATTTGACACTGTGTCACACAGGAGACTGAATAGGAAACTTAGCAACCTGGGGGTGGGTGGAGAGATGGTTATAAGCTGGGTATAAAACTGGTTGAAAAAAATGAGGCAGAGGGTGGTGGTAAATGACAGTCACTCAGGAGATGGGAGATTGACCAGTGGAGTACCACAGGGATCGGTACAGTGTCATGTCCTCTTCAATGTTTTCATAAGTGACATTGCTGAGGAACTGGAGAGGAAGGTGTGTCTCATTAGCCCTGTTTACACTACACCAATTGCAGTGCATCAACCCATGCACAGTGGTTGATGCACTGCAAATGTCACCATGTGGACACTTACCAGAGCACCTCAGGATGCCTTCGGATCCAGTTTTTGGATCAGCACAGCAGAGAGTACCCATTTCGGATTGAGTGCATTTTCCTGCACTGTAAATGCAATAATGATCTCTATCTGCTGCAGTCCTTAGTTTTTTGGAATCTGGAGCACACCACCACTGAAGAAACAGCCACCATGCAGCATGACTTGCAGCGCAGCCAAAGGGGCTGTGTAAACAATTGCCTCGTCCACAGACAGTGCAGCGAGCGAGGTGCGGCAGATATTTTCAACCATTTCCACTGTGTAAACAGGGTTTTTGTGGATGACACTAAAATCTGCAACAGGGTGGACACCTAAGAGAGGGTGTGTGGATGGAATACAAAGGGATATGGGGAAGCTAGAGGAGTGGTCTAGGGAGTGGCTTCTGGATTTCAATGCCAAAAAGTGCAAAATCATACACTTTTGGGAGGGGACCTTGGGGACTTCCTATAAGATGGAAGGAGGTACTTAAAGTCACCAAGCAAGCGAAGTACCTTTGGATAATCATATCTGATTATTTCAAGGTGGCAGGGTAGTGACACAAGGCAGTAGGCGAGGCTAGTCAGCTGCTGGGTTGCATAGGGAGGGGGATTTAGAAGAAGTGAGATCCCACCTGGAGTACTGTGTCCACTTCTGGAGGCTGAAGCTCCACAGGGACATTGACAAGACAGAAGTGGTCCAAAGGAAGTCTACCAAAATGGTATAAGAAACCATATAAGAAAAGTCTTCAGGAGCTCAACATAAAGACAGGTGAATGAGAGGGACTGATTGAGACCTTTAATTGCCTCACAGGGGAGAACAAAGTGCAAGAAGACAGTGTCTTTCAGAGGAGGAGCCCCAGAACATAGGAGCATGCAGTGGTCGGAGTGAAGACAGTGGGGCGCTTCAAGCAAAAGTGTGAAAGGTGCATGGGGATAATAGATAGAGGAAAGAGAAGAGAGAAGGACATCTGTGACCAAATAGGGTTAAGGGTGTAGTAACAGGCAAGGAAAATAGTGCAGGCTAGATGGGCCCTCCAGTCCTTTTCTGCTGACACATTCTGTTTCTGTAAGACTCACAACATTCTGCTGATATTCTGGGCTTAGGGACGACATAGATAATGGCATAATTCCAGGAAACCAGAGGGGATGCACCATAGAGAGGAAAGTTAAGAACCCAAAGAAGGAGAGGAGAGAGTTTAAAGGAAAATTTTTTGAGAAACTTTGTTGGGTAACCATCAAGTCCCAGACATTTGTCCAGTTTGAGATGGTCGTAAGACTCCTACTTACATTATAGCTCAGCCTCAAGAATGGGAGCCAGCAATGCTTCCCTAGCATGGCCATCCATCTGTGAGAGTCAGAGGGGTGTTAGAAAAGAAGGGAGATCATTGAAGCCTGGAGCGGGATATTTGGCATTCAATTGTTTATAGTATGACATGAATGCCTCTGCAAAAGAACATATGTCCTGGATCAGGACAGCAGCCTTCAGTTGTCAGATCTTTGGTATGCTGGCCTGCTGTCAAAAGCCATCCCTGGGACCAGGGTATGTCCCTGATGACTGAAAGTGTGCATGAGTGGGGCAAGAAAGCTATATGGACAAAAAGAGGGGGTTCAGATCTCCATGTGAAACAGTTAACAAGAAGAACAGGAACATCAAAATAAAAAAAGAGTAACCTCTTGGGTGGGGAAACTGCACATGAAACAATATCACAATAAGAATAGGGACACAGTACTATTAAAATACAATTAAAGTTAAGAAGCGTCAGGTTTTTCCAAACATAAGGAGAACCCTACTGAAAATGAGATGTGGCGTCTCAGCTTGGTTATCATGTGTAAATTAATTTAATGTAAACACTTTAGCACATAGCGTATGAAAAGCACAACATAAATAACACTTCTTTCCTTTTTTTCCCATTCCACAGGGCAGCCCTAGATTTTAAGGTGCTTAAAAAAGTCCAAAAAAACAGGCCACCAGGTTTTGACAAAAGAAGCACCTTTAAAGGTTATAAGCATTTTCATAGGAAGTCACCAAGCAAGCAACAGTCCTGTGGATAACCATATCTGATGTTCTGAAGGTGGCAGGGTAGTGACACAAGGCAGTAGGCAAAGCTAGCCAGCAGCTGGGGGACCAGTAAAGGGAGAAAGGGAGGGGTTTGGGTGGGGCTGGGGCAGAGGCAGCTGTAGTAATATGAAACTAAGAGCTGCCCAATCGGTCAGGCTTGATAGACCTGTGGACCTCTTTCTGCCAGCAATTATCTTAGTTTGTATTTTAGCAAAGGATGAGGTCACAAAGGCCAATCACTAAATAATATGCTTGTGTATAACAACACCACAGAAAAGCCCAGGTATGTATGACATCTAAGGAAAAAGGACTGGATTAAAATCTATTTGGCATACTCTAAAGATTACCTCACATGAAGGTGTCAAAAAAAGATCAGATATTAAACAAGTTGCTCATATGGTAACAAATGTTAGAAAACTGAAAAATTGCATGTCAGTGTGATATTAGACTACCAAAATATTTTATTTTATCCAATCCTTTGTCTTTGGATTTAAGCAATAAGACATGATGGGGTATGCATTAAAAAGTTTTAATGCATGATCAGGGCATAGTAAGGCACGAGGTCTGTGGCCTTGTGCCTTCAATCCTTGGGCATGCAACAGAACTCTTGTGCCTTCAGTCCTTGGGCATGCGACAGAACTGTCCAATGCACATCCCCAGAATGTTTTATTGTGCTTATAAAATGAGACTCTATCATTTACATACAGTACATGTAAAGAATAAATAGGTCCACATATTAAAAAGGTAAAATATTTTATGTATTTTACCTGCTTTGACTACTTGTGCTTGGTGCATTATTTTTATGGCTGCATGGACATGCTGATGTATTGCCATGATGTAGGAGAGAAAAATTGCTGTGGTAGCATGTGACAAGAATGTGAGGTAGTTCTCCTTCGCTAAGTGTTTAAACTGGTGCTGTTGCACATACCTCTGACTCCTGCTTAAAGCAGCTATACTACATAAAAAAGTCAGTACCACATAGATGTGTTCCATATGTTCTGTTGAGCATGTAGCTGTTTAAAATTCTGTTGTGCAGTGCAGCATTTGGCTAAAAACAGCTCAGTTTCTTCTTTGTTTTTGTTTACATTTATATGCCTGCCCTGTTGTTCCCCTGGTCTGTGCTGCCTACTGCATACACCAATAATGTTCTGTTTTGTTTTCAACTGGTTATGCTTCCTGTGTGGTGCATGATCCATTCTGTGCTGCTGGAAAGTCTTCTGTCAATTCCCAGAGGAGGGAGGTTACGCAAGTCAGGCTGTCAGGGGAGTAGCCAGGATTTCAACAGGCATTTGTCAATGCCAAATGTTGTCTTGCTGGCATTGGCATTGATAGTGCAAGAGTTAGAGATGCATAATAAGAATGGCATTGAAGTATTGAAGTTATACCAACCCCATCCCCACCCTGCAGAGACTGACAGGTGCTGGGGTGTGCCTTTGGGTCATCAGCTATAACGCTCATGGCATTTTACCTCAGCCTGCCCTGTAGACACTGACAAGTGTTGTGGTGTGTTTTGTAGTCTTTGGGCATTATACTTAGCTCATTCCATAAAGAAATACACTGAGGTGGGTGCAGTATAGGAGAATGGGGTGAACTTTGTGGCCAGACACTGCAAGGCACATCACGATGCCTGTCACTGTCTGCAGGGTGGGAGTGGGGGTGGAATGGCATTAGCATTACAGCTGATGATCCCAAGTCACACCTCTGATGCCTGTCAGTCTCTACAGGGTGGGGTGCTACAGTTGGAAACCCTAACACCATAGGCGTGTGTTGGTATTTTCACTCTAGATTTTCAACATGGGCTTTTTGTGAGCCCACCTCATGAAAAGCTGCAATATCAGTTTGTTAGCTAAAAGGTGGTTTTGCACAGTGGCTATGCCATTTGGCAACAGAGGGATGAAAACCCATTTTGGGCAATATATGGAAAATGACAACTGTATTGTTCATGAGGAGTTGTAAAAAAATGGCAACATTGAAAATCTGGAGTGAAAATATAAAAAATTGATGAAGTCATGAGCCAGCACAAAAACTGTGCAACACACGCCTGTAACCCAATTATTTGGGGGAATTTTTTAACCTAGGCATTTTGGGACCTCCCCTCATCAACAGTGGCACTGTGATTTTGTTAATTTGTCCCAAATGTTGATTTCCCACAGTGACCACGCCATTTTGTGCCACAGGTGTGAAAACACATTTAGGGCAGGATGTGAAAATTGACAGCTATACTGTTCATAGGGAGGTGTAACAAAATAGCAGTGTTGAAAATCTGGCATGAAAATACTGCAAATTTGCAAAGTTACAAAGGTGCTTGGAAAGTGAGCAATGCACACTTGTAACACAGTCATTTTATTGAATTTTGCCACCAGATTTTCAACATTGGTATTTTAGGACCTCTGCTTATGAACAGTGTCACCGTCATTTCCTCAAACTGTCCTGAAAACTGATTTCACACAGTGACCGCGTTATTCTGCGCTGGACATGCGAAAACATATTTTGGCCAGGATATGTAAAATGACAGGTACTGTTCATGAGGAGGTGTTGAAAAATGCCAATTTTGAAAATCTGGAGTAAAAATATTACAAATTCACAAAGTTACGATCGTGCGTGGAAACTACACAATGCATGCACGTAAAACAGCCATTTTGGTATTTTTTCCACCAGATTTGCAACATAGGCTTTTTGAGATCCCCCTTCCTGCACAGTGGCACTGTCATTTCATTAATCAGTCTCGAAAGGTGATTCCGTGCAGTGACCGCAAAATCATCTTTCGGGACCGAATAATGCCATGACAGTGACTGAATTCATGAGGAGGGGTGCCAATAACCCCATGTTGAAAATTTGGTGTCATTGCAGTGGACCTCTTCTTAGATCTGGTGGCCACACTAGGGATGCATGATGTCAGTGCCTGCTGCTGGGTTATTGGGGAATGAGGGACGCACCTACTGATGCGTGCCCTGTATTCGCCCAACAGTGACTGCACCTCCAAATCTGCTACTACCGTAAGATGTTGGCTGGCATGCAAGCGCGAGCCAACATAAAAACTGAAGGCACAAACATAGATACTTGCTGTTTGGGGCACATTTGTATCCATTGCCAGTTAAGTTAATGCATATTTGTTAAAAATGTTTGAATCCAAATGAAGTCCTGCACCTATGGGCTACGGCCTGGCTACTCCCCTGGCTGTGCTAGGTAAACTGGTCACAAATGGCTCAAAGCTTCCTAAGCCTTCAGAAATAAAAGTTCTGAAAAGGCAGCTGAGTGCTTAAATCAGTGTTTAAACAGTACTGCACCAAATGCCATAAATATTTAAACCACAACCAAACTAATACATTCTCAGCTTGTTTTCTTTTTTGGCTGAGCTTGTATGTCAGTGTTTAGTCTGTCAGGAAATCTGCTATTAGGTTATGTCATGAACTGGATCTTATTATTTCCTTCACTTCACTGAGCTCTGTGTTTCTGCTGTCACAGTCATAGAATCATCTGCAGAGACTACATAAAATAAGTAAAAAAAAAAATAAATGTTTATGCCTCCCACAAAATGCAAACCAATTTATTTTTACTGACACAAGTAAACAAAATAAAAGTAAGATTCAGTTCATAACAAAACCTAACAGCAGTTCCACTGACAGTCACACTGATATAAAACATTATCATGATCACACATGCTTCAAAGTCAGTTGGTGCTGGTTAATTTGCCATCTCTCATGAAATCCCTCATGCATTTCTTCCTGAATGAAGGTTCATTTATGTTTAATGTTTGGCTGTTTCTAGAAAATGAAAAAGTAAAATAAAAATAATGGCTTAAAACACTGTGGGCCCAATTCTAAGATGGCTTATGCATGTTGCAAGGTGACTTGCGTCAAACCCCATGGTGCAAATCATACTTTGCGACATGTGTTACGCAGGTTGTTATTTCAAGAGGAGTGCTTGTTCCAAATGGGGGTTACGCCACCCACTACACCCACAACCCCGTGTGACAAAGCGCAAGGGGGATTCCAGCATCGATTACGCTGGTATTCAAAGAGGGCAGCTGGTGGAAGCACAAATCATGATTCCAAGTGGGACCCAGCAGACCATGGCGTAAGTACAGTTAGACCAGCTACTAGCTGGTCTAACCATACCTATGTCCACTGGGGATGCACCACCGAGCCTGCCACCCTCCAGTCGACCCCCCCATGGTCCCCTATGGATGCCCATCACATCTCCCATGGCAGGGCAGCCCTCTGTGGGTTGCTGGCACCTCCTTGCCCCCATCCCCATTCAGTGCCCCCACAGAGCAATTCCCATACCCTCACATGCCAGGTGCCCTAGGGTGGTCCTGTGGCCCCTCAGCACTCCTCAGCCCAGTGGGGCAGTGCCATGGTGTTGGGGTGTGGGGTTCTGGGGGGCCATGCCTTGCACCCTATGGTCTGCAGCTTGTGGCACCAGTGTCGGGTGCACCCTTCCCATGGTGCAGCCCTGAGGCTGCCACAAGTAACAGGACATAAGTGCCGGGGACCCTGTCTGTTCTGGAATAAGGCACAGGGTCCCCGGCATAGCAACAAATGTCATAGCTCACATACGCCAGTGAATTGTGGCATTCATCTTAGAATAGGTCCCTGTATGTAACATTCCTAACCCAACTAGGGATGTAAGTTTGTCATGGATGAGGTTTTAATGACTCATTGTTTGTTCATGAAATCATTAGTAAACAGTAGTAAATATTGTGGCACTGTCATCATTGCTACATTCTGATGACACTAGTGAAAGTCATGGAAGTCTTGACTAAAGATCAGACTTCATGGAATCAATGACGTGTATGACTGCCATGACAAACTTACATCCCTACAAATAACAGAATAAAATTCAGCTACACATCTAACTACTACTTAGTAGAGCTGTGCAGAGTATAAAATTCTGCTCACTGAATAACTGCGGAATGACCATTCTAATTCCATGGAATTTTGCATAAAGTTTGTGAAAATTCTGCAGGTTTCTGTCAAAATTTTAAATTTCAGTTATTTCACTATAATTTCAAATATATGCATCCACATTGGAATGTAAACAGTAACTTAAGTCTTACAAATGTGTACCAACTGTCAGAGTCCTAGGTTAAAAGGAGACAGAGTTGTGGGTGGCCAAACATTTATCCAAAATTAAATGTTCAGTTATTTAAGCCATAAACCACAACAGGGTATTGGTGATGCTGGTTTTACCCACACCTGGCATGGTTCAGTCATGAGGCTGCAGGCCAAGTGAGTAAACCTCACCAGGCGTGGGTAAAACCAGCATCACCAACACCCTGGAGTGGGTTATTGCTATTATACAATGTTGTCCTTTTTTTTAGGTTAAAAAAAACAACACAAAAAATTTTCTTTTTATTGTATTTTTAATTTTTTTTTAGTTTATTCTTTCACAATAAAAAATAGTTCTTGGTTGCTGCCTACTGCCATTCTTGTAATGTTGTTCCATAGAGAGGGAGAGAGCTTGTGAAATGCTGTGTGGTGCAGGAGCAAGGGGTATTAAATGAGAGTGCTTTGGGGTTTTCAAATGAGGTGGAAGTGATGGCAAAGCCGATATCGGAAAGAAGGAGTGAGCTGGAGATTTAAGCTGTGGAGCTGGAGTGAGCATGACTGGTGATGGACGCAGAGGCTAGAGGTAACAGGTATAAGAGCACCTGGCATCACAGTTCCGCTAAACAAGTATGTGAATAGTTTAAAGAATGCTTAACTGTGAGAAGTGTTTTTGAATTAAAAATGAGAGTTAGAATTTAAGAAAATCACAGCCGAAAAACCAAGCCGTGATACTAGGCATGCGCCCAAGTATAAGCAAGATGCATGCCCAGTATCATGGCTATGGTTTTTGGCCGTGAATTCCATAACATCCAGCACTCATTTTTAATTCAAAACACTTCCCCACTTGAGCATTGTTTAAACTGTTTAAATATTTGTTTAGCTGCAGGGTTGGTGCAATGTGCGTCGTTTGCCAACGCGGTTAAGCGAAAGGTGTTGGGTAGTAACAGGAAGAGAGCGGGGTGTCTTCAGCACTGCACTGCATCAGAAATCATGGTTTGTGTTTAGGTTCAAGGTATGGGCAGAACGGTGTGTAGGGAAATGTAAAGGTTCTTTTTGTGGCAAAATTTGTGTTTTTACGAATTAGAGAGTAAGACAAAGTGGTACAGCAGTGAAGAGAGAGACTGGTGACACAGCAGAGAGTATCAATGTTTACCGAGGAAAATAAGATGGCGGCTCGGACTGATTTTTAATAATTTTTTTTTTTGCAGTTAGTGAGATGCGGCTGGCTGGCACTTGTTCCTGTTGGTGATGCTGAATTTTACAACAAGGTGATAGTGCCAGCTGACCAATGAGAGTAGGGTATTTTAGTTGCCATTGTATAATTTGAGGTAATTGTAGAATTTCTTATCCATCTTTTTCCACAATGTCAGGATTTAGAGAAGCATCCGACAGGGGTATATGCACTGTGTTTTAAATCTCAAGCTTTAATGGGAGCTGAGTTATACATAGGCAAACATTTTGCCAAAATATTGATTTCTGTAATTCTTGTATAATTTTGATAGTATTCATTGAAATGTTATAAACTTTGACACCTATACAGGTTATAACTAGTTTTGCTAATGCACAATATTTCAGATGTCTAGCTTCAAATGGGACTAAGTTATACCTGTCAACCATGCTGCCAAAATTTAAATTTCAGTTATTCCCTTCTAACTTTAAAACAACATATCCAAATTTAACAATAGTTGGAACATTTAAACTACTGTACCACATGGTCATTTCTGAAAAAAACTTCATATTTTCAGTTTTAAATGGGATTGAATTAAAAGTAGTAAAACTTTCACAACATTTAAAAATTAAATTTTGTAAGAATGTAAATTGTACATGTATAATCCTCTGAACTTTAATGCTAGAATGTGTAATACCATTAAAGACGATTGTGTGTGTCAATCATAGTAAGTGCTTGCTACAAGAAATTGCAAAATAACATCTGTACTTAAAGTCAGATCCCATGAGTCTTTGTGAACATTGTAGAATTTCATGAAAAAATCCATTAAACTGGAATTTGCTAATTTCACTAAGCCTTATCTGGAGGATTCTAATTAAAAGATAGGGGTATGAGAGGCAGGTAGTGCAGGGGGTCAGCAGGTTCAGGAGTAAGATGCACAATTTCTCCAAGAAATGAATAGCTGAGCTGAGTAGCACAATGATGGTAGACCCCCAGGTTGGTGCAAGGAAGCACACAGTATCAACAATTCCAACCTGGAAGCAGGATATTTAAGGATCACATCCAGTAAATGTGTAATCCAGGGAGCCTGATGTACATGCAGGTCTGGGACGCAGAGGTACTCAAAAAGATGTAGTGGGGAAGACAATATCTGTGGCAGCAGGAAGGAAGAATTCTGGCTATTCCAACAGGGTAAGTTGATAGGAAAAAGAGTAGTTGACTCATGTTTTAAGGGGGGTTGTCACTGGAAAGAACAAAGAGGATATCTGTTCTACTGAGCCAATCTGGTATACCAAAGGGGGGGGGATAGTCACCCAGAGAGGAACAGCAAGATGGCAAAAAGCTCAGCCCAGCCTATCAAATGAAGAAATGATATGTACATTGTTAATGTAAAATTCCACAAAAAGAATTCTGGATGCTTCATCTATATGCTACCATAAATATGTAAGAACATGTTACCAATAATTTTCTTTCTACTGCAAATTTAAAAGATAAACCAATTTATCGAGTTGCGTTAGATACCAGGATACATTGACTGTGGATGTGGATGTCAAATGTTAAGCCAATGCTTGTGAGAACAGAGAAGCTACAAACATCTACATTTCTGAGACTTTTCACAAACTTTAACAAATATTTACATAGTAAAGTTTTGAACACTTGTAACTCAAAAATCTCTAATCCAATTCTGTCCATATTTAGAACATTCTAACATTATCATTATAAGGAAACACAGAAGGAGAAGGACAGAGTACTTTATCAGTTAAAGCAGAAGGAGGCAGGGAAGGCAGTCAGAATAGCAAAGGCACAAACAGAAAAAGACAGCCAACTCTGTTAAGGAGGGTGATAAAACCTTTTATAGGTACATTAAGTAGTGAAGAAAGACCAAGGGAGGGATACAGAGACTTAATAAAGAGGAGGATATGTGGGCAGAGGGTGACTGTGAAAAAGCAGGGATACTTAACGAATATTTCTGATCAGTATTCACAACGGAAGAGGAGGGGGAGGTACCTAAACCAAACACGAGAGAAACTCTGAATATGGGTGGTCAATTCCAGTCCATTCACAGAAGGAAGGGTTTTGAAAGAACTCTTGAAACTGAGGGTGGACAAAGCAATGGGGCCTGATGGGATCCACCCAAGAATTCTATAAGTATTAAGGGTAGAACAAGTAACACCACTGACTACTGTCTTTAATAAATCATGGGAGGATGAGGTGGTACATGAGAACTGGGGGAGGGAAAATATGATTCCACATCACAAAAGTGGGAGCAGGACAGAAGCAGGAAACTATAGACCAGTTAGTTTGACTTCAGTGGTAGGGAAAATGATGGACTCACTTCTGAAGGAAATAATTGTTGAATACCTAGAGGCCAGTGGGGCACGGGACCCAAGACAGCATGATGTCACAGCAGGAAGGTCATATCAGATGAACCTAATAGATTTCTTTGACTGGGTGACTAAAGTAGTAGACCAGGGAGGGGATGTGGATGTGGCATACCTAGATTTTAGCAAGGCATTTGACACAGTCTCACACAAAAGATTAATATACAAGTTAGCCAGCCTTGGAGTGAGTCCCAAGGTGGTAGCCTGGATAAAAAACTAGCTGGACAACAGGATGCAAAGGGTAATAGTAAACAGAGTCCACAGTGAAGAAAGGAGGGTGACTAGCGGGGTACCACAGGGTTTGGTACTGGGACTGGGCCACTTTAATGTCTTTATAAGTGACATTGGAGAGCACCTGGAAGGAAAGGTATGTCTCTTTGCAGATGACACAAAGATCTGCAACAGGGTTGAAACACAAGGTAGGGTGGAAAGGATGAAAAGGGACTTGGCAAGGTTGGAGGAATGGTCAAATATGTGGCAGCTCAGAGTCAATGCAAAGAAGTGCAAGGTAATGCATCTGGGAAACAAAAACCCAGTGGAAGAGTACACATTGGGGGGTGAGTTAACAACAACAACAAAAATCAAAAGAGACCTAGGAGTAATTATATAAGATGACCTAAAGGAGGACAAGCAATGTGAGAAGGCAGTAAGAAGGGCTGGGGGGATACTGGGATGCATAGAGAGAGGCATCAACAGTAGAAAACAGGAAGTTGTTATCCCTCGGTACAGACAGTTAGTGAGACCCCATCTGGAGTACTGCATGCAATTCTGGAGACCTCATCTCCGCAAAGACAGAGGGCGGAGGCTGTTCAGAGGAAGGCAACTAAAATGGTGCAGGGCTTGCACCAGAAGACATACGAGGAGAGACTAAAGCAGCTTGCTATGTATACCCTTGAGGAAAGGAGGGAGAGGAGGGACATGATAGAAACTTTCAAGTATCTCAAGGGAATTAACAAAGTTCAAGAGGGTAGCATCTTTCAGGAGAAGAGATGTGCAAGAACAAGGGGGCCTAATTTGAAGGTAGAGGGAGGATGGCTCAGAGGTAATGTTAGAAAGTATTTTTTCACAAAGAGGGTTGTGGATACGTGGAACAGCCTTCCTGAGGAGGTTGTGGAGTCAGGAACAGTGGGAGAATTCAAGAATGTATGGGACAAGCTGCATAAGGTAATTCTAGTGGGGGGGGTAGGAGGAAGTAAGCTGTTGATTAACGAGAATCTGCAGCTTATCCATCAGTTAGGGAAATGGGAAGACTAGGTGGGCCGAGCGGTCCTTATCTGCCATCAAATTCTATGTTTCCATTCTATAAGCCTTAAAAAAAGGTTATTTGTGTTACTTTACAAATGCCTAGCTCCAAAGGTGCCTGAGTTATATGCAGATGAAATTTGTTTCACAAAATTTCCTGCAAAAAATAAAATGACAAATTTAGAGCACAGATAAGTATGAGACGATTCAACATATTGTCATGAAATCTGACACATTGTTAGAACACCTATCATCGGGGAATTATGCCACATTTTAAATCTCTGAACCAATAGATGGCTGAGGTATATTCAGATAAAAATGTTCCCAAAATTTCGCACAAAAAATAAATTGCCAAATGTGAACACCTATAAGTTTGGAACTGTCTCTCAGAATGTCATGATATTTTACACATTTTTGGATCTCCTTCCAGGGAGTGTGAATGCCACATTTCAGAGTTCTAGCTTAAAAGACGGTTGAGGTATGACCAAATCACACAATTTAAAAAAACTGCATAATTTTGTCGACATTCTGCAAAATTTCACAAACTTTCATGAAATGTCATTGAAATTCTGCAAATTCAGATTTGTCCCATTCCACACAGCTCTACTACTTAGTGACCAGAAATCAGCACATTTAGTTAACAAGCTGCACTCTGTTGCACCCCTTACCAAAAAGAAAGATAAAATCTGTATAACGTGTAGATAACCACAACTATAGAAGCTGCTAAGACAGTGGTGTTTTAGTGTATTATACCACTCATCCAGTTTATTGCTATTTTACTATTTACTATTGCTAATAATTTTTTGACTGTGGCAGTACTGCAAACATGAAGAAAGTGTCATGGGTTATAATCCCACCACATGATTACTGCACAAATGTATCAAAGCAAATATATTTGGATTATACTGGTTTATTAACAGTCATAATCAGGACATGATATGGGAGGTCCATACACTTGTGTAACATGGAATATTAAGGGGGCCTGGGATAGGTGCAAGAGGCAGGTCATTCTCAGGCACCTACATCTTTTAAGAATTGATATTGCGTGCCTGCAGGAGACACATGTAAAGAGGGAGGATGTCCATCTGTGGAGAAAAACATGGGTAAGGCAGGTTTTTGGAGTGGGAGTCTCTACATCCAAAGGGGGAGTGGTTATCCTGATATCGAAGAAGGTGTCTTTCACTTTGGAGAAAGAACTTTGGGACCAGGAAGATTGTTATATTTTAGTCCATGGTACCCTTGCCACATATCCCATCCTTCTTGGAGCCATCTATGGCCCCAATATAGAATCGCCCCTCTTCTTTGTGCACCTCCTGAACTTGATAGGCAGTGAGCCTATGAAGTTTACTTTACTTGGGGTGGACTGGAATACCACTCTGCAGCCTAATATAGATAGGTCGGATTGTAAACGGGGAGGCCTAACCTCAACTCAAAGTGCTCTTAAGGAGCTCATTGACTCAGCAGGCTTAATTGACATTTGGAGAATATTAAATCCTTCCAAACGACAATATACGTTCTGCTCCCCCCCCCCCACCGTACTTATTCCCATATTGATTATTTTCTAATCAGTGATTTTGCCCTGCCGGGGGTGTTACAAGTAGATATTCAGACTCGGGTGATTTCTGATCACTCTCCAGTGGTAATTACTTATTTACTGAGGCCAGGAATTAAAAGGGACTCATTATGGCGTCTAAATACCCAACTTTTGCAGGGGCCAGACTCCCTTAACCGTATAACTGATTTTATTACTTGCTTTCATGAGACCAATAAAGGAATGACTCCTAAAACAGACATGATTTGGGCTGTGCTTAAGTGTGCACTTTGAGGTGAATGTATTAGATTAGCCGCTATCAAATCATCTCAACATAGAGCTCGAATTACTGAGTTATTACGTTCCATTCGGGTACTAGAAAAAATTTCAGAAGCCCAATTGGGGGAAGAAAACAGATCTAAATTATATAGGTTACAAACACAATACACAGACTTGTTGGCACAGAGAGCTGAACTATCATTACGTCGTACCAAAATTAAATATCTAGAGTCTGGGGAGAGAGTTGGGAAATTGTTGGCACTCAGAATACGGCAAGTTGAAGCTGCTCGACATATTTCAGGTCTCTGTTTCTCCAACAGTAACCAAATTTGCACAAGTCCTAAAGATATAGCCAATGGTCTAGGGCATTACTATCAAGCTCTCCACTCAGACGATTCCAGTATATCTCCTTCTTGGGCTGAAATAAATAAATACCTGCATGAAGTTCGCCTTCCAAAAATATCACTGACACAAGGAGTCTCACTTGGGGGCTACATTACCCAAGACGAAATACAGCAGGCTATTAGCCAGCTGCCCACAGATAAATCCCCAGGGCTGGATGGACTATCCAATAACTTATATAAGTCCTGCCAAAAAGTGTTAATCCCGATATTGCAAGAGGTTTATAATTAATGGTTTGATAATGGCTTCTCCGAGTGGATTTTTTCAGAAGCACCGATTACTCTTATTCCAAAACCAGACCGGGACCCGCTGTTTCCTGAGAATTACCACCCTATCTTTTTGTTAAACTCGGATCTCAAGATTCTGGCAAAGATACTAGTGAATAGGTTATCCCCCATAATGGGAGAGGTTATTAGTACTGAGCAGGTTGGGTTTATGGCAGGTAGGTCTTCAGGAGATCTTCTGCGTAAGCTAGTGCATCTCATCTCGATTGCAAGAGACTCTGATATTCCTGCGGCCTTAGTTTCTTTAGATGCTGAGAAGGCCTTCGATCGGGTTTCCTGGGATTTTCTTTTTGAAACCTTAACCCATTTTGTTCTTCCAGATGAATATATTAAGTGGATCCGCCTACTGTATACCTTCCCAACTGCCAGAGTTTGGTGCAACAATATTCTTTCTAATCCATTCCCTCTTAGACGTGGCACCAGACAGGGATGTCCACTTTCTCCCTTCTTATTTAACTTTTATTTAGAACCTTTATTTCGGCAACTTTAATGCTCACAAGATATTGTAGGAATTAGGGCTGGGGAACAGAGATACTTGCTTTGAGCTTATGCAGATGATCTTCTCTTGCACTTAAAGGAACCACAACAAACTATCCCCGGTGTACTACGAGAAATAGGTAATTTCTCTAAAGTATCATACTATAAATTGAACTATTCCAAAACCAACATTTTCCCTTTGAATAGTTGGTTCACGCAGACCCAAATAGCATCCTACAATTTATCCTGGGAGCCCAAATCGATTACATATTTGGGCATAAGGCTAACAAGAGATACAAACTCACTTGTAGCAGAGAATTTAAATACTTTGCTGCAAGTATTGAAGGTAGATATGGACAAATGGGGATTATTACCCCTTTCCCTATGAGGAAAAATTAGCATAGTAAAGATGAATGTACTCCCCCGCCTTTTATACTCTTTGGGAATGATAGGATGTTACCTTCTTAAGGGCTGGTTTAGCAAACTGCAGAAAATGCTCAATGATTTCATATGGAAAAAGAAAAAAAGTCAGGAGGGCCTACTTTAAACTCACGGCTCCTAAGACTTAGGGAGGACTGGCAACCCCATCCCTTTCCACCTACTATTGTGCCCAGCATGTTAGCAAGTTGGCTTTCTGGACACAAAACACCTCTCCCTCAAACTCAAGTGGATATATTCCCCTCTAGTTGGAATTGGAGAAATATTTGATATCCAGATATTGTTACTTGCTACCTGCCTTCCTATATGATACTCCCGTTAATATTCTGAAACCACTCTGAAATACACCAATAGGGTGGTCGGTCAGAGCAATTCATCAAATGCAGAAACATTTTTCTCTGAATTGGCATAAGGCATTTACACAACCAATTATAGGTAACCCTCACTTTAAAATTGATAATAAGCCCATTTTGAAATATTGTGTGTTAGCAGAATTCTTCAGGCAAAATAAATTGGTATCATTTTCCCAATTTCAATCTCATCACAAAGTGCCAGACTGGCACAAATTCAAGTTCATACAGATAAGTCAAGCAATTTCTGCCTTCATGAGAGATGTACCCTGTCAGACACCAGTAGAAACAGATGCGCAGACGCTAATACTGGCCGTGAATCAACCCCATCCTGTTTCGGTGGTCTATAAAATGTTGCAAGCATTAGATCCTTATTTGCCCACTGGGATTTGTTACTACTGGATGCAAGAACTCTAGGTTGAGGGAGACGTTGATATGTGGAAAAACATCTGGCAAAACTGTTATAGGTGAAACAGGATAGACTTCGGTTGATTCAGTTTAATATAATGCATAATTTGTATTATACACCAGTGAAACTTTTCAGAAGAGGTCTTATATCCTCTCCTATCTGTGCAAAGTGCCAAGAGGCAGAATGCACGATGTTTCACATGTTATGGACCTGCCCAAAGATTAGATCTCTCTGGCAAGCTGTCAAAAGGGTATTGGATCCTCTTCTGGGTCGGGAGGCACTGTTTACTCCAGAATTATGTCTGGTACACTTGTTCCCCCATGGGACAGTAAAAATTAGAAAGGCCCACATTACCTTAGTGGCAGCAAATGTCAAATTAGTAATTATGTGACATTGGAAAGAGGATCAAATACCCTCGGTTATGGAATGGTACAGAGAGATGTTACTGGCTTTGCAGGTAGAAAAACACAATGCCTCTATGCAACACAATAATCAAACCTACCTGGACCTATGGGGTCCACTCGATGCTGTATTGATGTCTTGGAAACCCTAACATCTCCCTTAGAAGGATACAATGCTGTATAACAAAATAATAGAAAGATTTGTCTTCGGCACTTGGCCAGGGGGGAGGGAGGGAGGAAAGGGATATCGTATTTAGTGTTAGATTTTTTCTCTTTTGCTTTATTGCACTCTGTAAAAATGGTAAAATGCTCGAACAGGAGGCTATCGTAATGGTATTTGCATATGTAGATATGATTCTGTGCAAAGTCACCTGTTTGAGGCGCAAATAAAGTATATTTAATTATAAAAAAAGAAAGGAAATAAGGGAGGAAGGGAGCAGGAGAGGATTGCAAAACTTGGTGACATCAATTTACTCACAGTTCTGTAAGTGTGGGTTCACCTTTCAGATTTGATTCATAAATATAGACACAAAAAAAGTTTAGAATGAATATATGTCTTTTTCTAGGTTAACACTGTTTGCAATATACACTTGCTGGTAGAGAGAAGCACAGGTATATTTTGATTTTGTTTCCTGTATGTAAAAGTTGCCACAGTAATACTACTAGCAACCAAATAAGTAGGCAAGGGTTAAATTTGTAAAAGGTTGCTAGTTTAGCTGAAAGAAAGGGTGTAATCTGAGACAACATTACTGTTGTATCAAACTGCCTACAGAGTGAGAATAAAAAACATTGACACAACACAGTTCAAACTTTATATAGATCTTCCCCCAATGTTCCCATATAGTCTGGTCAGGTTGTTACTGCTGCTCAAGAAGTTTTTCTTTTAATTTTGCAGGATTTTAAAGACAGGTTTTTGGTGTTGACAATCGATGATCTGTTTGTTGAGTGGCTTCATACAAATCAAAGGGCTGAAGTCCTCTCCAGCATTCCATCCAGCATTCCAGAGGCTTGATTCTTTTGAAGTCCAAGCAGTTGAAGAAGAGTGGTGTCACAGTTAAAGTGCATGGTTATTGGTCTAAACTGCTGCATCCCTACTGTTTTGCACTGTAATAGGCTCACAGTGACACGTCTGAAATCCCCTTACACAGTAGCAAAACATTTGGTGCACTAGTGCATCAAACATAATAATTTATTAAAAAGTAGAGAGAAGAAAGTCATTTCTAACACATCAAAATACAATACATAACATTGTCAGTTGTCTGTTAGAAGTAAGCATCTGCTCTTTATTTGCCCTAATTTATGATTATATTATTTTATGTTTACTGCCACAAAATATGTCTCTAATATGCCCTACATCCTTGCTTTCTGCACTTCCCCTTCTCAGAGTATGGCCAAACAGTAGTTTTGTATATGTGCAGAAACTCCATTGCAAAAGAAAGGGTTCCATTAAATAACATGTACCATGTTTACACAGTTATATTTTACTTTTCAAGGACATGGTAGAATAAAAAATATAATGATGAAAGGGCCATGCAGTAAAACTAATGTATAGGTTTCCAGCCTGAAGGCATGCTTAACTAGTAGATATACTAGAGGTAAAGGATCTGAGAAACCTTTTATTTACTAGCTGTATTTTCATTTGTTTTTTTTGTATGGATTGCTGATGTATTTTTGTAATAAATGACTGATTCATCTTGCACTAAGCTCTCATGACATTCACTTGAAAAGGGAATGGCATAACAAGGTGTTTGGTGAATATTTTAAATAAATAAACCATAGTCCTAGACTAAGCCTGGCCTTATTAAACAACATGTAGTGAAAAGACTGGACATTTGTAAGATCTACAGTTCTGACATACATTAGGTTTTACTAGGATTACTAGGATTTTAAGGACATAAGGGGGCTGAAGGCCCATCGTGAATGTCCCCCACACAACTAGGCCAACTATACCATCAACTGATTATTGTAATAAAGTCTATCTAAGTATTTTTAAAGGTAGTTAAATTTGTACAGTCGACTGCTTCCTGTGATAGTCAGATCCAGGCCATAGGTGCTCTGAGTGTGAAGAAATGATCCCTTTTAACTGTCATTGTTCGTTGTATATGTATTATTTTGTTGTGGGATCTCAAGTTACCTCCTACAGTACTAAAATGTAGATTACAATCAGTCATATGCTCCTTGTTCTGAGTAAGTTTATATAGTAATAACAAATCACCCCTTTGTCTTTGAGCTTCAAGAGAATGTAAACCTGTCTTCCATAATCTACTCTGATAATTACATTGTTTTAATCCCAGGAAAAATTTAGTAATGGCCCTCTGGACTCCTTCATCCATTTTAATATCCCTAAGTAAATATGGTGACCAAAACTGGGATCCATAATCTAAAAGGGGCCAAACATACAGTAGGTGGCATAAATAGATATTATAAGTTGTTCTGTCCTCCTCACAAATGAGTGTTTGATCTTAGTTACCATAGCTCAAGCTGTTTTGGCTATTCTCAGGCAATGATTAGTTGAGAAAAGAGAGTCATCAACTATTATACCCAAATCCTTTACATTTTGGACTGATTTCAATATTGACTGATTTAATATATATGAATAATTTGGATTATTTCTACCTATATGAAGTACAACACATTTATCAGCATTAAGTATCATCCCATTTTCTTTTGCCTGTAACTGGATAACAACATTACCTTCTCAGATTCTTGTTGGACCTGCACAAAAGGAAGAGACAACAGACAAGTGGTGTCCAAATAATAAATGTAATTTATTACTGGTAAATGAGAATAATATAGGCTTACAACCAACAGTGTAATAATCACCAGGAGAGTAGCCAGTTTCCTTACCTATAGATGCAGTCAAGTCTCTCTGAGAGAAAATATGTGATACAATGGGTCTTATACTCTGATAGTTGCTGTGGCAACTATAGAAGAAGATACATAAAAAGTAAGTAACTGGCTAAAAACAGGTGGCCAGAGAGTACCCTTCCTAACTAGCATGGGAAAGTTGCTTAGTTAGCAGAAGATAAAATATGAATAATAAGGCCTGTGATGCTTTCCAAGGTCACTTGCGGTTACAGTTTGCACAAGCACTAAAGATGGCACTGTTGCCTAACTAATGATTATACAATAAAAATATACTAGAAAATATCTCCCGATGTCAGAATATAGTGAAACATAATATGTATTACAAGAGTACAGTAGAACACTTATCCTGGCACTTATGCTTATACGACAAGTGTCTGTTCCCTTAGGTTAGTACATATACCTAGATATATATTGCTGTCTGCGAGATGGGGGGTACAATCAAGGGTGCTGGTCCATGAGTAATAGGCCCGCATCTCAACATTTGCTAGATTAGAAACTAAGGTTAAATGTTTATTGATGGTATCGACCTCTCCACCCAATTTTGTATCATCCACAAACTCGCTGATCAAGTTTTCAATGTTTGTGCCATGTCATTGATGTAAATATTAAAAAGTATAGGCATAAGCTGTGACCCCCGAGGAACCCCACTGATCACTGATCCCTCTACAGAGCAAATACCATTTATACATACTCATTGTTTCCTGTTAAACAACCAGTTGTGTATCCACCTAACCATGTCATTGTCGACCTGTAACTTAATATGCTTGTTTATCAACTTATCATGAACTACTCTATCGAATGCTTTAGAAAAATCAAGCAGTATTATGTCCAATGGATGACCATTATCTATACTTTTACTAATAGTATCATAAAACATGATTAGATTAGTGATACAAGACATTCCCTTGGTAAAACCCTGCTGGTTTATATCATTTGCCCCTGAATGTTCTAAGTGTAGTTCTAATCTATTTTTAATGAGTCATTCCATAAGTTTACAGCAGTGAGATGTCAAACTTATTGGTCTGTAGTTTTCAATTTTTCCTTTATTACCTGTCTTATAAATTGGGACAACTGTCGCATTTTTCCAGTTGTCAGGAACAAAGCATCCCTTAACAAGTAATTAAAAATGATTGAAAGAGGATATGCCAACACAGAAGCATTTTTTGTAAAATCATTGAACTTATATTGCCTAGTCCAGGGCTAGATGCACTATCCAGTTTGGTTAATAATTTGAATACTTCTTCTGATGTAAAAGGTGGTTTGTTCTGCTGTTTTCTCATTCAGCAATGGCTGTTATTGCTGCCATCACAGCCCATTAGAGAAATGCTATCCAACCAAAAGTTTATACTGTGCGGATAAAGGCTACCTATTCGCACAGTGCTATGCCTTGTTGCATCTGGCTCCACCATGCTGCGGTGACACGAATATCACCAACCTTCCCCACAGTGACTAATGGTCGCAGACATCCCTGACCTACCAAGTCTCGACCCTAACCGGGGATCACACTGACACCTGTTCAGTGTTCATCTGGGGGGGGCTGCACCCCCCCTGCACCCCACACCCCCTGAACTTATAGATTCCAACTCTAGGGGGGCAGCCAAACTCTGGAGATGATGACACGGTCATCACTCTGACAACCCAGTCGACACTGCAGGTGTTGACGGGTTGGTGTCACTGTAACAGCATTGCAGAAAAGAACTGTACACACTATGGACTGATTTTAAAATGTTATTATAAATGCGTTATAAACTGGTCCGTAGCATGGTTGTCAGAGTATCCACATTTATTCCGACAATCGTTCTTGCTCGAGTGGGTTCCCAGGCATGACTGTGGCACTAACTCGAAGCATTATAGGTGCCAGTTGGTGCCGCAGTGCATGACAGGATACCCGTGATGGAGCACCAAAACCAAATGGAAAAAAGCACACCATGGCAATGAGAACTTCTTTGTCTGCTCAGCAATGCCAGCAAGATATTTTTTTACCATTGCTCTTTTTAAAAATGGCTTTTTCTCAGAGGACGGGTTGCTTTAACCTATATTACAGCATGGTTTGCATACACACTGCTGTTACACAGATTAAGGCAACCGTGTTTATCTAAAACCAAGCTAAAGACTACTTCTCTAGCAGGGTTTTAGCATAGTTTTAGAATACGGTTTTAACACGGTTTTAACAGTGTTAAAGTGTGGATGCAAACTGTGTTCAGGGAGCTTAAAACAGTTTAAGGCAATTAAACTGATTTAAGCTCCCTAGTGTGTACAGGGTCTAATACATCACTGTTACAATGGTATACCACTGAATCTAACCACTCTCACCTGTGTGGCAGAATACCCCATACTGTAACTGTATATGGTCCGATTTCCAAAGCATATGCATGTAATTTAGGTCACTTCTGCAAATTTGAAATGCCCCCCCACCCCCCAAAAAAATATTTGGAAATGTATAGGAACAACTTTTTTGTATGTGAAAATGTCCTGAATATGGCAGCTTGCCCATAAAAGTTAAAATTACTACTAAACAATAATTTTGTTTATCAAATAAAAACAAAGATTGTTATAACTCAAACATGAAGTATACTTGATATACAGTACATCTATAATGGCAAAAAAATTATGATTTTTTTAGTAACCAGGGAGCATTTTTTTCCCATAGAGAAACCTTGTTATAATTTGCTGTTATAACCGTCTGGTTATAATGGCAAATATCCTGGGATTCCCTTGCTCCACACATGCACCAGTCATGGCCTACCCTTCATTGCACCACACACTTCATCACCTCTAGCACTCAGGCTTTGCCATAAGTCAGATATTCAAAAAATTTACCTAGCTTTTTTCAATACGCTTTTGGGAGGAACTGCTTTTTAAAATCGTTAACATTTTTAAACAGAGACTTGAACTTGATTGTGGACTTGAACCTGATCATGGCTGCACAGAGATGTGTTTCTATTTATATAATTGCAATGGTAAAAAAATGCTCCACAACAATGATATAAAACAAAACATATGGTGGTGTGTAAAACTCAAATTTTGCACACACCCTTGGTGTTGGATACTTAAACCCTGAATGCGCTATCCTGATTTATAGCCCCCTTGTTCTCCACTTTGTCCCTACCCCTATTTTCCTATGCACCTACGCTGGGGGAGCCTCCTCTCCTTGGCCCCTTTCTCCTTGTTGCTTCATCATCTGAGGGGGGGGTAGGCTTTACCTCCTTTGATAGTACAGCCTCCACACATCTCCAGTTAGTTTTAATGCTCATCCAGGTAGCATTTAAATCTTCCACTATGGACTGTGGTACCCTTCCTAGAAGGATACAGTTCATCTCCCTTACAGATGCCCATATTCTCCCAGGCTAGTCCCCAGTGTAGCTAAAGCTCTCCTCCATACACCATGACTTCAACCAATTGTTAAAAGCCGTGGTGTGAAGTGCCTTTTTCTCTTCTCTTCTCGGCTGTACACAGGTAACACCTCAGCAAAGTCCTCCATGCATGCTATCTGCTTCAGACAGAAGTTATGTCAACATCATATCTCAGAAGAATACTGAGAAAGCACGTGACCAGACCACTGTCAGGTGTGCTTTCACAGTGCTCTGGCACAGTTTTCACTGCTTGTGTTTATACGACCTCTCTCCTGGCTGCATAAACACACCCACTTCAGGGGCACTTCTTTTTCTTCTGAAACTGCAACAATGAAGTCTGCCATGCACAACATGGTGGTGCCAAGTCAGACGGTGCGTGAATGAATATTGTGCAAGCGCAATTCAGTCATTGCCACCTACTTGTGCACAGCAACTCCGGCAGTGCTCGTAAAAGCTCTACGCAGCCATATTGTCTTTGACCAAATCTTGTTTTACTTGAGAACATTTAACCTACTGTGACCTCTATAGCTACAGTTTTTTGTGAGTACCTTACACTAGTTGTGCATCACCTCATCCCCTGACATATATAGACACACAAACTTAGGCTGTGTGAGTTTTCATAATTTTCTTTTTTTTCTTGTTAAGTTTGAGTAAGGGGAGCACTAGATAGCGTTGTAGTGAACAGAGGGAGGTAGTACAATAATAGCAATTATGAGAACAACACCAGAAAGGCTTCCATCAGGAAAGTATACAGGCCATGGAAACTTAGAGAAAAGTGAAACTTTATCCAGTCCATTACACTATAAACCCCTGAGAGACTTAGTTAAGGAGTAGAACTGGGGTGCACCAGTGTGGTGCAGCTGTCTGTGCTACTGAGAGTACCACTTACAGTAAATAGTATGAGTGTACTGGGCACAGGCAGCAGATCCAGCAGCTGGAGTAGAAAAGGAGAAATTCACTCACGTCCTTGATTATTTACTGATGCTTGGACGAATTCAGAGGATTCAGAGCTACACATAGCACTATCTCAGCCCTCGCCAAAGTTACTAACGACTGGCAGCGTAATCTTGTGAGCAAAAACTTTATTTGTGCTGTTTTCCTTGATCTAAGCATGACTTTCGACACCGTCGGCCATAGTCTGGTCCTCTCCTCCCTTCAAACCATAGGTGTGGACCCCTCCTCTCTGCACTGGTTTACTGACCATCTTACAGGGCATCTTCAACCACTTAAAGTGAAGGAGGCCTGTCCCCCTTAAAAACTCTGCAAAGAGGGGTACCTCAAGGTTGTATATTAGGGCCCTTACTTTTTGCAATCTACATTAATAACATTAACTACTGTATAAAAGAAGCCAACATCCAACTGTTTGCAGATGATACAGTTCTCTACGTGAGTTGCCCAACACCTGAAGCTGCCTGCAATCACCTACAGTCAGAATTCAACCTTTTGCAAAGCCAACTCCTCCAAAAAAAGCTACTCCTTAACGACAAAAAAAATAAAGTGATGGTTCTCTCCCCTTTCATCCGTACAGCTAACCCTGTGTCCAGTGGGACAGTTCCCCAAATTACCACAGTTCTAGGTGAAAAACTAGAATTTGTTACAAAATTCAAGTATCTGGGAGTTTGGATAGACCAAAGACTCTCATTCATTGAACATATTGAGGACTTGCTAAAACAACTTTGGCAAAGGCTTGGGCTGTTTTTTAGAATCAACCAATTTCTCACCTGAGATGCCGAGAAACAACTGGTCCAATCCATTTTCCTATCATTGGTTGATTACGCTGATTTCCTCTACAGCCAATGCCCCAACTCTTACATGGCTAAACTGGACACACTCTACCATCGAGCACTGAGGTTTATAACGGACTTCCTTCACACGCATCACTGCACCCTATATGCGGCAGTGGGGTGGACATCACTAAAGTTCAGGCACCACAGAAAAGCCACTCTCTGGACCTATAGAGCCATCTCTAATAAGCTGCCTTAATATATCTCCTGCTGTCTTCCCCTGAGTATAATTGGGAAATATGCGTTAAGAAGTTACTCAGCTATTACACTTAAAGTACCCAAAGCAAAATCCCGCTTCGGCAGGCAGCCATAAGCTTCGTGCTACCTACCTTATGGAACAATCTACAAAAAAAACCTCAAATTAAGCACTCTAATCAGTATAAATGCCTTCAAGACACTTTATTTCTGTACAATCAGAGAAGTATGTAACTGCTTCACCCACTCAGACCCAGTACCGGTGTCTGCACTGGTATATAGCCACGCCTAGACCCAATTTTAAGTACTGACCCCCCAGCTTGCTCCTCACAAGTCTAATTGTTCTCTCTCTTATCCCCCTGTCTTATCAACACTAGGCCTGTCCATTCCCTTATCCTTCCTTTCCCAACCTTGGATAGGAGCTCACTACCCCTGAGTTGCGACATCCTACCATTCCCTGTACTTTATAGCATTCAATCCCGGGGCTCACACATACTCCTTTTCTCCATCCACCTTCTCTACATCCCATTTTACCAACTCCTCTCTGTGCACTGTGCCCTCTTAGCCTTTCTCCCCCTACCTCCCTCCCTTCCCCCACTACCTTCGCCTCTACCTGGTGTATATTTTTATTCTATTTTTTTCTTCTGTTACTTCCTCCAGCAACCTTAGATAACCTGCTTTATCTTCCTATAGACACTTCTATGTATGTAAATACCCTGTAATCTGTACAACATCTGTATAATTCTATGTACATGTGAATTTATTTTTCTTCGTTTCTGTAAACGGTATTATCTGTATTGCCTTGTAAATACCTGTGTTGACCTGTATATACAATTGTTCATGCTCCACCCAGGTCCATCTTGCAAATGAGCTTCTGCTCAATGATGAATGCCTGGTTAAATAAAGACTTGATTGATTGATTGATTGATTGAAGAGGAGGCTTAGTGTTGGCCTGGACTGAAGAAAGTGGTGGCAATTAGAGCCATAGTAAAGCAACACTGCTCCCACAGTCAACAGATTGCATTACAACTTTCTCCTTGAAGTTTGGAGTGTGAGAGGCTGAGGCAGTCACACACCAGTGAGCAAGCAGTGGTAGGGGAAGGGGGCATGATCAAAAAACTTGTTAAAATGTCAGTTTGAGAAGTAAGTTTCATAACATTTAAACTAAGTTACTGAATTACTAAGGGGGGTTGGGGTGAGAGTTGTAAAGTACAGGACACTTGCTGTGTGTGTGAGTCTGTTCAAATTTTTAGTTAATACTTTTTATTGGTATTTTATCAGTGAGATACATTACAGTTATGCTTCACAGCCATAATCTTATTTAAGCAGGCTTACAAAAAGAAAAGTATTGACATGACTGTAGTTACAAGGAAGCAAGTACTAAGGTGTCTACGTGAGAACTGTACATATGTGGCATTGTATCTCTGCATTATTGTGCATTGTACAATTATCAATATTTAAGACTGCACATTGTTAACTGCCACAGGGTGACTCATAAAGGAGCATCTCAACACTGACTTTCTTCAGCTGACATATTCTAGTATTGGAGAATATGAAGGATACATACAGTAAGTCTCTATACAGAGACACTGAGACATTTCTCACGAGGATATAACAAGTCCTTACATTATATTAAACAGTACAATTTAAATCCTTCGCAGGTGTCATGCACAGTAGTCAATGATAAATACTTGCAAGCAATCCAATATTACATTTTGAACCTAGAGAGTCTAAGGTCTTTCAGTTGCATCCCTTCATTACCAGATTATGACCAAAAGGGGATTATCGCTGAAAGTCAGCCTACCCTAGCACGGGGGGAGAGAAAAGCCATATAGGGGGCCCAGCAGAGATGATATTGAGACAGATTGTTAACAGCTATATTGGATAGGTAGTCCAGCTGGGCCATGTGGCCCGTGGAATTATATAGTTCGGATAGAGATGGGATCTCTGTAGTTCGCCAGTGGCTTAAAATGAGCCGTTTAGCTTGCAAGATAAAGATTAGCAGCCAGCTGACCTGCATCCTGGAGAGTTTCCGATCCACAGGTGGAAGACCCAGAATCCAAATCATAGGAGTCATACCAATTGTAGCCCCCAGTATTTGTTCAGCAAGGCCCAATACTGCAAGCCAGAAAGATGTCAGTTTTGGACATTGCCACAGTATATAGGCCGAGTCTCCCACCTGAGTGTCAGACCTCCAGCATCGATCATTATCAGAGAGATGCATACGATGAAGCATGCTGGGGGTGCGGTACCAATGAGAGAGAATGTTGTGACTGTATTAGCTGACTCTGAACATCCAGGAGGTTTTTATGAGCTTCCCTTCAGCATGCTAACCATTGTTCCTCTGAGGTAGGCTGGTTAAGGGTCTTTTCCCATTTAGTCTTAGCTGTATTGGAGCCAGAGGGGAGCTGAGACCTGAGGGCTGAATATATGTAGCTAACCACTCCTTTTTTCACAAGTAGCCAGCTAGGGAGAGGGGTTGGGTTACTCTGTTGTGCCCCATGATGTTGCTTGATATACACCTGCACTACGCTACGTAATTGCAAATATTGCCAAAAGGTATTTTTCCCCAAATGGTATTCAGCATCTAGTTCCCTAAAGGATTTCAAGTTTAGTCCCCCATTTTCCAATATTTGAGCTATTTTAAATATCCCCTTATCTGCCCAGTCAGGCCAAAATATAGTTTCCCCCTCAATCGTAAGGGCGTTGTTGTGCCAGATTGGCATTTCAGCCAGTGGATATGGATTGGCTTTTAGCTTTTTATGAACTGAGTGCCACATCAAAGCTGAAGCCGAAATGGTGGTGTGCTCCCTTAGGGTTTTGGGTAAGAGGGACTACAGCAAGGTCAATAGGCTCCGTCGTCCAGCTCTTACTGACTCCATCTCAGCCCACTGTGGAATATTGTCTGCAGGTTGTAGGAACCATATTATGGTCTGTGCTGTAAGGTATGCTAATTTGTATCCTTCTATCCAAGGGAGATCCCATCCCTCTTGCTTCCAATGTGCACGTAGTTTGTTCCTGCTATAGCTAGGTTTAGTCTTTTCCCACAGAA
The DNA here is from genome assembly GCA_016271365.2 of Neoceratodus forsteri. NCBI lineage: Eukaryota > Metazoa > Chordata > Ceratodontiformes > Ceratodontidae > Neoceratodus > Neoceratodus forsteri. Next base: position 164,116,778 of record JADMNL010000022.1, on the reverse strand, counting down.
AGCTGGATAACATTCTATCTATGGTCATAACACACGTTGTCAGGAGAGCCAAAGGGATGTGTGGCAAAGTATATAAAAGTTTAGGGGCAACAACCATTTTTATCGTCGATATTTTCTTACCCAACGTGAGGAGAAGTTTATGCCACTGATCTAGTTTCATCCTAATGGCAGCAATCAGGGGATTTAAGTTTATCTCCCAGATTTGAGCTATACCCGTGTGAAGCCTAATACCCAAGTACACTATCGAATGAACCACCCACTGCAGTCCATACTGATCAACTGAGGATTTGAGACATCGGGAATTTAGTGGTAATACCTCTGTTTTGGAGCGATTGATCTTCAGGCCAGACAGTGTGGCAAATTACGCCAACAGCTTAAGTAGGGGAGGGATGGAGGCTGGGGCATCAGTTAGTGGCACTAGCAGATCATCTGCATATAAAAAACTAGTGTAAGCCTTTTCGCCAATATGTATGCCCCCAATATTAAGAGAGGATGTGATGGCTATTGCAAGGGGCTCCAGTGCTAGTATAAAGATAAGGTGGATAATGGGCACCCCTGCCTAGTACCCCACCTGAGAGAGAGAAGGGATCAGACATTGTGGTGTTCACGAGAACCCATGACATGGGCTGATTGTACAGAGCAGTGACCCAAGCCCGAAAGTGGGGTCCAAATCCCATGACTTCTAGCACCTGCAGCAAGAAATTCCATTCAAGGGAATCAAAAGCCTTCTCAAAATCGATTACCATTGCGGAGGCGGGGGTTGTGCCCGTTTGGGCAAAAAACATAATGTTGATCATAGAATGAATATGATCCTTGCTGAATCTCCCCAGGACAAAAACCACCTGAGAGGGATGGACCAGAGAAGTAAGTAGGGGGCTTGGACGAGTTGCCATAATTTTTGCAAATACTTTGCTGTCAGAATTTATTAGGCAGATGGGTCGATAATTAAAAGGCTTTGTTGGATCATGTCCTTTCTTAGGAAAGACTGTAATAATGGCTTCTCTAAGCGAATTGGGAAAGGAGCCAATGATTCTTGCTGAATTAAAAAGGATTGCCAATATTGAGGCTATTTGCGGGGCTACAATACTCCAAAGTTTAGGGGGAAACCCATCTCCTCCTGGTGCTTTGTCTGTATTTAAGGCCTTTAGGGCTGCAGTTACCTCCGACGATATGATGGGGGCTTCCAGGGTCATAGCCTGCTGCAGAGACAGCCGGGGAATAGAGAGTGAGCCGAGAAATCAGCATATCATCATGGGGTCAATAGTTCTCGAAGATGTGTATAATTCCCTGTAAAAGTTTACCATAATGGAATTTACATGCTCCTGAGTCTCCTGTATTGTTCCGCTTGGGTCTCTAAGACCAGGGATGTAGCTCTCTGCTTTCTGTTTACAGAGCCTATATGCTAAGACTTTCCTCCCTTTCTCACCTCCCGCCCAATACTTATGCTTTAAGTGAAGAACGGCCAACTCTGCCTTCCTAGCAAGAAGACCGTTGAAATCTGAGCGAAGGCGTATCATTTCAAGACAGCAGGGAGAAGGTGTAAAGTTGTGTGGGGGGGAGTGCTGTTTACAAATGGCTTCTAATACTGCCAGGCGTTGTTCCAGCATTCTAAGGTGTCGCTCCCTCTGCCGCCTGTGTGCAGCAGCATAGGCCTATATAGCACTTCTAATTGCAACTTTCATGGCTTCCCACAAGCATGCCAAGTCTGTTAGTTTAGGTGGGGTTTCTTGCAAGATAAAGTTTAACTTGGGTGGCCAATGAATCAGGGAAGTCTGGTTCCCTCAATAGTAGAGGATCCAATTTCCAGATACGGGATTGTCTAGCCTCTGGGCCCCATGTTAAAAGCAGTAGGACAAGAGCATGATCCGATATCACTACTGGAAATATCTGAGTATCAAAAACTATGTTCGTGTGAAATGGGGAGACCAACCAATAGTCCAAACGAGAATAGGTTTAGTGAACTGGGGAAAAATATGTATAGTCTCCTTCTTTTGGAAGGAGGACTCTCCAAGCATCTTGTAGCCCCATATCAGACATAACCTGCTGCAGTGCCCTTCTGGTCTTAGGGTGCTTATCTGGAGTGCTTGTGTTCCTATCAGCACTCTGATCTAAGGGGACATTAAGATCACCCCCTAGGACCACTGGTATGTTTTCTCCCACTATGGAAGAGAGACTGTGCCAGTGCATGAAAACAATCTGGTAGGTCCTCATTAGGCCATAGATATTAACAACCACTAGGGGGCCTTTTTGTGTATTGAAGAGAGCCATTACCCATTGGCCAGACTTATCACATTTGGACTTAACCAGTGACCAATGAAGACCTTTACGCACAAGGATGGTAACTCCTCTGTTGTGCGTAGAGGCAGAGGATGACACAACTTGACCCACCCATGCCCATTTGAGGCTGTCATTATCTGCTTGCCTGAATTTAGTCTCCTGGAGTAGAGTGACATCCGCTGTCAGCCTTTTGTGGTGTCCCAAAACATACAAACACTTCACAGGGATATTAAGACCCCTCACGTTCCAGCTAATTAAATTTATAGCAACCATAATCTAAGGTTTTTGTGAAAGCAGATCTGATATTCCAAATGTAATGTACACACAAGGCTGAGAGGAGGAAGAGCCCCTTCCAAAATACTGTTGAGCAAGTGACCATCATATATTTTGTCCCTGCAATATAATCTTGTAATCTGACACCTTGCAAAGGATATCTTAACAGACAAATGGTCAGAAGTTAACATAACAACCATAACTATTTATATCCAGCCTATATACGGCCAGGGGGAAGTTCCATGGAACAAGGCCAGCAGCATATGCTACAAGGCCTCTATACGCATCCCAGGGGGATATAGGAGTGGGCATTGCCATATCCTGCAATGTATAGGAGAGATTGTTGTTTCTTATCTATAAAGAGGAGTAGATTAATAACATGGGGTCCATTTAAGAGGAGCATCCGAAAGTTCTGTGCCTTGCTAGGCCACCATCAAGGGGTATCTTGAAAGAGCACAAGGAGGGAGACAGGAGAATAATTAAGTAGAAGGGGCTGTAGTAAGGGACAGGAGAGGAAGAGAATAAGGGAATATGAATAACAAATCTTAGGGAGGGCAACCTATTTCTTCAGATCAAAAAAACCCAGTTTAGACAACAGAAAAAGACCCAGCACTTATCTAACAGTCATTCATGTGACATGACCAGAATAAGTCCTTGACTGAGCTTCATCAGTCACAGTATTCTCAAGAGATCGGCCGTTTGCACCAGCTGTCAAAGGTGTTGTGTAGCTCGTTTGCAGGCCTGAATGAGAGGCCACGATGTCTGCCCATGATTTGCTCTGTCTTGTGCTGGTGGCCTTTTTGTTGTCTGACCATGATGCTGCATCCCCGTTAGTTTCTCTTTGCATATCTGGACTGTCCATTTGCAGCGGTGCATATAGATTTGGTGTGAAATATGCCCACAGGTCCGAGCTCGGGCGGGCTCCATGCCGATGGTCAGGTTGGGGACTTGTTGAAGCGGCCCATATTATAGGATGTTGCTGTTTGGGATGACAGGTTATGAGTTGCCTCTTCCTCGATCTAGGAGGTAAAACAGCCTCAAAATTTCTGACCTGCAAAGTATCAGGTGCATCCATTGCAGCCTGTGAAGTTTCTTCCATATCTGGTGGTTCTACCACTGTATGAGTGGCAGTATATGTCCCTTGTTCTTGAAAATCTTCTGGATGTTGGGCTCTAAGGAAGTCCATCAAGTTTTCAGGAGATGCAAACATTAACGGCACACCATTGTGTATTACCCTCATGGTGGCTGGGTAGCGTAGGGAGAAGGAGTAGCTATGCGCATGAAGAATCTTCCTTGCTGGGCCGTACTCTGTCTGGCAGACCGATAATTTCCTCTAGTAGTCCTGGAAAATGTGTATTCTGTGTCCCTGCCATGTTAGGTTGCTGATTTCTCTGGCCACTCTTGTAATAGTCTTTTTCTGTCTAAAGTCCAAAAATTTGGCCAGCAGCAGCCTGTACCTTTTGCCCGGTTTAGGAGGTAGGGCTAGGAAACGATGAGCCCGCTCTACCCTGAGGCCTAAAATCATCTAGAAGGCCTAATAAAGCAGGAATAGTTTGTTATAGGAAGGAGACCACATCAGCTTGTTCTACCCCTTCTGGGAACCCTATGAATCTTAGATTGTTTTGCCGGCTCTGATTTTCAAGGTCATCAACCTTTTCTTGAAGGAGGTGTATTAGTTTTGCTTGATCCCGCATGTTTGCCAAGATATCCGGTATGGCTGTATCTTGCGATCCCAGTCTCCACTCAGTGTGAAACAGACGGACTTCAATTCCTTTCAACGTTTGGGTAGTCGCATTAGCCGCAGTTATAAGTTGTTCCATTTGTGCTAGGATTTGTGTGAACATCTGCTCTATGCAGGAGCTCTCCCCAGACATAGTGGCATTGCAGGCCATGCCGAAAAGTCGGGCCCAGCATTGGATTAGGAGGCCTGTTGTTTGTGTGCTAATATGAGCAATTTGCAGTGATTTGATCAATTCTCTCACACAAATATAGTAGCCCGACGTATTCACCCTGCTTTAGAGCTGTTGATCAAGCCGAACAGATATCTGCAATGTCAGATTTTGTCGGAGTTTGTCCCCTTAGCTGTGAAGCGAAGAGATTAGGCAGCCATCACCGTCCGTGGTTGGCCACGCACCCCGAGTCTGTTCAGATTTAAAGAAAATGGTAGTTGTTCAATTTCCAAAAATGCTGAAAATTCTGAAATGGGAAAATTGATCTACCGTGTGTGCTGCATCCAGATTGTCAGCACTTTGCTTTTACCTGTGCATTACACTGATTTATAACATGGGTAAGACCATTCCAGCCATCTGACTGCCAAAACATCATGTTCAAGAGTACTATTATCAGACCATAATTAAGACACCTTAAGTGGAACTATGTTTTTGTTTTCTACTCCTATCTTGTATAGAAACCATTTTTTTTCCTATTAAAAATCAGAAAACAAACATGTTAACATTTTAAAATAGAACTCACACTATAAGTGCAATAAGGTACTTCAGGGATGTGAAATTATGGTCAATAATCCCACTTTTCTCTTGTGTGGTTAAAGACACTTGACGCAAACACCTCATGCATAAGAACACACTTGAAGTGTGATTATTGACCCATAGTTACATACCCTGGCGTGCATTATTGCATACTTATAAAATGAGCTGAAGATTTCCTGCTGCGTCATTGGCTGAGAGCCATACCCAGCTGGTACATCAAGTGCTGGCAGAGCCCCAGAAAGAACAAGTGCCAGCCTACCCTGCTTCAGTACCAAACTGGTATTACTCTGCCAGTCTGGACTTTAAAACTTAGAAGCCAATGTATTTTTCTGCTCACAAAGTGAGAGAATGAGAGAGCCAGGCCCCTTCCACAAACAACTCAGAACCACTAGCCAGCAGCATGTCTCCATTTGTGGGAGGGCATTCAGAAAAGAACAGTTCCTCTATTTCCCTGACTGCTCTCTTGCCACCTGCCTGATGATTACGTGCATGCTGCTTTCCATGAGTACAGATTGCTTAGGATAGGGTGCTGCTACTTTTGGGGTGGGGGGGGTTAAACAGCAAGCAACAAACACAACACAAAAGAAAAGTAAAAACCAGATAAAAAAGTCTCTCAAACACAGCAATTCCCTCTACTGGTGAGTGTGCCAGTAGATAGGCTACTTTATAAGGAAATTGATTTTCTATTAATTTTTACTTATTTGTAGTTTTTTTTTTTTATTTTGCAATGTTTTATTACAATTTCATGAGTAACCCATTTTCTAAGTGCAATAATTCCCTCCACGGTGGGCAGCATGGGCAGCACCAGATCTTCCATGGTCTAAAAGACCCTCTACATGCAGTGTTGTGCCTCATTACTCCCCTTGGCATTCTGGTATTATTCGCCCAATATCACCCACCTGTCAGGTATTATTTCTTGCCTAATGCACAGGTAACAACCATTTGCTGTATGCGTCAGGATTTTCTCATCATATTTCATAAACTGTAGATATCGAGGTTTTTCATAGCATGTTGTTTGGTAGACCATTGTTACCTCCCTCCTTCGCCATAATTTTTACTAGCTTTAGAGGGGGTGCTTTTGGAATAAACTGAAGTGAACTTTCTTTTGTCTTTTTGAAGCATTAAAAATCTAGGCTGCCTGTATGGATTGTTGTACTCCAAGCATGCATGTAAATACTTGTGTCCTAATTCAATGAACTACTATATCCTTACCCTGCTTTACCTGCATTGTAGCCATTGTATCTAACTGACGGCAAACAGGAGCATGGCTGTATTGAGCACGTTTTTAATTTAGTTTGCAGTGTGTTGTAAGTGTTGCATTTAGGCAGCTGTCAAGTACTTTATCATGTCACTTCTAAACCTTTTTTCTAAATTCACTGTCACTTTAAAGGGTTGTTGTAAATGTATAGGGCATTGGCATGGCCAGTATCCCTGAACAAGGATACATGCACAAACCCTGTCAGGCCAATGTTCCAGAATCCTCTGGACTCCTGTCTGTAAGCTCACTGATGGAACTGTACTTTTCTTGTTTTCCGATAATGAACATGTTTGCATGTGAGAGAAGTTAATACCCCATTTTTGCTTTCACCGTGATGTCTTTTTCACCTGGCACTACAGCAGTGGCACTGCTATTTTTGTTTGACCGGCTACAGAATTCTGCAGTATTTTGTTGCCTCCTGGTGGGCTCCACTGCAGGCATGGGGTCATATTTGCCACACACCAAAATAGTGCAGCAATGTACCACAGTGTCAATACAGTGTGGTATATTGCTCAGTGACAATTTTTGATGTTTTGAGGGGGCTCTGCCCCCCACACACCTCAGTTGCAGGGGACTGCATCCCCAACCCCCCCAAACTTAAATAATCAACTCCAGGGGGGAGGTGTGCATTGAAAATTTACATTGCACAAAGTGCAAAATAAAAAAAATGTCCAAAATGTCCATTAGTCTGAGACCAAGTTTTGAAACGAGGTCCACAGATGCACCACCTCCATTACTGCCTGCAGCTCATCTGGTCAAGCCATGGCAGCTGCTCAGCAGACCCTCCTCCCAGCAGAGGTCTTATCCTCTCCTAGGAAATAGCGACAGTGTGAACAAACGCACTTACACAACTTTGCAATTTTGCACCCTGTCGCTATATCCATCTCCGCTGTCTGTGTTACGTGGTTTTGACCTGCACTATATTATATATGGCATATTGACCCGGTAGGTCAATGGTATATAGTCATGGCCATGGACCTTCTGCATGACAGTAACCATGCCCCACCCCTCCAAACATGGTGTCGATCCCTGCAAAAAAAAAACTCCTTCAATTAAAAATCTTATGCTTCCATCTTCTTCCCTAAATACCTACATTAGTTTCCCCTAAAACCACAGCAAATGGGGAACATACTGTAAACTTCACAGTAATTCAGATTAATGGAGTTGAGGAAGAGAGAGATGGAATGCATCAATCCTATTAGGGAGTGGGATGGGGGAAAAAGTGTTGGGGACAGTCGGACACATACACATACACACACACACTCACACGCTGACCCGGTGACAACTGCCAGGAGCACTTTCTCTCGGTCATGGAAGCTATATTTTCACTATGCTTTTTTTAACATACCACAAGATTAGCTATACAGATACTTAGTCTTGATTCCTCAAAAAAGGTGAGTGTGGTGACCGTGTCTCTGCAATAAGGGTGAGGTTATGCAGCAGTATATTCTCTACCCAACACAAACAACTTATTTTACCATGTGCCTGGCACAGTGGGTCCAGTTAAATGAACATATTTTTAATAATTACGCATTTCATCTTTTTTTACAGCTTTACAAAATGTTTCTTTACAATCCTTATACAAACATAATACCTTAATCACAAGGGTGTAAGAATGTATATCTCATGTAATCCATGGTGTATGAATTCATCTTTGGGGGACATTTTGCCCTACCACAGGGTACCATTTGCCTCCCCTTCTGATGTTACAGTAAGATGTGTGTGCTCTGTGTGAGCAGGCCACTATGCAAATGCGTACGGCTGAGTGCTGCTTTAGTTTTCTCCCATACTTAACACTGTACTGAATATGCAAATTAGGAACAAAAAACGGTACAACTGGGGACAACAAACAGGGCAGGGTGCAACAAATGAGAACATGCTGTACAAAACAGTGTGCAAACTTTATCTTCCTAGTTCTACTCCTGCCTTGTCAGGCTTTATTTAGGCCAGGTGTTCTCAGTCATTGTCAAAAAGCCTCCCCTACCACTCAAACAGTCTTTTCTATGGATGAATAATACAGTGCCCACAGCAGAGAATGTCTGAGTTGCCAATGTGCCACATTTTATGGGGCAATTGGCAGTGTACTATATTTTGAACAAAAAATGATGGCAGCCTGTTTATGCTCCTTTCCCCTCACTAACAAAAAGCAATGGTCCCTTCTGTCTTACCTACCCCCTCACCACACACACTTGTTACCTACTCTCATACGCACACAAACACCCACCTCCTAAGATCCCCAACATGACCAATCCAATGCACGCATGAGAGAATTCTCACTGCTACAAATGCCTAGCCTCTGTCCTGTAAACTATTGTAAATCCCTCCACATTGTGACTCAGCACACATGCAGCCAGCCATCCCCAGCCTCTTCACTCCTCATTACATGTTAGTGGCAGTGTGGTTGAGCAGTGGAGCACCCTACTTGCAGAAGTGGTGGGCACAGAAACCATTAATGGGTTCAAACACAGCTGGGATGGAGGAAAAGTATAACAGTTACTCAGGGGGATGGCAGTAAGGCAGGGACCAAAGGGGTGAGGTGAGAGTGAAATCACCTTCTAAACAATAGGTCACGAGGTACAGTAGAGTAAAGCTGGGAAGACAATGGATCAGTGGTCTTTTTCTGCTGACATTGTCTATGATTCTGTGTTTAACCACTGGCCTGAAGTTAACACGGTGATGGGTGATCAAGTCACAGGAGCGTAGAAGCCTGCATAGTCAGTTACACAGATGATCTTGAGCAAGACGAGAGAATCTGTTCGCTGATCTGTATGTGATGTCCATGTAGTCGATGGTCAGCAGGGAGTGGGAAACCATCTGCCTCCTTGCATATATATTGAGGCAATACTGAAGAGAAAGCTGATGTTGGGCACCATAGATGGCAGGATGTGATTATGTGCTTGTTGTGTGCAAGTGAGAATTGAGTCATGAGCCCAGATATTTAATTTGATTGATTTAATACATGGGGTTGCTGTCTAGTGTCACGAAATCTGGGCATTCTACTGAATTCTTTGCATGCTCTGGCAGGAAAATGCACCATTGCCTTAGTTTTGGTCACATTTTGGATCAGGCAGTCATAAGAGAGGAACTCATAGCATATCAAAGTCAGACTGGAGGACTGCCTTGAGCTGGGATATGGACAGTGCACTGTAGCAAAGGGCAGTATTGTCCACATACTCAGAATATACTCGTGAATAAGTCAGCCTTGCATATAAGTTGAACCCTCCTTTTTCATGTGATTTTTGCAGATTTTTTAGATGTAACTCACAGACCTCACAGACAGGACGACCCCCCCCCCTTACCATATTCATCATACTGGCAACCCATTTACGGTAAGGTACCATACCTAGCTGAATAAAGGGAGGAAAAATGTACACCAAAAAATAAAGGAACTTGCATTTATTTCTCTTGGGGTGTGAGTGGGAGGGCACATTCTGCAGAAAGGCATGTGACATGAATAGCAGTTGAGTCACGACAGACCACTCCACACACGGTTTTGAAATCTTTTTGTTAAAATATGCTCAGATTTCACTTTAATTATATATTATAAACCAGAAGAAAGATACCTGCTCTTTAGTACCATTTAATATGGTATTCTGCAGTTGAGTGGAGGAAGGACATTTGCATGGACCATCTTTTCAAGCACTGCAATAAAAAACTCTTGGATAAGATGACCGGAGTTCTCTACAGGCTGGTAAAACACCCTCAGATAGGTTAACCTCATGTATAAGCCGAGTCTCTATTCTTTAGTGCCTATTTCTGGCACAAAAACTCAACTTATATCTGAGTATATATGGTACATACAATAAAACACATCCCCCTATGTCTTTGGAGATCATTTACAAAAATAGAAAACAGTAGAGGGCTGACTTTAAAGCTTTGCAGTACTCCCATCTTAATGTCAGGTAGATTTGAGTTTATACCTTATGTGGACAGATTAGGTACGCAATCCCGACTTACAAATACTCAACATTTACAAACCCATCACCGGAATTCCGACCACTCTATTGCCTGATACATTGAATGCCCACCTACTGAAATCCCAACATGCTGTTTGGTTAAGTGACTGCTGAATTCATCACTGAGAGCAGGCTGCTAAATATTAAATATGTTTCCTGCCTGTGACAATGCCATCTCAGGTACAGTATATTCACATAATCACAATGAGAACAAACTAACATGCTACAGAGACTGTCCTTTACCACGTAATCCCATCATGCATCATAGAAAAGCAAACAAATAATCACACAATAAAGCTTGTTCTAATGAACAGGCAGTAAGCCATTGCAAAATTCAGGTTATAAAATCAGAGAAATTAAAATGTCTGATTAACTGAGAGCAGAGTCCGATTTATAGCATAATTTAAGATATCACTCGGGTGCCAAGAACAGAAATGATCAGTACAATGTTCAAACAGCCAGACATAAACTGAAGCTTACAGCTCTGGTCTTCCACTCTAAGCATAGGGAGAAAAATGCTGCAATATGTCTTGAGATTCATACCTTTAGATCCAGTGTCCGGATGAAAATAATCTACCCACCAGATATAAGAAGATGAGTCTCCACGTTTCCCAAGCATGAGCGATCAAGCAACTGAACAAAAGAGTAAACAGGGAGGAGAGGAGGCACTGTGGGTCCCCTTGGAGACTGGAAAGGGCACCACAATCTGCACAGGGGTTGTGTACAGACCTCTATGTCAGGGGGAGGGAATGGACAAGGATATGATAGAAGGCATTCTTAGAATGGCAGAGAAAGGGGAGATACTGTTGATGGGACACCTGAGTATGCCAAATGTTAACTGGAGCACATTTGCTGCAGCCACATCTAAGAGCAGGGCCATTCTTGATGCCCTACAGGTGGCAGGCCTCAGACAGCTAGTTTTGGAACCCACTGGTGAGGGAGCAATCTTAGACCTCATACTCTCAAATGGGGGCAGTGAGAGGATCTCAGATCTAGAAGTGGGTAGCCATCTGGGAACAAGTGACCATCAAACAGTGTGATTCACGTTAAACTCAGCTACAGAGTCAAGCCAGCAAAAGTGAGGTGCTGGACTTCAGGAGGGCTGACTTTGGCAAGATGAGAGGGTGCCTCAGAAAAGCACTAGCAAACAGGCTAGAAGGAGGTGTGGAGCAACAATGGGGAATCATCAAAACTTCCATCACAGAGGCAACAAGCCTTTGTGTGAAGCAAGTAAACAAATAAAAATGAAAGAAAAAGCCACTATGGTTCTCAAAAGAGGTGGCTGTGAAAGTCAGGAAGAAAATGATAGCATTCCGGAAGTATAAGGAAACACAGAAGGATCAGGACAGAGAGCTGTACCAGTTAAGGCAGAAGGAAGCAGGGAGGGAAGTCAGAATAGCAAAGGCCCAAACTGAGGAAAAGACAGTCAACTCGGTTAAGAAGGGGGATAAAACCTTTTATAGGTACATCAGCGAGCATTGAAAGACAAATGGAGGGATAGTGAGGCTGAATAGAATGAACGGTGGGTGGGCAGAGGGGGACAGTGAAAAAACAGGGATACTGAATGAATATTTCTGCTCAGTATTCACAAAAGAGGAGGCGGATGTGCCTAATCCAATTAACAGAAGCACTCTTGATAGGCGGGTCGATCCCAGTCCTTTCACAGAAGAAAGGGTTCTGCAAGAACTCCTAAAACTGAAGGTGGACAAAGCAATGGGGCCTGATGGAAGTCACCCCAGAATTCTGAAAGAATTAAGGGGGGAACTAGTGAAACCACTGGCTAATCTTTTTAATAAATCATGGGAGGATGGTGTGGTACCCGAGGACTGGAGGAAGACAGATGTGATTCCCCTTCACAAAAGTGGGACCAAGACAGAGGCAGGAAACTACAGATCTGTCAGTCTGACCTCTGTGGTACAGAAAGTGATGGAGTCACTTCTGAAGAAAAGAATAGTTGAGTACCTAGAGGAAAGTGGGGCATAGGACCCAAGGCAGAATGAGTTCACAGCGGGAAGGTCATGTCAGACGAATCTAATAGATTTATTTGACCGGGTGACCAAAGTAGTAGACCAGGGAGGGGCTGTGGACATGGCCTACCTAGACTTCAGCAAGGCATTTGACACAGTCCCACACAAAAGATTAATAGTCAAATTAACCAGCCTGGGAGTGGGTCCCAGGGTGGTAGCCTGGGTAAAACACTGGCTGGACAACAGGACACAGAAGGTAATTGTAAATGGAGTCTACTCTGAAGAAAGAGGGGTTACTACTGGGGTACCGCAGGGTTCAGTATTGGGTCCAGTCCTTTTTAATGTCTTCATCAGTGACATTGCAGAGGAACTGGAAGGAAAAGTATGCCTCTTTGCAGATGACACAAAGATCTGCAACAAGGTTGATACACAAGGAGGCGTGGAAAGGATGAGAAGGGACTTGGCAAGGTTGGAGGAATGATCAGAAGTATGGCAGCTACGATTCAATGCAAAGAAGTGCAAAATAATGCACCTGGGAAACAAGAACCTAGGGGAAGAATAAGCAATGGGGGGGGAGGTAGGAACAACAACAAAAAAGGAAAGGGACCTGGGGGCAATCATATCAGATGACCTTAAGGTTGTAAGCAATATGAAGGCAGTAGGGAGGCTGGGAGTATACTGGATGCATAGGAGAGGCATCAGCATCAGAAAACAGGAAGTTGTTATCCCTCTGTACAGACAGTCGGTGAGACCCCATCTGGATTACTGTGTCCAGTTCTGGAGACCCCATCTCCGCAAGGACATAGACAGGATAGAGGCAGTCCAGAGGAGGGCAACTAAATGGTGCAGGGTCTGCAAGAGAAGTCGATGAGGAGAGACTAAAGGAGCTTAATATGTATACCCTTGAGGAAAGAAGGAGGGGGGACATGATAGAAACTTTAAGTACCTCAGTGGAATCAACAAAGTCCAAGAGGGCAGCATCTTTCAGAAAAAGAGACGGCAAGAACAAGGGGACACAATTTAAAGATAGAGGGAGGGCAGTTCAGGGGCAATGTGAGAAGTATTATTTCACAGAGGATAGTGAATGCATGGAACAGCTTCCTGAGGAGGTTGTGGTGTCTAAAACTGTGGGAGAATTCAAGAATCCATGGGACAGACATAAGGCAATTCTTGTGGGGGTAGGAAGAAATAGGCTGTTGGTTAACTAGGATCTGCGGCCTATCCTGTAGGTAGGGAAATGGGCAGACTAGATGGGCCAAGTGGTCCTTATCTGCTGTCAAAGTCTATGTTTCTATGTTTCTATGTTGGGCTATACAGAATGAACAAAAAAGAACACAGCACAGGACTGGCTAATTCCAAAGTCATATCCAACCACAAGAGTCTCCAAATGGACGCATCCTAGAAAATGACCTTGTTGTTCCCAACCAAGCCACAAGACCAGAGAAATGATGCAAGATATTGGTGGTTGTGTAATTAAGAAAAATAGCCATACTGCTGCAGAGACATCTGTCTAAGAAGCATTTAATGGATTGAAAACTGTACACCAAGTAAGTAGTATACGCCACTACATTTCAGCCAAATGTAGCATAAATAGCGGCTTAACCCCAAAATATTGTTTTTCACTTTTCCTTTCTGATCTTATTGAATTGAGAAACAGAAACATAGAAACATAGACTTTGACAGCAGATAAAGGACCACTTGGCCCACCCAGTCTGCCCATTTCCCTACCTACTGGATAAGCTGCAGATTCTAGTTAACCAACAGCCTATTTCCTGCAACCTCCCACTATAATTGCCTTATGTCTGTCGCATGCATGTTTGAATTCCCCCACTGTTTTAGACCCAACAACCTCCTCAGGAAAGTGATTCCATGTATCCACCACTCTCTCCATGAAAAAAAGTTCCTCACATTACCCCTGAGCTGTCCCCCCTCTATCTTTAAATTGTGCCCCCTTGTTCTTACACATCTCTTTTTCTGAAAGATACTACCCTCCTGGACTTTGTTGATTCCCTAGAGGTACTTGAAAGTTTCTGTCATGTCCCCCGTTCCTCCTTTCATCAAGAGTATACATATTAAGCTCTCTCGGTTTCTCTTCATATGGTTTCTGCTGCAGACCCTGCACCATTTTAATTGCCCTCCTCTGGACTGCTTTCATCCTGTCTATGTCCTTGCATAGATGAGGTCTCCAAAACTGCACAGAGTACTCCAGATGGGGTCTCACCAACTGTCTGTATAGAGGGATAACCACTTCCCTTTTTCTACTTGTGATGCCCCTTCCTATGCATCCCAGTATCCCCCTGGCTCTCCTTACTGACTTTTCACATTGCTTACCCACCTTTAGGTCATCTGATATGACTACCCCCAGGTCCCTTTCCATTTTTGTTGTAATTAGTACTGCCCCTGCTATTGTGTACTCTTCTCCTGGGTTTTTGTTTCCCAGGTGCATTACTTTGCACTTCTTTGCATTGAATCTAAGTTGCGATATGTCAGATCATTCCTCCAACCTTGCCAAGTCCCTTCTCATCTTTTCTACCCCCCTTGTGTATCAACTCTGTTACAGATATTTGTGTCATCTGCAAAGAGGCATATCTTTCCCTCCAGACCCTCTGCAATGTCACCTATAAAGATGTTAAAGAGGACTGGACCCAGTACTGAGCCCTGAGGTACTCCACTAGTAACCCCCCTTGGTACTCCACTAGTTACCCCCCTTTCTTCAAAATGTGTTCCATTCACTATTACCTTCTATGTCCTGTTGTGTCCCCATAAAAAAGTCAGAGCAGGTAATTGGTACACCTAATTTCAAACTTCCATAGATTCAGAGGAGATAGCCTTAGGGAATTACTTTTTAAACAGATTCAGTAACAAAGCCATGACTTTTGGAAGTTGAGCATTTGATGAATTGGGCAAATGAGCAGTCAGGATTCCAGTGATGGGATTTTCAGTGTCAGGATTTTGAACGTCGGGATTTAGTATGGATCCCGTATGGTCACCAATTGGTTTTAGCTGCTGTGGTAGTTCTCAAATCACTTCATGGACAGTACACTGAGATGTAGATTCCTGAGTATATGTGAGATAAGTACAAGATCTACCAAATCAAGTGCAAAGTGCAAAGTCATGCACCTGGGAAACAAAACCCAGGGGACGAGTACACAATTAGGGGTGAGATACTGACAACAACAAAAATTGAAAAGGACCTTGGGGTAGTTATATCAGATGACCTAAAGGTGGGCAAGCAATGTGAGAAGGCAGTAAGGAGGGCTGGGGTGATACTGGGATACATAGGGAGAAGCACCACCAGTAGAAAACAGGAAGTTGTTATCCCTCTACAGACAGTTGGTGAAACCCCATCTGAAGTACTACATGCAGTTCTGGAGACCCCATTTCCACAAAGACATAGACAGGGTGGAAGCTGTCCAGAGGAGGGCAACCAAAGACATTCAAAGAGAAACTAAAGAAACTTAATATGTATACCCTCAAGGGAAGGAGGTAAAGCGGAGACATAATAGGAACTTTCAAGTACCTCAAGGGAATCAACAAAGTCCAAGATGGTAGCATCTTTCAGAAAAAGAGATGTGCAAGAACAAGGGGACACAATTTGAAGATGGAGCCAGCTCAGAGGTAATGTGAGGAAGTATTTTTTTCATGGAGAGGGTAGTAAATGCATGGAACAGCCTTTCTGAGGAGGTTGTGGAGTCAAAAACAGTGGTGGAATTGAAGAATGCATGGAACAGATATAAGGCAATTCTAGTGGGTGGAGTTAGGAAGAAGTAGGCTGTTGGTTAACTAGGATCTGCAGCTTATTCATTAGGTAGGGAAATGGGCAGACAAGGTGGGTCAAGCAGTTCTTATCTGCCATCAAATTCTATATGTTTATGTTTCTATGATTCAAATACATTGGTGACGTCTATAAACATGACTTATGTGAAGAAACCCTTGTCCATGACTGAGTACAAATCGCTGGTGACACTGAGCAGAGATAGTGGAATTAACCTTCCTGAAGTTAAATCACAAGGGTAAGAGAAGGAGGAGCTTGTTGAGATAATCAGCTATGACTGGGACACTTCTCAAAGACAAGGAGAATGAATACGAGAGGAACAACTCTCGCACACTTCCAGACAGATGGTAGCTCCCCTGAAGACAGAGATAGGTTTAACAGTGTAGCAATAGGGATGCAGATGTGATGCAAATCAAAACAAGGAAGCTTTGAATCCTGGGAGGGTACACTAACAATTTTGCTTGAACATGGACCAGTCAGCACTTTATGGACTTCAGTAGGAGTTATATGCCTGAACGCAATGGGTGGTAGGCTCAGCATATCAGCCTCTGAAATTTCTGATGAGCGGCTAACCATGTGATCAACTGAGGGATCCATGACTGTATGTAGCAGCTATACTAAGATTTGTTGCACAGGCATTAAAGTAATTAACAGTATCTGGAAGGAAAGTAAGAAGATGCCCCAAAGTGGCTCCCCATCTGGTCTATTTACTCTTGATGAACCATTTAAAAAAGGTTTTGACCCTAGCCCAGAATCTACTGAAATGATGCTGTTATCTTGCCAGTACTTGCAATAGCCATCAGCCTTGGCTTTTGCTACTGCTGGTTTACTTTGATTCTAGCTAAATCTATTGTATGTACCATCATTGATAGATTTGTTTTCCAGAAATGTTCAATAAGAATGATTCAGTAATCTCAAATTTGAGATCCAGGAGTTGAGACAGCCCTTGACATTGTATGTTCTGACTGGAACATGCTTATTGCATACTTCAAGGTTTCACTAACAAAAAGTCAAAAGCTTCTGCTACACAGGGAATCCACTGGATGCTGTTCTATCATAAGACCAAATGGTCTGCATGGATGACCTTCCAATAGAAATGTATATATAATTGGGTTGTGATCAGCTTTGGAGGAGCATTTTGCATTGAATTTTCCAGATGCAGAAAGTGTTATCCTGGTTGCTAAAACAATATGCAAGTACACCAGCAGAGTAAATCTGAAAAAGATAGATATACCTGCTTCACAATGGGAGGTCACAGAAAGATGATTGAGAACAAATAGAGAACTCAGTTGACTGAGCAGAAAGAAGACACATTGGAGCTGAATGGAGGTCTCAAATGATGGATATTTAGGAGATAGGGGACACTCTGCTACACTAACCTAATCAGAAGAAAGGAGAGTCCTCCCACTATAGTCCAAACCCCCCCTGATGTTGATCACCAAGTGCAGATAGGTGAGATAAGATGATTCACAATCCAGAACTGTTGGTCCAGAATGGATTAGTTAAAAATTTTAAAATGACAGGGTACAGGTTGACATCTGAATGTGACTGAGCTAGCAAGCATGCCAGGGTGGGGTAAAATTTCCAGGTAGGGCAAACATGCATGAGTAAGAAAAAAACAAGTAGAGAATCAACACACACACTCAACCAGACAGCTTGCAAGAAGATTCAGAAGAATCCAGGAGAAGGAGCAGGTAGCTAAATTTGAAACAATGAGCCACTCTAAAAAGTTGTTAATTATTGCCTAAGGATAAGAGCACAAACATACTTTGTGCATTAAAGTTAATTTCAAAGATTTCTATGTGGGCTTCATAGCCCATTACTATCCTTAGGGCAGCGGTAGCTCATTTCTGTAAAAAAGTAACATTTTTCAGCTAGTAGTTTTTGGGAAGGAAGGGATTATAAATAGAATTGAAGCCACAGCCAGTCTATCCCTTCTACTTCCCAGTCCGCTGTTTCAGCTCCGCACTCAGATGTTTTGGACGCCTAAGAGTTGAAAGCGTGGGGACGCTATTATTAGCCAAGGAATGGGGGAGCCAATGCTATTTTATGTTATGTAAACTACCTTTGATCATAATTGAATCTATCACTCAACTAATAGGTACTTTTAGTTGAGCGGTGCCTTCATTTATATCAAAGTTTGCTTTAAGTAACACAAAACAGCTCAGAAAACATCCCTCCATTCACTTGTATGTGACACACACCCAAGCTCTTCACGCTTGGATGTCACAAAATGTCTGCGCATGGGGATGGAATCAGAGAACCGGGAAATGGAAGGGATAGGCTGGCCATGGCTTCAATTCTATTTACGATCACTTCCTTCCCAAAAACTACTTACTGAAAAATTTAACTTTTTATAGAAATGAGCTATCCTAAGGTAAAGAGCTATGAAGCCCAAATACTTAAATTCACTTTAAGTGCTTCATGACAAACAGATTCTGGGCCAGATTTACAAAATGAAATGGAACTAAGTCCAGCTCCACAACTCCGGTTGCAGGCCAAAATCTCCGTAGCAGTGGAGATTTGTATTCACAGTCCCCTGAAACTGCGGTGATGTTATACCTGGTCCCACTGGCCATAACATTTTTCTGCAGTTGTGGGGAAAAAACTCCTGCAAGCTGGTGTAATTCATGGAGCCATTCATAAACTGGCTCCACCTTTGTGAATACTGTAACTGCAGGAAAAACTGTGGCTCCGCAAGTGACAACCCACTTCAGCCATTTTTTTCCTGCAACTGCAGGATTTTTTTTATTTTTTTTTATTTATTTCAGTTGCAGATTAATACCTTTGAGCCAAGATGGCTCTTTTACAAAGGTTCCATGTGAAACAGATGCAAAATACAACAGGACAATATAAATAGAGTGGTCCTTGGATACAAGAAAATACATAAATGCATGAAAATAAGATTCTTCATACAAGTAAACTTTTATAACCAGTGATGAGCTTTTGCCACACAGTCATGTTGCTAAGTGCAGGTTAGTGAATGGGTAGTAGCCAGAGAGGACATTGTCAAGGAAGGGAGGCAGGGGAGGAGTAGGGGAAGGTAGCAACCAGAGATGCTTAGTCTAAGGAGGGAGGCAGGGGAGGTGCAGGGAAGGGAGCAGGATGAGATTCAGAAGGGAAGGGTGTAGTGAACCCCAGGAGGAGCAGGGGCACTCTAAGTTAGGAATGGCAGTCTCAGAGTTTTTTGGGGGCCATAAGGATTCAAAGGTCTCTTTTGAAGGGGCCTATTTTTTTATGCCCCAGATGGAAGTAGGGAGGTCATTTTCGAGAACTTTATGAATCCGGTAATCAGGTGCTAGGCAGGGTTAAAGTAAATGTTAACTTTCAGCTGAGAAGGCATTAATTTGTTAATTGATTGATTTATTTGTTTTATTGTTTTGTAATTTTCGAAATGTTTAAAGATCCACCAATGCTTTGAGAAGAACTTTGAAGAACATAATATTGGGACACAAAGCAGTTTATATTTAAGCAATAATGCTGAAGAGCTGGTCATTTTCGAGATATAAATGACTAGCTGGGGGGAAGGGTGGCCTGAGGGGCAGCCATGGGACACCCCCTCCTAGCCGGTAATTAATTGAAAGGAAATGACTGGTTCTGAGGTCATTATTGCGATTATAAGTCTAATCACAATAATGATTTTTTTCCTTTGGGTTTTGAGCACCAAAAAGAGTTTTGTTTATGGCTGCTGCTGTCAGCGTACAGCACGTGAGCTGAGTGTCACTGCTGTGCCAGTCATTTCTAAGAGATGAAGGAGATGGTGGTACAAAATAATACTGTGAAAAGAACTAAATGGTTTACACAAAGAATAATATCTAGTTGGAATGCACTCCCTTTAACTATTGTTGAGAGTGACACATTTAGACTTTCAAAAATAGAATTGATACCTTTATGGGTATTTCTAAGTATGAATACCTCCCATAATGGGGTGGCAAGTTCTTTAAGGGCAACTGCCTGTTGAACTTGTAATCCATACTATGAACCTATGAACCCAAGCCACTCTGGCAGCGAGTGTTGGCAGCTGCCCACACTGGCCTCAATGGAGAGCACTTGAGGCGGCATAAAACCATGGCCTGCCCAATTGCTCACAACTATTGGCCTGGAATTTTCAGGCAGGTGAAGTTCTGCAGGTCCTGTGTAGTGTGCCAGCAGTCAAAGGAAAAGGGCTGGAAGTTTACTCCACCTAACAGAAAACAAGGTTGTGGGTTAGCTAGCTGTAATGTGGGCCATGCAAAGGTTAGGTATGGTCAGGATGTTGCCACACAAACAAAGGAGTGTCATGACCTGTGGGTCCTTGTGAGTTAGTGGGGCTTTGATGGGTTTATTGAGGTAGGGTAACCTGATTAGTTATAAATACATCTAATCAAATGTTTTGAGGTTTTTCCTTTTGTCCTTGGTTACACTATACTGTAATTGCAAACAAAATAAAAAAAAAAAGTGTGGTTTTCCTTGCTTAAAGTCTAGGCCTAGAATGATTCCACACTGTGTACTGTGTTGGTGACTAGCCTTAGTAGTTTTTAAGTAAAGGTGTAGGGCTGTTACGTGAGGTGAAAGCAGAGAGCAGTGGGAATGTTTCTCATGATATAAAGCTCTCTGTTGTAAACATACAACTCTGCCTTTTTTAGGTGGGAGGTGAAGGGTTACCCATTTTAGAAAAGTAGTAAGGGTACTGAAGATACCCCTGGAGTTTTGAGTAGTGGGGGTACCTGTTCTGGGACCTGTCTGGTTAGTCAGAGGATTGTAAAAATATGCCTAAAATGGTGAAGGTGGCTGCTGCCTTGTGCAGTAAACGTCTCCCTGGATTTGGTAGAGAACATGTTGAAAAAATACAGATGGGGAATCTGGCCTAGAATAAAGGGAAGCTGAAGAATGCATATGTGTTTACAGAAAAAAAATAAATGTATTTGAGTTTGTTATAGAAAGGAAACTGCTGTGTGTCTGCCTAGGTGAGACACAGCTAATAAAGTAAAGAGATGAAAGTTGAAGGGATTTGGGAACATTAGGGAAACCACAAGGACCCTTTGGGCTGTGTGAGCAAAAGGGGAAATTAGTCCCTTTTTAAAATCTATAAAATCTGGGTATTTGCCACTTGACCCCTTTATTATGAGGCAATGTATAAGCAAAAGATTTGGAGATTGCAAGACCTATATAGCCTGTTGGAGGTCTGAGATGGCAAATGGATGTAAGAGTTTTATGCCTAGGAAAGAAAAGGTAGTCTAGGTGCAGACCCTCTTTAAAAATGGAAAACAAAATGGATCCCTAAATATGGAACTAAAAAAGCTGCTAAAATGCAGGTTGTGAAATGAAATGATTGGCTACCTTTGCTGGTTTGGTGCAAGCCTGGATTGGTCTATGCACCATGAAGTACATTTTTCTTGGCATAAAGGTGGGGACTGGTGCTAAGAAACCACTGTGAGAAAAGATGTATGTATAGATCCCAAAAGTTAGTTGGACATGAGACCCTGAGAGAACTATTACAGGAGACGGTGTATTCTATCTACTCATTTGAACAGGGTTCTTTTAGTGTAAGGCACCTGAAAAGTAATGGATGGGAGCCCTCTTTTCACACTTAGCCTAGGAAGTGGTGAGCATGATACTGGGATAATGGATGCTAGTATCAGAAACCAGCTGCTGTTCAGAGCTGCCTCTCTCTTAAGGTGGGAATTATGTAGCAGGGTGAAATCCTCCTACTGTATTTTTGATTAATGAAACTAGAGGAACAGTTCCTAAGGGGCTGCAAGAAAGCCTTACAGCCACAATAAGTCTGATTTAAGGTACAGTATCAAATAACAAGCATTTGTCAGTGATGAATGTTGTCGCGCTGACATTGGCAGTGGTGGAGGTAGAGACGCATAGCGCTGTGATTTTGTTAATGTGTGCCAAAAGGTGATTTTGCACAGTGAGCACACCATTGTGTGGCAGAGCTGTGGAAACGCATTTTGGGGAGGCCGTGGAAAATAGCAGTTGGACTGTTGGTAATGAGGTGTGCACAAATGCCAGTGGTGAAAATGTGGCATGAAAATATTGCAGATTGACGAGGTTACAAGGGTGCGTGGAAACTGCACAATGCACGCTTGCAACACAGTCATTGTACGGACTTTCCGCACCAAATTTTCAACATTTTAGGACCTCTGCTGATGAATAGTATCACCATCATTTCCTCAAACTGTCCCAAAAAGTGATTTCACACAGTGACTATGCAATTCTGCACCGGATGTGCGAAAACACATTTCAGCCAGCTGCACTGTTCATAAGGAGATATGGAAAAATGCCAATGATGAACAGCTGGAGTGAAAGTATTATAAATTCACAAAGTCACAAGCGTGCATGCAAACTGCGCAATGCGCACTCGTAAAACACTCAATTTATTGACTTTCGTCCCCAAATTTTCAACATAGGCATTTTAGGACATCTGCTAATGAACAGTGTCACTGCTGTTTTCATAATGTGTCTCAAACATGGGCTTTCCACAGCGACCGTGCTATTGTGCGCCGGAACTGCAAAAACAGATTTTGGTCAGAATGTGAAAAATGACAGCTGTACTGTTCATTAGGAGGTGTTGAACAATGGCAGTGCTGAAAATCTGAAGTGAAAATATAAGTTTGTGAACTTACGAGTGTGCGAGCAGACTGCGCAACGCACGCTCTTAACACAGTCCTTTTATGGAGTATTGTCACCAAATTTTCAACATAGGCATTTTAGGACCTCTGCTTATGAGTATTGTCACTGTCATTTTCATAATGTGTCCAGAACAGTGATTTCACACAGCGACTGCGCCATTCTGTGCCGGAAGTGTGAAAACACATTTTGGCCAGGATGTGAAAAATGACAGCTGAACAGTTCACAAGAAGGTGTGGTAAAATGCCAATGTTGAGAATCTGGCATGAAAATATTGTGAATTCGCTAATATACGGGTGTGCGTAGCAACTGAGCAATGCACGCTTATAAAACAGTCATTTTTTTTTATTTTTCCCACCAAATTTGCAACACAGTGTTTTTGAGAGCCCTCCTCATGAATAGTGGCACTATCATT
This sequence comes from Neoceratodus forsteri, assembly GCA_016271365.2. Classification (NCBI taxonomy): domain Eukaryota; kingdom Metazoa; phylum Chordata; order Ceratodontiformes; family Ceratodontidae; genus Neoceratodus; species Neoceratodus forsteri. Next base: position 164,093,753 of record JADMNL010000022.1, on the reverse strand, counting down.
TCATTACTCAGCCCCGAAAGGTGATTCCAAGCAGTGACTGCGAAATCACCTTTCCGGACTGAATAAAACCATGACAGTGCAAGAATTCACGAGGAGGGATCCGAAAAAACCAATGTTTAAAATTTGGGGCCAAAATTCCCCAAAATGCCTGAGATATGCAGCAAAGTTGAAAAAGCCCTATTTATTCCATTATACAGCTACCGGCATGTCCTCAGTTCGTGGTCAGCTTTGAAGAGTGCAGACGTGTTCTCGGTCCACCGACGGTCATCACGCTGGACTCTGGAGGTAGTATGGGATGAGGGTGGGTGTGGGGAGGCAGATGTGCAGAGGGTGGGTGTGGGCGGGGCCAGGGAGACTACGAGGGACCGCTTTCATTTTACAGGTGAAAAAAACATTGCCGGACAGTTTTGTATTTCAGATTTGGCACGCTGGGTGGGCCCCAGCATGCCACCTAAATGTTTGGGGGATCTGTAGCTGACGGGGATTGGGCAATCTCACCAGCACACAACACGGGGTGGAGGAAGTTATGCTGATGGGGATTGGGCACCCGTCGGCACAGAAAGAAAGTGGGGGGTTAGCTGAGGGGATTGGGGACCCCCGGCATTTAACAAAGGGGGTTTATGCTGATGGAGAAAGGCCCCCATCGGCATACAAAGAAAGCGGGGGTAAACCAACAGGGGGATTGGGCACCCCCGAAGTCGGCAGTTGGGCAGCTGCCCACCCACCATGTTGATAATGTCAGCGAGCACGTAGAAAGGGTCCACTGCATCTAATGAGCTTTGCTCAGATTGCAGTGGACCTTTTCTTAGATGTGCTCACCACATTATGTATGCATGGTGTGGCACCGGCATGCAGGCTGATTGGGGAATGAGGGACACACCTACTGGTGCGTGCCCTGCATTCACCCAACAGCGACCGCGCTTCCAAAGCTGCACTGTCCCAAGAGGGGTGATTGGCCTTCTTAAACATAACAAGCATTTGTCAATGCCAAACGTTCACTTGCAGGTATTTGCAGTGGTGTTTGGCATGTATGGTGCTTTACCCTAAAGCCCTGTGCGATTGCTGGTATTTGCACAATAAATTTTCATCATGACCTTTTTGTTACCCCCATTGTGCGTTACATAGGCAGAAACACGTTTTGGGCAGGATGTGAATAATGACAGCTGTACTGCTCATAAGGAGGTGTGGTAAAATGGCAATGTTGAAAATCTGGAGTGAAAATATTGAAAATTCGCAACTTACTGAAGGGCAGTGAGGAACTGCGCAGTGCACACTCGTAAAACAGTTATTTTTAGGAATTTGTTCTCCAAATTTTCAACATAGCCATTTTAAGATCTCTGCTCATGAACAGTGACACTGTGATTTTCTTAATGTGTCCCATACACTGAGTTCACACAGCGACTGTGCCATTGTGCGCTACATGAGCGGAAACACGTTTTGGGCAAGATGTGAAAAATGACAGCTGCACTGCTCATATGGAGGTGTGGTAAAATGTCAATGTTGAAAATGTGGAGTGAAAATATTGAAAATTCACAAACTTACGAGCGTGCATAGGAGCTGTGCAATGAACACTCGTAAAACAGTCATTTTTAGGAATTTTTTCACCAAATTTTCAACATAGCCATTTTAAGACCTCTGCTCATGAACAGTGTTACTTTGATTTTCTTAATGTGTCCCATACATTGAGTTTGCACATCGACTGCACCATTGTGTGCTACATGGGCGGAAACATGTTTTGGGAAGGATGTGAAAAATGACAGCTGTACTACTCATGAGGAGGTGTGGTAAAATGGCAATGCTGAAAATCTGGAGTGAAAATATTGAAAATTTGCAAACTTACAAGCGGTGTAGAACTGCGCAATGCAGACTCGTGAAACAGTCATTTTTGGAATTTTGCACCAAATTTTCAACAAGGGTTTTGGGACACCTTCTCATGAATGATGTCACTGTCATGGTGTTATTCAGGCCCAAAGGGTGATTTCATGCAGTGAACTGTGCAGTGACTCTTGCTGATGACTGCAAAAGTTTTTAAAAATGTTGCCACACTGGGGTGGGCTCCTGGCGTGGAAGAAGATGGCTGGGGGCGAGAAGCTGAGGGATTGGGCACCCCGTTGGCAAACTACGGGGGGAGGAGCCGATGGGATTGGGCACCCCTGGCCGGCAAACAACGGAGGTTTGCCACGCTTGGGGTGGGCTCCCAGCATGGCAGAAGGATGGCTTGGGGACCATGGAGCCGATAGGGGATTGGACACCCCGCCGGCAAACAACATTTGCCACGCTGGGTGGGCTCCAGCATTGCACCAAAGCTGGGGACGGACGCGAGGGGGCAGCGTGACGCGGTAGGCGATGCTGCGGTTTTATTTGAAGCAAAGACCACCGCTGTCATACAGAGCTCCCGCACCCATTGGTGCAGGACTGCCACGCCTGCTCAACAGAGCACTGGATTGAATGGTAGAGGCACACCTCGAAAGTGTGCTACTCTCCCAAAACATTCCTTGCGCATGCGCACAAGCGAACGTAAAAATGAGAGCTTGCTGAGACTTGAAATATTCAGTGCAGGAATAGTCTTATAGCATGTCAAAATAAATGTTTCTTTCCCGTTCTTTTGGCTGCAGCCTTTCTCCTATGCTACTCTATCTTGTCTTTGCTGGACTGATTATCCAGCACTGAAACTTCACCACTCTTTCTTCTTTTCTTTCTGCTCCCCTCCCACACACATACACACACATAATATATATATATATATATATATATATATATATATATATATATACACACATACACAACTAGCAGTAAGTATACAAGAGCTGTCCTAGCACAGTTAGGGTGAAAGAAATGCCGTGTACTTTGGTGCTGTATTCCCCTGTTAAATTTCCACGTGCAAAATACTGAATCTGGGGAAGAAAGTATATAAAATGAATCTGTGTTGTTGGTCCTATAAAATATAAAACAAAGTACTGAAGAACTACTATAAATCACCTTTAGTTATGTATAGAAGGTATCAGGAATCTCAAAGTTCTTGTTGTTTGAAATGTACTTAACACATGTTTTACAAACTGCTACTAAACAATGCATTAGCAATGCCTTTTGTTTTACATTGTTGGTTTAATTTGTATTTTCCTGATATTTGATGAAATGTTTCTTTAAGCCAAAACTGCACACATTGCTATATGTTGAGGAAAATTTACCTGTTTAGGGAATGCCTGACTCCTTGTGCTTTAGTTTGCTGGCATCCATTTTGTGGATTCCTATGGGCTCAGGCAGGCGGAAATCTGTGGACTTTATAGAGCTCTAGCATGAGGGAGTCTGGGAACAAGGAAGGTGGGATTTCCTGCCAGGAAGTTCCTTTCTTTATTTTCTTATTGATTTAGTTTCTTGATTGTTTAAAAGCTGACATGCGTTAAAATATTGTTTTTCATGTTTGCTTTACTTTTCTGTATGAAACAGTCACATTTACAATTGTTGCAAACATTTAACTAACATTTAAGCTATGATTGATAGGTCACAAGAATTCCAACCCTATAAAAGGAGCTGGCTGAGCAGAGTTTGACAGATAAGATCTGAACTGTGGAAGGAGCAGTCCTCTGTAGGAGTGAAACTGGCTGATGTAAGAGAGGAGTAGTTGGTGTTGGAAGCAGTCTCAGAAAGACTGACCAGTGATAGTGCTAGTCAAGGCTGAGATGTTTTGAACCAGAGCTGACTTGAGCAGCTAGAGGGGTGATTGGTCTTTCTAAAGAATTGGCTGCAAAATTGCAGGTACAAGTAGGACCACCCTCAGGCACTGTATTTGTCCCTGTGAGCCTACTGGCTGAGTGGGAACCAACAGCCCTATAAGCCTAGTTTTATTACAGTTGCTGAAGATCATCCTGACTAGTCAATCAGTATGAGCAACAAAGAAGTTCCAGATTTGCACTGTTGAACTGTTTATGGTATTGCTAAGTGTGTTAAGTCCTTCTGTAATAAAGTACACCGCCCTATGGGACATTTTAAAAGAACTTGTCTCGCCTTCTGTGTCTTCATCCAAACCACCCTCCCACAGAATTCAGACTGCCATGGCAGTCAATCAGTGAGCTAGTTCAGTTCATTAATAATTAATTTTTATTCTTAGAATTCTCATCATCTCTGTATTTCTCATCGTCATTATTTATTAGTGAGTGAGATCATATGCTTGAAAACAGGATAGTTGTTCCTTGAGGGTTTATCAGCTCCTATTGCTTCTTCCCCACCTGAGGCCAGATATTCAAATATGTGCAAAAGTGCAACATAAAAGGTTTGCACTGTGCTTGCACTTATGCCTAATCCAGAGGTTGCTATATTCAGTCAGATAGCACACCGGCATTATCCAGTTGAATATAGGCCCATGGCGGTGCAGATCTAAACCAGACAGCGCCGCCCTGACATGGACCTTGGCTATATATAGCCCATATGCAACTGTGTCCCCAGACCAGATACTAAAGGGAGCCACAGCACACTATTGAGCCGCAACATGCAGCTGAGCCCAGTGGGTATGCAAGGTGCTATGAGGCCATATGCATGCCCATTATGGGTTCATTTGCATGAGAAGCAGTTGCAGGTTTGTGTCCTCCTGTGGCCACCTACCACATCAGACATGGTGGTGAACACCCTTCACATCCAGAATGCCTATGCCCTCAAATTAAATGTACTCCCTGGTGCCTAGTGGTACCTCCCACCCCCCATCAACCATCCCCGTATAGCACATATATGACCTGGTGTCTAGGGGCCCCCAACCTCTGATCCCCTTGTCCGACATGCATAGTGAGTCTCTGTGTGTAGTGGTACCCCCACCATTCTCTAAACACCCATCCCTGTCACCGTAATGTTTCCCTGGTCTTTAGTGGCAACACCCATCCTTCAATCACCTATTCCCCTATTTGGCATTATTACCCTGGTTGTTAGTTTCACCCCACACAATTCTGGTATACGTAGTGTCAGCCATAATGTCTAGTGGCTCCCCACTCCTCATATGCCTCAGCACAATATGCATAGTTAGTCCCTGGTGTCTAGTGGTACCCACCGCTCACCAAGCACCCATCCTGGTACTACCCAGACTCCCCATTGCCCATTGGCTAGTGGCCCCCACACAGCCTGCTTGGAACCACCACAAAGGAGACCCAGACGAGGATGGCACAAGACCCCACAAGGGAAGGAAAAAACTTCTGGTGGGGGACTCAATCATTAGGAAGGTAAAACTGTGGGGGAGGGGAGGAGAAGGGAGAAGTAAGGTGCTTGCCCGGCGCCATGGCTGGGAAGGACTGGAATAGAATCCCCAGGATCATGGGAGCAGCAGCTTAGTGAGAGGGAGCTGAACATCATTGTCCACCTAGGGAAAAATGACCTTCCTGGGAGTGAGAGTAGAGCAGTGCAGGAAGAATTTATAGAGTTGGGGAGGGGCCTTAGGCAAGTAGCACACAGTAACCTTCTCGGAGGTACTGCCTGTCTGTGGCATGGGTGAAGCTAGGCTACTCCACACCATGAGATTCAATGAATGGTTGAAAAACTGGTGTGGAACTCAGGATTTTGACTTCATTGGGGACTGGGGGTGCACCTGGAGGGATGCGGGCCTATACTGGTACAATGGTTTGCCTCTGTCTTGCAGTGGAACCAGCATCCTAGGTGACAGGTTTAAATGCTTTATTGGCAATCATTTAACCTAGCCAAGAATGGAGGTACTGAAAAAAAGCATGGCAATCCCCCCGGCCCCAACACACACACACACACACACACACAAAACAGGGTAGTTAGTGAGGTAAACACTAAGATAGAAAAGTTGATAGGGAGCATGACAGGTGTCAATGGAGAAAAAAAAACAAAGACATTAAGGACAGGGATGGGGCTAAAAGGGGTAAGGCTATCAAAAAATTGAGGTCAATGAGTACCAATGCACGTAGTCTTGGTATCAAGATCCCTGAACTAATGGCCTTAATGGATGAGGGACTCATAGATATTGTGGTAGTCACAGAAACATGGTGCACAGAGAACTATGACTGGGATGTCAACATACTAGGGTGATCAATCTACAGAAGGGATAGGGACGATAAAAGAGGAGGAGGCATAGCTCTCTATGTAAGGGCAGGGATAAAAGCAATGGAGCTAAAATGGGTCATCATGGAGACAGGAAAAGGTACTACAATCCTTACGGGGGTTGCATAAAGTCCCCATCTCAGGGAGAGGAAATGGACAATGGAAATGACAGAAGGCGTCCTCAGAATGGCAGGAAAGTGGGAGATATTGTTGATGGGGGACCTGAATATGCCATATGTTTACTGGAGTACCTTTGCTGCAGCCACATCCAAGAGCAGGGTAATTCTTGATGCCATACAGGGGGCACGCCTCAGACAGCTAGTGCTGGAACCCACTCCAGAGGGAGCAATCTTAGTCCTGGTACTCTCAAAAGGGGACAGAGAGAGAATCTCAGATCTAGAAGTGGGTAGCCATTTGGGCGTAAGCGACAACCAAACAGTGTGGTTCACGATAAACACAGCCATAAAGTCAAGTCACACGAAGATGAGGGTATTGAACTTTAGGAGGGCTGACTTTGGCAAAATGGGGAGTGTCTCAGAAAACCACTAGCAAACATGCAAGAAGGTGGGGTGGAGGAACAATGGGGAAAAATCAAAGCTGTCATCACAGAGGCAACAGGCCTCTGTGTGAAGCAAATAAACAAAACAAAATGAAGGAAAAAAATACTATGGTTCTCAAAAGAGGTGGTAGGGAAGGTTAGGAAGAAAAATATAGCATCCAGGAAGTATAAGGAAACACAGAAGAAGCAGGACAAAGAACTGTATCAGTTAAAGCAGAAAGAAGCAGGGAAGGCAGTCAGAATAGCAAAGGCCCAAATCAAGGAAAAGAAAGATGCTGGCCTGGTGGCACTGAGGGTTGAGGCGCTAGATGCCACACCTCAAACCACACTGGTGATCCAGGTTTGGGAATGGACTCAGGTTGTTTCAGGGGTCAGCTGGGGCAGGTAAGGATTGAGCATCCAGAGGACTGCTCTCCTTCTTCTGGGAGGGGGATTTGTGCTATGTGTGTCAGCACAACAAGATGGATTCGGCCTGAGCCCAGGATGCTTAGCTGCATCTGTGATGGTGGAGACAGCTGTTGCGCCCATTGCATGAGTGCAGGTGTGGGAGAAAACCAGTGGAAAAATACTGGGATCTGGCAGGACCTATGATGTCCTGATGGGCCGGAGGATGTAATTCTTTTGGGGGTGGGTCATAGCCCCTGCCACCACGGAGGTGGTGGCAAAAATAATGTTGAGAAAAAAAAAGAAACAATAGACAACTCAGTTAAGAATGGCAATAAAACTTTTTATAGGTACATTAGGCAGTGAAAAAAGACCAGGGGAGGGATAGTGAGGCTTAATAAAGGGGAGGGAGTGGGCATAGGGTGACAGTGACAAAGCAAAGATACGTAATGAATACTTCTGCTCAATATTCACTAAAGAAGAGGAGGGGCAGGTACTTAAACCAAATAATAGAAGTCCACCGGATGGGGGGGGGGTCAATACCAGTCCATTCACAGAAGAAAGGGTCCTGAAAGAACTCCTCAAACTGAAGGTGGACAAAGCAATTGGGTCTAATGGGATTCACCCCAGAATTCTGCAAAAACTAAGGGGAGAACTAGAAGCACCACTGACTACCCTTTTTAACAAATCATGGGAGGATGGTGTGGTACCTGAGGACTGGAGAAGGGCAAATGTAATTCCCCCCCACAAAAGTGGGAGCAAGGCAGAGACAGGAAACTTTAGGAGGCAGTATAGCACAGTGATTTAAGGCTCTGAGCTGCAAACCTGGAGACCTGGGTTTGAATCCCACAGCCCTCACTAGCATACTGTGTGACTCTGAGCAAGTCACTTAACTTCCTTGTGCTCCTAGGTCACACCTGTAAAGAAGCTTCATCTTAGTGCATCTTTCCTGGCTTAAAAAAAAAAAAAGGAAACTACAGACCTGATAGTTTGACCTCCGTGGTAGGGAAAATGATGGTATCACTTCTGAAGGAAAGAACCGTTGAGTACCTAGAGACCAGTGGGGCACAGGACCCAAGACAGCATGGATTCACAGCAGGAAGGTCATGTCAGATGAATTTAATAGATTTCTTTGACTGGGTGACCAAAGTAGTAGACCAGGGAGGGACTGCGGACTTGGCCTACCTAGACTTTAGCAAGGCATTTCACACTGTCCCACACAGAACATTAATAAACAAGTTAGGCAGCCTGGGAGTGGGTCCAGGGGGATAACCTGGGTTAAAAATTGGATGGACATCAGGACACAGAGAGTAATAGTAAACGGAGTCCACTCTGAAGAAAGGGAGGTTACTGGCGGGATACTGCAGGGTTCAGTACTGGGACCAGTTCTCTTTAATGTCTCTATAAGTGACATTACAGAAGGACTGGAAGGAAAAGTATGTATCTTTGCAGACAAGACAATGATCTGCAACAGGGTTGATACACAAGGCTGGTGGAAAGGATGAGAAGGGAGTTGGCAAGGTTAGAAGAATGGTCAAAAGTATGGCAGCTTAGAGTCAATGCAAATATGTGCAATGTACTGTACAGTAATGCACCTGGGAAACAAAAACCCAAGGGAAGAGTACACAGTAGAGGGAGATGTATTAACAACAACAAAAATGTATTTATTTATTGAATATTTGAATTACACCTTTGATCGAGGAGCTCTTTACATAGGTTCCATGTCAAAGGATTACACAAAATAGATTACAAAAATGGTAGACATACAGGCAAAATAAGCACATCCTGGGTGATGCAATGCCAGGAAGTGGGCAAAAGGAACACAGTTTAACAATAAGTAGTTAAGAAACAAATGTGACAATTATGAGTGGTTATCATGAACAGGTACATATTATGATTGTTATAAGAAAAACTTATTAGGCTGACAAATGATTGATACTGCAAGTTAACAACAAAAAGAGATCAGCCCATTGGCCTCATCAAAAGAAAGAGAGAGAAAAGGGGGGTCAAAGAAGGGGTGGGTAGGAAAGGTAGGGTAAAATGGGGAGGTGAGGAATGGAAAGAGTGGGAAGGGGGGGAGGAGAAGAAGTGGAAGGATGAGATGGGAGAGGGTGAGAGCAAAATGAAGGTGAGGAGAGGGTGGACGGGTAAGAAGGGTAGTAGGGAGGAATGTGTGGTATGGACAACACTGCTAACTTAGGATACAGGAGCTGGTTAGTTTAAGTGCCAGTAGGGGACTCACTGTACAGTATGTAGGTGCATCTAATGGAAGCAGTCACAGCTAGCAATAGTTACTAGGTGTTGCCAAAGCTTAAGTTTAAAAGATCCCAGGGTGCCTGAGGAAGATATGTCATTAGGTAGAGAGCTGAGCCAAAGTGGTGCCCTATGGGTGTGAGACCTTTGTTCAAGTGATGTGCGGCTACATGGGACCTTGAAAATCTGGTTATCAGAGTTTCTAGTATGATGGGGGTAGCAGTAAGGTGTATGAAGCTTCTGAACCCCTTGGGGCACCAGTCCTAGGAGAACTATTTTTGCAGTCAGACATATTTGGCACATAACTCGATTATTGAACTGTAGCCAGTTTGCTTGTGCATACAGGTCACAGGTGTGAGTAAGGTGCACAGATCTGTTGAGGAGCTGGCAGGCTTTATTTAGTGCTGCCTTAATTCTATGGAGAGATGTGTCCATGGCAGACCCGTAAATGACCAGCCCATAGTCATTTAGAGAGACAACGGAGCTGTGTATAGCAAGCTTCAGAGCATCCCAGACCAGGCAGTGTTTCTGCCTGTACAGCAGACCAATATGCATATTTACAGCTTTAGCAATGTTGTTGATATGTTGAGTAGAAGACAAGGAGCTGTCAATAATAATCCCCAGGTATCTAAAGTGCTGAATCAGCTCCAGAGAGGAGCCCTTAGCATTAGTGATGGAAAGGGGGTTGGACTTGTGCCTACTTAGTAAGCTAGAAAAAAGCATTGTTTTAGTCTTTCTATAGTTCATTATGAGATTGTGGTCTCTGAAACATTTCTCAACATTGTTAAAGCTAAGTTGTAGTTGGCTTTTGAGAAGCATAGGGTCAGAGCTGCCAGAATAGATAACAGCATCATCGGCGTATAACAGGATATGATCCTTGCGGGAGTTAGGGAGCTTCTTAAGGAAGATACTGAACAGGAGGGGTCCAAGGATCAACCCTTGCAGAACTCCTGAGCAGATGGGTCTTTTATCAGAGAGGACATTGCCAATTTCCACCTGCTGTGAGCGGTTATCAAGGTAGCTCTTGAATCAAGCAGCAGTATCACTGGCAATCCCTATATCAGTTAGGTGGTCGATCAGAAGGACATGATTAACCATGTCAAAGGCTTTGGTTAAGTCAATGAATGCCATACCAGCCAGGTAACCTTGATCAAGAGTGTTATGGATGAAGCCAGTGAACTCTAATAATGCCATGGTGGTACTGTGACCAGGCCTAAAGCCATGTTGTTGAGGGCACTGTATCTGATATTTTTCCAAATATGCTACCAGTTAGTCTGCAACTATTCTCTCCAAGGCTTTAGAGAGTAGAAGAAGAATGGAGATTGGTCTGTAATTACCATGTAGGGCCCAATACCCACTTTTAAAAACCGGTGTCACGATGGCCGCTTTCCATTTATGCAGGAATTGGGAGTTACGGCCTGATAAATGAATTATCCACATTGGGGTGCAAGGATATCAACCAAGGTGTGGGCAATGAGCTTGAGACTGAGGGTGGCCCCACTGACTCTTGATTTTCCAAGCACCTTAAGGAGGTATTTCCTTGCCTCACCTTCCGAGACTACTTTGAAGTAGAATGGTGGGTAATCCAGGGGCTGATCAAGTTTCTTGAGGTAATCGTCTATTGTAACGGAGGTAAAGAAATCAGGCAGGAGGTCATAAGGATGGTAAAAGCATTGTTAAAAGTGTTTGCAATGGTTTCAGGTTCAAGAGAAGGGGCACCATCAATATTGAGCATGGTAGGGACTGTTTTAGTAGCCTTCTCTAATAGGTCATTGAGATTATTCCAGAACTTGCTGCAATCATTTTAGGAATGAGAGAGGGTATCTTTAAAGTACTGGCTTTTTACAAAAATTACAGTTCTGGTGCATTCATTTCTTGCTTTTTTATGGCTCTGGATGTCAGCTTGATTCCCCGTGGCTTATGCCAGAGGTAGTCCCTAGATTACATGAGTTCAATGAGGTGAGGTGTGATCCAGGGATTACAGGTGCCTTTAATTTTATGCTTTCTAAAAGGAAGATGCTTATCACAAATAGCATTAAACTGATGGATGAAAAAATCAAGTGCAGTGCCGAAGTCACTGGAAGAGTATAATTTTGACCAGTCTTGGCAGTGAAGGTCTGATTTCAGTTTCTCCAGGTGTCCATAGAAGAGGACCTAAGCAGTGATATTTCTGGTGGGCATCATGGAGAATTTGTAGGACACTATTATTGTACACATAGTGGGAGAGTGGTCACTGATAGCGGCAGGCAGTACTGTGATATCCATGATGTGCTCTAGGTGGTTTGAGAGTACCCAATCCAGTAAGGTGTAGGACCCTGTCTTATAATTCATTCTGGCTGGGGACACAACATGTTGAGATAACTGGACAGCAGAGGTGGCATCCTTGAAAGAGCTAGCTTTTATAGAGAGCCAGCTGACATTCAAGTCACCCATCATTATTATTTCAGGGTTAAGGCTCAGAGTGCCTAAGCAGTCCACGAGGGAGGTTAGGCCAGTGGTGGTGTGCTTGGGTGGGATATATACTGATAGAACTGTAAGAGTTTTGTTTTGTGCACCAAGAAGCACCTTTGTAGTGAGCACCTGCATACTGTTGCCACTGGTGGGCAGAGGAAGGATGAGGCCCTGTAACATCTCCTTTAGGTAGACTGCACAACCACCCCCTCTTTTAGTTAACCTATCCTGTCAAAAGACCTTGTAGCCCAGTAGCAAGATGGTTGTGTCTGGTCTCTTGGGTGAGAGCTAACTCTTAACTACTGAGAGAATGTCTGGGTTATGCTGTGAGACCCAGACCTGAAGGTTGTCAAATTTAGAGAGAATACTGCAGATGTTAATCAACACAAGGGTGAACACTCTTCTTTTTATCAGAGGGGGGAGTTGCTCATGTGGTGGGCCAGGGTTGGGGTGTATGTTGGCACAGAACAACTGTAGCTACAGTATCATTCTGCATAGATAGGCCTTTAACAGCATATTACTAGGGTTTTTTTATGTTCTTTTTGGGACAGAATGCATTGTGCATGTACCCTGCATGTTTGAGAGGATTGGGAGAAGCGCCAATGGGGGCAGCGTCATGTGCAGGAGTGCTGTGAGCACAGCCAATTAAGTGAAGGTAGTCCCCCTCGAGAATTAAGGACAGCTAGGTCCCATTTGATGGTAGATGTGGTAGTGCCATATGCACTGAGTATAACTCTAACTAACATAATGAGCATAGGTGTTGGCATCTTGACATTATAAATGACTGATAAGGTTAGCAGTGAGAGAAGCACTAAGCAACAGTGTATAAAATAAGTTGTGGGAGCCATAACAAATAAACATAGGAGGGTGTGAGCTAACCTGTCTGTGGTTCCCTTAGGGTAGAGCGTTGGTGTAGGTGTGTGCAAGAAAGCGGGAGTAGTTATGGAAGTAATGCTAAGGAGAAGCAGTATATGAAGCTAGGGAGAGAGGGTGCTTTTCTAGAGCAGGCCCTTTAGGAGTTAAAAGTTGACTATTATACAGACCAATGGGTAAGGGGTAAAGGTGTGGGTGGAGTATTGAGGAAAAAAGACTATTTAAAGAGTGCCGGAGTGGGGTGGTGAGTGGGAGAAAAATTCAAACTGAAGAAAATAAAACAGAAAGAGAAATCTTGGCCGGAGGCGAGTGAGCTATTTAGACTCACCTAGCTTAGGAAATTATCCAATGGGAAGCTCAGGCTATGGCAGCCAGCCAATGAGGAGTCTCAAGCAGCATAAAAATAACCAGTCCAAGGACTGGTGTAGTCACCAAGGAATCAAGGAGAGCCAAAGCTGCTTTTGGCATACCTTGTGTGGCTTTTAGGTTTGCAAAGGATTCAACGGTGTCCAGCGAGTTTAATGCCATGGTCCCAGCAGGAGAGGGTCCACGTAGGTAGTGCCCAATTGGGGAGCTCCAGCTAAGGAGAGAGAAGGGAGAAAAAGTGATTAATATAAAAGAGGACAAATGATAAGTGGGGAACAGACAGGGATGGGAGACACTAACAGTGTTTGGAAAGCTAAACAGGTACAGCAGACAGAGAAACTGCAGGGATTAAGAGTGAATGGCAAGGAGGGCCCTGTGTGCTTGGGGGGGGGGAGGCGGTAAATGTCTGAGCAGAAGCTGGGAAGGGGAGTGAGACAGAAGTCAGGAAACTTCAAGATTTAGGCAGAAAACAAACAGTGGCTCTGGGAACTAGTAAAAGCTACAAAAATAAGCAAGCTTGGCAGCTGACAGGCAAGATTAAAAGGAATAAAATCTAAGCTACAATTACAACAATGCAAACTGGCAGACAAGACTGGCAAAATAATTAAAATGCAGAATAATTACGCTGTAACATCATTACAATTGTAGAATAGCCATTAGACAGAGAAAAAATTAAAACTGAAGAAAATAAAACAGAGAGAGAAATCTTGGCCAGAGGTGAGCAAGCTATTGAGACTCACCCAGCTTAGTAAATTAACCAATGGGGAGCTCAGGCTACAGCAGCCAGCCAATGAGGAGTCACATGCAGCAGAAAACTAACCAGTCCGAGTGCTGATGTAATCACTGAGGAATCAAGGAGAACCAAAGCTGCTCTTGATGTTCCATGTGTGGCTTCTAGGTGGGCAGAGGATTCAGCAGTGTGCAGCAAGGTCAGTGCTGTGGACCCAGCAGGAGAGGGTCCACAAAGGCAGTACACAATCAGGGGCCCCCAGTTTGTGTGGCTTCTAGGTGGGCAGAGGATTCAACGGTGTGTGGCAAGGTCAGTGCCACAGCCCCAGCAGGAGATGGTCCACAAAGAGAGCACCCGATCAGGGGCCTCCAGCTAAGGAGAAAATGGAAATGGAAAGGGACTTGGGGTGTAGTCATATCAAATGACCTAAAGGTAGGCAAGCAATGTGAGAAGGCAGTAAGGAGGGCTGGGGGCATACTGAGATGCATAGGGAGAGGCATCGCCAGTAGAAAACAGGAAGTTGTTATCCCTCTGTACAGACAGTTGGTAAGACCCCATCTGGAGTACTGTGTGCAGCTCTGGAGAACTCCATCTCCACAAGGACATAGACAGGATGGAGGCATTCTAAAGGAGGGCAACTAAAATGGTGCAGGGTCTGCACCAGAAGCTATACGAAGAGAGACTAAAAGAGCTTAATATGTATACACTCGAGGAAAGGAGGGAGCGGGAGGACATGATAGAAACTTTCAAGTATCTCAAGGGAATCAACAAACTCCAAGAGGGTAGCATCTTTCAGAAAATGAGATGAGTAAGAACAAGGGGGCACAATTTGCAGATAGAGGGGGAACGACTCAGGGGCAACCTGAGGTAGTATTTTTTCATGGAGAGGGTGGTGGATGCATGGAAAGGCCTTCCTGAGGAGGTTGTGGGGTCAAAAACAGTGGGGGAAGTTAAAAATACATTGGACAGACATAAGGCAATTCTAGTGGGAGGTAGGAGAAAGTAGGCAGTTGGTAAAACTAGGGTGTGCAGCTTATTCATTATGTATGGAAATGGACAGACTGGGTGGACCAAGCAATCCTTATCTGCCATCAAAGTCTATGTTTCTATGTTTCTACATGCATCACTTTGCATTTTCTTTACATTAAACTTTAGTTGCCACAATCTTGAACAGTTTTCCAATTTTTCCAGGTCTCTTTTAATTCTCTTAGTTTTTTCCAGGTGCTCAAAAACTATCAGAAATTAAATGAAACTTTAGTGTAGATTCATGAGAGATGTGAGGAAGTACTTTTTTCACAAAAACAGTGGTGGATTCCTGGAACAGCTTTCCAGTGGAGTGGTTGGGGGCAAAAACCAAAACAGTGGTGAGGTCCAAGAATGCATGGGATAGGCATAAGAGAATTTTAGCAGAAAGGAAAATGGAAGAGAGAGAGTCAGACATCAGGTAGGGTCTGAAGTGTTACTCTAGGTAGAGAAAAACTGGGCAGACTGGGTAGGGCAAGTAGTCCTTATGTGCCTTCAAATTCTATGTTTCTGTGTTTCTAATGCCTCTAACTTGACTCCTTAGCGTTCGCTCTGCTGCAGATCATAGTATCATTGACAAAGAGGTGCACCTTATTCTGGATTTCCTCTCCTATAATCCACATGATGATATTGAAGAGAACCAGGCTCAAAACTAATCCCTCTGGTACCTCCATCATAACTTCCTGGGGATCTGACGGTGCACTGTTGATGACTACCCTCTGCATCCTGCCCTCATGCCAGTTCCCTATCCAGCTGATAAGTTTTTCCCCTAACCACTGGTCACCACCTTTATATTAACCTTCTGTGTGAAATGAAATTGAAGACTTTGCTACAGCTGCGGTACAACATGTGCACTGCTTAGCTCCTGTCCACTGCCTTTTTGACCCAAAGAAGTCAGGTTACTTTGCAAAGATCTCCCTGCTGTAAACCCACACTGCTTCTGATCCTGTAAGCCATTTGCTTCCAAGAATTTCACAGTTATTCCCTAATGATGGTCTCTAGCAGCTTAAATGCAACTGAGGTTAGACTGACTTGTCTGTAGCTTACTGAACTGAAATGTTGTACCACGTGCTGATGAGGCCTGCCTGACAGCTTGAGCACATACTTCACATCATGCAGTTTTGCAGCACAATTAATGGGCCATGTCCCATGCAGCCTTAAGTTATTGTGCCTAACTTGGGTGAATGCCATAACAGCTTACCCTACTTTGTAGCCCTGTACACAAGCCCCTCATTTTAACCAAACCTTTTACTTTTCCTGGGCATGCATTTTGTTTACCTGTGTCATCTCTATGCACTCTTTCAGTCTTTCTTTTAAGTTCAGTAGATATTCCACCACACATTCTTCCAGTGTTGCAGAGTGTTCTACCCATGTTTTCCTTTGTTAAATCTAGGGAACCCCTTACTCTGTGTGCAAATAGCAACTCAAATGAAGATAAACTTGTTGACTCCTTTTGTACAGCTTTGTATGCAAATAGCAGATGAGGTAAACATTTGTCCCAGTCTCTAGGGTGCTTGTCTGCAAATGTGTACAGTATTATTTTTAAACTGCCATTATATCAATGTATCAATATACCTGGCTAGATACACATGTTGACTGGGCCATCAGGTTCCTTTTGTAGGAATGTGTAGGGAGCATAAAGCAAACTAAGAGGGTGTAGGAGGCAATGATACAGGGAATGATACTCAGATTGTCTAGTCAGTGGTAAGTAGAATCCTTACGTGACATGCCTTTATCTTTCACTTGTAAGTTCTCTGCCTTTGCTAAATAGATTACTGCCCTTTTGGGTGCTGTAAAGTCACAGGAACCCTGTTGAGGAGCTTTCAACCCCTAAAGGTGTTGTAGAGATGAGATTCCCTTAGACAAAAGGCACCTTATGGAAACAAGCCCGACCTCAAGAAAGGAGAGGGATCTATAAAGGAGGTAGAAGGATGGTGGAAACAACAATACTGTGACTCCGAAGGACACCTGGGCATATGCCAATTAGGTATCACTTGGTGGCGCAAGTGTCTCCCACTACCCCACAGTAAACAACTCTCTATGGTGTACAACATGCACACAATGTTTCAAGATGGCAGGTAAGATTTAATCTTGCTTTGCTTACTTGGTGTTGTCTCCACGGCAATTGTCATACTCTATTTGGCATGTGTTTATTTTTGAAGTTGTTGTAATTGAGGGGCTTACCCTCTCCCCACAACTCTCCTTTAACTCTAACCCTAAGGAATCCCTGATCTTACCCTAAATTCTATTCTAACAAAATATGCTACAACTAACCCTTTACTGTGCAGAAGTGAAGCCATTGTAAGAAATTAGAATTAACCCATTACTGCACTGAAGTGAAGAGACTGAGTGATGCAGAGTGACACATAGCCACTTTACCATATTGTATTACATTGTGTGTCATACAATATAATCTACCCCTCCACAGAATCATGGAATCATTAGGCTCCTCATGTAAGCATGCATAGGGAACATATTGAAGGATAAGAGGGTTTAAGATTGCATTGGTAGGTGGCAATGATTTGGAAGAGGGTACTGATGGCTGGTACAAATTACACACCTCAGGCAGCGCTCACATCTGAGAGCGAGTGCTGGAAAAATAGAGCAAAAAGTAGAAATAAATAACCAGTACTCCAAGCAACTGAATATTTAGCTTTTTACTGAAAAATTTCCAAAGTACTTACAGCACTACTGCATGAACAAACATGAAAACAAATAGAGAAAAACAGTGAGAAACATTGAAGCTACCACTTAAATGTCTGCCTCAGTGCTTCAGGGATTTACCTCTTCAACAGGAGGAATCAGAATATTTATTTATTTTATGTATTTAGTTTTTGTTAACTGGGTGGGTGTGCTAGCCATAGAAATGACTATTTTCAGACACGACCCAGGAGGTTACAAAGTAGCATTACAGAGACAAAACAAGGTACAGCTGTATGAGAAAAACAAAGTACAAAAAATAGCAAAACTCAAAGCAATAATGAGATAAACAGTAGATGACAGGTGATATAAGGTATACATAGTAAGTGCAAATACAAGTAAAACTTATGGCAGGAGTAACCAGAACAGAACATATATCATAATTCTGTAAGGAAATAAATCACAAAAGTCATTACAATAAGCATGGCCGGACATGAATGGCCCAATGGAGAAACAAATCATAAGCAAGGATGGAACTGCGTAAGGCAGCAAATAATAATGATTAAAGCACTTGCTATTTAACACAGCTAAAATAAAATAAACTGCATGACCAAGACAGGTAAGCATAAGGTTAGAGGGGGTAGAACAGCAGTCTGAGGAGACAGAAGTAACCTATGGTGGATTAAAGCATGCAAAGGGGCAAGTTTGAACAAGAAGCTTCAATGGTCTTTTTGAAAGTGATTTTCCGACGTAGCTGAGGGCAGCTACCACTCACATATTGTGGTAGCTGCCCTCAGCGCTAGTTAATCCAGCCTGGTTAAATAATAAATTGTGTTCCGTACCTTTGAGTTTTAACTCGTAATTTTGGATATTGCAATGCAGCCCAACCGGTTCTGAAGTTGCTGGTAATCTTGACACGCCCCCGAGCTAAAGCACGTAATGATGTATGACCAGGGAGAACGTGGGGTTGTGCCCCATTGAAATGAACGGGGTCAGATTTTTCATTCAGTTTTAAGCTCAAGAATGACCACCTAAAGATTAATGAAGGACACAGCTAGACTAACAAGGGTCATGTCAGTCCAGTGGTGTCCTTTGTTAATCTTTAGGTGGTCATTCTTGAGCTTAAAACTGAATGAAAAATCCGGCCCCATTCATTTCAGTAGGGTTTGCCCGCCACGCTCTCCCTGGTCACATGCCATTATGTGTTTGAGCGGGGAGGCATGTTACAATTACCAGAAACTTCAGAACCAGTCAGGCTGCATAGAGAAATACAAAATTATGAGTAAAATTACAAAGATACGGAGCATAATTTATTATTTAAACCAGGCTGGATTAACTAGTGCTGAGGGCAGCTAACACAATGTATGAGTAGCTGCCCTAAATCGGAAAATTACTTTAAAGATTGCGTGACTAGGTAAATTACGGATATCTAGGGGGTGGGAGTTCCAGAACTTAGGGGCAGTGTAACAGAGGCACAAGCACCATTAGAAGTCTTACATCTAGGTATATGTAGGAGAGATTTGTCAACCGAACGTAGGCCATATGAGGAGGATTGAGGGAGTAGTAGGGAAGCAAGAGATGAGGGGGTTTTAGATCTGATGACTTTATCTATCAGGGATCCTAGAGGTAGGAGTCAGTGGGAGGAGGGTAAAGGCCAATTTGAATCAGCATAGAGCAGACAGTGATGTTTGCTCCGTGGGGACACAGAGGTATAATGACAGATATTATATGTGGTGCTCATTTGCAGAGAGTAGTTTTAGATGCTCCTACATACATGATGGCACCATAGGTGAGTGCAGGGGCAAAATGCCATGGGCAATGGCATGCCTTGCAGAGGGAGTTAAGACATAGGTAGTTTTATATGCAATCCTTATTTTGGCATTGACAGATATGCAGGTGGTTTGGATATGAAGGTCAACATCAAGGGACTTATCCAATAGAACACCAAGATATTTGAAGAAACTCACTTTTCCAAGTAGTGAGCCATCAGAGCAGGATATCTTCAACCCATTGTGGCCACTTCTAAGTTTAGCAGGGGAGCCAAAAATCATGGCTTGAGCTTTTCTCACATTTAGTATGAGCTTATGCACAGAGAGCTAGGATTGTATATGTAAGAAGGCAGCAGAGAGGTTAAGGTTAATAGCTGATATATTCTTAGAGCTATAATAAAGAATGAGATTGTCTGCATAAAGGAGGGATGAGCAAGAAGAGATGTCCCTGGTTATGTTATTTATAAAAATAGAGAAAAGGAGGAGGGGGCAAGGATCAAGCCCTGGGATCGCAGACGGATAGTAGTATACAGATGACTATTGCTCAGCATTACCATCATTGCACAGCGTTTATGCATTGGGGAAGAACGATGATTAAAAGACATGTACAAATATGTTTTATCATGTTGTACATGCCTTTTGAATAAATCTTTCTTCTTTTTATTATATGGCAGCAGCAGTACCTTTTGTGGTGGTGAGTGCCTTGAATGTTGACTGATGGTGCATAGGAGTTTTTCAAGAGCACCACACTCCTTGTGCACACACGTTTAAGTAAAATTGTATGGTCAGATAAAGCAAAGTTAAATTTAACGACATGCATTCTATTAGATAGTTGTTGAACCAGGCAACAGCAGGCAGAGAGAAACCAATGGAATGAAGAGTATGAACATACCAAATTTGTCAGCAGATAAAGTCCTAGTGGTCTATCAAGTCTGCTCAACTGTGCAGCTGGCACCCCTTATTCTGTAGCTGCCCCTCCTCCCACCCACCATTCCCCTCCCTTGACTCTCCCCCTTGCCCTCTCCCAGCCCCTTTTGCAGGAGCTCACTGTTATACTGGATACCACTTACACCAATAATGCATTTCACCCAGCTACCACCCTCTACATAAAAAAACTGTCTCCTCATTTCCCTGCTGCACCCTCCTCCCTCCAGTCTCATATCATGGCCCTGGGTGTCCCTCTCCTCCCTTACTTTGAACAGCCCCTCTGTACCTGTCTTGTTTATTCCTTTCATGTACTTAAAGGTTCAGTCATATCTACCTGTCCCTCCTCTCCTTCAGTGAGTACATGTTCATCTTCCTCAGCCTCCTCTCATATGGTAAGTCCCCCAGCCCCTGGAAAATCTTTGTCTCCTTGCGCTGCACCCTCTCCAGTAACTTAATGTCCCTCTTAAGATATTGGCACCAGTACTGCATGCAGTACTCCAGGTATGGTCTAACTAATGATCTGTACAGTGGCAGAATCACCCCTCCTTGAGGATATACCCCTTGCAGTGCGACCCAGCATTTTGTTGGCCTTTGCAGCTGCCTTCCTACATTGTGCCGAGTTGTTCATTGACCTAGTAATGAGCACCCCTAGACCAGGTTTCCAGCTTTGCCAGATCATCCTGCAACCTCTGCCATACCCCTAGGTCATCCACCACCTTGGTGTCATCAGTAATCACACTGCTCTTGCTCTTGATGCCCAATGATATGTCTGCAATGAATATCCCAAACAGCATTGGTCCCAACACTGAGTCCTGCAGATCACCGCTCATCACTACCCTTGGGAATGAGAGCTCCCCACCCACCACCACCCTCAGTTGCCTTCCCTGAAGCCAGTTCCCTACCCATCTCACCAGCTTTGCACCCGCCTCTGTGCCTTCTAACTTACTTCCCAGCATCCCATGTGGCAATGAGTCAAATGCCTTACTGAAGTTCAGGTACAGAACATCTGCTGCATGGCCCCCATCCAATTGCCAAGTTACCCAGTCATAGAACTCCACCAAGTTGGTTTGGCAGGCTCTGTCACTTACAAAGCCATGCTGTCTGCTGTCCCATAGCCCTTTGACCTCCAGGAGGGACACTGGCCTCTCCTTCAGGATAGTTTCCATCAGCTTACCCATCGCCAGCGAATTCGAATGCCTAATTCTCAAAGTGGAAATTACACAGACTACTGCACTCTGCGTAATAGGATGCTACAGACCACCATCTGCTGGCCTACAGCTTGTGTCATATCTAAGTGACAAGTTGGGACAGGGGCTGCCAGAAACTATTATTTTAGGAGACCTCAACTTTGACTGGCTCTCTAACACAGCTGCCCCCCTTGCATCCTTCTGTGATGAACATGGGCTGACGCAACTTATTACTGAACCAACACGCCCAAACGTGAAGAACCCCAGTAAAAGTACACTTTTGGATGTGCTAATGGTGAGCAAACCTCATCTCTTCTCCCACGCTGATGTCTTCTTCTCAGACGCCAGTGACCATTGTTTTATTGCGGGAGTAAGATCCATCAACAACCCAGCACCCATCAGCAAGTTCTCTATGAAGAGATCCAGGCGCAACTTCAATGAACATGCCTACCTAAACGAGCTTAAGTACTCCCCTGAGTGGCAAGATTTCTACCTGGCCAAAACGATTACGTCAGCTTACAATATCTTCCACAACATTCTATCAAGGGCCCTTAATAAGTATGCTCCCCTTATTAAAGTTCGAACTAGGACCAAAACCTGTAAATGGTTCACCCCTCAGATCAAGTCCTTGCTTCTAGAAAGAGATAAGCTCTGGAAAAAAGCACGCAGACTGAACACTGCAGAGGATTGGAACCAGTTCAGGAGACTACGAAATTTATGTACCAAAACAATCAGAGAATCGAAGGCCACCTTCTTCAAATCCGAACTCGACTCTGCCACAAAGAGCCCAATCAAGCTCTGGAACACAATCAGTGATCTGCTAGGCCACTCCCCAGGAAATTCACTCCCGACCAAGATTACCCTGGCAACTTGACTATAACCAAAAGATGGATATACTTGATGCATTCAATAACCACTTTGCTACTGCAGGCATGACATTTGATAACTCCCTGCAAACATACTCGCTCCCAGACTGCCAGCCAACTGCCTGAAACTCCGATAGCTTAGCACTTTCTCACTTCAACCTGCCACACTGAAAGAGGTAGAGGACCCTTGCTTCAGTTGGATACTAGAAAAGTGCTGGGGCCGACTCCTTGACCCTTACTTCCTAAAATTGCCTACCACGACTAGCAATACCCGTCACCCACCTTTAACTTATCCCTGTCTCAGGGCACCTTACCACCTATATAGAAGACAGCACATGTCATACCACTGTTCAAATCAGGTGACCGTGGCAATCTCAATAACTACAGGCCAATTTCCTCCTTCCGTCCTGTCCAAGCTCCTAGAGAAATTGTAAATGCACAGCTGAGGACTCACCTTGAGTCTAGGGAACTGCTAAATCCTATGCAGTCTGGATTCAGAGCTAAACATAGCACTATCTCAGCCCTTGCCAAAGTTACTAACGACTGGCAGCGTAATCTTGAGAGCAAAACTTTATTTGTGCTGTTTTCCTTGATCTAAGCAAGGCTTCATTACCGTCGACCATGAATCTGCTCCTCTCCGCCCTTCAAACCATAGGTGTGGACCCCTCTCTCTGCGTTGGTTCACTGACTATCTTACAGGGCACCTTCAACAAGTTAAAGCCCGAAGGAGGCCTGACCCCCTTAAAAACTCTGCAAAGAGGGGTACCTCAAGGTTCTATATTAGGGCCCTTACTTTTTGCAATCTACATTAATAACATTGACTACTGTATAAAAGACCCAACATCCATCTGTTTGCAGATGATACAGTTCTCTCATTGAGTCGCCCAACACCTGAAGCTGCCTGCAATGACCTACAGTCAGAATTCAACCTTTTGCAAAGACAACTCCTCCAAAAAAAGCTACTCCTTAATGCCAAAAAAAATAAAGCGATGGTCCTCTCTCCTTTTATCTGTACAGCTAACCCTGTGTCCAGTGGGACAGTTCCCCAAATTACCACAGTTCTAGGTGAAAAACTAGAATTTGTTACAAAATTCAAGTATCTGGGAGTTTGGATAGACCAAAGACTCTCCTTCATTGAACATATCGAGGACTTGCTAAAACATCTTCGGCAAAGGCTTGGACTGTTTTTTAGAATCAGCCAATTTCTCACCAGAGATGCCAAGAAACAACTGGTCCAATCCATTTTCCTATCATTGGTTGATTATGCTGACTTCCTCTACAGCCAATGCCCCAACTCTTACATGGCTGAACTGGACACACTCTACCATCGAGCACTGAGGTTTATAATGGGACTCCCCTTTGACACACATCACTGCACCCAATATGCGGCAGTGGGATGTACATCACTAAAGTTCAGGCGCCACAGAAATGCCGCTCTCTGGACCTATAGAGCCATCTCTAATAAGCTGCCTTAATATATCTCCTGCTGTCTTCCCTAGTATAATTGGGAAATATCGTTAAGAAGTTACTCGCATATACACTTAAAGTACCCAAAACAAAATCCCGCTTGACAGGGGCAGCCATAAAAGCTTCATTGCTACCCACCTTATGGAGCGATCTACAAAAACCCTTAAATTAAGCACTCTAATTGGTATAAATGCTTTCAAGATGCTTTATTTCCAGACAATCAGAGAAGCATGTAACTGCTTTCACCCACTCCAGACCCAGTACCGGTGTCTGCACTGGTATATAGCCACGCCTAGACCCAATTTTAAGTACTGACCCCCAGCTTGCTCCTCACAGACTAATTGTTCTCTCTCTTATCCCCTGTCTTATCAACACTAGGCCCATCCATCCCTTATTCTTCCTTTCCCAACCTCGGATAGGAACTCACTACCCTGGGTTGTGACATCCTACCATGCCCTGCATTTATAGCATTCAATCCCGGGCTCACATACTTCTTTCTCCATCCACCTTCTCTACATCCAGCTTTACCAACTCCTTTCTGTGCACGTGCCCTCCTAGCCTTTCTCCCCTACTTCCTCCTCTCTTCCCCTACCTTCACCTCTACCTGGTGTATATTTTTATTTTTATTTTTTTCTTCAGTTACTTCCTCCTGCAACCTTAGATATCCTGCTTTATCTTCCTATAGACACTTCTATGTATGTAAATACAGTGTAATCTGTACAATATCTGTATAATTCTATGTACATATGAACTTCTTTTTCTTCCTTTCTGTAAAGAGTATTATCTGTATTGCCTTGTAAATACCTGTGTTGACCTGTATATACAATTGTTCATGCTCCACCCAGGTCCATCTTGCAAATGAGCTTCTGCTCAACGATGAACGCCTGGTTAAATAAAGACTTGATTGATTGATTGATTGATTGATTACCCATGATGGATGTGAGGCTCAGCAGTTTGTAGTTCCCTGGTTCATCCTTGGGCCACTCTTGTGTAGGGGTACCACATGAGCCATCCTCCAATGCTGAGGTACGCACAATGAGTGTAGTGAGGCATTGAATAGGTCTGCCAAAGGTCCCACCAAGACCTCTGCCAGCTCTTTCAGTATCCTGGGTTGGATGCCATCTGGGCCTGACACCTTGTCCACCCTCAGTGCCCTCAAACCCTCAAGAACCTGACCCTCCATGATTTCCCCATCCATCACCCCTTACTCCTCCATTCCTGTCATCCCTCCCCTTGGGGTACCACCCACTTCACCTTAGTAAATACCGAGCAGAAGTAATTATTTAGAGCTTCTGCCTTATCACCCTCTTTCCACCCACCCCCCTCCTTCCTAATCCTTACTATATGGTCCTTACAGCTGCTTTTCTCCCTGATGTACCTGAAGAAGTCCTTCTCCCCCTTCATAATGCCCTGCGCCAGCCTGAGCTCCTTAGATGCCTTGGCTGCCTTACTGCCCTTGTCACCTCCTTTGTTTCCTTCAGGTACTCCTTCCTATCCTCCCCCTCCCTGTTTTTTGTACATCCTAAAGGCAGCTCATTTCCTCCTTACCTTTTCCATGACCTCCTTGCTCACCCAGCTAGGTTTCTTTGCCCTAGCCTTCTTGCTCCAGACCTTGCTGCAGGTTCTGGTTGCCTCCACTATCCCCAGCTTTATGATCTCCCACCTCTGGTTAGTGCCCATACAAGGCTGAATTATGGCCAGGTACTCTTTTACCTCTTCCCCCATCCTCCCAAAATCGTCCCTCCTGAAGTCCAGCACCCTTGTGCTAGATTCAACTTCTTGTTTACCCATATCCAATGTGAACCATACTGAGTGTTGGTCACTTCCTACCAGTGTTTTTTCCACCCTTAGTTCCCTCACAAACTCCCCATTTGCCTGCACGAGGTCAAGCATATTCCCTAATCTGGTTGGTTCGCTAACCATTTGCAACAGGAAGCTGTCCTGGAAGGCATCCAGCAGTACCTGCTCCCAACTATTCTTGGTTGTTGGGGTACTCCAATTCACTCCTGGCATGTTAAAGCCCCCTTCGATCACCACACTACCCTTCTCACAGGTCCTTCTGATCTGTTCCGCTAGTTCTCTGTCCAACTCCTGTCTGAGAGGGTGGCCTGTACACCCTCCCATCCTGAGAGTCCTATTCTTGGAATCCTAGATTTGCATCTATTGAGACTCCATACTACCCTCCTCCCTTCCTCCCATGCAAACTTCAGTCCTTTCCTCACATATAGTGCCACCCCCCCTTTCCCATTCACTCTATCCCTATGAAATATCCTGTACCCTGGTACTGACAGGTCCCAGTCATTGTATTGGGTGGCCCATATTTCAGTGATTGCCGTTACGTTCACCTCCCCCTCTGCCATGAGAATCTGTAGTTGTGCAGTTCTTTTTCCCAAGGCTCCTAGCATTCAGGGTGACCACCTTCCACCCCTTCCCCTTCCCCCCTCTCCTCCTGCCCTCCTTTACTAGCATTGCCACTAGTACTTGTCCTTTGTCACTGTTATGGGTGATAAGATCATATGGCTTCCCAACCTGTAGTCTCTGCATGTCCTTTGCCCACATGCCACCCCCGGCTTCTAGTTTCAATTCCCAATTATCCCTATGCATACCTCCATCTTCTATTTCAACACTTTCTTTCCTTCCTTGCTCAAGTGTGGTCTATGCTTGGTGTAGAGACTACTGTCCTCCCAGGTGTCTCCCCACCCCCCCGACAGCCCAGACCCTTTAGCATGACACCAGGTTCTTAGCCATCTGTTAAATTCCTCTATTCTTAGCTTTCTTGCTGTGCTTGCCCTGTGCACTGGACATATCACTGAGAAAGTTATTGAGCTCTCTACCCCACACATAATTATCCTAGTTCCTCAAACCTCCTCTGGACTATATCTACCGTCCTGTCAGTCAGGTCATTTGTCTCCAAATGTATAATTAAATGAGGCTTCTCCCTACCCCCTTCTAGCATATTTTACAGCAGATTGTTCCACCCTTTCCGCTGTCATTCCTGATATGGCCTCCAGCTGAATGTGACTATGCCTGTCCCCTTGTTAGCCCACCTGACTCCTCTTAGTATTGAGTCCCCCAGCACTAAGATTCCACTCTCTTACCAATTGCTTGCTTACTTTCCTCCTCAACTCTCATTCCCAGCTCCCCTTCTTCCTCCCGAAGAGTAGTTCCCCTTTCCACCCCTGTTGTAATTCCCCCAGCAGAACTTCCCCTCTCCAGTTTCACCCAGACTTCTATCTGTTACTCCTCCAAGCTCATCACCTCCCTCCTCCTCCTCCTCCTTTCCTTCTAGTAATGCAAAATGATTTTCTGAAGACCCTTCTCCTATGCTTGCTTCCTCCCTCCTCATACTAGCCCGTTCCCTCCTTTCGATGCCTTGGTTGTTGCCACTTGTTGCAGTCTACCACCCTACCCATTGCTCTTGTTGCTCTCCAGCGACCCCCAGCCAAACAGATGAAAGATACTAAACACTAGCTGTTCTAACCTGTTTTTCATTGCAGTAAAGACTGTCTAGATTGTCCCCTCCATTCTGGTCCCGAACTACCGAATTGGACCAATCAGTATCTCGGGGCCCCTTTGAGCCTGCTGACCAATGGGGAACTGCTTGCCAATTGAGAAAGGCATTATGGGCTATGGCACTTTTTCACACCACTGAGAGCAGGAGTGAATGACTGGCAGGTGGAGCCAGCCAATGGGATCAGGTAGCACCCGAACTGAAAGGAGTGTCCCCACTGCCTGAGGGGCAGAGACATGGTGACTGTGGAGCTGGAAGGAGCTCTGTTGCTTCTGCGCTGGTTGAGTGTTCGTGCAGGAAGCGCATGAAGGCCTGAGGCAGCTGTATTTTGCCCTTTCTAGTGAGTCGGACTAAATCTGCCAGCGGGCGGTAGGAGGAGGCTGGTGCCAGCCTAGCTACCTACCAGGCTCAACCTGAGAGGACTGGAGAATCTGCTGAATCATGCTTGGTCCACCCATGATGTTGAAGCTGCTGTTTGCTGTCCGAGTTCTGCTGCAAGTTCAAGTGGGGCCTGAAAGCAGCTGCCTGGTACAGTACCCCTCTGTTGTTTGCCATATAAATGTGTGAGGAGGCTGGTGAAAATTCAGGCTCAGCCTGCTGGTGGTGACGGAGATGGTATTTGATGGAGTCGTGAGTACTGAATCAGGGTAGCTCCCTGCCAAGTTCTGCACACAGCGGTTTCAAGTTGTCTCATTATATTGCTGATTGCCTAACTGAACTTTTTTCCCCTTCTGACCTTCTCAGGATTTTAAAGGTTATCTGTGTAAGGGCCCCAACCAGCTGCCACGATGGACTAGCTGTTAGGACTTGGGTACCCAGGGACAGCAAATCTTAGGTTTAGGCCTGTGCACAGAGCCCTAGATAGATAGATGTAGTGATAAGCCAATCATCCCGATTTCCCCCTGCCCCTGTTGTTTGTCTCCCTTGAATAAATCAGATTGTTCTTTTTGCAACTACACCCTGGCTACTGTGTACATTACTGGTGAACTGCTGCATAGTGACTGTGATATAAGTGTACCTTACTTTACAGGGGGTCTCCGGAGTGAGCGAGAGATATTAGCCTGGGGGTAAGTGTACTGGTGAAAAGTATTATTGGTAGCCAGTGTGAGCCACTAGTGGGATGAAGGGGTTGCAGTAACCCAGAGGGCCGTGACCGAGGCAATCTCGACAGTATTGACCCCGACCTCTGGGTGGAGGCACCCGTCAACAGATCTGGGCCCCTCACCCTGTTTCAGTGGAGGCAGACAGGGGTAGTAGCCCTAAGGGTAGCACCCCCTGGGGGTTACAAATTGGATTTCAAATTGGATTTAAAGAAATAGCAGCCCCACTTAAAGCACACCAAAATAGGTTTCAGAATTCCAACAGCTGCAAAACAGTTCACTGCTAGCCTCTTAAGAAGTAAGAAAAACCCAGCCTGCTACCAAATGAAACAACAAGAAATAACAGCCTCACTTAAAGCACACCAAAACAGTTTTCAAAATTTCAACAGCCCCAAAACAATTTCCTGCTAGCCCCTTATAAGTAGTAAGGAAAAATTACCCACTTCCAAGTGAAATCAACAAGAAGCAATTTAAAAGCAGCAAGGAGCAGCTACTACACTGAAATGAATCTGATTTATTCCCCTTCTAGCCTCTAGAGTACAGAGAAGTAATGAGTGATCTACAAGATCAAATGCATTTGTTAAGTCAGTAAAGACAGCACCTGTTAAAGAACCAGAGTACATGGCAGAAAGATTGTCATTAGTGAATTTAAATAAAAGTCTGTGAAGTACCGTGGCCCTTAAGGAAGCTGTGTTGATTATCAAAGAGGAGGCTGTTAATAAGCAGAAAATTAATAGTTTGCAACCAGTTTTCAAGGATTTTACTGAGAACTGAGAGGATGGCTATCAGTCCATAGTTAGAGATATCCTTAGGGTCACCTTTTTTGAAGACAGGTGTAACACAAGCAACTTACCAGATGTCAGGTACTTGGCTATAGCACAGTGACCAAGTAAACATTCTAGCCAGGGGAGAGGCAATAAAGGGAGCAGGAATTTCTAAGAGTCTGGGCTTAGAACAGTCTGAGCAAACACTGGCACTATGAGGGATGGTATTTAATAGTTTTTGGACCTGTAGCCTACTTATGGCTTTGAAACAAAAGGGCCTGGTTGCATCCAGGGAGCGCGTCAATGTGGAGTGGTTGGTGGACTTAGCCAAGAGAAAGTAGAAGTGTATTTGGATGGGCTGGTGAAGTGGAGCTTGAAGACATTTGCAATGGTGGTGGGATCATTACAATGCAGACCATTTAGGATCATCTTATTAGCCATGTATTGTTTAGTACCTTGGAAGGTTTTTATGTGTACAAAATGTTCTTGAATCACCAGCTGCATCTAACAGGAGAACTTTGCAATTGGAGCTTTTGGCTATTCTGATTCGTTTCTTCCAGGCATTTCATTGAGCCCTGTAGCTATTATAATCAGATGGTAGGCCAGAGACTTTATAGCACCTCCAGCATTTATCCCTCACTCGAAGTAGAGCTAGTAGGTCTTTGTGAAGCTACCTGATCTGTTTGGCTTGTGCACAAGTTATTAATGGGGTGTGCTTATCCTGCTGTGCCCCAAAGGCAGTAATGAAGTAACTAAGAGCTGTATGAGCATCCAAGGCTTGGTATATGCAAGATCAGTCAACTAAAGAGACATACTGAAATTTTGCATGATCAAGATTAGCAAAGTTGCGAAAGGTAATATAATGTGGTGAGGGAGAAGGAACCAATGAGGGACACCAGATACAAATGATGGAGGAGTGGTCACTTATAACGTCAGCAAGTGTCCCAGTGACTGGAATTCTATCACTCTGTTTAGTTAATATCCAGTCAATCAGAGTGCTGGTATGGGACAAAGGTGTTACCCTGGTGTGATCAGTAATGAGTTGATGGAGGTTGTGGCTTTGTACCAGGGATAGAAGGGAGTTATGGGCTTTACCCAACCAATTAAGACTGAGGTCTCTGTGAAGAAGTAATTCATTGTGGCCTATGACCTGGGCAGTGTGCTCAAATAGTTCTTCAAGTCCTGAGAGACCGCTACATGGTGGGTTATAGGGGCAGACTATTGTGGCTTTTTGCACCTAGGAGTAGGGTAGCATGAAGGGTTTCACATAGAGAGACAGTAGGAGTGGGAACAATGGAGAAATTAAGATGCACCTTCAGTTGCCTGAAGTTCTGCTTTTTACTGAGGGCTAGTAGATGAGATACAAACTGCTTTATGTCACATGAGTGCAACTTTGGTTTACATTCTCTCTGCCCTAACAAATGGGCTACCGCCATTTCTGGGTCCTGTAAAGACATGGCAATATGACTTCCAGTTCTGCCCTAGAGGGGAATGGATGCATAACTCTACAGCTCCAGAGCGAGCCGTCAGACTTTGCCTCATCATATGGAGTTACTCTGGTTTATTTTACTAATTTTGTTATAAGGCATTCTCTATTAGTTTGGGTGATCGGTTTTGGTGTACAATAGTAGCCTACCTTCTGGTGCTGCTTTGATTTCACCTCCTGCTTCATAGCCCCAGTGCACTCTGACCACTATGGTGGACCCAGGCTCCATCACATCTCTAACCACTGACCCTGCTTTACAGGTTATTCTTCAAGAGATAAAAGAGTTTCAGTTGGAAACCAAAACTGGTCTGGATGAGTTATGCTCCTCAATTCAGTCCTTGCAAACTCAGGTCACAGATCTTACTGTACATGCGACTGAAATGGATTCCAGGATGGACCAGGCTGAAAGAATTTTAGGCAGGGTTCTCCAGGACTGTCAAACTCTCTCCGAGATATGTGAAGATCTAGAAAATCACTCTCGGAGGAACAACATCAGGATATAAGGTATTCCAGATGGGGCTGAATGGTCACCTTTTTGAAAGACTTTTTAGCTTCCATACTGGACATTAAAGATCTCACCCACCTTCTAATAGAACAAGCTCATAGGGCCCTGGGGCTGAAGCCCTCTTTCCCAGACCAGAGTCCTAGATCTATTGAATTCCAGCTGTAAAATGTTGTTACTAAGCAGGAGCTTCTCTACTGAGCCTGGCGGAATGGACCTCTAAGCTTCCAAGGCTTTCAGGTGTATTTTGATAATGATTATTCCTGGCCCTGCATAAACTTCATGCTTATGCACCTGTCATTAAAGCCTCCAGAGCAATAATATAAAGTTTTCTACTCCATGCCCAGCAAAGATTCACATTCACTTCCAGGATGGCTCTAAAATATTTGATGAGCCTGCTGATGCACTGCAGGAATTTATATATATATTTATTTAAGAAATTGGAATTACAACCCTTTGAGTCATAGACTCATTTCCAAAAGCTCCATGTCAGAATGAAACATAGACATTCATACAGTACATACATAGAAGAAATGTGGGTGAGCAATCATACAGAGTATAAATACAATGAGCACGGGTTAATGCCGATACATTTGGTAGCTAAAACAGGGCAGAGCTATTGACATATTTACTTAATGAGCAGTTAAGACCTATACAATTGGTAGCTAAAGTAATGCGTGATATAGAGTTGGTAGTAGTTGATTCAGGAAGGCCTTTGTCTTATACATAATACAATGCCTTCATAGTCCAGTGCAACTATATGGTAACCAAGGGATTTGAGGAGCCTGTATGCTAGAAATAGTGAGGGATCTCCACTGCCTTGCCAAGGGTTGAAACAAGGCATCTTTTGATTCCAGATAGCTCCATGGATACCGGGGATGTTAGGGGTAAGCGATCCCTGCAAAAAGACAAGTGGACCAATGCATCTCTGTCAAGTAAGAAGAGGAAACTAAAGCAACTCTCCAGGATATCAAGATTATGCTGCAAGCATTCTGAAGAGAAGATTCAACATGATTATTTGGGACTTGCAACTGGATTTTCCCTGTTGACCTCTTGATCTGATTTTTTGCCAGCTCTGGTAGAGTACTACTGTCGACTTTTTTTTCTTGTTGGGGACTTCATAAGAATGATTAATAGCAATTACCTGCTAATAATGCAGATTGCACCTCATATGGCTCCTAACCTTATCGTCTGTGGTTACCTCCTGTTTTTTCCTTGCTACTTTCTCCTTTTTATATTTTTCCTTTTGTTCTGCCTATTTTCTTTCCTTTTTTTTAGTACTATCTGACCCATTATTTTATTTTGGGTTCCTGGCTGTATTTTGTTCTCTGTCTTTCTCTCCTTTTTTTTTCTTTATTTTTTTTTAGTTGAGCTTTTTTCTACTATTTCCTTTTTCCTTCTTTCTCCTGTTGTGTATTGTTTAGTCTCTCCCTCTTAACTGGTTGCTTCAAATGTAACCCCTCCTGTTTTTTTTCCCCTTTTCCTTCCTTGGTAGAAGCTGGTGGATTGAATGAGGCAGCTTCCTCTCCTGAACCTTATGGAACACCCTCTTTTTTGGTACGGCATTGTTGGAACTCACCCCACACTGTGTAGCAGTAACCTTATCTCCTTTTTGTGGCCTGCTTGAGCTTTTTTTTCTCTATTTGAGATAATTTTAATGAAGGACCAGGACTGCTATGTTATTTTCTATTTTATTTTCTTCCCTATTGAATCAGTTTTTTTATTTCTCCCTGAGGACAGCCATGGGCGACAGGAGGCGTGGAAGTTTTGGCCGGGTGTTGATTTGGATTCCCCTCCAGAGCCATGGCAGGTGCTGCTGCTTGTTGGAGCTTGATCAGCTGGGAATGTGGGGGATACATCACCCCCAGCTTGGTTTGGATTACAGTTTTGACCCCACCACGACTGGTGAAGTGATACTTTTCCTATGGAGCAACTGACTTAGATCCAGAAGGCTCTTTATGGATCATGCTGTTTGTTTTTTTAGCTTGCAGGGGTCCTTTTCGTAGTCATTGTTGAAGCTGCACCTCTGATTTGGAAGATGCTTCTCTCTGTACTCGATCCCTGTGCTTATTACTAATGGGATTTGTTTTAGTGATTGTTCTTCTGGAACCTTAATGAGCTCCTTACTTTGGAGGGGCACTGGAAAGGGAGGGAGGCTCTATCAGTAAAGGGAGTTTTCCTGCCTGATTTTGGTAACATTTTTTTCTGAATTTCCGGGAGGGGGTCTAGTTATTTTATATTCTGAGTTCCTCTTTGTCTCTTAGTTCATTTCAGACTTATAAATGTGGGGAGTTTCTTTTTCCTTTTTCCCCACATGGAATGGTAAGAGGCACATTTGGTAAACATTGTAATGTTTTTTTTTATGCCTTTCTTAATGATGGTGCTTTTTTCGGTTTCTAGTCCGATGGCCTTGCTCGGTCTGGGTGACTGCCTTGGGCAGTCCTTTCCCACAATGGTTATTTGGTTCTTTTTGAACCTTGGGGTAATTTTTTCCATCTTGAATTCCAGTAGTGCTACTTATAGTGTTAGGACCACCTAGGAGCCACTTTTTTTATTTGTCTCCCTACCTTGAAGCCCATTCGTTACCATGCTGCAAACCTATCTTGTTTTGTTTTTAAACTGGATGGGTAAACCTCAGTATTTTGTTCTAGTGTTAGGGTTGTTGGTTTTGGCTTTATCTGCTTTCGCATGGCCTTATATTCTTTTTAATTTTTGATGGTAAATTCAGATTTGGCCAGTGACATTATAGGCCATATTTTTGGATCTCACTATTGGCTCAACCTTTACTGTTTTTGAAGTTTATTCTCCGTAGCTTTTTTTATTTCAAAATTAGATTATTCTTCCTGTTTGAGCCTGTTGAAATCTGTTTGGCTGGCAATATTGGTTCACTGATGGCGTTTTTTAATATAATTAGTATTATAGTACTGCAATATTTTCTGGTCCTGTGTATTCGTTATGTGCAGGTTTGCTGTTTTGTGTATTTATTCTCGCTGTTTTATTTTCAAAGAATGGACTTCTCGGCAAATGTTTTGTGAAGAAATAAGCCTTTTATTTCCATTTTTATTTCTGGGAGATATTTACCTAGTAAGTAGAGCTCTACGTCCTGTAATGTGGACTTTCCATGTATTTTTATGTCCTCCTTGCCTGGCATTTTACTCGCTTTTTATTTTTGGACAATTTGTTGGTTAGTTGCCCTACCAATATATATTTTAGTTTTTTTTTTTATAATTGCCTTGATGGTCTCACCTAAGGTTTTATATCTTTTTCTAGGGGCTTTGAAATTGGTCCACGGCAGGGGTAGCACTTCCCTTCCCCAATTAGGAATAGATAACTTTCTAATTGTGTTTTTTCAGTTTGTTTGTTTTTCTAATGTGGACAGATGGCACAGAATCTAAGGCTAGTGTCATATAATGTTAATGGTATAACTAGCCCTGTGAAAAGATATAAACTTCTCCACTACTGCAGTCAGCAATGGGCTGATTTGATATTTTTCAAGAGAGTCAACTCTCTCATGAAGAGCATGAAATATTTTCAAAATTTGGAATTGATTAGATCTTTTATGCTTTTTCTTCTGCAGAAAAGCAGCAAGGGGTTCTTACTTTATGTCAATTGGGCCTCCCTCTGGAAATCCAGGATAGTGTGTCTGATTCTGAGGGGAGATATACCATTCTTACTGGCTTTTTGTTTGGAAAGGAGACCACAATTGCTAATACTTATTTCCCTCCAGGATCTAAAAAGTCCATCTTTCAGACATTTTTTCTTTACTGGGGTCTAAGTTGAAGGGTAGATTACTTTGGGGGGGGGGACTTAAATATTACCTTAGACTCTAATATGGATGCTTCCAGACCTTTGAAGCATCGTCACTTGGCAGTATTTAAATATGTTGCCCACAAGCTTCAACATTTGGGGCAGGTGGATGTTTGGAGATTCCTCCATGCAAAAGATTGCTCTTATTCACATTATTTACCCAGGCATGGCTGCTCAGCTAGGCTGGATTAATTTTTTTACTACTACTGAGCATTTGGAAGATGTTGTCAGTATTGAAATGGGCCCAAAATACATTTCCCCTCATGTTGTCTATGTTGGTCCTTTGTTTCAGAAACCCCATTCCTTCTGGCATCTGCACTTAGCATATTTAAAAGATACATTTTGGATTGGGGAGTTAGTGGAACATATTAAAGATTTCTTAGCCTTTAATGACACGGGGGGGTTGATTGGCGACTGTACTGTGAGATGCCTTTAAGGCTTCCAGCCGAGGTAAATTGATCTTGTATGTGGCAACTAAGCAAAAGGAGAGGGCAAAAAGAATGTCTGATTTGTACCAGGAAATTAAGTCGCTACAACAAGTTCTTTTAGATGGGGACCACTTGGCTCGGTCTCAACTACTATAAGCTAAAATGGAATTACAAAATTTTGTTGATCAAAAAATTGAATATGCTCTTTATTATCTAACACAGCGTCTCCATCTGGGTGGTCCTAAAGGCTCAAGGTATTTGACATACCATGTTAGGGCATATTGATCTGTGGCTATGGTCCTTAAAGTGTTGGATCCCACCACTGGGAAGCCTACCCATAAAAAAAATGATATTCTAAATATTTTTGCTGGCTATTATAAACAGTTGTATTCTAATGATTCTCCCACTCCTTTCACTGAACATATTTCCTCTTTTCTGATTCATGCTAATCTCCCTCGTCTCTTGGAGACCCAACATGGTCTCTTAATGGCCCCTATTTCTGCATCAGAACTTCAGACTGCCATTAAGCAGGCTAAATCTAGGAAAAGTCCTGGTTTACATGGTTCCCTCTCTGATTTTTATAAAGTTAAGGACTTTCAGCAAGCTGTATGTCCATTGTTTCTACGGGCTATTTGGAAGGTTCACAAAAGGGAGTCACCTTCACCTTCATGGAAGTACACAACTGTAGTGGTGCTTCTGAAACAGGGTACATCACCTGCATAGATATAGATATTTGCAACTTGAGTACCATCTTGATGCATTTTTAATTCTCTGCATCTATCTTCCTCCTCTACTTTGCCACTGATAAGAATAATTATCGCTTCACAACATGGAGAAACAGTTGATCATTTGATAAGGGCTTTTTATTCAGATATTCAATCTTCTAAGTCAGCAGTGGCTAAATCACTCTTTACTACTTGGGAGTGGGAATTATCTGAACCTTGCACTTGGGAGGAGTGGTTCTCCTTGGTTTTGTCTAGTTATAAAGCCTCATCCTCTCCCTACTTATGGGAATCCTCTTGGAAATGCCACTTTAGGTTTTCTTCACTCCTGTTAGAGGGCCAAGTACAAGAGACCCCATTTTGCTCATTGCTGGTGGCTCTGTGGAGAGGCTTCCGACGATCAAGGTCATATTTTCTAGAGTTGTGCAACACTACGATCATGTTGGCTGTCAGTCTCTATTGCTGTCCAACACATTTTTTGTCCACAATTGCAACTGACATCCAAACTGGTTTTGTTGGTGATTCCACCTACTGTTCCCAAGCTCTCTAAGGCTCACATTAAGCTATTCTTGTTGTTAATTCTTTGTGCCAAAAAGGCACTTATCAAGCACGGGCCTCAAGTATCAACTCAATCTTGTTGGTATGAAATTGTTAATTTTGTATATAATGTGGAGGTGGCTTAATTTCTATGTTAAAATTTGGTAAGTGCTGGCCGGCATAAATGGAGGCCCTGGATTTATGTTCAGTTAGAGGTTAATCCTTCTTTTGCCCCATAATTTGTTTTTGCTTGGTTGGCCATAAGACTTTTGTTTGGGCTCTGCTTACAAAATTTATGGGATTTCTTTGCAACATTATTATTTCCTTTTCATGAGGACAGTTTTTACAGTTTATATTTACTAAAATATATATATATATATATATATATATATATTTTGGATTGCTGTATTTATTCTGGAACCCTGTTTTATTAATGGTATTGTTTTTTCTGTATAATGATTCTTAGCTTTTTTACTCCCAGTCATGTATATCTATTAAGATTTCTTCATCAGTCTGTCAATGTTGTATACGTTTTCTTCACTGGTTGATAAATATAATTATAAAAAATATGGGGAATACAATATTTCTGTAAAGACATAGAATACAATATTTACAAATGTACAGTGATGCTAATCAGGATACAACACAGTAATGCTGCAGAATGCCATACAATGTTGCAGTATGCTACAAGGAAGAATGCCATTCAGTGGCAGCTAAGCCTTTTCTTTAGTGCAGTATATATTTAAGCAATATACCATGAGAAAGTTTGGTAATGGCAGGATTTATCAATACTTGGTGTGAGGGTTTGCTCATGAGGCACAACCGAAGTGAGGAAACCACACCAGGAGTGGTAAATCCTGCCATCACCCACCTTCAAGGGATATATTGTGATTATACAGTGGCCACCTTTATATTTATGCAAGTAAAAAATAAAAATTACTTTTTATCATTTTAAATTATTTTATTTAATTTAAAAAAATAGTCCTGGGTTGCTACCTGCTGCTCCTAGTATACAGCTCCTCAAACAGATACACAGCAGCTGTACTGCAAAACAGTAACATTTTATAAATAAGACAGCCTGCGAGTTGTGATTTGTTTTAAAGAGTACACAAGTCAGAGTTGCTGATTCATCACTAAATATCATCACTAAATACACACACACACACACAGCTGAGCTCCTAATGCCATCGAGTTAAATTATGCCGAGGTCATTATGCAGCTGCAAACACACTCACAGTAAAATGATGGTTTTGTTTTTACACTGTGACAGCCTGGGAATCATGAGTTTTTTTTTGTTGTTGTTGTTAAAGAGAGAACTAGTCAGAAATTAGTGGGTCTTTAAGTCAGGGTAGGAGTCAGCATGATGGGATGTCACCAGTGTCATACTATTTGTGGTTCTGGGGTGAATCTTGGTGCCCTATGTCAGAATAAAAGCAGTTCTGATCAACAGTGTTTGGAAAGAAGATTTTTTTTTTCAAGAGGGAGGTAGGATGACTGAGCTGTCTGAGCAGCTGTGATGGTTTCAGTAATGTACTATAGGATGGCAGTCTGGGGTGGTGTTGGAATCAAACTGAGATTTTGTTTGAAAAACACCCACTTTAACATCGTAGTGTGAGCCATTTTGGAGGTTTTCCATTTTGGGAGGGCTCAGAGTGATTTGTGGGGGGTTTCCTTATGTGGCTGACTGGATGCTGGTACTTTTTACCATTGGGTGACAATATGAGTCACAATGTGTAAATCGTAGCAGCCAGCCAATCAGCATCCACATTTTCTAAGCCATTGTATAATGTGATATGCCACTTACTGGAAGTTGCTGCATTGCATTATGACTGACTCCTTTTTATGACCTTTGTCATGCAGGAGGGGAAAACACCATTTGGAGGAAACCTTTGGTGAACCTACCTCGCCACAGAAGTATCCACAAGGGGTCATGACATGGAGCAGCTGCAGGGGAAGAGGAGACTCAGAGGGGATGTGAGGAAATACTTCTCATAGAAAAGGTGGTGGACACCTGAAACTGTCTCCCAGCAGACGTGGTGGATATTAAAACATAGCAGGATTCAAGCATTTATGGGACAAACACAAGGGGACCATAGTAATAGGTCTGGGGGGGGTAAAGCCAGAGATCGAGTAGGATCTGTAGTAGCACAGTAGGCAGGTAGTTTAGAGCAAAATAGGTGGGCCAGGAAGTTCTTATCTGCTGACAGCTTCTATGTGTCTATGAACCAAGGCCTTCATCACCTTCCCTCTTGGCATGGGTTCCTATTATGATGTGATCAAGTGAATTTATAGGCAATGAGCTGATCCAGAATGGATGAACTTCTATAAGAAATGTGGAAGATGGGAAAGAGCCTGTAAAGGAGCCAAAGGCATGACTTTCAAGGCATGACTTCCAAAAGGAAGAGGAAAAGATGCACAAGGAGCATGAAAGGAATGCAAGGCATGACTTCCAGTTGAGAAGCACAACTAGAAAAGAATGTCCTTATTCTTTGACAGAACAACCACTAGTATCTTCTGACAATTTCAAGACATAATCTTATGTAATATTTTTATAATGCCTGAAACTATCTGTTGAAAGTTGTAACATACTAGTAATCTTAAAAACTTTTTTTACGTGAAAGCTGAGTCCAGTCAACATGTATAGACCCTACCAATACAGTTCTTCTGTGTTGATTCATGCATGTATATGCCAATATAATATGTTACTAAAAATGACTGAACTTTAAATATTTACCAAACCTTTTTTTTAAAGAAAAATTGAACAATAAAGTTTTTTAATATTGATATATGGTTGCTGTAGTGACATCTTGACTTAAAGAGACTATATATACATACAGCTTGCAACTCCCAAATAATTAATCAGAAGTTAAAGAGAATCAAAGGGCATTCAGAAGAAATACCAGTCTAGTTTCAGTGTTCAAACATAAGGATCAGGAAATGCTCCCCAAAAGAGAGTGAGGGATTCCCATCATCTTGATCTCTGGAGCTGCCGCAAAATTGCCACATGGGGAGCTACTGAGAATCCAAGATGGCTGCATGCTAGGAGACTGTGGAGGAGCCTCACAAGCAGGAGCTGAGAGAAGTATTTCATTTGTTAAGTTAAGGTATGCCACCATTGCCTCATTTGTTTTAAACTCTCTTCTCTTTCCAGTTCATCATGTGCTGCCTGGCTCCAGTGTTTTTCCCCTGCTTTTGTTCTTTCCCATCACAGCAATCTGGTGTGGAGGCCTAGTGGTGGGCAGGGAACCCCGGTACTGCGGCAGGTGAGCCACCCTGTAGAGGGTCGAGTAGCTGTGGAAAACATAGAAACATAGAAACATAGAAGTTGATGGCAGATAAGGACTGTGAGGCCCATCCAGACTGCCCATTTCTTTTTCTACTTTATAAATGCGCCATCAGCCTTTGCTTGGCTAGTGGCCTATCTATTCATAGCCATTTGTATTGCTGCCTTATGCCCATCCCATGCCTGTTTGAAGTCCTGCACTGTATTCATAGCCACCACTTCATGTGGTAAGCCATTCCATGCATCCACCACACTTTCTGTGAAAAAGAATTTCCTCACATTCCCCCTTAATCTGCCCCCCTCTAATCTCATGCTGTGTCCTCTTGTCCTGCTATTTTTCTTATATTTAAACATGTTGGTCTATTTTACCTTGTTAATGCCCTTAAGGTGTTTGAATGCCTCGATCACATCACCTCTCTCCCTCCTTTGCTCAAGGGTCTACATATTGAGCTCTGTTAATCTGTCCTCATATGTCTTCTGATGTGGTCCCTGCACCATTTAGGTTGCCCTTCTCTGGACTGCCTCAATTTGGTTAATGTCCTTGTGAAGGTGTGGCCTCCAATACTGCATGCAGTACTCCAGATAAGGCCTAACCAGTGTCTTGTAAAGAGGGATTATTACCTCCCTCTTATGACTTGTGATACCCCTACTAATACACTAACACCCCTAGCCTTATCTACTGCTTTAGAGGTCTGCTTGGATGATTTCAGGTCATCGGTGATAATGTTGCCCAAGTCTCTTTCTTCCTTTGTGACTGCTAGCAACTCCCTCCCAGCCTATAGGTGGCTTCAGGGTTTATCTTCCCTATGTGCATGAAACCCCAAAGAGAAAGTTCCCTACTATTCTGACAAGTTGTGCATGGTGGTTTTTGCATGCGCCAGACCGAGCACCTCTTTTGCAGTTTTAGAAGCAGCTTGATCTAACACATTCCAGCATTGACTGCGGTGCAAAGTCCACTCTTCAGGGAAGTATATTCTCTCTAATTGAGTATCTGCTCATTTCTTTCCGTGGCTGTTATTTTATTCAATACTTTGGATTCCACACTCTGGACTTTGGGAAACTGGATTTTTGCTGTCTTTTGCTGTTTCCTGTTTTGATACTTATTAAGGCTTTTATTCTGTTTTCAGTAGAAAGCTGCACTCCCATTCTGTCCGAAGAGCTTCATAGAACTTTTGGTGACTTTCAAATATGCTCCGACTTCTAAGCTCTAAACTCTAAGCTTTACACCTGTGCCTTTGCCATTGCCCTTTTGTTTTTTTTTATGTTGTATTACATTTATTTATATTTTCAACTTCCTATTCCAAAACGAGTGGTCTAGACAGGCATGCAAGATCATGAGTAAGCCAGTTGCCAGTAGCCAGTCATCAGTAGTAGTAGGTAGTCAGCAGCTATCAGATGGTAGCTAGGAACCTGCTAGTAACTTGCTCGGTCTGCTCTGACTGTCAGTTCAACCGTGTTCCCTATTCTAGTTCTGATTGCTTTCTTGATTGCTTCATTAACACCTAAAAGCTTGTCTTCTTTTATTTCTACACTCGCATTTTTTTTTTTATATACCCAAAGTCGACACATTGATCATGAAACCTGCACACCCCGATTTGAACAGATTTCAAAGAGAGCTGGGGCAAGAAATTGGGCACCAAAAAACAATTTAATTAGCACTTCTTATCACTTACTATCAGACTACCTAATTACAAATTACTAAAAGTGCAGCTGACACAGTATAAATACATATACTGTTCGCTTACCTATATGTTTGTCTCACCTATTTTCTGATAGGAAAAAAGAGAATACGATGAAATGATAGCTGTGTCTTAATTGTGTTATAACTGTGCTAGCAGCTCTTTTCAGTCTAGCTTGCTTAATTTTAAATTTAATTGAACATTTGGACTTTATCTCTGGCTTACCCTCCAGTTAATATATATATATATATATATATATATATATATATATATATATATACATATATATATATATAGAGAGACAGAGAGAGAGAGAGAGAAACCAAAATCGGTAAAGAACTATAAATGTCAAAAGACCTCAATGGCATAAACACAGACATTATCTAACTATTATTTAAAAACCTTTTTTGTTAACATCTCTCACATTCTCTGCATATTGTATTGTATTGTATTGTATTGTATTGTATTGTATTCTACCTGTCAGATTAGAAATTGAAGCTCTTGCTGGTTATAAGATAATATAGTTAACAGCTAATTCAAGAAAAACTATAAATGAGTAGATTGTAGGTTTGCTAGACTTTCAGATTATTATATTATCTACAAGTATCAGCCTCCTGTGTATCTTTGTTTTTACTTTTTCTTTTTTAGAATTGCCATTACCATTGTGTTCCCATTGTATTATATACCTATCAGAACTGATACTTTTAGTGTGCGCATATTTATTAGAAACACCAGCTACAACCCGTAGCATGAACTCAGGTACCTTATGTGCACATGACATGGATCCTAGTAAACTAAAACCTAGAGCGGAAGGAGAAGGGAAGCACAAAGGGCCCTTCTCATTAAAAACTATGGGAATGAAACAATTGGGCAAAAACAAAAACACAATGAACAAAAAGTGTCAGTGTTCAAAAAAATTGATAAACCCCTAGTAGACAAAATGGTAGCCGGCAATGAAGCCTTGCAGCTGGTATCTACACCTAATCTGATCGCCTCATGCGGGGATATCAGAAAATTGTTCAGCTCCACCCCATTTGGGCAAGGCATATCGAGTCAAGACTCAGCTTTCCCATTAGCCCATATGGAAAATACAATCAATAATAACAACAATATTGACCAAGCCAGATTTAAAGGATTCATTGCTGAAGACAGTAGGGATACAAAGATAGACTTCTCCCTTATATTTCATAACCTGTCAGT
This sequence comes from Neoceratodus forsteri, assembly GCA_016271365.2. Classification (NCBI taxonomy): domain Eukaryota; kingdom Metazoa; phylum Chordata; order Ceratodontiformes; family Ceratodontidae; genus Neoceratodus; species Neoceratodus forsteri. The sequence continues at coordinate 164,051,197 of JADMNL010000022.1, read as the reverse complement.
ACTGGATATAGAGGTCTAATCCCTAAGAGAATCACTAACAATAGAGGAGGCCATCAAAGAAAATCATGGAACTGATACTCTATTGCCTCCTCAAAAAAAACAACATATGGTTAAGATCCAAATCTCAGGAAGATAACGTAAGCTGCACCCTAAAAAAACAGCAAAATATAAAACTAAGTCAGGACAATAACCCCTGTAATAAACTCAGCCCCCCCCCAGAGAGGGCTCCATGATGCCTAATACCCAGATACCCCTGAATGCTTCCCAGGGAACTCCTCCTAAAAACTTTAGCACAGATTCATGGACAATGAGTCCCGAGGGTCTGGAAGACTTAGTCTGCAGAGATATCGAGGGAATACCAAAGGAAGTCTTAACAGCTCTAAGGGATCCTGTTAAAGCCAATATTATGCTGTTTGAAAACTAGTAGAATGCAAACAAGATGTTTCATTCATCAAAGGAGTTTGTCTGGAAAAATAGGCTAAAATTAGGACTAACTGAAAATAAGCTATTACAAAAAGAGTATAGAACTGACATTATACACAAAGAACCTGACTCCAATACAGTCATTCAGAAAATAAGGGAAATTATACAAACATCCCTTGCACTTTACAAACCAACCATGAGTTGAGCAAATCAAATTGCTCAACAAATTCTTGAGAATATGTAGCAAAATCCCCAGAGAACCCTTTTGGAATAGACTATTGCAACAATAGTAGCAGTAATTCTGAGTGCATCATGCTTCCAGCAGCTGAGCTCAGAGACAGCAGTATCTGCAGGGAACTTGCCCTCAAACATGCACACTTGTGGCATAAAGGAGAATTACAGGAAGCATCTGATAGAAAGGATAAGACCCATAGGGAAACTAGCATCTCCAAAAAAACAAAGAATCTAGGCAACAGAAAGGATACAGTTCAGAATATCCCCTACCCTCTGATTAAAAAAAAAAACAATAGATCTAAAAAATTCACAAACAAACTAATTAACGAAGTATCACCTGATAAAAGCAACAACTTTATTAACACATAAACCAAAGGGAAACCAAGACACGGCATAACAAATCAGAAAAAAACAAAGGAAAACATTATCAAGAAAAAAAAACAAAAGAAAACAAGAACAAAAACACAAACAATACTGACAAACAAAAATCAATAAAAGACCCAAGCAAGGCAAACACAGAGAATCTGACAAAAAATTTGAAATCCCAGAATTACCTGAGATAATTAAGCAAAAAAAGGGAAGTGATGACACTAACTCAATGGTAATGATTGGTCATGGAGAAAATGACAGCCCAAAAATTAGTAAGGCTAATTCTGTCCATAGTGCTAATTTTGATCTCTTTTTAATAAACACAATGGGCTCTGATTTTGCACTACCCCTTTTTGGGGTATCCTGCATTCTCAATGAATCACAAAGTAAACTGGCAGACTCTGTAACTGCACTACTGTATTCCATACTAAAGGGATGCTGTATTGTGAAAAATTCAGTCAGTATTATAAAACCGATACCGGAGAATGAACTGATCTTGGTTGTAACTGACCAGTTTTACATACTAAAAGCAACTGAACTTCATGCAAAAGCAACTCTAGAGGGCATGGGCATCAGGGTGGGTGATGTCAGCACTCTGATGGACCTTTGCCTGAATATTACATTAATCAAACTTGTTTAAAAGACAGCAAACAGGACTTAGTCATTTCTGTCTTCAGACTGAGATTACCTACAAAAGATCCTAGAACCAGTTTAAGAGGCAAACTGACTGGCTTTCTCAACATCTGTTTGGAAATCAATATTAGTAATCATAATATAGGGAAGTAATAAAATTGGAGCCTGATGGGCAAGTAATATTCCATGTCAATAAATCCTTCATAATTAAAGAACTAGTTAAGAAACAGAGCACACTGGACAATCTTGAATACACTTCTTATACAGAATGAGGATGCATGTGCTTTGACAAATCCCAGCAATGCTTATATAGCCTCCAAGAATTCGGAGTATTTAATAGAGGCTTCAAATAAATTTGAGTTATTAGCAATCTCTGATGAATGACAATCCAAGTCAGGCAGCTTGGGGCGGGGGGAGACCTCGGATCCAACCTAGAATCAGGATCACCACTGGAGATGATATTATTGAAAACAGCTTAGCCAAAGCAATGATCCTGGACAAGAATCCATTTAAAATATTATCTTGGAATTCTTCAGGACTGAGCACAAAATTAGGCGATCCAGACCTTTGTAATTACCTGAACCAATTTTACATTATTGGCATACAGGAAACTTGGGCAAAGGGAAATCTTCTAAGTGGTTACAAGGCATACTGCAAGAAAGTCACTAAAAATAAATATTATGGGAGAGGAATTGGAGGACTGGTCATTTTTATCAAGCTTAACAGCAATATTATAACAGAAGAAATCACAACCCAAAGTTCTAGTATCCTAGCGGTAAAAGTAATAGGGAATTCCTCAAAACAAACATGGTCTATGATAAATGTCTATGCTCACCCTTCAGGAAGCTCTTATGGTGATATCAATTTCTTATACTCATTAGAAAAACTAACTATCAGCTTACAAACAGATCACCCAACAGCAAATATAGTGATTTTTGGTGATTTTAATGCAAGGATGGGAAAATTACAAGGCTGCTTGAAAGACTTGTTAGAGGTACTGGCGTCCCTCCAGCACCCATCTCTGAATATAAAAAGACATTCCAGAGACTCAACTACAAACAAAAGAGGAGTTATGCTACACAGAACAATGTGCAGGAATAATATGCTGTTTTTAAATGGTGGGTCCAATACTGACCATGAAGGGGAATATTCATTTACAGGAACAAAGCGCTCATCTCTGATTGATTATATATGGGCTAATTTTAATTTGTTCACTAGGATCATGCATTTAAAACTAATCTCCAGAGCAGAAAGTGAACATAGAGCTTTAGAATTAGAAATTAAAGGGAATTCTTACTGACAAAGGAACTAAGGCCCCAGGTGTGATGTGAAAAAAGAGGTATTGAATGAAACCTAATAATGAGTGAAAATCTTATGGATAATTTAGAAAGCAGAGGGATTCTGTCAAGATTAGTATTGTTGGCCAACCAACCTATGGACCCTTCCTGATCAATGCATTTAACTCTATTATAAATATGACAGCAAACATAATAACAAAAGAGGCAACTATAAAAAGAACCAAAGGGCGAAAATGGTACAATAAAGACTGTCATGCTGCAAGGAAACTATTGAACAAAAAGTTTAGAGCCATAAAACAGTTTCCAAGTAAGAATAATAATAAACTAATGAACAAAGCCAGGAAAGACTATAGGAGACTCTTAACAGAAAGAAGCAGGAATACATTAAGCAACTATGGAAGGAACTCCACATTACTGTTCTTAACAGGGACAATAAAACATTCTGGGACATAGTATGCTTCGGAATGGGTAATCACTCTTGTATTAATACACACATTGAACCAGACACATGGATAAAGCACTATAAGCTTCTGTTCTTCAGGGAAGACCCAGACTATTTAGCTGGGTTAACAGAATCCAGATATGAAGGTAGGAATCAAAGCACAGATACTGAAATTTCACTATCAGAGCTAGAGGAGGCTTTAAATGAATTCAACAAAGAAAAGCACCTGGACCAGATGGGGTACCTCAGATGAATAAGCAGAACCAAATTATATTGGATCCCTTTTCACTCAAACTCTTTAATTACATCTGGAGATCAGGGATATCCCCAAAAGCTGGAAACTAAATATTGCTGTCCCAGTCTTAAAGAAAGGTGACAAAAAGGACCCTAGCTGCTATAGACCCATTAGCCTATTAGACTCCTTAGGAAAGGTCTTTACTAAAATTTTAAATAACAGACTAATGATATGGGCAATATCAAATAACAAAATAGATGAAGCCCAGGCAGGATTCCACAGAAACTATTCCACAACAGATCAAGTTTATGTTTTAACTCACCTGATCCACTAATACAGGATCATTAAAAACCAAAACATATACTGCACCTTTATAGATCTCAAATCTGCTTTTGATAGGGTTAACAGACCCTTACTCTGGGTTAGACTTGGTGAACTGGGGCTTGACCCATCCCTACTGGAAATGATCAGACTTATCCATCAAGATAACTACACCAATATCAGGTTCGGTAACTCAGGGGAATTAAGCACATGGTTCACAAACAACATAGGGGTCAAACAAGGCTGCACATTTGCTCCTTTACTGTTTAATCTTTATTTCGGCACTTTTTTAAAAGACCTGTACAATCCAGACTTCCATTTACCAAAAATAGGGAAAAAAATGGTACCTTAGCTAGCTTATGCAGATGACTTTGTACACCTATCACTTAGTCATCTGGGCATGTGAAGAAGCATAGGAAAATTCCAACTCGAATGTAAAAATGCTGATCTGTTTGTTAACCACAACAAAACTAAGGTGATAGTGTTTGGGGTAACAAGAGAGGTTACAACTATTTTACATCAGTTCCTCCAAGAGTCAAGTGGTAAAAACTTCTGCTACCTTGGGCTCATGGTAAGCCAAACTGGTTCCTGGAACCTCCACCTAAAAGTATTAAAACAATTTGGAAGGATTTTTCCAATCATATCAGCATTTTCATATAAATATGGGGGCAATTGGTAGATAAAATACTGACAGTCTCAAGACCAAAATTAAAAGTCAAATATTATGTGGGGCTGAATTATGAGGAGATGAACTAAAAGGGCCAAGGATTTCATATTAAACAAATTCTATAAAAGATATTAGGCCTACCAAATAGTGTACCTTCTGCCTTGGTTAGGAATGAGATTGGAGAGTTTCCCTTAGAGTGTGCTTGTGTGCAGAGACAAATAAATTACTAGATTAAGATATTCAGAATGCCTCCTGACAGATTCTCATGAATGTGTCTGGAAGGAACAATCATTTACCCCATTCTAACAACACTTTTCCAAGTATGGTGATCTTGGAAGAACTTATTAAACCATTCGGACTCCTACACATAGTTACTGATTGTCTAAGGCTTCCCATTAAGTATATCAAAACAATAACAAATTTTGTCCAAAAAGACTTAGAGTCCTGTCGACTATCTAAAGCATGCCTATGGTTATCAATTAACAAAAGACAGCACAAGTTTGAAAGATACCTCCAAATTCTACACTCTCCCCAGGATAGGACCCTTTTTACTAGATTCTGCTTTGAGGTATTTGAGAGTAACAAAAAAACTGGTTTATATCTAGGGGAAAAAAACAAGAAATATAAGTGTAAGTGTGGCTTGGGAGAAGATAACCTATTGCACTTAATAATTTTATGCCCCCTCTATGAGAAACACAGGGCCATCTGGTTGGGCAAAATACTCAAACCACAATCTTACCAGCCAATGCAATTACTGACATATCTATTTACAAACACCAGATCCTGTAATTTTGAGCTCCGTGGTCTCTCTCCTTAAAATAATTGATCATAAAAGGCTTCATTTGACTAGATAAATCTGAACCAACTATTAAAAGGGCAGAGCATAAAAACAAATCTAAAATAAAAAAAAACAAAAAAAAAACAATCATAGATTCATTCATAAAAAGCCCTAAACAAAACTGCATGATGTTCACTCATGACTAATCAATGAATTCCAGTAAATGTACCACCTGATGCAATTTAATGAACATTATTTGTCTGCACAAACTACCTCCCCTGAATAACCAGGCCCCTATCAACTTTGGGGCCATTACTGTAAAGGTTAAACTTTCTGCTGTTGATTTTATAAGTTTTAAATGAACTTATTTATATTACTATTAGAACATATTTGTTTTTATGAAATAAGCTGATAGCATTTTAATGTGTAGTAAGTTTTCATGTCATTCTGTAAGCAGAATACTTTCACTTTTTAACTGTTTTTTTCTATTATTTACTTATTTATCTGTAATGGCAATGTTGCCAACCAATAAACTTGAACTTGAACTTGAAATTGACATTTTAACAGTATATCTACTTAACTGACTCAAAGTTTTCGTTTAAAAAAATTAAGTCTCGAGCCCTAAAAGTTCCAGAGTTATCACATTTTAATGAACATTTCTTTTGAAAGGTATAACTCTGGAACTGTTGGGGCTAAAAACTAATTTTTGTTACATTAAAACTTGGATTCCATTCTTTAAAAAATGCTGCTGCTGCCCCGCCTGGTGATGCTGAGGGTTGAGGCACTGGATGCCACACCTTGTGCCATGCCGGTGACCCGTTTTCGAGAATGAGTGCTGGTCATCGGGGGTCGGCAGGGCAGGAGAAGCATCAAGTGCCCAGGGACTGCTCTCATTCTCTGGGGAAGGGGATTTTGGTGGTTGGTAAATGACTGACCCAAAGAGGAGGCTGGGGGCAGCACACCGATGCTGTTGACATGCGCAGAAATGGTGTAGTTGCCTGGCAGAGTGTGCACAGGAGCGTGTATGCTGCCACCACTGGTGTCATTGCATGCTCTGCATCTGAGGAGAGTAAACTGGAGGAAGAAAAAGATTACTCTGATGGATGACGGAGGATATCTCATAATTCCCACCCCTGAATAGCCTTGACACTGGCCACACTGGATCCAGTCTTCTGCTGGTTTGGGGAGCCCCACTTGCCCCACCAGGGTGGAGCCCTGGGGCAACTGGTCAGCATCAGCTGGTGGATGGTGAGGGATGGGACTGGGGGCTCTCTCCAGAGATAGGGCAAGAGCAACAGTCATATAAAGTGACAGCGCAAAAAAAAAAACTGTTGATATTTTATTGTTATCATGTAACAGTAGTATTTATGTTATCGATATAGAAACAACCAGTTTTCTCAATCTGTATTGGTATATATTTACATAACAACAGATTTTTTTTTAATATAAACATTATTTATATAGTTTCTTAATATCAACATGGAAAAGTTCCTGATTTTTTTTTTTTATAGGATAGGATATACAACTGGTAATATTTTACACTTTTTTCTGAATTGTTGTATTAACCCCCCTAATTTAATTAGTATCTATGCAATCCATGCCCAAAAACATTTATCTTGTGCCTTAAATTGCATGGTGAACATTCCAGTTCCCCCCATCATTACCAATTCTTCCTTGCATTTGCAAGCATTGCTCATGAAAGCTTCAGAAAATAATAATGGGGACGGCACCTAAAAGGAACAGACAACATGACTTCAGATCATGACTTCTGTTGCAAACTGTCTAGTGTCCTGAGCAGATTGATCCTGGACTGGCTCACTTTATCATTATGCGTGAACCTGGTTATAACTTTCTTAGGGCTATGCCTTCTGAGTTCCACAGGCTTTTGTTCACACAGTAAAAGACCTCTTGGTACATAAGAAACCCTTAAGATGTGCCAGGTAACCCCATGCCTTTCTCTGTATCAAATTTAGATTTTATTTTTTAAGTTATTTAGCATTCTCACCCATAGTGACTCACAAAATTGTTGAATAAAATGGATTACCTTTGCTTAGTAAAACTCAGAAGACACATATCTTTTATACTGCATTTACAAGATATACAGAAAACTAAGGAACTAGAAGAACACTACAGTGGAGTATATATGGCCAATTGAGGGGCACCCTACAATGCCAATCAGGGGATTCTAAAAGGAGGTGGGAAAATTTTCTGGGAACTGATCTTCCAGATGCGCAGTGGGCACAAGCATGGCACAATGCTCATACCCTCCTTAGAGATGCACATTGTTGATTAATCCAAAACAAAATACTCCACTCATGGTACAGGACACCCATGGTGCTCCACATGGCAGGGGTACTGGACCTTTACAAGTGCTGATGCTGACAGGCAGCAGATGGAAATCTTTTTCACATTCTCTGGTCCTGTCCCCAAGCTGTCAGCCTTCTGGAATCAAATATGCCAACCTGGCAAATCTGTACTACAGGTTCACATTCTGCTATCAGCCCCACTTCTGTTACTAGGCATAAGACCAGTCAAATTGAAACTCAAGCAGCCTGCCTTCTGGTGGCTTACCATGCTGTCAATACAGGTCAAAAGGGCTCTCCTTTGCAACTGGTACAGCCCCAAGGTACCAGGAACAGGTGAGATCATGGCTTCTCTCATGGGTCTGGCACAGCTAGACAGAATCTCTCACACCAAGTTAAATGGCTAGAGAATTTTTTCACATGTTGTGGCCCCTATATAGCTTATGTAAACCCCTCCCCACCCAGCTGGTATTGGTTAAGTAGAAGTGTCCACCCAAAATCCATCTTTATGTAAGTTCCAGGTATACTGTCTTCCTTTCCTACTGATGAAACATGGCACTAAGCTGTAGTTTCTCACAGCTTGATAGCCAAGTTCATGATTCCAGTTATACCCACTATTCTGGCAATAGCCATTGTGTCTACAGGTCAAGAGCTCGGTATACTTAGTGGTTCCATTTTTTTTATTTTACAGATTACATGACTTAACATGGTTATCATACCTAAAACTGCAGCAAATAACACTATCTAGGAAGCCATGAAGACATCGTCCTGACTGTGATACAGTTACAGACTCCCATCAGACTTATAGTGCAACCAAATATAAGTAAATAATTGTATACTGCACTGAATTTCCCACTTGGATCTAGCTCAGGCATTTGTGTAGGCTTAGCAATGCAGGTAAGCCAAGTATAGAATGTAGGTCTGGTAAGGAATAACAGAATTAGTGCAGTAGTTACTTGGTTTACTAGGCATCTCTTGTAGCTTGTACCTTTGTCCATGTATGTATATATATATATATGCATAATAACTCTATATTCAATTTAAGCTGAATCCAAATTGCACTGTAGCATAATCCTGTAAAACTCTGATATGTTATGTTTGTTTTTTGAAAATTAATAAACAGCATTACTTATTAAAAAAAACTTGGACATAAATACATATTTTTACAAAACTCTTATTAAGCTAATTCCTTGATACCAAACTAGATTTTAATAGGGGCAATAACCAATAAGGAAAACGAATGACAGTAGGGCAATCATTAGGACAGAAATCACTATTTATTACACCAAGACATATATAGAAACAAATTCCATACAAATATAGAATACGTATTAAAAAGGACAGAGGGACAAAGTAGAATCTGACAGTTTATCAGTTTGCTAGCCTAAAAAGCACATAAAATCGACCCTTATATAGTGATTAAGAGTTCCAATACAAAGAGGGAGCTATTTATTATATGTATTCTTGTATTTTATGGTGTAGAACTATGTGATGTACAGAAAGGCATGCTTAAGGCACTTGAAAATATATCAAATTTGCAAAAATTGCAGAATCCTAATGGATTTGGTGGCTAATCAGGTAAGGAGTCCCTAGCAAGAGGTAGAGTCCACCTGCTGTCTCAGTGGTAGAAAAGGCTTTACTAAACTACACATTCTGTAAAATACCAATATTTTATAGTCTACCAAAAATCCATTAGAGTTAAGAACCCCTCATCATGATAAGCTAATAGTAGGTGAGACTGGATCTGTCTTGGGACCATTATATGTCTATGTAGTCTACCATGCAAAACATCTAATAAAATGAATGAGGTCCTACTGTACATAAAAGCACCAGAGATGTAATTAAACTTCAGACAAATATGAATGATACAGTGGAGGATTGGTGGGACATCTTTGTAGTAATCTGGTACTCAAAAGATCTGAACAGATCCCTAACCTATATGGAAAGCATAAGGGCATAAGCAGAAATACTTTAGAAAGATAGAGGAGAAGAGATACCCCGACCAACACATTGTAGAACTTGCAGAACTAGACTTGGGCAAGAATAATTTCAGATTTGAGAATCAGTACTACTGACAGACTTGAGAGACAGCCATTGAGTTCACAATGCCCCCCCACCCCCATGCCGATATATCAGTGGATATTTTGAACAGAGATATGTCTTTACAGAGAGTACAAATCCATTTTTTGAATACATATGTGGCATCAGTTTATCAACAATGTTTTGGTCAACCGCTGTAGTTAGGAGTCACTTAAGACTCCCATGAATATCTGCACAGCAGAAGAAATCATGTCACAATTATGTTTAAATATACTGCTCAGGAAATACGTTTTCTGGACATAGTAATCTTCAAATCCAACAATCAGATTTGTATGAAACTATATAGGAAGACCACTGACAGAAATGATTTATAAATATTACAAGCTTTCATCTACAGAAACTGATTGAAAACATGCCACATAAGCAATTTTAACAGCTAAGAAGAACAGCACAGAAAAGGAAGACTACAGAATAACAATGGACAGCATATACCATGGATTTAAACTAGGGCTATAAAGAATCCATGATACAGCTGGTCATGAAAAGGGCAAGTTTAATTAACAGAGTTGTATTAGAAATATAGAATCTGTAAGCAGATAAGGACCATACAGCCCACCTAGTCTGCCCATTTTCTTACTTGGTTTGGCAATCCCTATTCTTATCTGGATTGCCTTTCCCCCACTCTGTTGTACAGCAGGGTGTCTTTATGCTTATTGCATGCACTTTTGAATCCCCATGCTGTTTTTGCTTCCACCACCTCTGTTGGTAGACTATTCCATGTATCCACCAACCTCTTTGTGAAAAAATACTTCCTAGCATTCCCCATAAGCCTTCCTCACTTCAGCCTCATGTTATATTCCCTTGTCCTTGTACATTTTTGTCTCTGAAATATACTCCCATCTTGTATCCTATTTATTCCTCTAATGTATTTGGAAGTCTCTATCATATCCCCTCTCCCTTCTCTTTCCAGTGAATAGATGTTAAGTTCCTTGAGTCTTTCTTCATAAAGCTTGGTGCAGTCCATGTATCATTTTGTTGCTCTTTTCTTGACTGCTTCCATTCTGTCTATGTCCTTCCTGAGATGCAGTCTCCAGAACTGGACACAGTATTCCAGATGAGGCTTTGCCAGTGACCTATACAGTGGCATCACCACTTCACCCTCCTACTGGTTATGCCCTTCCTATTGCTTCATAATGGAATCTACAGAGGACAGGAGATCAGTATTAATGGATTATTTTTACAGCTACCTTTAGTAATTCATTTGACAACTTAGGACAATTGTCAATAGGTACTGGCATGTATTACAGGTATTAAAGTGGGTCAAATCAGAAGAGAGAGAGGTCACAAGTAAGGTGCTGCAGTGATTTGTCCATTGTACCATCCTCTTCAATATGTTCATCAGTGACATTGGAGAGGGCATCTGGGGCAAGCTGTATCACTTTGCAGATGACACAAAGCTCTGTGGTAGGGTAGACAGCAACAAAGAGATAAGGGAGACACAGGAGGATCCATAAAGGCTAAACAGGTGGTCTAAGGTATAGCAGTTGAAATTCAATTCAGAAAAGTGCAAGGTTATGCATCTAGGGAACAAAATCCCCAGGTCTGAGTACTGGATGGCAGGGATTAAACTGATCACTATGGCAGATGAAGGAGACCTGGAAGACACCATTAGTGACTCCCTCAATCAAGCCAGTGTAACAAGGCCTATAGTAAGGCTAATATGATGCTGGGGTGTATCAAAGGGGTATTGGCAGAAAGTAAAAAGAGGTGTTGCTACCTCCTTATAGGTCATTGGTGAGGCTGCACCTGGAAAGCTGTGCTCAGTTCTAGAGTTCTCACCTAAGGACATACAGGGACAGGCTGGAGACTACCAGGGAAACCAAGATGATTCAGGGCCAACAGGGTAGATCTTACCTGGATTGTCTCAAGGCACTGAACATGTACTCACTGGAGACCAAGTGAGAGAAAAGGATATGATTCAGACCTTCAAGCTGCTGAATAGATGAAGCAAGGTGAAAACAAGGAACTATTTAGCAGAAGTAAAGATTCAGGATCCTAAGGTCATGATTGGAAACTAGTAGGAAGAAAGTTTAAAAGGGATGTGAGGACTTTCTCATTTATGGGAATGGTGATGGAGCAGTGGAGCAATCTATAAGTAGATGTGATCAGTGCCACGACCCTAAATGGTTTCAAGCACAGCTGAGACAGGATGAAGGGCTTGGTGGTCCTCAGGTTGTTCACAGTAGGGAGGGTAGCATGGGGGTGGACAGGGATGTATAAAACACCATATGGACTATAGGTACTGGGGCAGACAGGGTACTATGAGCAGACAAGTTGGATCATTGGTCTTTTTCTTCCATCATTGTCTGTGTTTCTATGTTTCTAAGACTATTGCATTTACAAGGGCTATGGAGATGTCCAGTAATTTGACTGTGTGATGACATCACAATGCTGAACCCATTGCCTCATACAAGCAGTCTGTGTATTCCAGTCCTGAAGCCATGCAGTGAAATTGCTCCTACGTAGAGGATGTTCCGAAGAACTGTGCTAGTAAGCGCACTGAAATGGTAAGTGCTTTTTCAGTACATTATGAGAATGAGCAGGCAAATATGATGAACGCACATGCACACAGGAAAGGGATTTCTCAATGGAAATGGCAATGCCTTAAGCAATAAAATCAGCCAGACAAAGAAACCATGCACATGCCAAATACCCCACCAGTCAGATAAGTCTCAGACCAGGAAAGTAAGTTTAAAAAGCTTTTATTACTTACAAATTCCCAAAAGTGCTAACAGTGCAGTGCATATTGCTAAAACAGAAGTAAACTCCCCACAGTGGCCACAGGTATCTACTATCTCTGGCCACTGTGGGGAATTTGCTTCCGTTTGGGCAATATGCCTGGCACTGCTTAAATTTAGGCATGCATACATTTTGGGTTCAACCCCCTTTTTGACAACTAACAGAAATGCTCAAACCAGAGGGATATAACATTGTAACCAGCTTAAAACAAGTACCTGTATGTGCCACTTGTGAAAAAAAAACTTTCTAAACGTACTGGGAGACTCAGTTATAGAAAAAAATTCTACTGTTTCATAAAATTGACAAATGCTTTAAAAATGTTAGCTACAATAAAAAACAAGGTACTGCTGTGTGGAAATATCAGATAAAAATCATGAACCATTCATATTTTGAACATGACAAGTAGGGAACAGTTAGCTAGTCTGGTACCTATATGAATATACTGTTGATATATATAAAAGTAAAAATAGTTACAAAAATAAAGGATGATTACTTGAGTGTACAGTATGCAGGGACACCAGAAAGCAGGTATGACTTCTTTTCCTTGCTTTTGATCTGTAGAGAGAGAGAGAGAGACAGAGAGAGAGAGAGAGAGACCAAGAAGTAGAGAAAAAAAATCTTTAAGGATTAAAAAGGTGTTAAATCATTACTGCAATTTGGGGGACAATGCAGGATTATATATTAACATGCTTTTCTGGAAAGAATACAAAAATGTATATAACATACTGTTTTATGTAACAGACACTTTCCCATACTGAGGAAGGGGAACTGTTGCCCCCAAAACGTAGGTAAGGCATGAGGTTTTTATGATTATTCTGTAAAAACTTCATATGTGAATACTATTACTCCGGATGAGTCGGTCAGCTGTATTTTTCCACTGTCTTCCTAGATGCCTTTCAGATGACAAGAAGAAAAGATGCAGAAGAAGCCTGAAAGGAGATGAAGAATAGACTTTCAAGGCATGACATTTAGAGAGGAAGGAAATAACATGGAAGGATCCTGAAAGGAGCCAAGGGTGTGAGTTTCGAGACATGACTTTTGTAATTTAAGAAAGAAAGTTGAGGAAGAAGCCTGAAAGATGACAAAGGTGTGACTTTCAAGGCATGATTTCCAGAGAAAAAAGAAATAATATGGAAGAAGCCTGAAAAAAGCTGAAGTCATGACTTTCAAGGCATGACTTCATATGACAAGACAGAATGATGCAGAAGGAGGTTCTTAAAAGGATCAAAAGGCATTACATTTGAGGCATGCTTCTGGAAGGAAAAAGAATTATGGGGAAGGAGTCTCAAATGAGTGAGGGTATGACATCTGAGGCATCGATTCCATAAGAGAATAGGAAAAGTTGTGGAAGGAGCCAAAAAGGAGCCAAAGGCATGGCTGTCAAGGCACGATTTCCAAAACATTAAGAGACTAAAGGCAGGTAATGACTGAATTGGTATAGTGGTATGTTATAAGGCTTAAGCATGAAGTATGGACAGAAGCTTGGACAACCAACTGGGTAGACTGGTGGACGTTTATTAGAAATGGGAAGCAGGAGAAGGCATAGACCATTTTGGATTCTGTAGTGAAAGGGCCAAATAAAGCCATGGTGTATGGCCATTGCCATCCTGGGTAAAGGTTCAGAAGGAATGAAGCAGAAAGAGCAATGGAGTAAAGATGGATCATTAGAAAAAAGATCAGGTCAGAAGACAGAGAGGAATCAAGGTGAGGGGAAGGGGTCCAGAAGGACAAGGGCAGGAAGGAAAAGGGGGGGCTTTGCAGTAAAGATAGGTAGAGATGGGAGTGGACAGGCAGCAGAGGAAGGGAGAGCAACCTAGAGGAGGAGCCCGGGGGATGGGGCAGACAAAGACTCTGTAGCCAGGCACTAGGAACAGGAAACTGCAGGGACAGGAGCAGCAGAATGCTGGAGGGTGATATAAGGAAGCTGCAAGCAGGCAGGGCAGTGGAGATGATTGAAGTGTAGAGTGGCCTCAGGGGAATAACAGCAGAGCAGCAGCAGACCCAGCCAGCATGGGTTTGGCTGGAAGCAAGGATAAGACATGGCAGATGAGCACAGAGTGAGCAGAAATAGCCCAGTAAAAGGAGGAAAGCAAAGTAGGAAGGAACAAGAAGCAGTTAAGCACTGGCAGGGCCCAAAGGAAGGTGACAGAAGGAGCACAAAAAAAGTAACAGGAAAAGTAGGGGCAGCAGGGATGGGACAGCCACAAGCCATAAAGCAGCAAGAGGCCAGCAATGGCAGCAGCAGCAACAGAGGCAGAGAGGATAAGGAGTGAAGTAGAGGAAAGAGCCATAGGACTGCAGCCCAAGATATAGCAGCAACAGCAGGGTGTCCAGAAGCAAGGGTGACAAGATAGACAGAGCCTAAAGGGACCAAAAGGAGACTGACAAGAAGAGCCATGCGAGCAGCAGGAAGCAGAGCAGCAGAGTCGAGGATTGAGCCACCATGCTGGATGGTCTCTGCCAGGAGGAGTGGAAATGTAACAAGAGGCAGAAGAAAGGGCTGCCCTGAGCAACAGGTGCAAGGCAAAACTAGGTGTGGAGGAGGAGGAGAAGCAAGGATGGCAATAGAGCCCATAGCTGCATGGCTGCAGCAACATTACCAGCTGTCCAAAGGATTTTTGGACTTGAATAGTTTAAGTACTGCCTGTTGGGCAAGGGAGGGCTAGTGTGGCCCACTGCCACACCAAATGGTTTAATCTCATCAGTAATTAAATGGTAATGAACAAAAGAGACTCATGGAACATCCATTCTGCCAGGTTCCTTCCAAGCTCTCACCAGTCTAGAACTAGCTAGGCTTATAACAGATCACTCATCCTGCAATTTCACTTCAACTTATCCTCCCATCCCTTTAGCCCAACCCCTTCCATCAACCTTAACAGTCCCTGTGTGTATCTCACCACCTTTTCAAGCTTGCAACATTGTTGACATTGACCAGCTCCACTTGCAAACTATTCCACTTCATCACCACTCTCACGAAGAAGTGTTTCCTCAGACTTCTCCTAAATCCCCTGCCCCTGCCATCTTATAATTGTGGCCCTCGTGATCAGTCCTTGGAAAATTTAAACAGTTGCTGTCTGTCTACCATATTTATACCGCTCAAGCACTTTGGTTTTCAATCATGTCTCTACTGTCTCCTTGATCCAGTGAATACATATTGAGGTCAACCAATCATGTCTCATAAATCCTCCCCTGCTGGCTGTGAATCCTTTTTGTTAGCCACCTTTGGATCGACTACAGGTTGTCCCTGTCCTTTTTTTAGATAAGGGATCCAGAACTGTGCACAGTACTTGAGGTGTGGCCTCACCAAGGCCTGTAAAAAGGCAAGATCACCTTCCATCTGTGTGGGAGGGCTCAACTTATGCACACCAGCATCCTGCTTGTTCCCCGTATACCTTGTTGCACTAGGCTGAGGTCTTGATGCTGTCACTAATTATGATATCAGGTTCTTCTGTTGTGAGGTGTGCTCCAGTTATAACCTCTATTCAATATTCAGTCCTTGGATTCTCCCTCCCCATGTGCATAATTTTGCACTTTTTTGCATTACATTTCATATACCAAATCTTAGATCACCTTTCAGATTTCCCAAAGCCTCTTTTCAATTTGTGTCTTACCCTCTTCACTATCCAGTGACCCCTGCCACATTTCACTGCATGTCACATTAAACTTCTCCTACTGCTCATTACTTTCTCTTTATGTTTCTTTTCACATACAGTAATTATGTTTGCTTTCATGCATATGCTAAGCAAAGATATTGATGTCACTCTTGCAGAATAATGGCTGGGTACGTGTGTGCTGCAAGCAGTCAATGTAGCTGAGACTACAGGAGGTGTGCTTGCGCACCCAATCCTGGACAAGGTTGCTGTTGATGCTAGATTTGGCTGATGGGCAGAAACTTCTCTCATATAAAAGGAGTAAAAAGGATGAGGCTGCACTAATTACTGTGTAGCTGCATCCTGCATCCTTTCACATGAGCCATCAGCTAGTCTGAAGCAGTGGCAGCACACATCCACCTATGCATGTTGCTGCCATTACTCCTGACCACCTCCGAGCATGCTTCCATCCAGCATAGCACCCGCTCCCTCCTTGTGTGAGTTATCCCACCAACCAGCCCTTCCTGTCCCAGTCCTTGTTATTAATTCAACTCACTCCTTCCACTGTGTGCACTCCTGCCCATCAATCCTCCATTAACAGCCATGTTATCCATATATCTTTTTATTTCTGTAACCACCCAGTACCCTGGGATTCAGTCCATTTCGTACTAGGCAGAAAGAGGGCTACTAAAGATAATTTGAAACTCTTACATGCTGTATTTAACCGATTGGGAGCAAGTATGTCATTTAGAACCTCTCACAGCAGGATAACCATTTTGAGTCAGTTGCTCAGAGGAGTTTAGAATGCTGAGTTAGTTCCACAGTAACAGCTAGAGTGGAAAGAGGTCCACAGTTGGGCTCTGTCCCTGAGAGTCCTGTGTTTCTTACCCTAGTTTGGATTACACCTGCAGCTCCCAGTGAAGTAGTGGAGACCTTTTTCAGCAGGATTCCATGATTTTTACTTCAAGAGAAGCTAGAGGGCTTCTAATTCAATGGACTCAAGGGGCAATCCCCTGAAGGTCCTAATGTGTGCACAGCTGCCTTTGAGAAGGACATTTGTGTGAGAATTTCTGACAAGCTACCATGGAAAAGGATGCTTTCTGGGTTGTTTCCATACCTAAAGGAAGGAGTTACTAATCTGTTAGTACAGAATGGGAGACAAGTTCTCAATTTAGGAGGTTGCCTGGGGCATGTGCCCACGATAAGTTTAGGTCACACTGGCCAGGACCCCTGTTCACCTAAGTGTGTTAATTTGAAGTAAAGTTCAGAGTTGTTAGTAATTCAGTGTGGTTTGGAGGCTACTTTTGGTGTTATCCCAAAGGAATGGCCGAGATTGTTGGTTGGGTAAAAGGGTGGTAGGAATGTCATCTGGAGTCTACAAGGCACGGCTAACTGGTTCAATGATGGGCACCAGGTTTCCCTGAGCAAAGGACATTGCCGCAGGAGGATGATCTGAGTGGGTGATTCAATCCACCAAAGTGCACTCATTGAGAAAAAGAACATGTTCTGAGTGTGTGGCAATAGTCCACAAGCATACACCATGGGGAAGAGAAATTAAATGTTTTTTTGTGAAGAATGGTACTGACTAGCAAAGAGATTTTCTGGAAAAGTGTGTACTTGTTTGCCATGACCAATCATTGGAGGTCCACTTTGTGCTTTAGTGACATCTGTGAATAAGGCTATACTGCACAATCCCAGCTGCTGCACTGGACAATCTGTTTGTTGCTTTCTGTGTGGAATTACTCTGGCCCCCTCAGCAGTTAGGTCTAGCATACACCTAACATCCTCCCCTGGACCTGGTTGTTTTACAAAGGTTCATTTTTTTAGTAATTGTACCCCACTCCTTCCTTTAGATAATGAGTGTGGTATACACTCTACAGCTAGGAGTGGTACCAATCTGAGTATTTCTGACAAAACTAAATGGTAGGTCATATGTGGGTACTAGTTCTGTTTTATAGGGGGTGCCAACTTACCAAAAATGGCCAGGGATTACAAAAAATGTGAGGCTTGTCCAAAGGGGTATGTTTTGGGTAAAAAAAAAATGCTAGCGTATGTCTAGGATTTTCCAATCTGGTGGCTGTGCACACAAATAGAAGATTGTTGCAAGAAAAACAAAGTCTGTGCCAAGGGAAATGACATCAGAGAATATTTTGCTGTTTGTGGCTCCTTGAAAGAAAGTGGAAAAAATGTGCTGCTGGTATGTTTAAACTGGAAAAATGAACTGTTGAGCTGAGCAATAATTGCCTTTGCTTTGCCATTTTAAGTGCTTGACAAACTGTTAAAAGCTACAAATTTCCAAGAAAAAGTATTTGTGGAATTTAATAACAGCTATTTCTAAGTACCCAGAAAGTTTCATGTATGTACTGTAAAAATGGAGGGAGTCGCTAAGGAAAATGTACCAAGAACTGCATCAAAGTGCCTTAAAAGTACTTTGCCCCACTGAAACTGACAGCCAAGAAACAAAGTGACAGTTTGCTTTTTACGGCTGCAGTAGGTGGAGCCTGCAGATGTTTTGCATGTACAAAAGGAGTGATGTCATGTTTTCTCTCTGTGGAACTGACCGAAGGTGTAAATAGTTTCTTCCACCTTACCCTCCTCCAAGCAATGTTTTCCGCCCTCAAAGAAATACGTTTTCATGTTAGTCAATGATTGTAGGGTACTATTTTCTTTCTTAAATGGATGGTACAAGAACTGGAACCTGAGTAGTTGGAGGCAGCATTAGTTTTTTTTTTTGTGAGTAAGATCCACCCCACCTCCACCTGAGAAGCTCCTAAAGATTCACCCCAACTTTTTTTTTTGATTCATATGGGAGGGGCATGAGGTGGCTCTATCATGCTGTAACAAGACACATTAGTTTGGGACCTGTATCAAGCAACAGAACAAGTCTGAAGTTGTAAAACCCCTGCATTCTATTAAGGACTAGGATAACAGAAGATACTTAATGTCTTTATTAAGGACTAGGAGAACAGAAGATATTTAATACCTTCTAATTGGCTAAAAAACTTTTGGAACAAATGATTATCAGAGCCACCTGGGGCCTCAGAAGGGGACAGCAAGTGAAACTACATCCTCCAAGGAAAACATAGACACATCATTTTAATTTACAGTAAGAGCCACATATTTTTCTTAAACATTTATACACTAAAAACATAAAATTCAGCTTTTGGGATTAACAATTTGTTTACCATATTCAATATATAGTTTATATATAATTTGTCTTTTTAGTAGTTTCAAAACTTTGAGTTCTTTGGTGTTAGTAATGCATTTCGAAATACATTGTTTAATTGGCTTTACAGTTAAACATGCAGTTTCATGTCAGGCACATTTTTAGGGGGAGAGGTTTCAAATTATTTTATTCCTGGGCACAGTACTTAATGAACACAATCTTTGTTGATAAAGTGTGTTTTTTTCTTTTTAAGTTTGAGAAGTATGCATTAGAAAACATTGAACAAGAAAACAATTGGCGATTTTAAAAGCTATTCTTAACAAAGCTGACATTAAAAAAAATCTCAACTTTTTTTTATTTCATTTTATCAGGGACACTAGAAACAGGATGTTAAAATGTACTCGTAGGAACCAGTTATTCAGGTTTTTTTTTTACTGTATCTTATCCCAGACAATCTTCCCAGGGTGCAGTTTGTCATGGCACATTTTTGGGGAGAGGGGGTTCAAATTATTTTAATCATGAAGCATTGGTTTTTAGTAATGCATTTAGAAATACATGTTTAATTGTCTTTACAGTTAAACATTCAGTTTCATGTCAGGGCACATTTTGGGGAGAGGGGGTCAAATTATTTTGATCCTGGGCACAGTAATTGATGAACACAGACTTTGATGATAAAGGGTGTTTTTTATTTTTTGTTGTTGAAGAAATAGAGAACTCCCTGTTGTGGTGGTGCAAAGTTCAAAATTAGAAATTCTGCTATGACACACAGTGGGACAGCACACATCTCATTTCAATGGAGTAAGCAGACCTCTTTCATTTTCTATTTATGTGGGTTCAGTGATTAACGTTGGCACATCTTGTGATACTAGTGCTAAGACAGCTCTTTATTAAAAAAGATAGGTGTCTCAATACAAGATGATAAAGAGCAGCTAGAAAAAATAACATCCATGTAGAATTCTTACATATTTGTTTTAAGACACCAGCTCAGCATCCAGCCGTTAAAATACCAACTGATGTTTTACACTTTGCACATCCTCAAAGTACTGTGCAGCAATTTGTTAGCTATAATTTAAGTTCTGCCAGTGTGTATAATAACCTGACAATGGCCTTCCATTGATCCAGTTCTTAATTACATGCCTACATTGTTTGCATACAATTGCTAGGTAACCATAATGTCACCTGCTACACATTCATTCTTTGGCTACTAAATTTTAAAAAGTCTATTATACACACTTAAAACAGGTATTTAAAATATGTTCTTTTCAGGCTAGAATAGGAGACAAGTCAACATGAAATTATTTCCGTTTCCAAAATGGAAGCTACAGTCCCAAACAACTCTTGCCCCCCACCAATTGTTGTACTCTGCATGTCTTGTTGGTAGAATGACTGATCTGTGTGTTACTTCATTTTTTTTTTTTTTTTTTTAATAACAGCCTACTGTCTAGCCAGGGAAGGAGCACACCTTGCTCCTGGGGACACTTAGCACACCCCTAACCACTGACTGTCATAATTTACATTAGTCTGGTCAGAAGAAAGGTGCTACTTCTTTTTATCATTAAATAAAAAAAAAAAAAAAGAGGAAAGGCCTAATATCTTGAAACAGATTTAAGAAAAATTATTCTGCACTTTCTTTGAGACACATTTTTGCAGCTCTCCTCATTATAATAGGGAGGCAGTATAGCGCAATGGTTTAAGGCTTTGAGCTGCAAATCTGGAAACCTGGGTTTGAATCCCACATCCCCCACTTACATAAACTGCGTGACCCTGAGCAAATCACTTAACTTCCCTGTGCTCCCAGGCTGCACCTGTAAAAAAGCTTTCAGCTTAGTGTGTCTCACCTGGTTAAACAATTGAAAAAAACAATGAATACAAATAAATAAATAAGTAATCAGAGCTGCTGGTGCCACAGTGAAAACTTTGAAAAAACTAATAACTTGGTTCAACTCAGCTTACCTTTTAAATATATTCTGTAGAATTCTCCTGCCTATCTTTTATTACAGAGGAAATCTGGATGAATATACTGTATGATCTTTATCTGTTAGAGTTCATCTGCCTCTGTAGCTTACTCCCTACTTCAAGTCATAATGCTATGTTGTGACATCACAGTCTGCTGTCATGGAAGTAACTGTGGACACAAGCCATGCATTATGACCTCAGGTAGGAGAAAGCACCAGGAATACATGAACACTTCAGGAGCAGTGGTCCTCTTTCATGCAAATGGCCTCTGTAAAAATAATGGTGGGAAAATACAGAACTAATGTGAAATATAAACTGATCTGTGTCTGAATATTATGTTTTCTTTCACCTATCCTGAAGGTGTCAGATGCTGTTTAAGACTGGCACTCTGCTTGAGGAGGGTGCTCACTGGATCAAGGTGGCAACATGTAGGTTACATGTATGTTTCAGTACTAAACTGTAACACAATTGCTTTCATTGTTTTTCCTGTACTATAGCTGTTTTAAGACACTCCAATACATGCTTAAACCCATAGGTGATTACTGACAGCAAAATAGTGCTGCTTGAAAAGTTTTTCAACCAAAATTAGTGAACATGATTGTGACTCTAGGGGCAGTTGCCTCTCCAAAGACAGTCATGACTGTAACTTCTCCCTCTGTCTGTCTGTCTATCTATCTATGTAATTATCTATATTTCTATCAATTGCATCTATTCTTATTTTTACCTACTGTATATGTAAAATAAACCTGCATATTGCATTTGTCTGCACTTTGAACACATACTTATGATACAGTGCATATTTGTACTCCACTCCTGTATAGACCTCATACTGTCCTGATATTCCTATTATCGCAGGCATAACTACCTTAACCTTATCAACAGTGACATTGACACATAGAAGATGATGGCAGATAAGGACTGAAAGGCTCATCCAGTCTGCTTATTTCTTTTTCTACTTTATGGATGTGCCATCGGCCTTTGCTCTGTCAATGGCCTATCTATTCATACTCATCTGTATTGCTCCCTTATGCCTATCCCATACCTGTTTGAAGCCCTGCACTGTGTTCATATTCCCCACTTCCTGAGGTAGGCCGTTCCATGCATCCACCACCCTTTCTGTGAAAAATAACTTCCTCACATTACCCCTTAATCTGCCTCCCTCTAATCTCACGCTGTATCCTCTTGTCCTGCTATTTTTCTTATATTGAAACATGTTGGACTCATTCACCTTGTTAATGCCCTTAAGGTGTTTGAATGTTTCAATCATATCACCTATTTTCCTCCTTTGCTCTAGGGTATACATATTGAGCTCCATTAATCTGCCTCATATGTTTTCTGATGCAGTCCTGTACCTTTTCATTTGCCCTTCTCTGGACTGCCTCAATTTGGTTAGTGTCCTTCTGAAGGTGTGGCCTTCAGTACTGCACGCAGTACTCCAGATGGGGCCTAACCAGTCTCTTATAAAGAGGGATTATTACCTCCCTCTTCCAACTTGTGATACCCTTACTAATACACCCCAACATCCCCCTAGCTTTACCTACTGCTTTAGTGGCCTGCTTGGATGATTTCATGTTGACCCCTTTTAAAAGTTACTATCACATTTTTTCTCCTAATGAAGTCCATCATTACACCTGACTGCCTGACATCAACACATTACTTAAATATAACTTACATCACTGCATGGACAAATCTCCTGTTTTTCTCTATAAAACTGTGTAAATAATCCAAAGGCTGAACATATGCCAGCCATTACTTTTTCACGTACTACCACCTATTCTACCTGTCAAACTTATATTGCTTACCATTCCTTCCATTGAAATCTACACCTCCATGTATTTTCCTAATAATGTGTCTGCCTTCCTTTGAATGCAAAATAAAACAAATCTTACTAGTTAAAAATCATTGTGCTGTCTGTCCATGTCTCCTTAACAGTTTCACACAACCACACTAACTTCATTATGCAGCTCTGGTGGATCTGACCAGTCTCTGTTAAACTGGCCTTCTCAATGATCCTCATGCAGGAGTGTGGCTGAAAGAGAGAGAAAGATCATTTGCATGGTGTTGTGTGATTGGTCCAGCAAACCTAAGCCCAGCCCTTTGCCTGAGTCTCAATGTTGGAGCATTTGAGGAGGTGCAGCAAGCAGTGTGTGAGCAGCATGCTAGTTTGAAGTACCAGCAGGAGGAATCTCTGAGACAGAGAAATTTTCCTAAAACAGCACTTTTTCGAACTTTCACAGTGAAACCCAGGCTCAACCCATTTTCCGACTGCAAGTAGCAGCAATCGCAGTGTGGTTTGTGACAGATCTGTGGGTCTGCCAGCCCAATCATCAGAAAGGCCTAAAAAACAGGCAGCAGGCTGTTCACTGTCAGCAGAGAGAATCAGCTACTGCCTAATAAGTACCAAGTGCAAAGTAAAATGAACTGTGGTGCAGAAATCTGGCAAAGTAACAGAGAAGGAGTTTGTGAACTTTTCAAAATTGGTCTGTGTGTGTAGTGAATGTTTCAAGAGAGAGAGCTCCAAGGCAGTGCTGATCCAACAGGTCCAGCGAAATGCAAAGACAGCATGAATGTACTGAGCTGTGCTTAAAGTAAAATTGAAGTTGTTCCTTAAGTAAAACAGTTAAATGCAAGATCTGACAAGCATTCTAGTAATTTTGAACTGTGTGTGTAATGGAGAAAAAGTTACAACTGCCATTTTGGGGTGTAGTCATCAAATGTAAACAAAGCAGTGCCATCTCGTCTAGTGTCTCAAATGCAGAAAAGTTTGAAGTGGTTGTGCTAAAGTTGTGGAATAAAATGCAAAATAAGGCCCCTATTGCAGTGTGTTTACAGCCAAATCTTAGTTTGTAATTTGGGACTTGCGTGTTTATTTACAGAAAATAGCACATCAGCACCTCCATTACTCACTCCATGCCAGGGTGGTTTGCACAACAAAAAGAGTTAGCTCACTTTGAACAACTGTACAGTTATGAATCAGTACCATCTGATGTAGCTTTACTGAACTTTCTGGTCAATGTATACATTGTTTGTTTGAAGCCAGGTAGGGATGTTCTGCTAGTCCCCAATTGCACAGACTGTCTTAAGCAATTCGGTATATGTGAAGCAGGTGGTACAGTAATAGCAAATGCAAAAAACATCCACTTACCTCTAACATGGACATTGACAGGGGACCCTGCCAGATCAGAACAGCAACAGGCTGGGTGCAGTTAGAGGGACACCACTGAGTTTGTCAGGGAGTTCTTGGAGAATGTTTGTGAAAATACTTTGCAAGGCCAGGATGAAATGGAGTTTTCCATGACACAGAGGGTGGATTTGGATGCTGCAGATGGAGTTTATGTGGATTCATGGGTCGAAGGTCTGAGCCCCAGTCTAGTGAGCGAAGACGAGCTGAATGAAGCTTTGTGCTGGGAGGCCAATGACTCAATGTGCAGTGAGGAATGGACAATTTCAGGAGCTGGTGCAACTGTCAGATTCTGGGCAGAGCTCATAGAACAGGAAGAAGCTGCAATAGCTATGGTGGGGCCTCATGAGTCGCCACTAGAATTGGCTTCAGTGGAGCCTCCTGAGACTGAAATGGAGGAGGGCTCCAGAGATCTGCCATAGAGTGCAAAGGTGGACTGTTTTTACTCTGCATTGTGTGTCTGAAGCTGGCTCAACCAAGAATGACCATCCCCAAGCCGTGCCTCTGTGTTGGAGCTAGTCAACAGCAGCAAGGAAGAACAAAAAATTTGAAGACATGCTATGGCCAAATTTGATCGCTTGAACAATTTGGAAGGAAATAGAGGAAAACAGGCATGCTTGACTGTGGGAGGAAACTAGTGCCAACCTGCACCCAAAAGTAAACAAATTTGTGAGAATAAAAGCGTGCAATGAGAGACTTCAGTTTTGGAAGTGTGGCAGAACTTTGTTAATTGATTCAGTGCTAATCATAGACAAGGCTGGCCAAGAAGCATTTTACAATGTTCCTGTGTTTCATCCTGATAGAGAGACAGTCTTTGCTCCACACCCTGAGTGGTACTAACCATAAATGGTGCCACCACATGCCAAGTTTAAGTGCAGCAAGGCCAGAGCAGCAATCTGCCACTAAAGCAGCAGCAACCAGGAGGAGGTGCTTTTCTTCTGGTGTTCCAGGTTCATCTGCAGCAGCAACCAGGGTCATCTGTTGCAGTTTCCAGGTTAATTTGCAGCAGCATCCAGGCTTGTCAGCTCAGCAAGGGAAGATTTCCCATCTGGGTCCTGTAGGCAGTCATGGAAGAATCTGATCCAAAGAGTTTGTCTGTCCAGTAGCAGAAGATTGTCATGCCACAGGTCCAGAGAGGTGATGTTGACATCCATCTATCACCTAGAATGTGGTAAGACGCATTTTACATTTTAATTTGACTGGTTTGCCTACAATTAAGGATGTCCCAGGAACTTTGTTTTACCAATAGACACTCTTGAACTGGACTGCAGTGCTAGCAAGCCTCATGCTTGTCCAAGAACTGTGTTTCAGCAGGTTTCAGCCTAGGATAGACTCTATGTATAGTGCCTTGGCACTCTGGACTTTCTCCTTAGAACATCAGATTTGTAGGGCTTCCTTTCCCCAAAAATGTTTTTGTAAATGCTTTTATGTTTCCTATTTTGTACTTTTATATAGAAAAAACCTTTAAAATATAACTTTATGGGATGTGTAGTATCTGCAGTGGTAATTTTGGTCACTATATGGTTTACAGGTTGTGTTTGTTTGCAGGATGTGTTTTGCAATGTTTTTGTCAGGTGTTCCTGAAAGAAGACAAGAAAAGGATTTTTAGGACTCATCAGAGTCTTCCTTTTTAAGTTGCTAGGCTTTGTGTACCTGTGTAGTAGAATGTTAACCATTTTTTCTGCTTTGCAGTTGTAGAGTTTTTGTAGTTCTTAGATTTAGGAAATGTACTGGTAAATGCATGTTTCTAAAGAGGGCTATAGCTCTTTTGGGTTTTGGGCACCCGATAAGTAGCATAGGTCAGGTAGCTTTTCCCTAGAGGGCTAGGAAGAAAGGCAGGTTGGTGGTTTTGAATCCAGACAGAGGTCACAATTGTTGTCTGTTAGGACATGCTTCAGGCAGTTTCTTGGAGCCACTGAAAACCCATATATAGTACAGTAGTAGGGTAGGAGCTGAAGTTTCTTCAGCGGGCCTCTATCCTTTAGTGTTACTTGCCTGTGCCTGGCACATGGTAGGGGAGGACTTGATCAATCCTCCCTATAGGGAACACACGAGGAAGGATGGTCTGGCACTGGGCAATAATCTGGCTGTGGACAGCCAGTGATCTAGTTGTGATGAGTGTAATCACCCAGTCCCCTAGGATTACTAGAATCCCATTAGTACTAGTGTTAGACAGGAAGAAAAGGTAACTGGTAAGAAGCACATTTTGGGGCTTCTTACATAATGACATCATTGTTTACTCAGCTAGCCTGAGTGAGGATGATTATGTCATTTAGGCAAGGTAAGGCAAATTTTATTTTTCAAGGCACCCAATCCCGGAGGCTCTGGGCGTTGTACATAAATTCAAACTAGTAATAAAATACACAACAGATAAATAAATAATTAATAAAGTATAACAAATCCAATAAAGCAAAATAAATAAAGCTCAAACTAAAAACAGTCACTAGGGACAATCACAGGATTAAGATCAACAGACAGTGTCTGGGAAGGCCTGACTGAACAGGAGGTTCTTGATGCAGGCCTTAAATACCTGAGTTGAAGGGCCTACCTTACAGATGGTGGCAGCAAGTTCCACAGAATGGGGCTGGTAACACTAAAGGCTCTGTTGCTGGCAGTTTTTAACCTCATCCTGGAAACCAAGAGGAGGCCCCTAGAGGAGGAACAGAGGGAGAAAGCTGAGGTTATAGGTGTAAGAAGGTCAACCAAGTATCCAGGGCCCAGCCATGTAGGGCCTTAAGGTAGTAAGCCCACCTTGAAGAGGATCCTCCACCTGACCGGCAGCCAGTGCAGTTCATGCGGCACAGGGTGATATAGCAGTGTATTTTGACTGCCCTGTCACAGCCTGGCAGCTGCTTTCTGCACTAGCTGCAGCCAGACAGAAGGGTTGCAACCTGAGACCTAGAGGTAAGCGTATTACAGTAGTCAAGCCTTGATGTCACGAAGGCATGCACTAAGGTGGAGCAGTCCAGGAAGGAATGAGGGCCTGATCCAGGCGATATTCCTGAGATGGTAAAAGCTGGTCCAGACAATGGATGACACCTGAGATTCAAAGGTCAATCCACATGCAAGGTCTCACCAAGCTCCACTTAGCCTAGATGAGGCCTTCAATGGCACAGCACAGTCCCCAGGAACAATCCCATGGCTTTGCCAGAGGCCATCCCTATTATGTACTCTGTTTGACTCCACCACCAGTACCTCCATCTTATTGGGGTTCAGTCTCAACCAGCTGGAGCCATCTAATCATTGATTTCAGCATGGCAGTTTATCACTTCTGCTTCATTGAGTGTTCCAGGGACAATGGAAAGATACAGTTGGGTATCATCAGCATAGCAAGAAAACCCAAACTGTATTTCCTAATGAAGCTCCCAGGGACTGTATATATACAGCAAACAACACTGGTGACAGAACCGAACCCTGAGGTACTCCACACGACAGGAGGATAGGAGGGAGGAGAAACTCCCCATCACCACACATTGCCACCTATTCATGAGGTGAGGACTCAAACCAGCAAACGACAGTGCCAGCAAGTCCACAAAAGTCCCTCAGGTGGTCTAGTAACACACAATGGTCTACTGTGTCAAAAGCTGAGGAGATTGAGAAGAACAAGAATTGTCCCTTCCTCAATCTCTCACCCTGAGGAGGTTATTGTGCGCACCAACTAATGCAGTTTCTGTGCTATGCCTAGCATGACATCCAGACTGAAAAGGCTCATAGAGATGAAAGGCCATGAGGTGATCCTCAAGCTGCTGCTGCACAACCTTCTCGACAGCCTTCCCTACAAATGGGAAGATTGGAATTGGATGATAATTCACCTTGATGACAGGGTCAAATGATTGTTTCTTCAGAAGGGTCTGACCAATTGCCTCCTTCAAGGCATCTAGGAGAACTCCTTTATTTATAGACCACTGGACAATCAAAGGTGAACACCAGACAATGGTGTCAACACATCTCATCAAGAAACAAGTTGGCACCAGTCTGATTAGCAATACATGTGCTTCAGCTTGGAAGCAACCTCAGTGACCTCAGACACCTCCACTGGGTTAAACTCACCCCAATTAGGCAGGGTGCTGTCTGGATGATCAAGGCGACCAATGTCAGCCACACTGTGGCTCACTGGTGAATCTCCTTGCCAAATAGCGGACACCCTATCTGAGAAGAATCAACATCATCCTGTTATAGCCAGCGACATCCTCACCCATACCCTCTCGCATGCCTTGCCCACAGTAGATAGATCAGCCACTGTCAGAAATCCCTCCAGGGTCAGACCCTCAAAGGCAGTAGCAACCATCTCTGCAGGGGATGGCTCTCAGGGGGGGTTCCAAACGAGAACTCCACTGTGCAATGATCAGACAAGCCCCAGTGAGAAAACCAGGTCCAACCTGTGGCCGCCCTGGTGGGTCATAGAAGAAACTTCTTGTGACAGGCCCATAGATTACATCATCTGGAAGAGGTTATAACCTAGCCTAGAGGATTTGTCATTGGCTGGAACATTGAAGTTACCCCTCACTAAACATCTGGGAGACTCCAGTGTTTTTCCAACAATGAAATCAGCTACCTCCTTCAGGAATTCACCCATGACCCCAGGGGGGCAGTAAACCAGGAGAATTCTGCAACCTGCTCCCAGACCCCCACGCACAGCTACACAGTCAAAGGAACCCATCCTTTTCACTGGGTGCACAGTGTAAGCAAGTTCAGATCTAAAACAGATGGCCACTCCCCCAACCCTGCACTCCAGTCTGGGGCAATACACTACCGAGTATTCTGGAGGAACGGTGACCTCTAAAACCGGGCTGCATCATCACCCACCCAGGTCTCAGTGATGCAAGCCAGATCGAATGAAGAAATCAAGTCTGCTACAATTTTGGTCTTGTTCCTGATCGATCTGGCATTGCAAAGCACTGCCCTCAGGGGACTGGTGGACAGTGTAGCCCTTCTAGTTACTAACCCACTCAGTCTAGCGGATACCCTGTGGACAGGGACCAAACATGTCTGGCCTCTCTTTAAGGCCTGTTGACACTCAGAGTGCCTTCTGCACCTGACCACCTCAATCCTACCACCCCCAGGGTGCACAGGGCACACCGCCACATTCGGTCAGTACGGAACCCCCCCAATCCTGACCTCCTGGTAGTGATGTACTATGGTGATAGAAACTGGGAGGTGCGCAGGCCACAGATTGAAAAACTGGGATGCTCCGTACACTATCCTAGCCCGCTCCAGGCCCCCGACTTCCCCAGACACATATTATCCAACTAGGGAGCCTGTGTAACTAATTAATAAATAAACAGTCATACAATACAAGTATGCTACTAATACAGAAAAAAAAATCCTAACCACTTACTCTATACAGACACTCATTAAAACTACAATCCCTCATCCACCACCCATTCACACCTAACCACCCCAGGAAAGACAGGAGATGTAAAGCAAACAATTCAGCCTAGGAGAGCATTATCCCACAATCCCTGCATAGTAACAGAGCATAACTGGGCAAGAAAGTAGTGTCAAAAAGTTATAAAACCTACAGCTCTTCAAAGACAGGTGTGGAATAGATAAGGCCTCTCACTACCACCACCTCAGGGTCAAGTCTTAAGTGTGAAACCAAAGTTATTGTAAATATTGTAGTTGCAGCTCACACCAGCAGAATGAGGTCAAGGAAAACAGGAGTTACCAGATGATGCAGGGTCAGGACAGTCACCGATCAGTCCAGCCCCCAATGATAATCCAGCAAGAGGGAAGGAAGTCGTGGGCAGTGAGAAGATGACAATGTGCACCCAGTGGATGATTGAAAAATGCCATCCAGAGGAATGGAACTGCACCAACAGAGCATTTGGCTAGAACTTGGCTGAGTCCCGTCAGTTTCCCCAGGACATGAGTACAGCAGCACACACTATGACTGTGCTCTCCGGAGAATCGAACAACAAAATGACCTGGAGCCAGTCCAGTCGGCCCTCAAGTATGGTGTTTAGTGAAGCTCCTCTGAAATCTATAGTCCAGCCACAAAGCAGTCGGCACTCAAAACAAGGAGTCGGGTCAATCAAAAAACAAGAGGATGCACCAGGCAGTTCAAGGTCATCCCTATCATGCTAAAGAGCACTAGAACTCTTGCAGCAGCATAACCATGTTTGAGTCAGCTACTCAGCAGATGTTTAGATATTCTGAGTTAGGTCAGCAATGACAGCTAGAGTGACAGGAGGTCTGCCAGTTTGGGCTCTGTCCCTGAGAGCCCTGTGTTTCTCACCCTATTTTAGATTACATCTCCAGCTCCCAGTGAAATGGTGGAGAACTTTTTCAGCAGGATTTCTTGATTTTCTCTCCAGGAAAAGTGAGAGGGACTGCTAGTTCAGTGGATCCAAGGGGCAATCCCCTGAAGGCCCTAGTATGTGTATAGCTACCTTGCAGAAGGACATTTGTGTGAGAATTTCTGACAAGCTACCATTTAAAAGGGTGCTTTCTGGGTTGTTTCCATTCCTAAAGGAAGGAGTAACTAATCTGTGAGTACAGAGTCAATCAATCAATCAGTCAATCAATCTTTATTTTACCAGGTGGAACACCATTGACCAAGCTCATTTGCAAGGTGGGCCTGGGTAGTACACATAAGCGATTCAATAGAACAACAATAACAAGTCAGCACAACAGGATAACATAGACAACCTGAAACATGTTAAGGCAAAGGGTAATACAAGAACTCTGGAGTACTACAAAATAATCATATACAATAAGTATACATGTAAAACAACAATTCTTAATATAAGCAATGTGGCAATATAGGAGTCATCCTGCTAGGAAGAATGATAGAAATGCAAGGAGACACAAAGAATAAGGGAAAGGAGGGATGAAGGGAGGAGGAGGAAGGATGATAGCTGCAAGTATCACTGTAGTGGCAGCAGTGCAATTAGCAACAGGGAAAACATTTACAGGGTGCAGAGAAGGCTCTTGAGTAAAGTGATTTGAACTCCACAAGACTAATTGGGTTACTCAGTTTTAAATATTTTTGAATTTTATTCTATAGCTGGGACAGCATGTATCTGAAGGAAGCTCTATCAAATGGAAATTTACCTTAGGTACATATAGTCAGCATGGGTCAAAATGTAGCACGGCAGAATGTCTTGTGACTTAATCACATTATCTGATTTCTCTTTTCTTTTGTACTATGAGAGCTCCACCCCACCCCATTATGAGATCTGCACTCCCGGCCCCCACTAAGATTCTAACTGTGGGAGTCCAACACTGCGAATACACAAGTCCGAGTGCGCCATAATACCATACGCTATTAGCGACTACAATATTGACCTAGTACGCATATAGTGAGATATGAAAGTAACTTCTCAGAGGCAAAATTGCCTATGATGCAGAGGATAGACAGTCAGATATGTAGAGGAGAGTTTCTTAATAATAGCTCCATAGGTCCAGAGTATAGCATTTCTTTGTCTCCTGAGCGTAAGTGATGTTCAACCCCTGGGGAATAAAATGCACAGTGATGCATGGTGAAAGTTGTCAGAGATGAAGCGTGGGGCTCTGTGGTACAAGTTGTTGAGCTTTGCTAGTGCTGACCCTAGAACTTGACCATAGAGAAGTCAGCATAGTCCAAGAGAGCTAGGAAGGTGGTTTGTACCAGCCTCTTCCTACCCTTTTAGGTAAGCAGATGTTTAATTCTATAGAATAGTGAAGCCTTTGCTTCAGTTTTTTTGAGAGTTCCTCTACATGCTCGGTGAAGAAAGAGTCTGTTGTCAATCCTTACCCTTAGATATTTAAATTTTGCCACTTAATCCAGTGATTCACCAAGCAATGTGGTGATAGGTGGTACAGACCCAGATTTTGAAGGATTTGAGACAGCCTAACATGCAGAAGCAGGAACATGGCTTTTTCCTATTTAGAAGTAGCTTTGGTTAAGGAGGTTGCGTTGTAGTATATAAAATGTGATTGCAGGTCCATACAAGCACTCTCAGGAGTAAGCCTGGTGATGTAGAGGACCATGCCATCAACAAAAGGTGGATGCTGGCTGACCTGATTCCATGGTCGATATTATTGTGTAGTGCAAAAGTAAGGATCCCAAAATGAAGCCCTGCAGCAATCCTCTGCTGATCGATTTCAGCAGAGAAAGATCACCCACTGCTTTGGCTTGTTGCATACATTCTGACAGGTAACTAGAAAACCATTTCAGGGACAGTGCATTCAGTACAATATTGTGAAGGGTAACCAATGGCAGATCATGGTCCATGGTATCGAATGCCTTACTTAAATCAAGAAAGACTCTGCATATGTAATCCTTTAAGTCAAGGGCTCTCTGCCAGTCATTCATTACCTTAGCAAGTGCTGAAATTGTACTGTGATGTGTGATGGGGCCAAAAGCCTGTTTGTACTCGACTTGAGCAGGTTGGAAGCATCAAGATAGTTCCTAAGTTGATTATCGACTATTTTCTCCAGCAGTTTGGCGAGGACAAGAAGTAAGGAGATTGGCCTATAATTGTTGAGATCACTTGGATCTCCAGATGTGAAAAGAGTATGGCTTGAGCAGTCTTCCAGACTGATGGGAGTTCACCCATGCCAAGGTACAAGTTGAAGAGGTGTGTGATTGGTACTGCCAAGTCTCTATGACTGAGCTTTAAGAAGAACGGTCCAATAATATCCGCTCCACTGCATTTTCTGGTATCCAACTGGAGGAGCAGATCTTCCACTTCTTTGAGAGTAACAGGCTGAAAGGAGAAACCTGTGTCTAGGGCACAGTGGTTAGGGACAAGGATAGTTTTGCCCTGGGTTGCAAGCTGAGTTCAGAGGTTGTTGGCTGGTAATGAATTTAAGGCCATCCCACCAGTGGCAAAGTGTTTGTTTAGGAGGTCTAGGTTCTCAGCTTTGTCGGTGATGAAGGAGCCATCACACAAAATGTTTTGAGGGGAGGAAGCCAGAGGATGCATGGCCTTGAATATCTTTAAGTATTCTCCAGAACTTAGTAGGGCACTTGATGGAGGACTCCAGTGTTGTATAGTAATAGTTAGCCTTTGCGGTTCTGATAAGCTTTGTGCAGTGATTCCTGACTGCCCCGAAGATAGTTCAATCAGAAGAAAGTTTTGATTTATGAGCCTTTTTCCAGAGTTTATTCCTGCTGAGCAAGGTGGACTTCAGTTTGGCCATAAACCAAGGGAACGTTTTCTTCTTGGTGCGGATTTTGACCAGGGGTGCATGCTTATCTTATGCCCTGCAGACAATGTTTTGGAAGATCTCATATGCAGCATCAACCAGCTTGGCCAGGTCGAAGTCCTACCAGTACAGTGAGATCTGCAAATCCATGAGGAAGGCCAGAGGATCAAAACTACATAAACATCTTTTAAATATGACCCTGGATTTAGAGATTGGTTTAGGTGTTGCTCTTATACAAGCAACAGAGCAATGATCACTGAAGTCAGTGAAGAAGACACCAGAGTGGGGAAATAGGTGAGTATTGTTCACTAGTAAGATGCCTAACAGGAAACTTCTGTTTGTTTTTTTTGTTCAGACGAGTCACTTCTGTGATGATTTGGACAAGCTCGAAGGTGTTACATAGATTTTTAAAAGTTTGGAGCAGTCTGAAAGCCAGTCCAGATTAAGGTCAGCTAGGATTATGACTTCAGACTGTATCACATTCAAGGAGCTTGTTAAATTGCTCAGCAATTGTAGCCCCAAAGAGGGAGGCTTATTGCAACCCATAATGTACAGAGACAAGGAGGTTAAGAGTTGGACTTTGATTGTTAGACTTTCAAACTCCTTTGGGACAGAGGTAGAATCTGAAATAGAAACAGTGAATTTGTCCAGAATGTAGATGGCAACCCCACCTCCTCTGGCCAGTCTATCCATTTGGAAGATATAGTAGGACAGAATGTTCCATCAATGTCCAAGGTAGAGGGTTTGAGCCAAGTCTCTGAGACCACCAGAACATCTGGCTTTGTATGAGTAATCCATATCTATATGGTGCCTACTTTTCCAAGAGACTGAACTCATTTATGTGAAGAATGCTTAGAACTTTAAGGTTTGCTAGGTCCTGAGGAAAAGAAATTGGTAACAGAGGAACAAGATTTAATTGACACTGCCTGACTAGAGCATTAGCATAACTAGAACCCTTTTAGTGCACTCAACATCAGTTTGTAGGACGTGCATGTACCCATTTTCTGTAAGGTAATAGACAAAGCACGAAGTAACTAAAGTGAGTACCAAGAGTGACCAGGATTGCATGGAGAAGCATCCTAGCCTGATAGATAAGCATGAATAGATAGGGTAGATGGGGTGTGCTGGGGACTGAACACCTACTAAGCAACAGTGACAGAGCCCCAGTTCACCAAGGCACCTGAATAGAGAAGTCCAGTGTTGGTGAAATAAACATAAAGGTGAGGAAGTCATTTGCACAGGGGGAGTATTGCCTGGTAATGGATAAGTACATATGCAGGGGGCTAGGGAATAAGGCAGAAAGCTGAGCAGAAGACATAGGAGTAGTGAAGACCACATTTCCTTCAGCAGGGTCTCAATTAACAAAAATAATGCTGCAGACAGGGGTCCCTATAGTGATTAGTGTATTGAGAAAGTCAAATCCAGAGGAAATGATGAACTACTGAACTGCTGAGGTCCAGTGTCACAGAGTGTGTTAAATGCCTGAGATGATTAACTGTGGCCTGGGCATATGCAGGATATGAAAACTTTGTCTGTATGTTTCCTTTGTACTTCAGAATGGTTGTTGGATAGATAGCCCTTAGAGACAAGTACATTTAAAGTTGATTTCAACTGAAAATGCTGATACCTGGTGGTTAGTCAAAAGCCAGAATAAATGGTGAATGGTGTCCAGAACTACAGAATGTGTTAAAATTCCTGAAGGTAATAAACTGTGCCTGTGCATATGCAGGATGTGAAATCATTTTGTCTGTATGCTTCCTTTGTTCTTCAAAGAGGTTGTTGAATAGCTGACATACAGTTCCTTTAGGAGCAGGTCAGATGAAAATGCAGATTCAGAGCTGGATCCAGAATCAGGGAGTTTGTCAGACTTAGTTGCTTGACTTATTTATGCTTGGCATGTCTTCCAAAAAGTTGATTTTAAAATGAAAATGCAGATACCTGGTGGTGATGTTTTGCAGAAATCCAGTCCTGGAGACTTTCAGAGATGTTGTGAGTAAGAATGGCATACTTACTACAGGCAGAAAAATATGTAAATCCACAAAAACTAACCTACAGACACAAAAACACGAACAGCCACCCACACAGACCCACGAGGCAGTCAAAACAAGCATTTGTCAATGCTGAATGTTGCTTGCTTGTATGTGCTGTTTAGGTATTTGGAAGTGACAGTTTCATGCCTTCCTCCCAAGACATCCACTGTGTCTTTCCGTTCAGTATTCATAGAAGAGTGGGAGGGGCAAGGGCCACAGCAGTACAGCAGTTGCCAAGGGGGTGAAGAGGTGGACAATAGTCCATTCAAAGGCAAAAGAGTCCTGCAGGAGCTTACTAAATTGAAGGTAGACAAAGTGATGGAACCAGATGGCATACGCCCAAGGATATTAACAGAACTGTGAGGAGATAGCAGTACCTCTGGCAGCCATGTTCAC
The DNA here is from genome assembly GCA_016271365.2 of Neoceratodus forsteri. Classification (NCBI taxonomy): domain Eukaryota; kingdom Metazoa; phylum Chordata; order Ceratodontiformes; family Ceratodontidae; genus Neoceratodus; species Neoceratodus forsteri. Next base: position 164,015,201 of record JADMNL010000022.1, on the reverse strand, counting down.
TGAGTCATTCAACATGAGTGAATTGGGAGGGCACATGTGGTCCCTCTACACAAGTCCGCAGCAGGAGGAGGCAGGAACAAGAGCCATTCAGCCTCACCTCAGTAGTGGGGAAGATCATGGAGACATTGCTTAAAGAAAGGATAGTGGGGCATCTAGATGCCATCGGAACCCAGGACCATAGACAACATGGATTCACAGTGCGGACATCATGTCAGATAAATCTGGTTGATTTATTGACAGGTGACAAAGGAAGTGAATCAGGGTGGAACGATGGACAACGCTTACCTTGATTTCAGCAAAGCCTTTGACACCATCCCATATAGGAGGCTGATAAACTAGCTGGGTAGGCTGGACATGGGGAAAGTGTGGTAAACTGGGTTAGAAACTGGCTAACAGACAGGATGCAGAGAGTGGTGGTAAATGGTATGCAGTCTAGGGAGAGGGGGCGACCAGTAGGGTGCTGCAGGGATCGGTCCTGGGGCCAGTTCTGTTCAATGTCTTCATTAGTAATATTGCAGAACATCTGAATGGAATTTTTTCACCAAATTTTCAACATAGCCATGTTAACACCTGAGCTCATGAACAGCGTCACTGTGATTTTCTTAATTTGTCCCATACATTGATCTCGCACACCGACTGCACTATTGTGTGCTACATGGGCAGAAACACGTTTTGGGTGAGATGTGAAAAATGGCAATATACTACTCATAAGAAGGTGTGATAAAATGGCAATGTTGGAAATCTGGAGTGAAAATATTGAAAATTCACGACCTTACGGCCGTCGTAGGAACTGCATGATACTGCAGCCTCGTAAAACAGTCATTTTAGGAGTTTTTCACCAAATTTTCAACATAGCCATTTAAGACCTCTGCTCATGAACAGTGTCACTGTAATTTTCTTAATTTGTCCCATACATTGATTTGCCTCCGACTAGCCATTGTGAGCTACATGCGGAAACACATTTTGGGTGAGATGTGAAAAATGACAGCTGTACTGCTCATAAGAAGGTGTGGTAAAATGGCAATGTTGAAAATCTGGAGTAAAATATTGAAATTTTGCTAACTACGAACTTACGTAGGAACTGCACAATGCAGCTCATAAAACAGTCATTTTGGAATTTTGGTACCAATTTTCAACATTGAGCTTTGGGACCTTCTCATGAATGATGTCACTGTCATGGTGTTATTCAAGCCCAAGGGTGATTTTCTACAGTGACTGCGAAATCACCTTCGGGCGAATAATGCCATGACAGTGACATCATTCATGAGAAGGGGTCCCAAAACCATGTTGGAAAATGGTGCAAAATCCCAAAATGCCTGAGATATGCAACAAGTTGAAACCCCTATCTAGCCCATTATACAGCTTACCGGCATTTCCTCAGTTTGCGTCGGCTTTGAAAAAGTGCAGAGCGTGTTCCCGGTCCACGAAGATCGTCATGCGGAGTCCGGAGTATGGGGTGAGGGTGTGGGAGCTGGGTGCACAGTGGGTTGGTGCGGGTAGTGGGAGGGTTGGGAGGCATGCAGGACCGTTTTGTTTTACAGTTTTTTTTTAAAAGACTATGTGGGACTTTTGCCATGCTGGGGTGGGCTCCCAGCGTGGCACAGAGCTGATGGGGCGTTCAGCTGATGGGGATTGGGCATCCCGTCGGCCATGGCATTTGTTGCCACGCTGGGGTGGGCTCCCAGCGTGGCACAAGAAGGTAGGGGCATTCAGCCAACGGGGGATTGGGCACCCCCATCGGCCAAAGGATCGCTTGTCACACTGGGGTGGGCTCTCAGTGTGGCACTTACTACTGGGAGGGGACACAGCTCAGCCGATGGGGATTGGGCACCCAGTCGGCTATACAGTGCGTGTGGGGAGTGGGGGTGCGCATGCCTGCTTGGTGTCTGTGGGGGGGAGCTCTGGCGTGACACCGATATCTTGATCGGTGCTCACTGAGCATAAGCTCCCCTTTCAACTATGCCACTGCATTTTGGAGCGTGTCATACACAGCTCCAAAATGCATTGGCTTACAGGGGCAGCGCCTGCCAACACACTGACTGAATTGGAGGAGGAGGTGACACACCTCCGAAATCTCCAATGATGGCACTATGTTTCTTGCACATGCGTGCAAGCAACATAAAAAATGAGAGACAAGTTCTCAATTTATGAGGTTGTCTGGGATGTGTGCCCAAGATAAGGCTAGGTCACACTGGCTAGGACCTCTGTTCACCTAAGTGTGTTAATCTGAAGTAAAGTTCTGAGTTTTTAGCAATTCAGTGGGGACTGGAGGCTACTTTTGGTGTAACCCAAATGGGATGCAAGAGACTGTCAGTTGGAGCAAAGGGTGGGAGAAATGCCATCTGGAGTCTACTAGGCAGGGCTAACTGGTTTGTTGATGGGCACCAGGTTTCCCTGGGCAAAGGCCATTGCCACAGCAGGATGTTCTGAGTGTGTGGTTCAATCCACAAAAGTGCACTCATTGGGAAAAAACAGATGTTCTCAGTGTGTGGCAACAGTCCACAAGCATACACTGTTGGGAAATGGAAATGTTAGAGTGTGTGGTTCGTTCCACAAGCATGCACCATGAGGAACAGAAATTTGATGTTTTTTGCTAAGATGCATACTGCCTAGCAAAGAGAAATTCTGGAAAATTGTGTACTTGTTTGCCATGACCAATCAATCAATCAAACTTTATTTAACCAGGCAGTTGCATCATTGAGCAAGCTAATTTTCAAGATGGTCCTGGACACAGAGGACACTTTTGATTACAAGTAGACAAGACTTCATACAAAAATAGACATCGGTACAGGCAGTTACAACACAAACTCAGTATTTGGATGACACAGACATGTAAAAGCAAGTGCAAATATAGGCATGTAAAGCATCATATACAGGTTGTAGCTTATAGAGTGCAAGTGAGGAGAGGAAGAAGGGACATGGAGAAGGGCAATGGAAAGAAAAGGTATCAGACATATAGTGGAGAGGAAAATAGGGCAGCTTGATAGAATGATGCCCCATGTGAAACTAATTGATGAGAGGGGAGGTGAGGGAATAGTTGCCCTAATGCAATGCTGGATGACGACGAGAAATGGTGGCCAACCATTAGGGTCCACTTTGTGTTTTAGTGACATCTGTGAATAAAGATATACATTAGACATTAGCAGTAGGGTATGGAGGTACTGGTCAATCAGATTGAGTGAGCAAAGTATGCAAAGTACTATCTGCAGTGGCTATCAGTGAGAGGCAGAGGGTGAGCACAAGCAGCAGCCATCAGTGTGAGGTAGGCAGTAAGTATAAAGCAACAGTTGTCTGGCATCCACTAAAAACACTTGTGGAGTTGGTGCTGGGTGAGGAGAACCATTAAGGAGATAGGGGAAGAGTCAAGGAGAGATTCATCCTTGTTGGGTTGCATCAGTGGAAGTTGAATTACCAACCTGGTTTGATCTGGACAGATGGAACCATTGTTAAAAGGCTACCAACAATAGAGGAAGGAGTTCACCATCCACTGACTGAGAAGCGAGAGTCTCCTTGGGGGACTGAGATGGCCACAAAAACTGTATAGGGCAGTGAGGGCACAGCACTTGGCTGTGGCTAGTGAGGGCAGGGTTTAGGGGCAACACTGCAGCAGCTGGCAGGTTTGACAGGACACAGTGTGTGTGGACAATGAGAAAGATAAGACTGTCACATTAATATATGGTGACTTAACTTGGGATCAGGAGCCTGGAGGAGCCCTCAGCCAGGCCTTTGCATTCATTGTTGTGGCTAAAATTCAAATTTTGAGGTTTTGCCTATTCAAAGGTTAAAAAAACTGTTTTATATGTTTAGGTTTAGTTGAAAAGGAAAGGAGGACTAGACAATGTATGTGCTAATTATTTTATCTGCCTCGTGGGGAGCACAGATATGCTAAAGAAGTAAAAGCTAACCATTAAATTAAAGCTAAACAATAAATTGTTATTAAGTTTTGTTTTGGTATTGTGTGTATTTGTTATGCTTGATGTTTTGTAATGATAACACAGGTATTTGTTGAAAATGGGGATTAATTTCCCAACAGATAAACCTGTATAAAAATAAATTTTAAACAAACAAACAAACCAGTCACTCCCTTCATTTGTGCTCAAAGTCTCATTTTGGATTAAGCCTGGCACTGTTGTGATATGGTCTAGAAAGATACACTCACTAACATATAAAAACACACATACACTCTCTCCCTTCTCAGGAGGAAAGTCTACTTCAGTTCTTCTCCTTTGCTTCCTCTCTCAATGTCTATGTCCCTTTCCATGCACCTGTGCAAGTATGGTAGCATAGAGTGACCTCCCTCAATACGTAGATGGTTGAGGTAGTACAAAATGGGAAGAGTAACTCTACAAGAGGTATATACTGTCAGTGTGAGAGGGAGGGAGGATGGAATGATGGAGGGGGAAACTGTCCTGAAAAGGGTCACAGTCATGGGTGGTGCAGTTAAGTGTGCTGTACTAGCAAGAGGGTTCTGAAAGGGCTGGCAGCCCTAAAGATAGATAAGACCACAGGATCAGATGGGTTCCATCTGAGGTTACTTAGGGAATTAGCAGCAAAACTGTCTGAACCACTGGCTGGGCTGTTCAACAGCTCACTGAGATTCAGGGAAGTTCCAAAGGATTGGAGAATGGCAGACAATGTACACCTTCATGGGGGGAGGGTTAGGGAGCAACCAGGAAACTATAGACCTGTCTGTCTGACCTCCATCATGGGGAAGTTAATGGAACAACTAATCAAAGAGGACCTCATGGACTACCTAGAGAGCAATGGGGTCCAGGATAGCAAATAACATGGTTTCGTGACAGGAAGGCCTTGTCAGACTACCCTGATTTGTTTCTTTGACTGGGTGACCAAGTAGTAGACAAAGGCCACACTGTGGATCTTCTGTACTTGACTTCAGCAAGGCTTTGATTTGGTACAACATAAAGGTTGCTCAAAAGATGGAAGACCTGGGTGCAGCTAAAACTGTAGTGAACTGGGTGGGTAGTTGGCTAGAAAGGAGGCAGGAGAGGTGGTGGTCAACATGGTTTAATCAGAGGAAAGGGAGGTTACAAGTAGAGTTCCACAAGAATCTGTCCTAAGTCTGGTCCTCTTCAACAAGTTTATTAATAACATTGGTGAGGGAATCAAGGCAGGCTCTGTCCCATTGCAGATGACACAGAACTATGTGGGAGGGTGAATTGTGATGAGAGAATAAGGGATATGCAGAGTGACATACAAAACTGGAGCAGTGGTCCAAGTTCTGGTAGTTAGATTTCAATGTCAAAAGTGCAAGTAATGCACCTACGGAAAAGGAACCCCAAGACAGAGTTCTGGATGGATGGGGTTAGACAGCACTGAATAAGATGAATGGGATCTAGGAGTTCTCATCAATCCCTGACTGTGCTGTTGCCCTTGATGGTTACACTCTTTCAAGATGGATCAACCTGGAAAGGGGTGGTGGCTGCACCATTTACTTGTTATGCAATACAGGGCCAAGTCCTCCCTTGCTTCTCCTCTGATTCTCGCACACAGGTCCTTGCCATAAAAATATCAATTGATATTAATGACAAGGCACTTACTATTCTCTCAGTTTATATCCCTCTGAAAGATGCAGCCAGAGGTTTTAGCCTTGTGATAGACTACATCTTTGGCCTCCTAAATCACTCTGAAATTATTGCCCTTGGTGACTAACATAAACTGGCTTGCCCTGATACCAACACCTTCAAGGATGCTCTTGCCACTCAGGATCTCTCTCAGTTAGGTATTGTCACATCATATGGGAAATAATATCAGACGAGGCAAGTTGTCAGGATTTAAAACACACTTCATGATATTTATTTAAATATTTTAAAAAAATCAAAAAGAAAATGCAATAAGAACAATCACTTTACATCAGTGGTTTCTTACCAAAAATGGATCATACAGTCTGAGATCGTAGAATAGCTATGATCCTATACCTTCTGTATTTCTGAGACTACCAGCACTGTAGACCTTCCTTCATCACATCCAAGGCTCATCTGCCTGAAGTGCTGAGAAAAGAGAAACATAGAAATATAGAAGTTGACAGCAGATAAGGACTGCAAGGCCTATCCAGTCTGCTCATTTTTTTTACCTTATGAATGTGCCATAGGCCCGTACTCTGTCAATGGCCAATCTACTCATACTCATCTGTATTCCTCTCTTATGCCTATCCCATGCCTGTTTGAAGCCCTGCACTGTATTCATATCCACCACTTCCTGAAGTAGGCTGTTCCATGCATCCACTACTCTTTCCATGAAAAAAAACCTCCTCACATTACCCCTTAATCGACCTACCTCTAATCTCATGCTGTGTCCTCTTTCCTGCTGTTTTTCTTATATTGAAATGTTAGACTCTCACCATATAAATACCCTTAAGACATTTGAATGTTTCGATCATATCACCTCTCTCCCTTCTTTGCTCTAGGGTATACATATTGAGCTCTGTTAATCTGTCCTCATATGTTTTCTGATGCAGGACTTGAAAAAGCGCCACAGCAGAGTGAAACATTGACACTCATGCACCGGGGGGAAGGGTGCTTGTATGTACTTTTTAATTGCTTTATTTGCTGCGATGTTAATAAAATTGTTGATGGATTTAACATAAACCCACAATGCAGAGTCTTGTTGGAGCCTCCTGAGGTGTTATACTGCATTTTGTACATAGTTAGAAACCCCTGTGTTGAACCCAAGTCACCAGATCATATGCCCATTTCTGCTAGCTCCTGTTGAACTTCAGCCTTACTCAGTGCATTTGATTGTGTTCTCCTTTCTACACATATTAAATGCTCACACTGTTCAATATTATTTCCACAAATGATCTCAGACTGCAAGCCAGCCATCACTTCCATTTCAGAGTACCTTGGTACAGATCACAAACTGGGGACACTTAGGCTACAGGTACAGCCACAACTGTCCCTGTGATGTCCCATATTCTCAACATACTGCCTGTAACCAGTTGGTTTTGAGACACCCATGTTCTATGACTGGCAACAGATTGCTAACTTAATTGTGAATAGAGATGCTAAGATTTTATTTATTGAGTTGTGTTGACCCAGTAGGCAACTAAGACTAGAAGTCCCATTTTCAGGGGCAACCTGGGGGGGATACAGATGGTAACTAACTAAAATTGAACCAGATTAAGCTATTGGTGGTATTTTTAGTGAATGGGGGAAATTTGGACAGAACACTGGAGAAATTCCCTTACTAGCCAATAGGGGAAACCCCTTGGTTGTCTGTGCCAGATGGCCAGTCTGGACGAACCTCAGGAGGAGATGGATGTGGAGGGTGCAGGGGAGCAGGCCCCCTCTCCTTGTACTGAACTGCAAGATGCTGTCAATGCTGCCCTAGCTGCAGCACAATTGTTGGAGTCTGATCCCTCATAGCCTTCGGAAAGAACGATGGGACCTAATGTAGCTGGTATGGTCTCAAATACAGATTCTGGTTTACTGACTACAGAACAGAAAAAAATATGCTGCAAAAGGAAGAAGTCTTGTTAAGTGAATTAAAAATTTTAGATGCAAAATTAAGCTCTTACTCTGGTGAGACAGCTTCTGTCAATTGCGCTGCAGCTTCTTTCAGTTCGGCTATGAGTCAGCAAAGTTCTGACATGGCACAGGCCTCCATGCAATGTATGGGGAAAGAGAATCAAAAGAAAGTATTGATACCGGAGGGTAGCGATAATCACACTGTTATACAAGAGACTCCTAAACAAAGAAAAAGCTCTAAAACAGACACAGGTACGAGAACTAATGAAAAGAATTATTCCAAGGACATTCAGGCTAGCATTTTAAACAGTGGTGGCATGTGCCAAAAGTGTGTTTCAAGAACAGCTGCACGATCGAGTAACCAACATAAGAGACTTGGTTTGGGGCATGGTCCCAGCCCAGCGATATCGTGAATAGAGGCACAAAATGTACAGCAAGGTCAGGAGTGTTCTTTTCCCAAAAATAAAACAAGACCGGGTTGGAGTAAAGCTTCTGTTGGTCTGACAAAAGCAAAGACTGGAACAGACACACAGTGCAATATTTCCTCAGTGAAATACATAAGTGGAGATCAGAGTTGGTCCCCTAACCGAGCCTTAGAGGGTGCAGGTTGGGAACAAGCAGCGGATGGTCAGTAGATACCAAATAAAACGGATCCAACATATGTTGCTATGTTGGCTGCTACAACTATAGCTTTTGCGGATGTGGCAACCAGCGTTGAAAAAGAAATGAGCTCCAACAAACCCCAGGGTAAGGTGTTACCAGACACTGATGTATTACAAAATGATGATGATACTGTTGTTATACATAACACTAATAATGCAGTTATTGTTTATGAATTACTTGACCAAGGCGTGCATAAAGAAAATGAGGGACCAGTCAGACTAGGTCTGCCTGAGCAAGTTTTACATGATGGGGGGGTGTAGGAATCCTATTTTGAAACTATCAGATCTTTTTCAAAACAGAGGGAAGCCGGCTCCATGTCAGAATGCAGTCAGGTTGCTCTATAAAGGAGGCCTAGCAGAGCCCCAGCCAGAATATTTACAGCAAGACAGCTGTTGAAAGGGTCCCTAAAATTCTTCTCATCAGAAATCTTCACCTTAGGGAATAACAATTTTGACATTAGTTTTTAAAATGTATCCAGTTTGGAGAGATTCTGGGCCCAGTACAGTAAGATGAAAAATACTCTCCTTTGGGTGCATTTCCATGCAATACCTTTGTCTAAACCAGCGGTTAAAAACATAACCATTATGTTTAAAAATGAGGGTGTGAATATCAAGGATATTCTCTACTGGTTGCAGCAAAGGTGTGAAATATTAAACAGACCTAGTCCTTTGCTGAAGAGTGAACAGATTTGGGATGGGGGTGGAGGGTTAGATTGAAACTCATTACTACCAACACAGGTCTGGTTCATCTCCCTAGCACTTTCTACCTGGGGAATGATAGAGGCTCAATTTTTCATGCAGGCCAGCCAAGATCATGCTTTAAATGTGGGGCAAGGACACATTTGAGCTCTGCATGTAGTACAGTTTAATACAGCCACTGTTCGGAACTTGGGCACTATTCTGGTAAAAGTCTCAACTTGTTTAGATACAACCTATGTGAGCAAATGGGCCATTCTATGGTAGATGTCCATGGGCCTCACATGATCATGAGGATTGCCCTTCCCATGAAGGTTTGATCAATATAGCCCAACAACAGCAAGCAAAAATATCAGAGCAAATTAAAGAAAGAAGGGTGGACTTACAGGAGCAGATTTGGCCTCAAGAGGTCCAAGAGGATCAGACCCCTGTAAATGCTTCCTCTGATACAGTTTGTTATTCAGACACAGTCCCTGCCCAAACTTCAAATGAGAAGTCGAAGCAAGTCTCTGGCCTGCATCACCCATCTGGATCATCTACTCTGTTGCACTTCTTGGTGTCATCTGCAAACAGACAAACCTACCCTCAGTCCATCTGCAATGTCACTGATGAAGATATTGAAGAGGACTGGCCCCAGGGCTGATCCCTCGAGGTACCTCACTTGTGACTTGCATCTCTTCTGACTGTATACCATTTACCACCACCCTCTGTTTTCTGCCCATCAACTAGTTTGCCACCCAGTTGACCAACTTCTGACCCACCCAGAGCCTACTCAGCTTATTAATCAATCTTCTATGTGAAACAGCATCAAAAGCTTTGCTGAAGTCAAGGTAGTGACATCAGCTGCTACCCCTTGGTCCACCACTCTAGTTACCCAGTCAAAGAAATCTATGAGATTAGTTTGACAGGAGCTTCCTGTTGTAAATCCATGGTGTCTTGGATCCTGTGCTCCTATGGATTGCAGATGTTGCACTATCCTTTCCTTAAGGAGTGCCTCCATAATCTTGCCCACTACTGAGGTAAGATTGACTGGTCTGTAGTTCCCTGCCTCCTCCCTGCTACCACTCTTGTGGAGCGGGATCACATGAGCCCTTCTCCAGTCTTCTAGGACCTCTCCTGTGCTCATAGACTCACTGAAAATGTCTGATAGTGGCTCTGCTAGTTCCACTCTTAGCTCCTTTAATACCCTAGGATGTATGCCATCAGGTCCCATTGCTTTGCCCCTCCTGAGCTTAGCGAGCTATTGTAGGACCCTTTCTTTTGTGAAAGGACCAGTGCACACTCCATCCCCCTGTGTCCATGGTGCTTCTTCAGTAAATACTGAGCAAAAGTATCTATTTAGGATAGATACTTTTACATGGTCCTCCTCCTCCTCACATGCTCCTTATCCCCTTTGATCTTTATAATGCCCCCTCTGGACTTTCTCCTTTCACTAATGTATCTGTTGAAAGTCTTGTCACCTTCTTTTACTGTTCGTGCTAGTGTTTCCACAGTTTGGGCCTTTGCCTGCCTTACTGCCTTCCCTGTTTCCCTTAGGGAAGTTTGGTATGCCTCCTTATCTTCATCCTGCTGCATTCCCTTATATTTCCTGAAGGCCAACATTTTGGCTCTGACCTTTTCTGCTACTGTTTTTGAGAACCAAAGTGGTTTCCTTCTTTTGCACTTCCTTTTCTCTCTAACACAATGGGATGTTGCTTAAGTATTGCGTCCTTATTGCTTGCCCACTTTGCCTGTACCCCCTCACCTGTATTTCTTTTGATCCCCAAAACTCTAACATACAGAACTGGGAGATCAGTATATCTCGGGTTGAAAGAATAATTTTGGAATGGAGACAAAAGTGATTGGGAAACTAAAAGAGTCTGGCTGATTAAGACATTACTAGTTCCTGTCTTTCCATAGATAAGTTAGGTTTTCCCTCAAAGGGATTCCACTAGACTTTTGAGTGTTTTTTTCAAGGGCTATGGGGGCTCAAGGTTGAACCCAGTAAAGAGGAACATCGCTTATAGGCCTAAAGCTGAAGGAGGGGTTGGGATGATCAATCCTATTGTATTTTTTTGGAGTATTTTTTATGATTATAATTTCAGGAAATATTTTAGACCAGGAAAAGTTGGTTGGAACCCATGGTTGGAGGACTGGCTTTGCCCTAATCTCCTGCCATGACAACAACAAAAACCCAGATTGTGAAAAATAAGTTTCTACCTACTGTATATATGGAATGGAAAGTTTAAAAAGGGCTCTGAAATAGCAATCAACTCCAACAAGTATAACCACTTGGTATAAAAGAAAAATACCAGCACATACTAACAATAGAAGACAAAGGTGAGGTAGAATTCCATTTGTACAGAACAACAGAAGGGGACAATTTGAAGCAACTAGTGAATCCTAGAATACCTATATATATGTGGGACTGTCTTTGGTTGGGAAATTATGGAAGACTTAGCATAAAGGAAACAATAAAGCGTAAACTGCTGTCAGAAGATACTGCTACAAAGGAACCCTGCGTTCACATTATAGAAACTCAGCTACATTTATTTCTTGAATGCCTTATGCTCAGATATTATGGAATTATTGTCAAAAAATGAGGAGAAATGCAATTGTTGCAATTTAAAGTACCCAGAAATTATTTATGCAATAACCCAGTTTTACTAGGAAAAAAAAATAATGGGATACTAAGTATTTGATTTTGTTAATCATCAGATATTATTTGTGGCAAGCAAGATGTTTATGGGTTTTGCAGCAAAATGGTTGCATCGGACTGCTGTTTTGTTAATGTAAAAGTGGCTGTACAAAGTTTATTAAAGTATGAAATTAAGTACCCTTGTCAAAGTTTACACCTATGGATGAACTGTGTCTTGGTGTTAATTTAGATTCATTCTTTCTGTTTTTTTGTACAATTTCTGTAGATGTAACAGTTTTAGGATCATTTGTGTTATAAATGGATTACAGAAGGATGCTAATTTCTTTGTGAATATCTGTACAGTATGTTTTTGGTGTATTCTTTGTCACATATTGTAATGAAGTTCAATTTTCTAATACAAATTCCCCTACTGTACTGTATGGGGCCCTCTGTAATTTTGGCAATCTGCCAAGATGGCAGATTCAGGGTCAGCTGGAGAGAGGATGCAGTTTGAGGAGGTAGGGTAGATGGTCTCCTCCCTGCCTCAGCCCTGCAAGAGACAAATTTGAAGGAGTTTTGTTGCACAAGACGAGAATGTCTCACAAGAGAAGGTATTAAAACAATACTCTTACAGAAATATAGGTGTGCTGTGTGCATGCAGAATGCTTAATTGTGCAATATTTGCATGTACCTCATGTACACAAAGTGATCTTAAGTGAACCAGGTCTAAAAGACAAATCAGGTTCGCATGCTGCAAGCTTGACATCTGTGCAGAAGGAAATCTGGTGTGAACATCTTCTAAAAATTAAATCAGGTTTGTGTGTTGCATGCTTGACATGAGTGCAGCAGTTAAGCTGATGTGAACATCATTTAAACATCACATCAGGTTCACATGCTGCATGCTTGCCATGTGTACAGCAGCTAAGCTGGTACACATATTATCTAAAAACAGATCAGTTTCTTATTTCTTATACTATTGCTAGCAATTAGAGTCATTGAAATACATTTTTATTTGGATTCCCATAAAAATAAGGTTAACTCATGAATTCTGATCCTTTTGCAAGTTGTTTAATGGCTTTTGATTTTTGTCTTTAAATCACCATTAATCTGCAAAGTATTGTTTGCTTACTGCATTAAATGCCTAGGCTATAACCAGTCAACATCCCCCGTTTCAGATATATGAAAAAGGGCCTCTGTGTTGTGAAGCCTATCCTTTTTTTTGGCCCATACAGATCCCTTATGCATATTTAGTGCTACAAACATGTTTTTCCATGACTGTTTCATCTCACTTACTTTCCCTTTGTCATTCTGTATTGAGCATATACACCATGGCCATGCTTAACTCTCTCTTTGTGCTGAGTAAGGTCTTGGAAGCATGCACCATACCTCACATTTTGTCAATGAAATGAGGGACATGGACACTCAAAATGAGGGACAATTAGGGACACTAACCCATGATGATCAGGACACATCATGACACATGGAGCACAGTACCTCAGAACACTATGGAAAACATTGCATTAGCATCTAAGAATAAATTTCTACCATTAAGCAGTGGTGCCATTTTAGTAGGGCAGAGGCAGTTACATATTTGTTGTGCCTAGGTTCTTCTTATGGTGTGCAATAATGGCACTAAATTTGGATTTAATCTTTACACAGTAAGTTCCCACCTGGCCTGTGTGTGCCAGGCTGCAGGTACTCTCCAGACTCGACTGTGTCTGTATTGTGTTATCTACTCTCTCCACCTAATAGCGGTGACACAATCACATGTGACATGGATGAGCTCCAGCCAAGAAAGAGTGCATGAGTCTTGCAAGTGTGACACTGTCTTTCCCTCCACAGAGAAGACAGACTGCACACTACATCTTGGAGGAGTCAGTGAGCACTGAAATCTCAATAGCAGTGTTGTGGCACCATATTTTTGTTGGTCTACTCTTAGTGAGTCTCCATCTCCCCCGGTGGCTGAAGGGGAGCATGGTGAGCTAGAAGCTAACTCAAGACTAGGCTACATACTCACTCTACTAGGCTTGCCATGAAAAATTAACAGTACAGACCCCCATTGCAGCAAGCTAGGCTTAGCAGCAGTGGTGACAGTGGTGTGGGTGGCCTTCGTAGGCCTTGACCAGTGCAGTGTGTCAGTAGCTACAGCAGCAACCAAGTAAGAAGCAAGCAACCCAGATTGGGTGGGTTCAGTTGGTGAGGTGACTTGGTTGTGGACCATGTTGGAGACCTGTGATGGTTGGCCCTGGCATCCTGCTTCTGGCAGAAGGATAGAAGAGGAGCATACTGAAAACTGGGTTGGTGGCACACTGTACCAGGTTGCAGGTTCTGGCCATATGACTGGGTAGTAAAAATAAAGAATTATTTTTAAAGGTGGATTTGGGAAGAAGGAAGGATGGAAATATCTATGTGTTTTTGTGTTTCTTCACCTTTGGTGGCTTCAAGGACCCATAAGGGATGGTTATTAAATGGAATGGAGTCAGGGAGAAACATCAGGACAAAGTTCTTTTTTGGGGGGGGGGGGCAGAACTTCAGCCAAGAAAAAAAATTGGTTTGTAACTGGGTGGGTTTAAGTCCAAATTTGATGGACTGCTCTGGGATATACTGTATATATATGAATCTTATACATTAGTATTTTTCCTGATTTGCATATCACTTTTCAGTCAAAAGAAATAAGTTGTACCTTTTATAGATGTTACAGACATTCTAGAACTGTCCTTTGCATTCACAGACAGTTGTGCAATATGGTATGTACAGACTATTGGAGCCCCATTATAGGCAGGCTTATGCTCCCCTTCCCCCAGTGAAACTGACCACCATATCCTCACACTCATGCTCATTATAAAAAAGGGCAAAGGAGACTGCAGGGAAGTGCACCATTGAAATGAGTGAGGGTATTTTTTTTATTACTATTTTATACATTATTGATGGAGAGTTGGAGAATAATGAAGGCCGCCTCTCGACTAACAAGAGCCTTGTTAGTAGAACAGTGACCTTCATTACTCTCCAACTCACCATCATAACATATATAATAGAAACAAAAAATAGCTCCATTCATTTCAAGAGGGTATGTCCCAACACTCTGACCCATGGACATCTCTTAAAGACTTCTGCTTCTGGCTCTCTAGTACTCAAGAAAGTGACTTTTTACTTATATCTATACTTGGTGGGTTGTTTGTAGCAGCATGACTGTACCCGCTAAAGTGTGTGTGCATGGGGGGGACTGGCCATGTGGGTATGTGTCAAGTTGTTACTTTTGTGTTTGCACCTTAACGTCTGTTTGTGTTGAAGCAATCAAACCAATGGAGGAAAGTTGTAGGAGTACAAGCCAGACAGAAGTAATTAAGTGGTTTTGTGGGTAGGTTTGTTTATAGGTGGTGGAAAAAACACATGTGTTTCCATTGGTATGTGTACTAAAGTTCAACTGTAAAACTGAGATAAGTAAGAGAAGAAAAAGAAAACTGAAAAGCATAACAATGGCTACAAGCATGCTGCATGTGTACAGATGTAGTCAGATACCATATATACTGAAGTACAAGTGAGCCATATGCATGCAGACAATATGGCTTAGTGGTTAAAGGCACTAAACTGCAAGACAGGAGACTTGGAGGACTTCCGGTTGTGATGGCTGCTGAATAGATGAACAGTTTCACATCATACCTCACTGGAAGATCTCAGAGGGCGGTATCAGGGTTTTTTCCCTCTAATCCCTTCTCGCTCTTTTGTGGGGTCCCTCAGGGCTCTATATTGTCCCCCATGTTGTTTGCAGTGTACATGCTCCCCCTCGGAGACATAGTGAGACAGTACGGGTTGTTTCACTGTTATGCAGATGATACCCAACTGTACCTGTCCTTCGCACCCAACCAGGAAGGAGCTGTCTCAGTATTTAATAGCTGTCTGGAGGAAATCCAGGATTGGATGAGGTCGAGTTGGTTGAAGTTGAATTCTGGGAAGACCGAGGTGTTGGTTTTGGATCCAGATCGCTGGATAGGGGGACTTGTGGCCGGCTCCCCCTCTGGGGTGTTTTGTGGGGATGTCGAGTTACTAGTCTCTGAACGGGTGCAAGATCTGGGGGTGATCTTAGATGTTGGGCTGATCTTAAGATATCAAGTATCAGCAGTGGTAAAATCCTTGTTTTATCATCTGAGAAACATCACCAGAATCAAGCACCTTGTTCTGTCCGGCGATCTGCCAACTTTGATCCATGCCTTTGTGACCTCATGCCTGGACTATTGCAACTCGCTTTATCTTGGGCTTCCAGGGGTTGATATCCGTCACCTTCAGCTGGTGCAAAATTCCACAGCTCGAGTACTTACAAGGACTCCTAGAACATCACATATTACTCCGGTGCTGCGGGATCTGCACTGGCTACCAGTCCATTGGTGGATCACCTTCAAAGTTGGATTACTGACTTTTAAAGCCCTACATGATCTAGGCCCTGACTACCTGAAAGATCTTCTGATTCCTTACCTCCTGGTGAGGTCGCTCCACTCAGTCAACGAGGGGTTGCTAGAGATTCCTATGGTCACACTGAAATCTGCTGGTGCTCGGGCTTTTATGTTTGTGGCACCAACCCTTTGGAATTCTCTACCACGTTGGATAAGGGAGTGTTCAACCGTGGGGAGCTTTAAACAGGCTCTTAAATCCTTCTTATGGAATATGGCATGTGGCCTTGATTAATGTTTTGTACCTATTTTTAACAGTTTTTATATTATTGTCTGTTTGTTCTGTTTGTATTTAATCTTTTTGGAATGCACCTTGGTTTTGGAAAGGCGTAATATAAATAAAGTTTATTATTATTATTTACTGCTCTACTAACCCTCCCCGTTCAATACAATTTATCCACCCTCAATATTTGCCTACCTTCACCTGGAGATGTGGTACTTGCCGGGCATCAAACTCTGCAGTTATATTTCTGCACATCGCCCTGTTTATGGACGCGGACATGAAAACCCAGCAGCCTAAGCATACACCGTCCCCGCCTCCCGACAAAGTCAAGCCGGCAAAGAGGAACAAAATGGGAGGATCAGCTGAGGCAGCCCCGCCTGCTCCTCTGGCCTTGCTGACCGAAGCAACCTTCTTTGAGGGATTGGCTCCAATAAATGAATCACTACATGCAGTAGTATAAGATATGCAATCTCTAAAAACCTCTCTGAATTAGTTTACCATAAGCACAGGGGACGATGAAACCCAAATCTCATCACTGGATGACAGGAGGTCTCACCTAGGTCCTGAAGTGGTTACTCTGAGACAGCTGTTACGCAAAGCCGAGGACAAACTCGAGAATCTTGAGGGCCATTTACGTAGAAACAACCTGGTGATCCTCGGGCTCCCAGAATGAGAGGAAGGGATGAATCCCATTTCTTTTGTATAGAAATTGTATGGCAAAATCGCTGGGCCCTCACTGAACGGCCCTACCTGTATTATGGAAAGGGCCCATCATTCTCTCAGGACCACTCCTCCTCAGGGATCTCCCCCACATCCTTTAATCTTTCATTTTCTCAATTACCTGGACAAACAATTAATCCTGGACAAAGTGAGAGAAATTAAGACTATCCAGTGGGAAAATAAAAGAGTTAGAATAGCACAAAACCTACCCCGTCTGTGAGGCAAAAATGCATGGAGCTTCATCCTGTGATCACGAAGCTGATTGCAGCTAGCATCAGGTTCAGAATGCGCTATCCTGCAATACTCCAAGTGCAGCATGACGATAAATGGCTATCATATGAGTCTCTGACAGATGCCATGGCTGAACTCAAGAAATTGTTTCCTGATTTGTTTAAGTGAAGGCAACCCCAGGTTCTTGGGGATCTATGATTAGGTATTGGTTGCCACAATTTGAGTTAACTTATGACTGTCATTTTGACCCTGTTAAGGTCATTGACCCTACTCCTGCTCGCGATGCATCTAACTGTCTATTGAGTGCAGGAACTCTAGGTTATGCATTCTATGTCTGAAAGGGGGGTCTGGTTTTGTTTCCTACTGTATTAATAGGGAGCAGGCTGATATGCACCAGAGGGACTATGAGGACTTTACCAACTAGGCCCCACTCGAGTACTGGAGCACTGATAGAATTGTATACTGTCTCTTCAGGGTCCTGTTTAGTATTATAGGTAACAGGCTGTATACTAAAGTTTGTAGCGATGTTGTGATTTATAGCTATGGAAGTTTACTTAAGCTTAAATACATATTAAAAGTTGGTTATAGATTTCTTCAATCAGGCATTGAGTCGGGGGGAGTGCTGGTGCTGTAGAATATTTGGTGGTTAGTGTAATTCGCAGCCGATCATTGGAGAGGAGGGCAGTCTAATGGACTCGGAAAGTTTGGGATTTTTAGTTTTTGTGAGTTATTGTTGAGAATGGGGGGTGGAAGTTCTCTCTAGATCACAGCTTTTCATGGGAGAGGGATTGGGGAGGCGGAGGGAATTTTTACATGTCAGGTAAACTGCTGCATCTTTGGCTCTAAGGATACATATCTCATTGCAATTCATAGTGGCTCCACTTAATGTATACCATGAGAGGAACTTAGATGTTCCTAGGCAACCTTATTTGTATTCCACCCTTGTCTACACTTCACTTAAACCAAGATGGTGAGGTTTGTATCTTGGAATGTGAAAGGAGCAAGGAATAGAGTCAGGCAATATCAAATCCTTAAGCATCTCTAGTCTTTGTGCAGCAAGACTGCTTTCCTCCAGGAAACAAACTTGCTGGAAACTGAGAGAAGCTTCTTTAGAAGGCGTCAAATGGGCCAGCTCTACACTGCAGTAATGCCACCACTCAAAGGGGAGTGGCAATTACTATTACAAGAGGCCCATCCTTTCAGTTACAGAATTCCCACGTGGACCCCAGGGAAGAATCATACATTTACTCTGTCTCTTAAACCACTCAGAGGTATTATTGGGGTCAGTTTATGGCCCCAATACTGATTCCCCAGATTTTTTCTCTGCCCTCTCACTCATTTTAGGATCCTTTCTGAAAGTTCCCATGATTTTGGCTGGAGACTGGAACCTTGTTTATTCCCCAGAAATGGATAGGTCCTGTACTCATGGTAAAAAATCTCTATCCCCAGTACAAATAGCTCTTAGAGAGCTCACGGCAGACGACAGGCTCACTGACCATGGTGTCTCTTAAATCCCGACACTAAACAATTTACATTTTATTCTCCTGTCCATAGATCCCTATCATGCATAGATTATTTCTTGGTGAACAATCTAGTTAATGCAGGACTAACAAGTAGCGTAATTGTCCCTAGGACCCTCTCGGACCACGCTTCAATATGGTTAGAGGGCACACTACCGCACGCTCCGCATACTGATAGCAGCTGGAAGCTTAATATTAAGATGCTTCAAGATCTGAACATAATGCAAATCCTAAAGGAAACTATAGAACAGTACCTATGTCACAATAAAAACTCCATCCCGAACATAGACAACATCTGGGGTGCATTAAAATGTGTAGTAAGAGGTGAGTGCATATGTTTAGCTACAATTAGGGAAAAAAAAGAGGGACACCCTCTCCTCTTCCCTTTTGGCCCAAATTCAAGCTCTGGAGAATGAGTTACCCTCTAATCCTAGTGACAAGATCTTGACCCATATGGCCTTATTACAGAACCAGTATTCAGAAACGCTAAGGGAAAAAAGCTCAGTTTGCGTTGTTTAAGTTCCAAGCCTGATACATAGAACAGCGCGAGAAGGCAAGTCATCTGCTAGCCTTAAGACCAAAAAAACAAGAGGAATCTAGAACTGTAGTTGCCTTGAATTCCCTCAAGAATACTACACTTCTCACCACACCGAGGGCGATAGCCAAAGAATTTGAAGAATATTACAAGGCTTTATATTCATCCCCCACTCATTCCCACTGATTTCTGATATTCGGGACTACCTACTTCAGATTCAACTCCCATCGCTATCCCAAATTCTGACAGACTTGCTTGTTTGCAAGATTAGCCAGCAGGAATTATCAGAAGCTATTCACTCTCTCTCCGAGGACAAAGCCCCTGGTCCCGATGGATTCCTGCCCTGATTTTATAAACTATTTGAAAAACAAATCTCCCCTTTGCTCCTGCAGATGTTTAACTATTTCTTTGAATCAGGTATATCAGATTCATCCCTGTTGAAAGCACTTATTGTTCTTCCTAAGCTAAATAAAGATAAAAATAAAGTAACCAACTCCAACTATCGTCCCTTATCCTTAATGAACTATGACATTAAACTCTTTGCCAAAATCCTGGCTGCCAGGTTAACCAAAGTATGGACTCCTTGGCTTAGTTCTGAGCAAGCTGGATTTGTGGCTGGTCGATCTTTGGCTGATCACTTGAGGAAGCTATTCTATATCTTCTCCGCATCCAGGATGGCACAGCACCCAATGGTATTGGTGTCCCTGGATGTGGAGAAGGCCTTCTACAGAGTTAGCTGGCCTTTTCTGTTTGAAATGCTCGACAGCTTTGGATTCCCTGATAAATTTGTTCAACGGATTAAGGTTCTTTACACAAACCCCTCAGCAAAAATTTACTGCAATGGGGTCTACTCCAATCTACTTCTGTTACACTCATGAACTCGGCAGGGCTGTCCACTCTCGTTGATGCTATTTAACTTTTACCTAGAACCACTACTTTATCATTTCCAAAACTCCCCCCTCATAGAGGATATTCAAGTAGGCCATCTGAACCTTCGTTTGTCAGCATATGCAGATGACATCTTGCTACATTTAACAAACCTGGAAACCATGCTCCCTGCAGTTCTTGATATCACAGATTCCTATGGATCACTTTCCAACTATAAATTAAATAAAGATAAATCCACAGTAATGCCGTTAAATTATCATGCATGCCATGCCCATATTGAAAAGCTACATCTGGACTGGGCCCCTCAAATTAAATACTTAGGGCTCACTATCTCCAAAGATATGTTCAAGTAAGGAGGCTTAACCTAGACTCCCTTTTAGTGACCATTAAGCAAGACTTGGACAAATGGCCCCCACTACATCTCTCGCTACAAGAGATAGTCAGTGTAATTAAGATGAATATCCTCCATAGGATATTCTACCCCTTAAATATGGTAAATTTCCACCTCCCTTATTCTTGGTTCTGGAAACTCCATGGCATTATCTCTCAATTTCTTTGGAGATGGAAACCCCCGAGATCATCGTATATTAGGCTCGGAGCAGCTAAAGAACATGGAGGTCTTAAGCTTCCTAATTTTTACTGCTATTATTTAGCAAGCCACGTAGCCAAGTATCTACACTGGATGTCCCCTGCTTCCCAGCATTATGTGTCTCCCCATATACCAGTCTGGCTGCAAATAGAGCGTCGCCTGATCCATCAGAGTAGCATTTCTCCTCTTACCCTGTTACATACCACCCTCAAAACATGTCTCTCTTCCCTTAATAATGTGTCTCCAAATCAGACATCTACTAGTTACTAAACTAGGGTCAGAAAAATGGGAAGTTGACCAGTCTGGCTTTATTAACTCACTTTGAGTCCTGGCTTGGCAGCCCCATGTGGTATCCCAGATTACTGCTGCATTGCATCCTGCCATCTGTCTAGACATATTTGGTCACTCTACATACTGGACAGAACAATTCCACAACAAGGAGTTCAATTGGGATAAAATTTGGAAAGCATTTTTTTCCTACACATCCAATGATAGACTCAGTATAATCCAATTTTATATACTGCATAAAATTTATTTTACCTCAGCCAAACTCGTTCCTATGGGCAGATCACAGGATAACAAGTCTTTCAGATGTGGCAAAACTGAAGGAACCCTGATCCATGTCCTATGGGACTGCCCTATTATTAAACCTCTGTGGAGGAAGATCAAAAATAAAGTAGATCCCCTACTAGGCCTTGATTCATTTTTTACACCTGAGGTTTGTGTATTAGGTGACTATTCCCTTGTGCCTGCTAAAGAAAGAAGGTTCAATTTATCTCTAATCTCATCTTTAGTCAAAAAACTGGTATTAGGACATTGGATGGATCCCTTAATTATTACATACTCTGAGTGGTTAAACAAGCTACTGTTTAATCTTCAGGTAGAAAAGATGATAGCATCCCTCAGGCATACTCCTAATAGTTTTGACAAAAAGTGGGGAAAACTATATGCATTGTACTCAATCCCACAATATGAAACTGTGTCAGTGGCTCAGTAGGTAGCACACTCACCT
This sequence comes from Neoceratodus forsteri, assembly GCA_016271365.2. Lineage (NCBI taxonomy): Eukaryota > Metazoa > Chordata > Ceratodontiformes > Ceratodontidae > Neoceratodus > Neoceratodus forsteri. The sequence goes on along the minus strand of JADMNL010000022.1, from coordinate 163,993,579 downwards.
CTGAGGCCGGGAGATCAGAGGGCTGTGGGTTCAGTTCCCACATCTGGCACTTGGGTTAATATCCCAGTACTGACACTGTAATGCAGCATGAGAGGGGTGCTGCATTTCTGAGGTGCCGTCTTCAGATGAGACGTAAACCGAGGTCCCATCTGCCTGGATTAGTGGTAGTTCAGGTGGATGTTAAAGATCCCATGGCACTTATCGAAAAGAGTAGGGAATTTCCCGTGTCCTGGCCAAATTTCCTCATTCACTAAAAATACCACCAACAGCTTAATCTGGTTCAAGGTCAGTTGGCATTCATCTGTATCCCCCTCCCCCGGGTCGTGCCTGAAGATAGGCAGGATTTGTCTAGTGCACTTACCCGGTCAACAAAAGCTAAATAAAAAAAAACAAAAAAAAAAAACTGATAATTTGCAGCCTGTTGACTCAGATGGTACTAACAACGCAGCCACTAGATGGAGCACAACGTTAATTGCTTGGGCTGCGCTCTGGTCTGGTTCACCTTTTAACTATCAAATGCAGTCCTTTCCTTTGACTTCTTATTACCTGTACCAAACTAACATGTCATGTTCCCAGACTGGGGGGGAGGAACTTTTAGGTCATTATTAATAGGAGGGTGGGTAGGAGGGGAGGAGGGTAATTAGTAGAGAGTAGAAGGTTTTGTTTTGATTTTTAATGAGCCGATGTAACCTGAAGGCTCCAACTCATTCTTCATGTAACACAATGTTACTTGTATTTCCTCATGTACCACAGTGTAATTTCACAAAGGTAATAAAGTTTATTGAATTATAAAAAAAAGTCAGGAAACTTGGAGGCATGAAAACCTGGGTTTGAATCTCATGAACCCCCACTTGTATATGGTGTGATCTTAAGCAAGTCACTTAACTTTTACGTCTGAAGTTATCAGTGAGCACTTGCTTTTTGCATGCATGTCACATGCATGCAGTCTTTCCTAATTTAACATAAAAATCATGGTTTCTATACTTGCTTGCTGCACGCATGCCATATGCATGCAATTGGTTCCAATTTAACATTTAAATCATACTTGCAGCATGCATATCACTTGGGTAGTTTTAAAAATGAGCACACAACCATCCAGTATGTGCAATGTTACTATTTTCTCTGAACCTGATCAAACACAAAATCCTACAATTAACCTACAGCATGAAACTAATAATGACAATCATGAGCAGGCTGTACCTCAAACAAGGGATAAAAACATTTCCCTGGTACAAACATACAAGATAGACCAAATATACAGTCCTTGCCTGGGGTTTCCACAAACACTCAGAGAGGGAGATCATATACATCCTTCTTCTTCCCCCAACACAGTAGGCAAAACACCACAGTGCAGTACACATTCGGTACATGGGGGGTATGGAGGAAGCACCTGACAGATATTTTGTAGCAAGAACTTTGTTAAAAGATTCAATTAAGTTTTTTGCTACTGAAATATATGCATTAATCCATATATTGAATGAAACTATGTTTGATGTAAGCTTTAAGACTTTAAATGTATTGGAAAGGTTTTGGATAAAATACAACAAGCTTAAAAGTACTCCTCTATGGTCCACATTTACAGTAATTCCCCTTACAAAACCTGTTTAAAAAACTGTGACTGTACTTTTCCGAAATGAAGGGGTGAGCATGAACGACTTCGGAGTATGGCTAAAACAACATTGCACTGTACTTCAAGACCCTGAGGCCATTTTCGACTCCGAAAATATATGGACTGAGGGATGAAGAATCATGGATGTTGTTAAAATCATCTCAGTCTGAGTGCAACATCTACCAAATAGCATTTGGTTAGGCAGGGATAGAGGGGGCTTATTTTATTCTAACCAACCAAAGGCCTGCTACAAATGTGGGTCACCCAATCAATTAAACAGTGTGTGTAAAAAGTTAAAATGCTCAGTATGTGGGGAAATAGGGCATTCTGGGGAGCAATGTGTATAAGAAGCAAAATGCTCATTATGTGAAGAAGCAGTCCATACTTTTCAACAATGTTCATGGGCCACCCATAATACCCTTGATCTAGCAGATGGAGAAGAACAAAGGCTGTATATCACCATAGCACAAAAATCCAAAATCACATCTCAGAAAAAATATACAGAGACTGAAAATGCATCTACTGCCACAGCACCCCAGACTCAAGAAGCACAGTGAGAAAAAAAAAGAATAAACACTACTGTATTCCAGGGAACTGGGTAATAGCCCTGCCCACAACCAGATCCCCCCCCCCACCACCAAGACGTGGAAGTAGGTCCCACTACAGAAGTGCAAGTGGACGAAGGTAGTAGTACTTTATCTGAAACCCCAGTTGGGGGAGAAATGAGCCCCCCCAAAATTTGTCACATATGCTGAGAGCAACTAGATGCAGAGGGACCAATGCTCCCCCTCTTCAAAGGTTTCAAAAATCTCACTAGAGAACAAGTATGAAATACTCCAAGGCAATTCAGACGAGACAGGTGATGACTCGGATACTTGATTAGCTCTTTCCTCACATACTGCACAAATCACAGACGTAGAGGACCCCAAAAAAATGTAAGGCCCTCAAAAAAGGAAGGCAAAAGCCAAAATAAAACATAGGGTACAGTTGCTAAGGAGAGGTAGACCAAGGTAAGAAAGGGAAAAAAGAAGAATGTGTTATATGCCTTAATTTTTTTATGCCAACATGCCTGCTGGTTTTGCTTTCCATATTGTAAACATAAATAGTATAAAGAATTCAGCTAAGAGTGATATGGTGTTTTCTTTTCTGTCATCTGTAACCATGGGTATAAGTTTTCTCCAAGATGTAGGGTATCATACCTTAAAGGGACACTGTCAACCTGTTCTTCATCATAGCATTTCTAGTTAAAAACTCACATTTTATGATTGCTTACCTTCTCTAAAATTCATTGATGTTGCTGTTTGTTTTGTCTGTCTCCTTGTTTAGTAGAACTGAAATGCATGGCAATGTATATTTATAAACAACTTTGTTTTTGTTTACAATCTTGAATCTGTTCTTACTGCATACTTTCTGAGCATGAGAAACACACCCAAACAGTGCAGTCACTCATGAGGCAGTAGCCTCCTAAACTCCCACTGCATCACAAGTTGCTAGACTGTGCTGTGGGTGTTCCCAAGTCCAGAAAAGATGCAATTGAAGTTGATCAATAAAATGTAAAAAAACCTGTGTTTCTGTGGTAACACCAGTTTGGTGGGCAGTCTGTTTTTCATTTTTCTAAGAAAAAAAGAGTCAGAATCAGACTACTAGCTACATCAGCAATCTTTACAGAACATTGACAATCATAAAATGTGTTTTTTGAAACTAGGGACACTTTGAGACCTAAAGGGGATTTACAGTGTCCCTTTAACTAAATGGTCTCAGCAAAAATGCATGGTATTTAGGACCTTCTTTTTGGTCTTTTGAACAGGAGACCTGCTCAGGTGTATGTATTCTCTTTTCACTACCAAATATTGAGGTAGTGAAATTAACTGACCTGGTCCTAAGTACAGTCCTCATGATAGATGTAAAAATCCATAATATCAGTTACAGATTAATATGCATCTATTCCCTACAAGCCAAAGCTCTTAGAATAGAATTATTAAGGAAGATTCAACCCTTTTTACATACCATTCAGTATGTGGTGTTTGGTGAAGACTTTAACTGCAGTCTATCTATCAGAGATAGTTCAAGATACTCAAAAAACACAAAAATGTTATGTGATTCAAATTTTCTGAAATCTTTAATAAAGACAGCCAGACTGAGGGACACATTTTTGAAAATAACTAATACACATACCCCTACTTTTCAAAAAAGGACCCCTAACAACAAGAATAGATTTTTTTTCACATCTCAACATTTACAAATTATTACAGCTAAAGTAGTGGTAACAGAATTTTCTGACCACAATATTTTATCAATTGTTATGGGCCATGATAACCCTTTAGTAAAAGGACCAGGAGTGTGGAGATTTAACCATCACTTTTACAACCGATCAACAGAGGAGTGCTGCAGGGCTCCATTTTGGTATCCTTACTTTTTACACTACACATTAATAATATTGACCATGGAATCGAATCGAATTAGCCAGCATCCACCTTTTTGCTGATGACATGGTCCTCTACATCACCAGGCTTTCTCCTGAGAGTGCTTGTATGGACCTGCAATCAGATTTCAATATACTACAACGCAACCTCCTTAACCAAAAACTACTCCTAAATGCAAAAAAAAAAGCCATGCTTTTGTCTCCACTTGTTATGGCATCAAATCCCTCAAACTTTGGCCCAGTGCCACCTATCACCACATTGCTTAGTGAGTCACTGTTGCAAAATTCAAATACATAGGGGTCTGGATTGACAACAGACTCTCCTTCACCAAGCATGTAGAGGAACTCTCAAAAAAACTGAAGCGAAGGCTTGACCTATTCTATAGAATTAAACATCTGCTTACCCAAGAGGCTAGGAAGAGGCTGGACAACAGGGCGCAAAGGATAGTAGTAAATGAAGTCCACAGTGAAGAAAGGAGGGTTACCAGTGGGGTACTGCAGGGTTCTATACTGGGACTGGTCCTTTTAATGTCTTTATAAGTGGCATTGCAGAGGAACTGGAAGGAAAAGTATGTCTCTTTGCAGACAACACAAAGATCTGCAACAGAGTTGATACACAAGATGGAGTGGAAAGGATGAGAAGGGACTTGGCAAGGTTGGAGGAATGGTAAAATGTATGGTAGCTTAGATTCAATGCAAAGAAGTGCAAGATAATGCACCTAGGAAACAAAAACCCAGGGGAAGAGTACACAATGGGGGGTGAGACACTACAACAATAAAAATGGAAAGGGACCTGGGGGTAATTATATCAGATGACCTAAAGGTGGGCAAGCAATGTGAGAAGGCAGTAAGAAAGGCTGGGGGGATACTGGGATGCATAAGGAGAGGCATCAACAGTAGAAAACAATAAGTTGTTATCCCTCTGTACAGACAGTTGATGAGACCCCATCTGGAGTACTGTGTGCAGTTCTGGAGACCCCATCTCCACAAAAACATAGACAGAGTGGAGGCTGTCCAGATGAGGGCAACCAAAATGGTGCAGGGTCTGCACCAGAAGACATACAAAGAGAGACTAAAGGAGCTTAATATGTATACCCTTGAGGAAAGAAGGGAGAGGAGGGACATAATAGAAACTTTCAAGTACCTCAAGGGAATCAACAAAGTGAGGGTAGTATCTTTCAGAAAAAGAGATGTGCAAGAACAAGGGGCACAATTTGAAGTTAGATGGGGGGGGATGGCTTAGAAGTAATGTGAGGAAGTATTTTTTCACTGAGAGGGCTGCGGATGCATGAAACAGCCTTCCTGAGGAGGTTGTGAGTCAAGAACAGTGGGGGAATTCAAGAATGCATGGGACAGACATAGGGCAGTCCTAGTGGGGGCGGGGTAGGAGGATGTAGGCTGTTGGTTAACTAGGATCTGCAGCTTATCTGTTAGGTAGGAAAATGGACAGACTCGGTGGGCCAAGCAATCCTTATCTGCCATCAAATTCTATGTTTCTATGTACAAACTACCTTCCTAGCTCTTTTGGACTATGCTGACTTCCTCTATGGTCAAGTTCCAGGGTCAGCACTAGCAAAACTTGACATCTTTTACCACAGAGCCCTACGTTTCATCTCTGGCGCAGCTTACACCATGCATCATTGTACACTTTACTCCCTGGTGGGTTGGACATCACTTATGCTCAGGAGACAAAGGAATGCTATACTCTGGACCCACAGAGCTATTATTAAGAAACTCCCCCTCTACATATCTGACTCTCTACCCCTCTGCACCTTAGGTAATTATGCCCTGAGGAGTTACTCTTATATCTCACTATATGTACCTAAGGTCAATTTCCATTTTGATAGAGCTTCCTTCAGCTACGTGCTGCCATAGCTATGGAATAAAATCCAAAAAACTTTAAAACTGGTTAACCCAATTAATCTTGTAGAATTCAAATCACATTACTAGAGAACCTTCTCTGAGCCCTGTAAATGTTTTTCCTGTCACTAATTGCACCACTGCCACTACAGTGATTTTTTTTTATTTTATTTAGTTGTTTAACCAGGAGTAGCACACTAAGCTGAAAGCTTTTTTTACAGGAGCAACCTGGGAGCACAGGGAAGTTAAGTGACTTGCTCAGGGTCACACAGTATGCAAGGTCTGGTCTGCTGGATATCACCAGATTTATAGCTCAGAGTCTTAAACCACTGCGCTATACTGCCTCTCATATTGCAGCTGTCTTCCTTTCTCCTACCCTCATCCCTTCTTTCCCCTTATTCTTTGTGCCTTCTTACATTTCTATCATTCTTCCTTGCAGGCTGACTCCTATATTGCCACATTGCTTATATTAAGGACTGTTGTTTTACATGTATACTTATTGTATATAATTATTTTGTTGTATTACCCTTTGCCTTAACATGTTTCAGGTTGTCTGTGTTATCCTGTTGTGCTGACTTGTATTATTGTTGTTCTATTGAACCGCTTATGTGTACTACCCAGGCCCACCTTGCAAATGAGCTCACTCATTGGTGTTCCACGTGGTTAAATTACGATTGATTGATTTAAAGTATCAAACAATTTATAGCAGAAAGGAAATCTGTATTCATCTTACATGATAATCCACAGATCTGGTGGATAGACACAAAATTAGATTTACAGAAACTATTAAAAGCCCTTAGTAAAACTAATAGTAATACACAATATATAGATTATTTGGAGAAAAGACAACAATTACAGAAATTAATGACCTTAACATACATTACTGGACAGGACTTCTCGAAACAAATAAGTGTAATTAAAAAAGATTTAACTAAATACCATTCACAAAAAGCAGCACTACCACAATACCAACAAAGATTTGGAACCAAAGGTTCATTTGATACAATATGTCCATATGACAGTTGTCAGAAATGTACTGAGAAGAAAGAAATGGAAGCCTTTACATGATGGCCAACAAATCCTCCAGCAAACAAAAAAGGCATACAGAAATGTGTAGCAGACTATACAATCAAAATATACGGTCCATTGCAGTCAAACCTAGTTCTAGCCCCAGACTTTTTGTCTCAAATAGAAGTACAAGACATCCCTGCGGCTGAAACAGACAGGGTACAACAAAGCATACAGCAGCTAGAAGTAAATTAAGTAATTACATCCCTAAACAAGCATTTGTCAATGCCAAATGTTTGCTTGCTGGCATTGGCAGTGGTAGTGTAGAAGTTACAGAGCTCCGTAATAGTAATGGCAGTGAAGTATTGAACTGAAGCCAACCCCATCACCACCCTGCAGAGAGTGACAGGCATTGGGATGTGCCTTTGGGTCGTCAGCCATAACGGCCACGCCATTTCAGTACACCCCACCCTGCAGACACTGGCAAGTGTCATGGTGTTCCTTGGAGTCTTTGGTTCTTATGCGCACCCCATTCCATTAGGAAATACAGTGGGATGGGTGCGATATAGGAGAATGGGGTGAACTTTGGGGCTGAAGAGTCCAAGGCATACATCAATGCTTCTCACTGGCTGCAGGGTGTGGAATGGTATGAGCATTACAGGCAAGAATCCCAAGTCACACCCCTGATGCCTGTCATTCTCTACAGGGTTGGGCGTTATGGTTGTAAACCCTAATACCTCAGGCATTCGTTGGTATTTTCACTCCAAATGTTCAACATGGTTTTTTTGTGACCCCACCTCATGAACAGGGGGAATATCAGTTTCTTAGCCGAAAGCTGCTTATGCACAGCGACTACGGCATTTAGCATCACAGGTGCAAAAACATTCCGAACAGGATGTAAAAAATGACAGCTGTACTGTTCATGGGGAGGTGTAAAAAATGGCAATATTGTAAATCTGCAGTAAAAATATTTAAAAAAATGGTGAAGTCATGAGCGTACATAGAAACTGTGCAACGCACACCCATAATATAATTAGGTTGGGGATTTTTTTTACAGCAGATTGTCAACTCAGGCATTTTGGTGCCTCCGATCATGAACAGTGTCACTGCGATTTTCTTTATCTGTCCCGAACAATAATTTACCACAGCGACCATGCATCTCTGCGCTGAAAGTGTGAAAACACACTTCAGCCACGTTGTGAAAAATGACAGCTGTACTGTAAATAAGGCAGGGTGGAAAAATGCCACTGATGAAAATCTGGACTTAAAATATTACAAAGTCATGAACTTATGAGGGTGTGTGGAAACTGCACAATGCTCACTCGTAACACAGCCATTTAATGGACTTTTGTCACCAAATTTTCAACATAGCCATTTTAAGACCTCTGCTCATGAACAGTGTAACTGTGATTTTCTTAATCTTTCCCAAACATTGCTTTCACACACCAACAGCACCATTGTGCGCTACATGTGCGAAAACACATGTTGGGCAGCATATGAAAAATGGCAGCTGTACTGTTCATAAGGAAGTGTAATAAAATGGCAATGTTGAAAATCTGGAGTGAAAATATTAAATTTGCAAACTTATGAGCATGCATAGGAACTGCACAACGCACGCTCGTAAAACAGTCATTTTTAGGAATGTTTTCACCAAATTTTCAACATAGCCATTTTAAGACCTCTGCTCATGAACAGTGTCACTGTGATTTTCTTAATGTGTCCCATACTTTGATTTCGCACATCGACTGCGCCATTGTGTGCTACATGGGCGGAAACATGTTTTGGGTGAGATGTGAAAAATGACAGCTGTACTGCTCATAAGGAGGTGTGCTAAAATGGCAATGTTGAAAATCTGGAGTGTAAATATTGAAAATTCGCAAACTTACGAGCGTACGTAGGAACTGTACAACGCACGCTCGTAAAACAGTAATTTTTAGGAATTTTTTCACCAAATTTTCAACATAGCCATTTTAAGACCTCTGCTCATGAACAGTGTCACTGTGATTTTCTTAATTTGTCCCATACATTGATTTAGCACACCGACTGCGCCATTGTGCCCTACATGGGCGGAAACACGTTTTGGGTGAGATGTGAAAAATGACAGCTGTACTACTTATAAGAAGGTGTGGTAAAATGGCAATGTTGAAAATCTGGAGTGTAAATATTGAAAATTCGCAAACTTATGAGCGCAGACGAGGAACTGCACAACGCACTCAGAAACAGTCATTTTTGAATGCTTTTCACCAGATTTTCAACATAGCCATTTTAAGACCTCTGCTCATGAACAGTGTCACTGTGATTTTCTTAATTTGTCCCATACATTGATTTAGCACACCGACTGCACCATTGTGTGCTACATGGTGAAAACATGTTTTGGGTGAGATGTGAAAATGACAGCTGTACTACTTATAAGAAGGTGTGGTAAAATGTCAATGTTGAAAATCTGGAGTGAAAATATTGAAAATTTGCAAACTACGAGCATGCATAGGAACTGCACTGGCAAGTAAAGCAATAGTTTTGAAATTTTTTCCACCAAATTTTCAAAATAGGCTTTTGAGAGCCCACCTATGAACACTGGCAGTGTCATTTCATTAATCAGTTCAAAAGGTGATTTAGCGAGTGACTGCGAAATCACCCTTCGGGCCCGAATAACGCCATGACAGTGACATCATTCATGAGAAGGGGTCCCAAAAACCCCATGTTGAAAATTTGGTGCAAAAATTCAAAAATGCCTGAGATAGGCAACAAAGTTGAAAACCCCTATCTAGCCCATTATACAGCTTACTGGCATTTCCTCAGTTCGCGGTCGGCTTTGAAGAGTGCAGACATGTTCCCGGTCCACCGAAGATCATCGCGCCGAGGTCCAGAGGTAAGTATGGGGTGAGGGGTGGGGAGGCAGGGTGCAGTGGGTGGGTGCGGGTTGTGGGAGGGGGGCCAGGGAGACTACATGGGACCATTTTTCTTTACAGGTGTTCTTTTTGTTTCCAATGACGATGCAGGACATTTGCCATGCTGGGGTGGGCTCCCAGCATGGCACAAGGATGGTTGGGGGGCATTCAGCCGATGGGGGATTGGACACCCCATCACCCAAAGCATCAATTGCCACTCTGGGGTGGGCTCCCAGTGTGGCATCCAGTACTCGGGGGGGGTGAGGACAGTGGAGCCGATGGGGGATTGGCCACCCCCCGGCTATATCATGAGTTGCCATGCTGGGGTGGGCACCCAGCATGGCATTTAGGCTTGGGGGTGAGGAGTGCAGCACAGCCGACGGGGGATTGGGCACCCCCGTCGGCTATACAGTGTGTGCATGCATGCGGGGGCACTCACCTGCGTGTGCGTGTGTGGGGAGCTGTGCATGAGCAAGCGATATCTTATCACTGCTCACTGAAGCGTAGCTCCCCCTTTGAACTGTATGCCACTGCATTTTGGAGCTTGTCATAGACAGCTCCATCATGCATTGGCTTACAGGGGCCGTGCCTGCCAACACACTGATTGAATTGTAAGAGCGGGTGATACACCTCCGAAATCTCGGATGATGGCACTATGTTTCTTGCACATGCGTGCAAGCAAACATAACAAACATAATAAATGTATCTTAATTTTTGAAGACTGTTTTTTTCCTTTTTGTGCGTGCATACGTGACATATGAATGAGGGATCCACTCACTGTAGATGAAGGGAGGAAGTGAAATGGTGCAGGTACATGGGGGGGTGAAAAAAGTAGTAGACAGTAAGCCCTACCAGAGCTTCAGGCTGATTTAGCACAGCGATACATGGGGTGGGGTGAACAGAGTGGTAGACAGTAAGCCCTACCAAAGCTTCAGGCTGATGTAGCACAGCTGGACTAAGGCAAGGAGGATGTGAAATGGTACAGGTACATGGGGGGGTGAACAAAGTGGTAGACAGTAAGCTCTACCTGAGCTTCAGGCTGATGTTGCACAGCTGGACTAAGGCAGAAGCACCCATGGCATGTTCTTATAGTCCCCATTTATATGTCCGTTTATGTTCTTACAGTGTTGATTGCCTAACTGAGCCAAGATGTAAAACAGATACTAAAATGTCAGGCTTATTTCAGGTGACCAGGATCGTAGTGTGGAGAGGGGGCAAGTGAAACAATGTCCTGAGAATGTGCTTAAACTTATTAACCGTTGCTGTGCCAAGGAGTGATACACCGGTCCAGAATCCCTATACGTTTAAATTATGTTTGCAGCCTAAAGGTGCTTAGGTGGATTGGCATTTACATTACTCAGCGGCAAATCTTTTTCATACTTTTTGTGATCATCAGTTAAGATATAACCACTAACTGATGAGACACTTGAGGGCATGAAACTGTGCTACCAGCAAAGTTGCATTTGCAAAGCCCTGAATATTTATCTGTTGATAATGAAATGAAAACTGTCAGCTGATAACATTCAGCCACTGTCCATTGCACAGAATAGACATCTCACTGATAGATCTGGAGCAAAGGGACATGCACTTGCAATAACACCACTACAACTCCAGACACGAAGAAAGAAGTTCATGCACTTTCATCGCTGTTAACTTTTTCAGCATTTAAAACAGTTACTTAGCATCTGCACTAAGATGTTACACATCACTGAACTGAATTGTGACACCAGAATCCCTGCGATCAACATTTGTCAGCAAAAGTGAATTGAAAAAATCAATAGATGTATAAAATGGTAAGTGACATGAGTTAATAACAACATATCTGCATGTAATACTTGGCTTAAAATTTGAGCACCACCATATTCCGCACCACAGCATCAAACAAGGATGCCATTTATAATTCAGCTAATGTCAAGCAGTTTGAGCCATAAAAAGTACTACTGTATCAGTATGGTGGCAGCAACAGGATCAGGAAATTATGAAATAAAATGCAACAGCACCCCCGTCGGCCATCTGTTGTGTGGGTGGAGGGAGTGCATGAGCACCCAGGGGTGGGCTGTTAGGCAGCTTCAGATTCACCGGAGAAAAGGGTGGATTCGATTGTGAGCTACGGTTGAATTTGTGTTTTCTTTTTCTATACCTAGTTTTCGCTATTTTGTTAGGGCACATATCCAACCCTAAGATGTTTAGGGTCACAAGGTGATGTGACTTCATTGAGCATCTGATTTGAGAAAGAGCTGTGTGATTCGATCTAAATGCCAGCTCATGGCAATGCAGAGAAAAAAAAAATATTTTGAAGCTGCATTACCAGACTAAGTGTGCAGTTTAATGAATTACCACACAGGGGTGTGTATATAACAGCACTAAAAGGCACATTAAAGTGCTTCAATCATGAAAACCTCCCCCACTGGCTGCTGCTGAAATGCATAGCAGTATGTTCTCCTTTGTGCGTTCTGGCTGTTCTTTGCTTCAGCTGCAGGTAGTACAGTACGCTCAAATTCGTTTGCATAGGTTTTAGCAGCGAGGAGTTCACATTGACAGAGTCTAGTAAGAGAAAATGCTTGGAGTTACACATACAAAGAAGTCTGAGTTTTCACATCAAATGCTGAGGTATTTTTTTTCTGGAGGATTAAAACCCATGGAGTCCATGAAGGTTTGCTTTGGAGAGCTGGCGTGTGTAAGGACTGTTAGGCACCCACACATTTTGGTGGTCCTGCTTTGGCAGGGAACAGTTTATTAAAGTAATGATCTGTGGCTTGTCTCTCTAAGCTAGACAAGACTACACCATCCTATCAGGCAACCGACACAGTTGATCTGTGTGTGTGTGGGGGGGGGGAGCTGCTCACTGAAGCGTAGCTCCCTCTTTCAACTGTATGCCATTGCATTTTTAACTGCTGTCAGACAGCTTCAGCAGTGATTGGAGAACGGTGACCACTGACTGCTGTAAGAGCACATCATTACAAGCATCCCCTGGAAGCTCATTTCTTTGCTGTAGCATGCAGCTGTTTCTTCTGCCTTCCTACCTGTACTATGCAGTCATGGCTTGTGGCTTCCCTACTCTAACAGTCCTGTGCTGCTAGGCTTCTCAGCTCCAGCTCTGACTTCCATGGCTATGCTGGGTTCTCTTGTCCACTCCCTGTCAACTGCTTTGCATTGATAGCATACTTCTGGCCAGTGTCTTTTTCTGGGACTGTCTGCTGGCTTCTGTGGCAGCCTCTGACTGGTGTGCTCTTGCCCTTTGCTTCTCTGTCACATGGCAGCTGCTGTCTTCCCTAGTAGTTGCTCCTTCGGCTCTGTCACTCTGGGATCCCGATGCCATCCTTTTGTTTCCTGCTGTGACTGTTGGGCAGGTGATATTGGGCTGTTTCAGGTCATTTGTGCCCTCTCTGTGGTACTGTGCCTGCTTCTTTCTTTGTTTCTATTTCTCCCCTGGTTTGGATCTCTACATCTGGGTGGCTGCTCTTCTGGCAGCCCCTCTGGTTCTGTCACTTGCTTGATCTCTCATCCCTGGGCCGTGGCTCCATACCCTCCCTTACCAGTCCTGCCTTAGTGTTTCCTGTTGGGGCTGGGCCTTGTGTATGTTGCTGTCTGGCTTACCTGATGGCTGCTGGCTTTTCCCACTGATCCTTTACTTCCCTGCATGCTGCCCTAGACCATCTGCTGTGTTGCTTGCCTTCGGGCTCCTCCAGACATTGCTGTGACCATGCTCTTCTTGTCATTTTCATCGGGCCTTATTCCCTTCCTATCTACCTGCCTGCTTGCCTGCCTGTCTTTGGCCTTTTTTACATTTTTCTGGAGCCCCTTTCCCTGGCTCCCATCCATGACTACCGGGCTCTCGCCACACTACTGCTTGTCTTACATCCCTACAGCTACCTGGTTCTAGCCGTATGACTACCAGACTCAGTCCTCTATGACTCTTGGACATCGTCCCAACAACAACCTCAGGATTCAGTATGCATCACCCTTCCTGGCATCATACTGGAAATAAACAAGCCCCTTAGGGCTTACTATTTTGTCCCAACTAATCCACACCAACTGACCCATTTTGGTCACAGAGGGTCACTGAATTTGCACAATGATACTCTGAGTGAGTTCTTAAACTATTTTTTTTGCATGATACCCTTTTCAGGCTGAAGGCTACTTGATGATCCACTGCCTTTTCCTACAACCGCTAATGGTCCAAATCCTTGTTCCTTATCCCAGTAGTGCATCCTGGGGCACACATAAATTTGTAATGGGGCATAAATCCAGCATCTAAGCCCAGAAGTAATAGGAAGCAGTAGAGGGTCGTCTTACAGTGCTGAATCAAAAAAGTGTACTAATATAAAAAAAGTGTCTCGATGAGGCTATGGGTCGAGAGAGTTTTGCAGCTAAGCTATGCAGGGTAGGTTTTTCCTGTTTAATGAGGGGCAGAGTTTTGTCTAAGAGGAGACTTTACAATTCACTTGAGGGAAGAAGAGGCAGAGGGTCATTGTACAGTGTTGGGCTAGATAATATTATCAATTTAAAACTACAAGTCCACTCAGTGGCACTGTCAAGACTATTTAGGAGGGTGATGGTGCTGTATGAGCAATGTGGGTTTGATCTATTTTAAAATCATCAAAGGGAAAGTGCCTGCTGATCAGAGATAAATTTACAGTCCTTGTGGGGTTCAGCATAAGAGGTGGCCCTGGATAGGGCTGGGAGGTTGCTATCCTGATAGGTCAGCTCTGGTGCCTGCAGGAGAATATGTGAACGATAGAAAAAAAAGCAAAGGGACAGCTAAGTAAAAGAAACTGTTGGGGCAGAAAAAGAATAAGAAAATGCTGGATAGACTGAAGAAACTAAACAGAGTAAGCCATGGTAAGAAAAGAAAAAAGCCATAGCTAAAGATTATTTATGCAGAATGTACTGTAGATACTAAATAAGGGAAGAGAGAAACAAACAGACAAATAGAGATTGAGTAGATTTACCCAAAGAGTACAAATGCAAATTCAATTTTTTTTTTTTCAAAAGCATAAATATCTTGACTTGTCAATACAGTAGTCAAAGTAATCAACTAATTATGTGTGGATGGGACTTGGTTCCACGTCATAATAGCGATTGCACAATAGCGATTGCTGTTATGGTGAGTGTACATCACCGAAAAGGAAATTGGCGATATACACATGCTGGTGACCCAACATCCGCCAACAACACTAAGTATTTTTGAGGAGGGCTGCACCCCCCTTTCCCTGTGCACCCTCTCATGGGGGGCTTTGCTCCCCACCCCACCCTGAATATACTGTACATTGCTAACTCAAGGAGGGGGTGCATGTTGGGGAGAGGGTGACACTCCAGTTTGTGGCACAAAAAAATAAAGGCAGCTGCAGGCACCAGCAATATATTGTCTCCCGGTCCCCAGCCCTGAACCCAGTACCTGCTTCACCAGAGCTAGCCTCCCTCACCACCACATCACATGGCTAGCTCAGTTGCAGCAGGCACACCACTCCCCTACAAACCACTTCCCTATCCCTCCCTTTCTCCTTGCTATCCCCCCCTTCCGACTGCCCTTCCCTATACTCGCCTTCGTGTAGGGTCACTATTTCTGTAAGGTAGCCCATGGGGATAGTGCTGAATATGAGTCACCATTTTGATGGTTGTTCATATTTAGTTGCTGTGCTCGTTGGACACTATGGGACTTACTTAAGTGAATGAATCAAATTCTAGATCAGTGTAAATGATGGCCTTATCTCTTTCACTTCCCTAGTCTGATAGCCAACTCCAGTGTGTCAACAATTTGGGATGAAATTGTTTGGTGAGCACTGAAAATACCATCCCTTTTCTTCCTGGGGTGAGTGATTGGGTTACAATGGGTGGGGGTGGGCTACACTGAATTTTAAAAACTGGAATCAGGCAAAGCAGTTGATGAGAGAGCAAGATCCAGTAAGGAACAAGAGAGCAAATCTTGCTGCCAGTATGTCTGGATTGGTGGGTGGGTTATAGAGTGTATTACTACCATCAAGGGGAAGGGGACAAGAGAGAGCATTCCTACCATTAAAGCTGGGAGCAGAGAGGAAAGAAGACAGCACTGCTGCCATTATGTGGATTGGGGAGGGGAGAGCATTGCTGCCCTTAGGCAGGTGGAGAATGGAGGAGGCGAAAGCTTTTCTGTTACGAAGGTGAGGGAGGAGAAGAGAGCAGAGATCATTGCAGCCTTTTGGTCTGGGGTGGAGGAAAGAGGTTTGCTGCTATTATTTCAGCTGGCATAAGATGACCTTTGTCTGACATAGAAACATAGACAATGAAACTACATACAGAGACAAAAGAAACAAGTAAAAATAAAAAAGCTAGCTGAGCCACCATGATAAGCTGGTAGTAGCACATCAATGTTCCATGATGCCAACCCATGTGCAGGTGTGAGCCTGGGATAACCTTCCTTGCTCTAGGACAGCCCATGATCAGGGGTGCTGCAAATGCCAGAGCTTTCAGGTTAGGGCATGGAGGTGCACATGAAAGAAAATGAAGAAAATATTTAGCCAAGGTAAGAAAGATGACAAGCTAAGGATGCATTCAAAATGTTGGAAAACTAAACAAGGAAAGGGTGAAAAAGAAAAAAAAAATCACACTGATACTGCAGATGTCTAATCTTTTACATTTTTAATGTATGGCAGTTTTTGGTGATGGCAATATGGGGAGTCTCTTCATCCCCCAAAACCTACAACCCCAGCTGTGACTGTGTATGGGGCCTCTGATAGGTGTTCAAAGAAGAGGGAAGTCTCAGGTGCTCTGTGGCTAGGCTGCTTCAGGCTCCCCTTTGGGGAACAACTACTACGCTGTGTGCTTTGCTCCCTGCAGGTTGAGGGGGTGCCTGCCAGTAGCTGTTAATGTTGTGTACAGTGTCACTATGTCCTAAATAGAGTTAGATAAATATGGAAAGCCAGAAAAGCTGCTGGAAAGAACAAAACTAGATACTTAAGGGAAATTATGTAACTTATATTTATGTGGTGGGAGTTAGGAGTCCTCCTCACAGGCCATCCTTGCTTGATTCCCCCAAATTGTAATGCTTGCTCTGTATTACTTGTTTAATAATATGCTGCAGAACTTTAAATCTTGCTGTAGAACTTGAAGTAATGGTTCTGTGGAAGTTCAGAATCCTTGTGAAAGAGGTTATGTCTACAGTGCCGCAGAGAAAAGGGGGCACTGTCTACAGTCTTCTTGAGTCATACAACTGCAACTTGGTGACTTTAGGCTTCCTGTGGGTAGGCAGGTTAAGCATTCCTCCGTAGCAGAGTTCAGTTCCTCTCAGAATGCTAATCATCTTGTTAAAGCAATTGAGCCTCCTTCCTCCAAAGGTAAAACCTTCTTCCTGGGTCCCTTTAGTCATATGATATCAGCCCTGTGACACCATTAGGGTGATCATCCCACTAGACAGATACAGCAAGTTCCTCTTTCCTCCAAAGTTTAGCAATTTCCTGTTCCGTCCTCAATTACATAAAAGCTCAAGCCATTTGGATTGTCCAGTCTTCCTCATTTTCTCTGCAATTGTTTTTCAACATTTCCTATGATGCCCAGACCTACCTATATACTGTGTGTTTCAGTCATCAAATCTGGGAATTTTACACATTGGGACTGGTTTGCTACTAATTACAGGGGGATTCGTTGGCATCATGGCAGAGGTGGGGATTCCCTTGATAAAAGCTTGTGCCATTCATCTGTAATAAACACCTGCAGTTTCTCCCCCGTTGTGCTACACTACAAGATCGGTGACAGACTGCTACTATAAGATAAGAAAATCACCAGACTCTTTATTTTACCTATATACTGTGTGTTTCAGTCATCAAGTCTGTGAATTTTGCACATTGGGAATGGTTTGCTGCTAATTACAGGGGGATTTGTTGACATCATGGCAGAGGCAAGGATTCACTTGATAAAAGCTCATGCCACTCACATGTAATAAACACCTGACATTTCTCCCATTGTACTGCACTACAAGATCTGTGCCAGACTGCTAAGCAAGAAGATCACCTGGCTCTTTATTTTACCTATAGTATATACTGCGTGTTTCAGTCATCAAGTCTGTGAATTTTGCACATTGGGACTAGTTTGCTGCTAATTAATTACAGTGGGATTTGTTGACATCACAGCAGAGGCAGGGATTCACTTGAGAAAAGTTTGTGCCGCTTACCTGTAACAAACTGCTGCAGTTTCTCCGTTGTTCTGCACTACAAGATCTGTGCCAGACTGCTAAGGTAAGAAGATCACCAGACTCTTTATTTTTTTTATATACTGTGTGTTTCAGTCATCAAATCTGTGAATTTTGCACATTGAGACTGGTTTGCTGCTAATTATAGGGGGATTGATTGACATTACGGCAGAGGTTGGGATTCACTTGATAAAAGCTTTTGTCACTCACTTGTAATAAATAGCTACAGTTTCTCCCGTTGTGCTGCACTACAAGATCTGTGCCAGACTGCTAAGGCAAGAAGATCATCAAACTCTATTTTAACTATATACTGTGTGTTTCAGTTATCAAGTCTGTAAATTTTGCTCATTGGGACTGGTTTGCTGCTAATTACAGGGAGATTTGTTGACATCATGGCAGAGGTGGGGATTCACTTGATAAAAGCATGTGCCGCACACCTGTAATAAATGCCTGTAGTTTCTCCCATTGTGCTACACTACAAGATCTGTGCCAGACTGCTGAGGCAAGAAGATCACGACTCTTTATTTTACCTATAGACTGTGTGTTTCAGTAATCAAGTCTGTGAATTTTGCACATTGGGACTGGTTTGCTGCTAATTGCAGGGGGATTCATTGACATCATGAAAGAGGCGGGGATTCACTTGGTAAAAGCTCATGTCGCTCGCCACAGCAGGAGCGTGAGTGGCGTGAGCGCCACTCCCTGTAGAAAAATGCACATTTACCTGATGTAACAGTCGACCTGTTTTACTTTGATGTTAATTATTTAAATCTAGGATTAGGTATTGTACGTTTGCTAGGTGTTTTATTTATTTGGACAGTATTTTAGCTTTAATTTAGGTTTGGGATATGATTTATTTGTTGTTTTATATTATATTTTTAAATTTTCATCATGGGAATGATGTGGTTTAATGTCCTAGTTATTATGGGACTTGCCTGTATTGATACAGGTGTGTTTGGTTTGGATATTATGTCAAGCCAGCATGTTTCTTCTGACTCTTTTGAATTTTCTAACATTTTGATTGAGTCTTGTTCTCATGAAGAAAGTTGTATTTTTATTCTGGGGTGTTTATCAAAGCAGGATATAGCTGATTTAGGGAGTATTTATTTTATTAAGGTACCCAACTCTGCATATTAGGGACCTTTTATTATGCTTCCCTGGTTACTGGACTTGTGATGTAGAACCTAACCCTGGACCTGAAGCTGTAGTTAATTATCAGAATTTGAGTACTCTGGGGCTGCAATTTGTTCATATAAATGTTAGGAGCTTTCTTAATAAGAAGGCTAAAGTTGAGGCCTGGGTTGGGATTCATAAGCCTGATGGTTTTAGTATTACAGAGACCTGGTTGAACACTAATATCAACGATGCTATGTGTTTATTGGATCGTTATAAATTATATAGGAAAGACAGGAATTATAATCAGAAGGGGGTTATTGATTTTTGTTTCTGATAAGCTTGATGCTGTTGGTATTGTTATGTCTTATCAACAATCTACATTATGTGAATGGCTTCATATAGAGTTGCATTTGGCCACATGTATTAAATTGGGGTTTTATGTTGTTTATAATCCTCCTAAGGCTGGTATTAATATACTGCATGAATGTTTGGATTATTTACAGCAGTGTCTTACTTCTAAATATGTAGTAATTATGGGAGTTTTAATCTGAATTGGCTGGGGAAGCACATGACCAACCTGAATTGATTAGTACTACTGCTGGATTAAATAAAATTATATCAAGTGTTACCAGATTGAATAATCATAGTAAACAACACACTTTAATTGACTGGATAATGGCTAAAACAATGGACAGGATAATTGAGAGTGGGACTTACTCAGATAGTATTAGTGATCACATGCTGGTGTATTGTATTTGGAGATCTTTGAGGTTAAAGATACCTCCTCAGATAATTACATATAGAAATTATTATGATATGGATGTCAATGGTTTAGTTTCTGAACTTCAAATGATTGATTGGTGTCTACTGAATATTATTCCTGACACTGATGCTGCTGTTGATTTTTTCCTTACCTCACTTTTGCATATACAAGATACATTCTTTCCTCTGGTCAAAAGAAGGGTTAAGGGTAGAGACAGTAAATAGATTACACCTGCACTGTTTTCATTAATGAAAGAAAGAGATAAATACTGGAAAGTTTACAAAGCTCTTAATAGTACTGAGGCCTATAACCAGTATCGTTTTCTGAGAAACAAACGTAAAAATTGTTGATTCACGTGAATAAGTCTGACTATCAGAAGCATCAATTAAATTCTTTGGGAGATTCAAAAACATTTTGGGAGTCTATTAAAAAATTGACAGATCCATCTAAAGGAAAAGGTATTAGTACTATTAATATAAATGGGGTTGCTGTTTCTGATCCTAAGGAAATTTCTGATCATTTTTTGAAAACAATTACAGATTTATCTAAATATTTGAATGACTTTGATTCCTCTTCTTTGAATGATTACATATATAAATGTAATTATGTCAGGAATTTCTATTGTTTCAGTACTATACAGCCCCAGGAAGTACTTTGCTTAGACAAATGTCTATTAACAAAGGTGCAGGAGCAGATGGTCTGGAACCACGATTTCTAAAAATTGTTTCGAATTTTATATATGAACCTTTAACTACTATTTTCAATTTATCACTTTCTACTGGTTTATTCCCCAGGGTTTAGAAACAAACTGTTATTAAACCTATATTTAAATCAGGTCATCATTATGAAATTGATAATTATCTGCCCATATCTATACTCTCCCCATTAAGTAAGATCTTTGAAAAATTGTTCAATTGTCAACTAGAGGCCTATTTGGAGGACAAGGGTCTTTGCTCTCCGGAGCAGCATGGCTTTCGAAGGCATTATAGTACAGGATCTGCACTGGCATGTTTTACTAATCATTCTTTAACATCAATGGATGCTGGTCAGCTGACTGGAGCTTTATTTATTGATTTATCTAAAGCCTTCAATTTAGTTAATCACTCCGTGCTGTTCCAGAGACTGGGGGACCTTGGGCTTTCTGCTACTAATTGTGAGTGGTTTTCTAGTTATTTAACTGCTCATCTGGCCAGGATGAAAATTGGTGATGTGGAATCAGCACTGGGTGAGTTATGTCATGGGGTACTGCAAGGGTCCATTTTGGGGACCCTGTTCTCAGTTTTTATTGATCCTATTGTTGGGATTACACACTTTTCCCATTTATTGTTGTATGCTGATGAAATCGTATTTTTCACCAGTTCTACTAAACTTAATGAGATTAATAATTCCCTTCAATATGACTTTTTAGCATTGAATAAGTGGTTACAGGATCATTGTTTAGTGTTGAATTCTAAAAAGAAATGAATGTGTATTGTTTGGTTCTGTACCAAAGGTTCGTAATGCTTAACCATTGGTTATAAATGATTATGGGTAATATGATTAGACAGGTAACTGAGACAAAGTATTTAGGAATAATACTTGATGCTAGTTTAACTTTTTCAATGCAAATTAAATACATAGCGAAGTCTGTAAATCAGCAATTGGGCACTTTATATCGTATTAAGGATTGCCAAACTAGAGAAGCAAGAATGATATCAAAACGTGTATTACTCACTACTCTGCAATATAATTCTTTTCTGTTTGCTAAATTAGCTACCAAAGATTTGGACATGTTAAATAAATGTTTGTGCTTTATTTGTAGATTTGTCCTGGCTAAACCTTATAATACACATCATTGTGTTTTATATAATGAACTTAATTGGCTTCCTCCCAAATTGGCTTATTTTATAAGCTTGGTTGTTTGACTAATGTTATTCTTTCACATGGTTGTAAATCACCTTTTTACAGGCTAATCAATTTGAAGGAAGATGTTAGATCCTTATGCTCTTCAAATGTGTTACGTTTACGGACTCCTAAGATAAACACTTGTATGGGTGAGACAGCCTTCTCAGTGCAATGTTCAGTCTTTTGGAATACATTTCCTGATAACTGTGTTACTGTTGTTAAGCAGAAAATGTTAAACAAATCTTTGTATTGTTACCTGCAATCACTTGTTGTGTGTAAATGTATTTAGTATTGTGTTTACTGTTCAAATGTCTTGTACTTGTTTTGTATTATGTTTTTATTGTTGATCTCTTGCTTCATTGTTTGAAGCATCAGGTCGATACTGAAAAAGGGCCTTGGCTCCATTGTCTTTCCTAGTAAATAAAGTGAATTGAACTTAAAGACAATTGCGTAACCAGGAGGGATTGTGATCTATAAGCCTTGGATCCCCAGAGGTTTCCTCCACTGGGGTTTTTCCTCTCCTCTCTATGCTGAAGGTCATAACTAGTAGATAGGTATTGTAACTTGCATTCATAGTTCTTCCACTGGCTGAGTTGGGATCCCAATGGTTGCACCATCCCTGGTGCAGCAGTAGCCTTACCTTGCTTCATAGCAAAATTATGTCCTGATGGTTTTCTACTGCTTTGGATTTGAGTTTTTAGGCATCTTCCCTATGGTACTTTCAGCCAAGGGACCTTGATCCTATAGCACCTCTAGGGGTGGAACACTCTTCAAGAGGGTTCAGGGCCATGCTAACCCAAAAGAGTGGTGTTTCCTCCAGAACATAGAACATGAAAAGTCACACATATCCAACCATAACTTCCTCTACTGGCACAAGCACTACCATGCTGCAGAAGCATCCTTCACACAAAGTCCTCTGTTGGACCAGTGAATTTACATTTATTCTGTCAGTTCAGTAGGGGTAACAGTTTGTTAACATAACCACAAGCTTAGCATGACTAGTATCTGGAGTCTTCTTTACAGTTCACAGTTTAAGTTTGCAGAAACAGGCGTCAGATCATAAAATTTTAAAATTGCTAATTTTAAGTGTTTCAATTTTTTTTGAGTCCTGATCTATCAACCTAGAGTACACTTCTAGGGCCCGATTCCAAGATGTATGGTGTAACTTGCTGATGGATGCAAGTTGCGACATATGCCGCTACGCCAGGGACCCTGCGCCAGATTCCAGAATAGGCAGGGTGCCTGGCACCTATGCACAGCAGCTTGCAGCAGCTTCAGGGTTGTGCCACAGGATGGGCACACCTGAACTGGGTGCTGCAAGCCACAGCAAAGCTCTTCCATAAGGCACAAGCCACACATGTCATAACCTCCCCAAAGCCCTTCACCAGGACACCACTGCTATGCCCGATGGGGCTGTGGATGGGGTGAGGGGTGTCACCAGGCAACCTTGGGATGCATGGCAAGCAGGGGACAAGTATTGCCCTGTGAGGCACTGCTTGGGGATGGGGGTCTGGAGGTGCCAGCTGCCCACAGAAGGCAACCCTGCCAATGGGGGTGGGGTGGGAACCTATGTGGGACCATGGAGGGTCAGCTGTAGGGCACCAAGCATGGAGGTGCAACCCTGGTGAATGCAGGGCATGGGTAGACCAGCTAATAGCTGGTCTAGCCATACTTATGCCATTGTCTGCTGGGGTCCCTCTTGGAATCGCAAATTGCCCTTCTGTCGGCCACACGCTTGGAATATAGCCATAACTGATGCTAGAAAACCCCTTGTGCCATGTTACAGGGGTTTCTAGGTTAGCCGGGGTGTAGTGCACCTTTGCTGCAGGCAGCCTGTGCCATGTCATGGACCACATTTTGGAATAGTAGGCAGCATGATGCATGGCGCAAGGTGTGACTTACACCATTGGGCTTGGTGCAAGTCACCTTACACCATGCGTAACCCATTTTGCAACTAGGCCATTAGTGTCTTTCCAGTCAGTAACAGGGTGAGCCTTGTGGTCCAGATATTATGCTCCAGTTAACATGTGTTCAGATTTTTTCCTCAGTTCTGACAAAATATATGGTGTTCCTTACACAGTGACCAAATCCTGGGAAGCTCCCTTCCTCTCCATTCCCCATACTCACCAGTTATGCACTGCATAATCGTTCACTGTCCATTTCACACTGAAGCTGCCTCTTGTCTCTTCAGACTGCTTTGCATTCTCCTGCTGTTGTTTATTCCTGTCTTCTGCCTGAACCCTGTTCAATTCCAGATCCAATTTCATCTTTTCCCTCATTTGGTCTCTTGCTGTAGCAGACATTCTTTGTTTGAAGGTTTGGCATACTGTTCTAAGTAGTGCCATCATTGTAGTGTTACATTTCTGCATGCCTTTCATTAGTCAACAGACACAATCCGTATTCAGACTACAGATGGGTGAAATCAGCAAAATTCACTACACAAATTAATCTGCAAATTTTGCGCAATTCTTGGAATGCAAATAAATTCATGAAGTGCAACTTTATGCCATAAAGTGTGAAGTTTCACTCATGAAGTGTGGAATTTTGCCACAAATGGCAAAATTTTGCCATTTGTTGGTAAAATTCTGCTGTTTGTGGGTGAAAACTTCACACTTTCAGGCAAATTCAAAGTTCCTGAGGGTCAGGAAAACTTCACGAAGTGTGAATTCAGCTGCTTCATGGCAACTTCCCCCATGGATTTAAACTTCACCCCATCTCTAATTCAGATCCATTTCTGTCTTTTTATAGACTGGCTTTCTTTATACTCAATACTCCTTGCCATAATATTACACTGTTCAGCCCCAAAATGATGTAAACCCCACTTCTATCTCAGTGTTGCATGTCTCTAACATTTCCTGTGGGGCTTCTCCTACTCCTGGAAACCTACTGAATACAAAGACTGTCTTTCTGACCCTCTGTGTACACAAATATATGGTAGTTGTGTTGCCACCACATACTGTTTTTATTTATTTATTTAAGAATCAGTTTACAACCTTTGAGCCAGAGGCTCATTTCCAAAGGTACTTTGTCACATAAAGACATACATTGCGTTTCGGTTACATAGCAAAGATTTGCAAAGAATCAATAGGCATTCACCAGAGGTGCCACGTCATATAGTGGTTAGACAAATACAATTGGGTACAGGGTACATGTAATTGATAACAGGTATTACACAAGTCGGTATCAAGTGAGCATTCTGGTAGATAAACATTGAAACAGCTGGTACTGGCCAGCTTAAACCTAGGCATGGTGTACAGGAAAGAGGTGGAGGGAATGGTAGGGTGGAGAGCTGCCCGTGGGGGCATTGTCAAGAGAAAGAGGTGGAGGCTATGTTCAGAGACAGGAGCAGTTACGAGTGCTGAAGATGTGGTTCCGAAGTGCGGTTTTGAATGTGGAGATGGTGATGGCATTGGTGTTGGTGGAAGGGAGAGAGTTAAACCAGGTTGGGGCTCTATAGCTGAAGGACCTCTGGCCACGGCTGGTTCTCGTTCTGGGGACCTTTAGAGTGGTCTTGTAGGAAGACCATGTTGCAATGGTGGTAGGGCTCTGGTGGATGGATGCCGTTTCCCCAGGGAGGGAGAGCCCGAGTAGGGTTTTTTTGGTGAGGAGACAGGTCTGGTATCGGAGCCGTTCATCCAGGGTAAGCAGGTTAGCATCGACATATAGCTGACAGGTGTGTGTGAGCCTGGGGGCACCGGTAATTAATCTGCACGCTTTATTCAGGGTTAGGTGAATTTTGTTGAGTGCAGTGGTGTCGGCAGCATCGTATACTGGTAGACCATAGTCTACAAGGGACAGAACGGACGATGTAACAGCTAGCCGGAGAGGCATTTGGTGGAGGCAGGTTTTATGGTGGAATAGGATGCCAAGCCGTGTGTTGGTAGCGGATGTTAGGCGTCGATGTGGTTGTGAAATGTGAGGCTGAATCAAGGTAACCCCAAGGTATTTGTAGGAGCAGACTTGTTCCAGTGGTTGGTTGGTGCTTGGAAGGATATAGAGTGGGTGGTTGCTAGCTTTGTTTTGGGGTGTGAAAAGAGCATAGTTTTGGTTTTCTTGACATGAAAACTGGCAGAACTGGTTTAGACCTATCAGTGACCCAAGCAAAACACTTTTGGTGCCCTTCAACCCTCCTTCCACCTTCTCTTCTCCTTTGTGCCATCACCCTACATCCAAAAGAGGTAAAGCCCTCTGAACACAAGGGTGGAAACAATATATTTTTTATATTAACACCTTTTACATTGCAAGGTTTTTATATTAAGATGAGAATTAGATATTATAAAATGGGTTTCAAAAAACTTGAAACCTGATTCACTGAGGGCCATTTTTACCTGTGCTATTGTCTCAACACAACAGCACCAGATAAACACACTGCAGCCTCTTCACAATAAAATCAATACTAACCATACTTTCCTGAATGATATCAGAAACATGGCTGCTGCCTTTACTCATTAAAAACATTCAGTTAGGCCCTAAAAACAAAACTGCCATGAATTAAAAAAAAAGTAATAATTACATGTTATAATGTCATAATTCTCTTCTTGTGGTAGTGGCAGATCTTGTTGCTTCTACAAACCTGGCCTGCATCACCAAGACCTGGCTGGATGAAAATGCTGTCCCTATTTTGGCTTCTGCATTCTAGTCAGGCTCTCGGTGATACACCACCTGGGGCCGGGGAGAAGCTGTCTGTTTTAGACAGGAACTTGACATCAGAGAGTTGCCAGTGGGGATGACCAATTCCTTTGAGTGCATAGTAGATGCGTGTATAGGTTTTAGGATCCTTCTCATCTAGCATCCACCAGATGATGGGAGGGTTTTCCTGAAGGAGGTAGCAGACTTTGTCTCCGCCTGGTATTGGAGGTCCCCGATGATTAATTCTGGGGACTTCAGTGCCTTGGTCGATGATGAACTATCGCTTTTTGGTCAAGACTTCTTCCAATTGATAGACTCATTGGGACTGACACAGGTTATTACCGCTACATGGGGGGGGGGGGGCAGACAATCGTTAGACTTGGTATTCCACCTGGGGATGGAAATCTCAAGTATGGAGATGGATCCTATCGGGTGGTCTGACCATCATACTTTGTGGTTCAGTTTCGCAACTCCCCTTAATAGGCCTGCCCCTAAAGAAATGGTACAGAATCGTTCTTTATGAGGCATTACCCCTGAAGGCCTAATGGTGGTTCTAGACCTTTTGGGTATTTTAACTAACAGTTACCCAGGAGTCCTTGTACTTGCCTATAATAGGGCAGTGGTGGGGGCCCCAAATATCATTGCTCCGGATTGTGTTTGGCCTCTTACTCTTCACCCGGGTTCCCCATGGTTTGATGGGGTGTTCAGGGAGATGAAGAGGCAGGGCGAAGGTTAGAGAGACACTGGTGGAAAACTTGCCTAGGAGGAGGATAGATTTAGATTGTTAGACCATTATGAGGTCTATCAGTCAGCAATTTCTCATTAGAAGGTAGAGTTCCTGTCCAGGGAAATTGCTGCAGCAAAGAATAGGTCAGCTCAGCTCTTCTGGACTGTGGACAGACTGTGCAATCCAGTGTGGCTGTGATCCGGTCGAGCATTATCACAAGGAAAGTGTGATGAGTTTGTGCAGTTCTTTGCTGATAAGGTGTCCTCTATTAGGACAGAAATCAGCCAATGCCTCTCCATTGGACCTTGCACTGATCAATGGGATGGTACAAGTGTCCAGGTGATCTGGCCTACCTTTGGCCAGCTGGCAGTCATGGATATAGTGAGAATCATCCATACTCTGCGGCCTACCTCCTGTAGTTTGGATCCATGCACAACTCACCTTCTTGTAGGGTGTATTGAGGTCATCAGCCCGATCCTTGCTGGTATAGTGAGAGTTTCATTGGAGAAAGGGATCTTTCCAGACCCTTTAAAGAAGGAGGTGGTATGACCACTCCTGAAAAAGCCCTCCCTTGACCCTGACTGCCCAGCTAACTACAGACCAGTCTGTAGCTTGCCTTTTATAGGTAAAATTATTGAGAAGGTGGTCACACTGCAGCTGGAGGATCATTTGACCATCCACAATATCTATGACCCTCTCCAGTCGGGCTTCAGGAAAAGGCATAGCACCAAGACTGCCCTGGTATGAGTGCTTAATGATCTCCTGATGGCTAGAGACTGGAGAGCTCATTCCATCTTGGTTCTCCTAAATCTCTCAGCCGCATTTGACATTGTGGACCATGGGGTGCTGCTCAAGTGCTTGTGGTTTTTCTGTGGACTGGGTGGAGGGCAGTCCTCAGTTGGTTTTGATAATTCCTCGAGAGCAGGTCTCAGAGGGTTGTGTCTGGGGTTTATTCCTGAGCCCCTCAGGATCTGCCCTGTGGGGTTCCATAGGGCTTGGTGCTGCCCCCATCTTGTTTGCAGTGTACATGCTACCATTGGGAGACATTATAAGATGGTATGGGTTGAGTTTTCACTGCTGTGCAGATGATTCTCAACTCTACATGTCTTTTGTACCAGACCAGGAGTTTGATACTGTCTCTGTGTTTAATAACTGCCTCCAGGAGATACAGGATTGAATGAGTACGAGCTGTCTGAAGTTGAACCTAGGAAAAATGGAGGTATTGGTTGTGGACATTGATCAGAGGATGGCCGGGACATGAGAGAGGAAACCCTTGGGTTTATATCTTGTAGGGGACCCACTTAGTGCCTCAGGCCAGGTGCAGAACCTATGGGTGATATTTGACAAAGGCCTGACCCTGAAGGCTAAGGTGTCAGCTGTAGTCAAGTCTTTCTTTTACCATCTAAGGAATATCACCAGGGTAATGCACCTGGTTCCATCCAAAGATCTACCTACTCTGGTCCATGCCTTTGTCACCACTCATCTTGATTACTGCAACGCCCTCTACCTAGGGCTACCGAGGACAGATATCTTCTGACTGCAGCTGGTGCAGAATATGATGGCTAGGTTGTTAACTGGAACCTCCAGGTGCTGTCATATAACACCTGTGCTGTGTGAACTGTACTGGCTGCCTGTACAATGGCCGATCACCTTCAGGGTCGTGTTACTGACCTATAAAGCCCTACATGACCAGGGACCGCTGTACCTGCAAGACCTTCTGTCTTCTTACTGCCCCTCCCACACACTCTGATCCTCTGATGAGGGATTGCTAGAGATTCCCAGGGTACATTTGAAAACATCTGGAGGTAGATCTTTTGCTTTTATGGCCCCTAACCGGTGGAATTCTCTACCTCATTGGATATAAGATAGCCCGACCGTAGAAATATTTAAAAATTCTCTGAAGACCCATCTATTTGAACAGGCATTTGATGGGTCAGTGGAAATTTGATTATGCTGCTATGCTACCGCACTTTGAAACTGAATTTTAATCATTTTAACTGATTATGTGATTATTTTAATTTATTGGATTATGAATTTTCATTGTATTTGTGTAAAGGCTCCCTGAGCTTTGGAAGGGCATCTAATATCAATAAAGTTTGCTTTGCTTTGCTTTTCTTCTTATACACACACACTACATAAATTAAGCAAACTCTGGCCAGAGCCGATAGGGCTGCAGCCAAGGAATTGGGGTAAAAATAGTGAAAATTCCCACAGTTACAAGCCTGTGTTTGCAAAAGTCAAAATAGAATCATAACTTGGTTGTTTTTTAATATTTTTTCACCAAATATGCAACATGGTCTTCTTATGACCTCACCACATGAACTAGAGCAGAGTAAAGTTTCAGCTTCTGCTGGAAAGGTGGTTTTGCACAGGGACTGCAAAATAACCTTTCAGCATGTAAAAAAAAAAAAGGCATTTTGGCCAAGATTTGCAAAATGACAGCTGTCACACTCATGAGGTACTATGGAGATATGGCTAGGTTGTGAATTCTGGGGGGCCGGGGATATTGAAAATTACCAACATTAGATGCCTCTGTTCCCAAAATTTTCCAGTGTAGGCTCATAACATTGTTATTTTTTATATTTTTGCACCACATTTTAACATAGCCTTCTTATGACCCTACCTCATGAACAAGGGCAGAGAAAATTTTCAACTCCTGCCTGAAAGGTGATGTTACGCAGAGACCACAAAATCACCTTTCAGGACAGATTTTCCTCATGACAGCATAATTGTTCATGAGGTGGGGTCCAAAAGAAGGCATGTTAAAAATTTGGGGCTAAAATATGCAAAAATTAGCAAGTTATGGCATTATGTTCAAAACTGAATTGAAAGACATTGAGCTGCATGCTTGTTTTCTCAGTTCATGTCTCGCTTTGAAGAGTGAAGATGTGTCTGCGGCCCACAGAAGATTACAGCACTGGACCCCGCTGGTGGGTAAGTAAGGGCTTGAGGGGTGGGTGCTGAGTGAGAGGGTAGGGTGGGGGTCACTAAAAGATGCAAAAGACATTGATGGCCAGTTTTCTTTTTTCAAACTGAATATATTTTATTCATTTGTAGGAAGAGTTAACATATCACTTAGTTCAAACATTTGACATGAGCGTTCACATATACATTTTGTTTGAGAAAATATTATATGCTAGAGTCCTGTTACAATACAGTGTCATATACAGTGTATGTTGTAAACATAGTCCTAGCTATATTCGAATACTGCAATCTCAGCTGTCTACAGAGACCCTTCGAAACCCTCCTCCCTCCCCAATGCCCCCCCTTTCAGGTATGCAGCAACAGTATCCACCATTTCCTATAGCCCAGGTAAGGTACTTGGGGAGGACCGTCTTTAATGAAGTTTTCTTTTTTCAGGGGAAAAATGGATGGAGAATTTCCGATTGAGATACTGGAGGATTGGGCACCCCCAGTATCACTGTTACATTTCAGGGGTGGTGGGGCGGTGGGTGCTGAGAGGGAGGGTCAGGTGGGTGGGAGGGATATATTTTAAAAAAGAGAGACAGCACAGAAATAATCATGCACGCACGGTAGGGGATGAAGATGTCAGGAAAAAAAGGACAGAGGATTCATGATGGTGACACAGGGGGATAGGGCACCCCAGTGTCACGTTATGTTTTGGGGGAGTGAGGGGTGGGTGTTGAGAGGGAGGTTCAGATGGGGCGAACTTAAAAAAAAACCACAGAGGAGTCTTGATCGCAACACTGGGGGTTTGGGCACCCCAGTATCACTCTTATGTTTCTGGTGGGGGGTGCTGAGAGGAGGGTCAGATGGGGCGAACTTAAAAAAAAAACACAGAGGAGTCTTGATCGCAACACTGGGGGTTTGGGCACCCCAGTATCACTCTTATGTTTCTGGTGGGGGGGGGTGCTGAGAGGGAGGGTCATGTGGATGGGATATGTATAATTTAAAAAAGAAGAAATTGGCTGTCATGGTAGAATACAGCACAGTCCACCATGACCAAGATGACCACCAACTGTACTGCACATGTACTAGTGGTCGCACATGCACAATACAGTTGGTGGCAATCATGGACACAGTGGAGTGTGCTATGTTCTACCGTGATCAACTAAAAATAATGTAGTGCAACTAACAATGGAGAAAGCGAGCAGAGTGCTTCACAGATGTGAAGACGACTGTGTGGCAACTTCAACATGTTGTTCAGTTAGAAGGAATGCATGAGTCTGCTGTCTTTTACACATTAATCTCCCTGCAGAGGTCCATCCCCTATCTTTTTAGTCCATCCTGGGTGTTCATCAGTTTCAGCACAACCACAGGTTATAGTATCTGTCACTAGGTCTAGGACATTCATTGCCCTATTCTGTGGCATATAGGAAGACCTTACCATGGGAGGGAACAGCTGGCTCCTCTGTATAGAAACATAGAAACATAGAAACATAGACTTTGACGGCAGATAAGGACCGCTAGGCCCATCTAGTCTGCCCATTTCCCTACCTACAGGATAGGCCGCAGATCCTAGTTAACCAACAGCCTACATCTTCCTGCCCCCCACAAGAATTGCCTTATGTCTGTCCCATGCATTCTTGAATTCTCCCACAGTTTTAGACCCCACAACTTCCTCAGGAAGGCTGTTCCATGCATCCACTACCCTCTCTGTGAAATAATACTTCCTCACATTGCCCCTGAACCGCCCTCCTTCTATCTTTAAATTGTGTCCCCTTGTTCTTGCAAGTCTCTTTTTCTGAAAGATGCTACCCTCTTGGACTTTGTTGATTCCCTTGAGGTACTTGAAAGTTTCTATCATGTCCCCCCTCTCCCTTCTTTCCTTAGGGAATAATGACTGAAGAACCGAGACCCCAAAACCAGCATCCCGGCGTGACTCAAGGTCGATGTGGTAGTGGGTGATGAAGGTGTGTGCTGACTTCCAGGTAGCAGCCCTGCAGATTTCCTGGATAGGGACATCCCTGGAAGCAGCCACCAATGCAGCGGTATGGCGGGTAGAATGAGCTCTTATCCCTTTGGGAGGCTCCATACCCACCAACATATAGCAGAGATCTATGCAGGAGGTGACCCACCGCCTATACGTCCACTTGGCTGCAAGTCTGCCAGGTGCAGCTTCAACATAGGTGACAAACAATGAGCAGAACCTCTCCCGAATCTCAGCCGCTCTGTTCTTTATAATAAGCTTAGCCTTCAGGGTCCAGAGTATGGAGTCTATATTCGCCTCCCAGGTGTGATTGGGGTAGAACACCGGGTACCGGCCAATACCTGGTTAAGGTGAAACTCTGACACCACCTTCGGAAGGAATTTCGGTGGGCGCAGGACAACCTTGTCCCTGTGGAAGACCAGATAAGAGACTATGGAAAGCACCTGGAGCTCTCCGTCCTTCTGGCTGACATGATAGCCACCAAGAAGAAAAAATACTCACCTTAGTAATGTTGTTTCTTCTAATGGAGTCTTGCTATATTATGACATATGCAGTCTGTCCCAGCCTTAGAACTGCTCCGAAGGTGAAAGAGCCAAAGTCCGTGCCAGGCATGGAACTTAGAATTTTCAACCGAGCTTGAGCTCTATCTGTTGCTCTTCAAACTCAAACTGTCAGATCTTTACGAGCAAAAACTCACTAAGACTCTGTGTGGAAGCTGTAAACCTACACTAGCCAACTGGCTACTTAATTAAACACATTTTTTGGTGCCACAAAGAAGACTCAAGTCAGGAGACCCAAAAAACTGACAACACAACAAAGATCACCCCAAAAGGAGGGGTGAAAAACAAGGTGGGCATCTAAAAAGTGCCAACACTGCCCTGCCCACCCACATCCCCAAGAGTAAGGTTCTGAGAGAGGCAGGCGGGGAGGTCACAATATAGCAAGACTCCATTAGAAGAAACAACATTACTAAGGTGAGTAATTTTTTCTTCAAACAACATGAAGTCTTGCTATATTATGACATATGCAGACTACACAGCAGTACCTCCATGGAGGAGGGACAGAACCTACTTAGGAAATAGGCTCTGAAGCACAGCTGTGCCAAAACGAGCATCACTCCTAGCCTGGATGTCCAGGGAGTAATGCTTAGTAAAAGTGTGCACTGTTTTCCAGGTAGCTGCTTGACATATCTCTAGGATAGAGATGTCCCTGGCAGCAGCCAGAGACGCAGCTGTACCTCTGGTGGAGTGAGCCCTCAGGCCTGAGGGAGGAACTTTACCCAGTTTTTCATAGCAGAATTGGACACAAGAGACGATTCACCTGGCAATGGATCTTTTAGTGGCAGGTTTCCCTTTGCCAACCTCACCATAGTGAGGAACAGTTGGAGGGAGTTAAACCTGTGACCTTTGATACGATCTATGTAGTAACTAAGTGATCTTTTGACATCTAAACTGTGCAACCTCCTCTCACCAGAAGAGGAATGGCCAGTGAAGTACACAGGGGGAGAGATATAGATTAAGGTGGAAATCTGAGACCACCTTAGGCAAGAACTTTCGGTTAGTCCTGAGGCCTACCTTATCTCTGTGAAAGGAGATAAAAATCAGGCTCCACTGACAATGCTTGTAACTCACTTATGCGCCTGGCAGAAGTGATGGCTACCAAAAACACAGTTTTCCAAGTCAAGTACTTGAGCTCTGCTGAGGACAAGGGCTCAAAAGGGTGTTGTATAAGTTGGGCAATGTAAATATTAAGATCCCAGGCTGGGGAAGGATCCCTACATGGGGGGTTGGTATGTCCCTTGTCTTGCTAGTGCCCTGTTCTCTCTATCAGACCTCACATCCCAGGGTGGGGATGAGGTTTGCGCCTTTCCCTGTCATGTGCTCAACAACTCCTCTCATGAATTTCTACATGATTACTACATCATACAGCTGTATTTGTCTGGAAGTGGGACATCTCCCAAATTGCCATTGCAGGGTACTCCTCCCTCCCATCTCGATACCTTCTTCTCCTGGCATGTTTCTGTCAGGATTCTAGTGGCTGCAACCCTAGGTCAGTATAGCACCAAGAGTGGAGATAACTGTTCAACTTCACTGCCCTCCCAGATGTTCAAAGAACAAGGACTACAAATCAACTTTTGCTGCCTTAAAGAGGATTTTGCTGCTATTGCTATTGTGCTCAGTCAATGTCGAGCTCAACCTGGGGCCTCTGATACCATTGCTTCTCCCTCCAGCCTTGCTGGAATTAAAGGAATGTCATTCCTGCATGTCAATGTCTGCAGCCTTTTGAAAAAGATCACCATGATCCTGGCTTGGGTTAGCCACACCCTACTTGATGTTTTGGTAATCATTGAGACCTGGCTTAGACCAGCCACTCCTAACAGGGAAATCAACAGGTTATTTGCTTTTCTGAGCTGATAGGCAATCGAGAGGCAGAGGCGTGGCAATTTATGTCAGGGACAAATTATCTGTATCATGTCTAGAATCATCCTCCTCCCCTAATGAATTCGAATGCTTGTCCCTAAAGGTTGAACTATCACCATCTTGTGCACTCTGTGTTTTTTGCTGTTACAGGCCCCCGTCTGCAGGGTCACATCTCTTGTCACATCTAAGCTCTGCCCTGGGGCTTAGTATGCTGGAAACTATTATTCTTGATGATCTGAACTACAACTGATTATTAAAAGCCTCGGCTCCCTTGAAATACTGTTGAGACACCTTGGGGCTGGTGCAACTCATTGTTGAACCCACTCACCTAAATAAAAAGAACCCTAGTAAAAGCACCCTTTTAGATGTAATTTTGGTTAACAAACCACACCTGTTCTCCCATGTCAGAACATTTTTCTTAGACATCAGCGATCACTGTTTCATCGCTAGCATCAGATCTGTGCACAATCCACAGTTTGTAGAAAAGTTCTCTATCAAGAGGTATAAACACAAGTTCCTACCTTGATAAATTGAAACATTCCATGCGATGGCAGGATTTCTACTTAGCCAAAATGAGGCATATACTGTCTTTCACGAAATACTATCTGTGGCCTGAAACAGGCATGCCCCCATGGTAAAGGTACATGTAAGGAGCAACACTTGCCACTGGTTTTCACCAAAACTCAAAGCTTCCATACTAGATAAGGATACACTTTGGAAAAAAGCACGCAGAAGCAAGAATGACTTAGATTGGTATCAGTTTAGGAGGGCATGCAAGAAGTGCACCAAGTTGGTCAGAGCAGCCAAGGCCGCTTTCTATCACACTGAGCTAGACTGCCTCAAGGAATCCTTCAAAATTTGGGAAAATAATAAAGGACATGTCTAGTCATTCACCTGGAAATTCCCTCTCATCAAAAATTACATCTGGTAATAACACTATTTCAGACTGATCGGAGATACTGGAAGCCCTCAATAATCATTTTGCAACCGCTGGGCAAGCATTTGACACATCCCCTGCTAATGCCATACACGCTAAGCAGGGATTATTGTTTCACAAGTCCTACCTGCTGCCAAAGAAGCCTTCTTCTTCCTGCCTGCCTCTCAAAAGAGGTTGAAGATCTATTGCTGCAGTTGGATATCAAGAAGGGTGCAGGTTTGGACTCTACAGAGCTTTACTTTCTGAAATGCGCATACCATGTGTTAGCAGTGCCAATAACACTCCTCTTCAACTTGTCATTATCCCAGGGGAAACTCCCCTCGCAATGGAAAGCAACCCATGTCATCCCTCTGCTCAAATCAGGGGACTCTTGCAACCTTAATAATTATAGACCGATCTCCCTTCTCCCCATTCTGTCTAAATTATTGGAAAAGATAGTGAGTGGTCAGCTAAGGGCGTACCTTGAATCCAGGAGTCTGTTAAACCCAGTGCAGTCTGGATTCAGAGTAAAGCACAGCACCATAACTGCCCTAGCAAAAGTGACTAATGATTGACTCTTTGACCTTGACAATAGGAATTTTGTCTGTGCCATTTTTTGGATCTAAGTAAGGCCTTTGACACAGTTGACCACAGCCTGCTTCTTTCCTCCCTATGTAACCTAGGTCTGGATCCTAACTCTATGTGCTGGTTTGCTGACTACCTCGCAGATCGGAAACAGCAGGTTAAAGCTGAAGGTGATCTTTCACCACTTAAACCCCTACAGAGAGGTGTGCCTCAGGGGTCTATCCTTGGTCCCCTGTTGTTTGCTGTGTACATTAACAACATTGATGACAACATCAATAAGGCCAATATCCACTTGTTCGCTGATGACAAAGTACTTTATTTGAGTCATCCTATGCCGGAAGCAGCCTGTGAAGACCTCCAAGCTGAATTTAACCTATTGCAATGCCAACTCAAAAGCAAAAAGCCTCTGCTTAATGCGAAAAAAACAAAAGTGATGCTCTTTTCCCCTTCCTCCTATGCGGCGAACCCCGCTTGCTTTGGGACTATCCCTCAGATTATCACAGTACTTGGAGAAAATCTAGAGTATGTGCCAAAATTCAAATATCTTGGTGTATGGCTTGATCACAAACTCTCCTTCTCTGAACATCTCGAAGAACTACAGAAAAAAATATTACATAGACTAGGACTATTCTACAGAATTAACCACTTCCTTACTAGGGATGCCAAGCAGCAGATGGTTCAAGCCACGTTCCTTTCAGTAATAGATTATGCAGACCTTCTCTAAAGCCATTGTACTACCTCTGCCATGGCTAAGTTGGACACCCTATACCACAGAGCAATCAGGTTCATAACGGGCCTTCCACTTTCCACACACCATTGCTCCTTGTACACTGCAGTGTGCTTGACTTCCTTCATTATAGGAGAAAAAGAAATGCCACTCTATGGGCTTTCAGAGTGGTTACCAACAAGTTCCCCCTATCCTTCTCTGATTGTATTCCTCTAAGTGTGATAGGTACCTATGCCATAAGAAGCTATTCCCTAATTGCCTTGCAATAACCTAAGGTCAAATCTCATTTCAGCAGAGCTGCCATAAGTTTCTCGTTGCCTTCCTTGTGGAACAATATGCAAAAAAACTTGAAGCTGAGCTGTCCTGTTAGCCTGAATATTTTCAAGTTGCTCTATGACTGCTCCATGAAGGAATCCTGCAAATGTTTCCCACATCCCTCTCACTCAAATGTTGATGTACATATGTATATTTTTCTTCTTTGTATAATATTGCATTATGTTTTACCATGTTACTACACTATGATTTTAGTATGTCCAGGTCCATCTTGCAAATGAGCCTTGCTCTATGGTGCCCGCCTGGATAAATAAAGATTTTGATTGATTGTTTGATTGATTGAGTCCTTTTCTCATAGCAAGAGGTCTGCAGGGCTACACCCTCTGCAACCCAAAAACTGAAGTACTACAGTACTTATTGTTTTAATTGCTGGTGTTTCTTTGCTGAACATGAAAAATCCCCCTCCTTTTCTCACTTGCTTACCAGGGAAATTTCTACATCTAATCTCTGCTGAAGATAAAACAGAAGCCCCAGTTCAATCTGAGGCTTTTTGTTGTGTGATTGTGGGGGTGAACATTCTGATGTTAGAACTAAGCGAGATTTGAATTCTTGTGTTTATCCATAATAAACATTCCATCTACTGAATATAGAAAGATAGAAAAGAAACAAAGTAGGGACAAGGGAGGAAATAATATAAAAAATAAGAAGAAAAGTGAGGATACAGGTAAATTGGGGTGGTTTGGGGATAAAGGAAGGTTTAAGGGCTATTTGTAAAAAAGGTACTTTGCTGTGTCAACTATTTGAAACCCAGATGGCATGCCAGTGTCGCAATGTGCTGGTACTAATTTGCTGATGTAG
Source organism: Neoceratodus forsteri (assembly GCA_016271365.2). Taxonomy (NCBI): domain Eukaryota; kingdom Metazoa; phylum Chordata; order Ceratodontiformes; family Ceratodontidae; genus Neoceratodus; species Neoceratodus forsteri. The sequence goes on along the minus strand of JADMNL010000022.1, from coordinate 163,955,842 downwards.
AGAAATTATTTTTAAAAAAGTCATTAAAGTGTTTAACACTATTTTATTGGTGTGTGTTTTTTCACCCCCCCAAAAAAAAATATTGGACCCAATTTTATAATCACAATAATAAGACATTCCATGGTGTACATTGTAGTGGAACAATGGCACTTCCTTAGGTGGTTGAAGGCACTCAGCAATGCTTCATGATTCATAGTTCAGGAGGTAGCATAGTGCAGTGGTTTAGGTCTCAGTGTTGTAGACCCTGAGACATGGCTTTGAATCCCACAGCCTCCACATGCATACTGTGTGACCCTGAGAAAGTCGCTTAACTTCCTAGTGCTCCCAGGCTGCACCTAGAAACAAGTTTTGACTTAGTGTGTCCCTTCCTTCATGTCTCACATAACACCTGAGATGTGCCGTTATCCCACCACTATACGCACCTTGTCATGTCTTATTGCTTAAATGGTTCAGAATCAATAAATGAATGACTTAATTAATCAATCAATTAATCCTTTATTGCAACCATGACAGAAAGGTTTAGGTTAAAGTTCATACATAACAAAATTAAGCAATAAGGAATGACAGGGTATGCTTTTTTGTGGGTAAGAGCATGACTCGGGAAGTGAGGCACGAGGTAACATTGAGTGTCATATTCACCTGAAAATTGCCATTATCCCTCATTATGCACACCCTGAAGGGTGTTATTGTGATTATAAAATGATTCCTCTTGGGGTTGCGGAGCCTAACGGCATGATGGTGGCAGCGTAAGTCTTTAGCGCTCTCTCAGGGGTAGCTTTTTTTTCTGAATTCATTTTAACAAGGCGATGTAAGAGATCCAAAGATGGCAAGAGCAAAAGTGGAGAACCGGAGCTTTCACCTGGTATGACTTACACGATGACTGGAGCTGCATAAAATAAGGACGAAGCCAAAGAGTCCGCCGACAACTAAAAAGCAGGGCCTGGAACATCCAGCTTGCAGAATAGCTCCCCCTCGGGGAAAATGAGTACGGAGGTGGCGGTGGTCTAGACAAATAGGCTGCGTCTACCAAATAAAAATAAAAAGTTAAATACTCGATATTGACAGACTGGCTGGTAATGAGGACTTAAAGCGATAGAACAAACAAGAGCATCGCTAAAGTATAAGGAAGCTACGTATCCCGAAAGTGCAGGCCTGTGATTCCGACTGTGGGAGTAGCATTAATTAAGGGGAAAGCAGCCATAAGATGGGCTGGAAGAGAGCAGGGTGAATGGAATCGTTGAGCAAAGCAGACATTAACATAGCCGTGGTTATGGGGACCAATGCTCCCTCGCTACTTCCTACTCCTACCTGTACAGTACTACTTCCCTTGGATCTTGCTCACCACAATGTATTGGCCCTGCCTCACACTCTGCCTGTGCCTATCCCCACTAGCAGTGCACTTGCCCACTTACCCATCTGCTACTCTGCACTGTGCCCTGGCACCCCTCCCTCCCCTTGCTCCTGAACCTGCTCTCCTGCCTCTTGGGACCTCTGTGTGTCTCGGTCCTCCCTGCCCTCCCCCTAGCTTCCTCCTCACATCAGGCACATTGGGGTGTCTTTTTATTATTGCCTTCCCTTCCTGTACCACCCTGCCCATCCCCTACTCCCTAGCCTCCCCTCCCCCCCTCATGTCAATAGTAGGAAAACCTCTCACCATCTCCCAGCCAGGGTGTTAGTCATTCTACTACTCTGGTCAGGGAACATTCATCCAAACCCTGGCCCGGTTCCCAGGAGCTCCCCGATTAGCACCATAGGCCTGTGCATGGTCTCCATGAATATCTGTAGCCTCCTTAAAAATTTTGACTCACTACAATGCCTGGTAACATCAATTAACCGTGATGTAATCGCTCTGGTTGAGACTTGGCTGTAGAAATCCTCCCCTGACTCCCTAGTCTCCCTACCTGGTTTTACCCTCTTCCGGTCTGACCGTGTTGGGAGACGGGGTGGCGGCTGCACTATTTATGTCAAGGAATCTCTCCCCGTACTAGCCCTGCGTGCTCCCATCCTGGACTCCATGGCCCAGGAGCTTACACTGAAACTAACCCCTGACCCTTTAAAGGGACCCCTTTATCTGACTACTGCATACGTGCTCCCCAGGGATCAAACGCAGGCCATTGCCTCTCTTACAGAATATCTTTCCTCACTATCTCCTTCCGCTGATCAAATTCTGGTGGGTGACTTAAATGTCAACTGGCTCAGCCCCTCCTCCTCTACCCAAGACTCCTTTTCTGCAATAGACCTAACGCAACTAGTTACCCACCCTACCAGGACTAACCCCAAGAGAGGCTCCAGTACCCTGCTTGATGTGGTACTCACCAACCACCCTAATTGGATCCCCAATGTACAAGTCCTCCCAGACTCTCTCAGTGATCACTCCCCCATTCTATTCCACTGGTCATCCTCAGTCCCCAAACCCATAGCACAGTCCACATGCCAGCGGTGTCTAATACTTGGTGGACTGATAAAACTTAAGGAACTTCTGTCCCAAATTGACTGGTCTCCTGTACAGGCAGCTCCTGAAATCGACACAGCTCTCTCCTTCTTTACCCGAACTTTTAATAATGCCTGTGATATCTTTACCCCAATGTTGACCTGCCGTTCTAAAAGGCAGAATGCCCCCTGGGTAACCCCAGCTTTGATCCACCAACTCAAACATAGGGACAACCTATGGCACCGTGCCATTGAGACTGGCCAGCCCAGTGACAGGCAGTTATATGCTGACGCCCGAAACAAGTGCACTCGGGCCATCAGAAAGGCCAAGTCTGAGCACTATCGGTAATCACTCACTGCCTCATGGGGGAACCCTAGAACCTTCTGGGATAACATTAAACAGTTAAATGGGAGTGCACACTCCCCCACACCCACCCAGATCAACATTAATGGCGTGATCTCCTCAGACCCAGCCCTCATAGTCAACCACCTCAACACCTCATTCACTGACCTTAGCCCTATCCTCCCTACAAATATTTTTGACCCTCCTCCCCCAGCACCTGCCATAAATCTTTCTCACCCTTATTTTCTCCTCTGCCGTGTTTCTGCAAAAGAACTTAGGCTGCACCTTGTCACTGCCCTCAAGAGTAATAGTACAGGCAGTGACACCCTGGATCTGTGTATCCTATGGCTGGTCTTAGACACAGTCCTTACCCCGATCACGTGCCTCATCAACCACTCTCTTTGCTTGGGGAAGGTTCCAACTGCCTGGACAGTCGCCATTGTCACCCCTATCTTTAAAGGTGGTGATAGGACTGTGGCTGGAAACTATTGGCCCATCTCTATTCTCTCTCATCTCTCCAAGGCCTTGGAAAAAGTGGTGGCCTCTCAAATCTCTGATTACCTCTCCACCTACAATGTCCTATGTCCTGAGCAGCATGGCTTCCGAGCGGGCCACAGTACCAACACAGCCCTCCTAGAGTTCTCCAACTTTCTCCACTCCTCCTTAGACACTGGTTCTCTGGCTGGTGTGGTCTTCATTGACCTCTCTAAAGCTTTCGACACTGTCTCCCACCCCATCCTTCTTGATGCTCTTAGTCTCTCTGGTTTTGCTGCTGGTCCTATCTCCTGGTGCACCAGTTATCCGTCTGACCACTCACAGCGTTTAAAAATTAATGAGACCTACTCAGACATCTGTCCCATCTTTTCTGGGGTTCCCCAGGGCTCCATTCTGGGCCCTTACTATTCTCCTTTACTGTAACACCCTTCCACGCTCTTGCTCGGGGAACATTCTATTGTACGCTGATGATGCAGTCATCTTTGCCTCGAGTGAACCCTATTGCCCTCAGGACTCGGTGCAGAAGTCCTTCGCTGAAGCCAAGGGCTGGTTCAAGGAACATAGATTGGTGATAAATCTTAAAAACAAAACCATGTTCTTCACTCATCCTCAAAACAAGTCCTGCAACTTCAAACTCCTCATTCACTCTGGGTCCTCTTTCCCACTCGAACAAGTTTGCTCCTATAAATACCTAGGGATCCATTTTGACCCCTCCCTCTCCTTCCATGGACACATCGCTGCCCTAGCCACTGCCACTAATGTCCGATTGGGCATCTTACATCGGTATAAACACTGCCTCCCCCCAGAGGCTCTTCGACTCGCAGTCACCTCCTCTATCCTGTCCCTAGTGGACTATGGACTGCGGTATATGGTGCTGCTGATCAGACCGCACTCCATAAAATTCGCACTACTCTGAATAAGGCCTGCAGGTTAATTACTGGGGCACCTAGGCTAACACACACCTGTCTACTGTACGCTAAAGCACTGGTACTTGATCTTGATGAGCACCTCAAATATCTGACCTGTACCCTTACAAAAAAGACCCTCCTTGGGCTATCCCCACCAGGATTGACCACCACCATATGCCGCTCTGTCCCACTAGTTCATACTCGGACCTCTGGGAAAACCTCTCTTGTTATCCCTAGAGCTAGGACCTCTCACGTCCAAAGAGCCTTCAGCTTTAGGGCCCCTCCTGGTTCAACACACTGCCCCCCTCCATCTCCGAAGCTCCAACTATATCGTGCTTCAAAACTTCCTTACATAACCACCTTATTAACACCCGAAGCTGTAATTGCCACTAGTCAAAGCCGCACTCAATACTTATGACAAAGCTTACTACTAAGCTGCTAAGGACAACATAACTCTGGTATTGTTTGCATCAATCCTACCTGTACCAGCTTGTTTGTATCTATGTCTTAAGTTACTGTTATACTGTGTTGTACTGTTATACTGTGTATTTTCGTTTGTCTTACTGTGACAAGGTGCCTTTATAAATGAGCCTATGGCTCAAAGGTTTTCCAAACTGCTGTTTAAATAAATAAATATAAATAAATAAATATGGCCAAACTAGACCAAATATTATTAGATACTGCAGATTTGAAGAAAACGCATAGACACACATCAAGATCTATCTGACTTAGCTACCGGTGGCCCACAGAACATAAGTATCAGCACTTGCATAATACAGTACAAGTTCAGGAGAAAACTATGCAGGATCATCATAAAAAACCTGAATATTTATTGAACAAAGTGGACGACTTAGAAAACAGAGCTAGAAGGAAGAATTTAAGGATTGTAGGGATACCGGAGGGGATGGAAGGGAAAGATATGGTCATGTTTCTTAGAGTATTCCTCCCAGAGCTTATTCAAGACAACAATGGCAGCCCTCCAGAGACTGAATGGGTGCATCGCTCACTAGTCCCTCAACCCAAACAAGGGGAAAGACCCAGGCCTATACTGTGCAAGTTCTTAAGGTTTCCTGAAAAAGAGTACTATTTACGGAAGGCAAGGGAGCAAGGTTCCTGTCTGTGGCATGGATTGCGCATCCAGGTATACCAGGACTTTTTGCAAGATCTTTCTAATAGAAGAAGGGCTTACGGAGGGGTGAAGCAGAAACTATATAAAATGAATATACCAACTTCTTTGAGATATCCTGCAATATTATGGATTTTCTACAATGGTGAATACATGTCATTTGAAAGCCCCACTGCAGTGAAGAAGAAGAAGAATCAGTATTTATATAGCACTTTTCACACAGCATCCCAAAGCACTTTACAAGCAATGCTAAACTGGTAGTGAAGTGACTGAATGTGTGGTGGTGGCCATATCGCACATCATCACCACACACAGCCTGGATAATTGCATGAACCGGTTTTATGGGAAGGGAATGTTGGTCAGGACACCAGGAATGTTCCCTAATCTTTGTGAAGAGTGCCCTGGGTTTTCACTTCCACATGGACACCCACCAGGATGGGCAGAAGAGACCTCGGTTTAACGTCTCATCCAAAGGACAGCACACCCCAGCAGTACAGCACCCCCCAATACTGCACTCGGATGCCAGCGATTTTTAGGTTCAAGTCCAATCCCGGTGTGGGATGAGAACCCACGACCTTCTGGTCCAGAGGCGGATGTGCTACCAACTGAGCCACGCTGACACCTAGTAGTGGAGCAGTTCCTAAAAGATATAAAAGGCAATCAGGAGCCCTCAGGTCAATATACCTCTAGAGTGGTAGAGGACAGCCCAGCTATGATGGAAGTGAACCAAGAAGGTCAAAAATTGAACAATAAGCCAAATCCTCCAAGCAAGAACTGCAACCAGTCCAGCTACCAGATTGAGGGCAAGATCAAAGAAAAAGCCAATAACGACTGAGAAATCGTCTGTGGGAATAGATCGCTCGAGGAGTCAGCAGAGAAGATATTTACAGTCAGACACGAGCAGTTGCTCGCTGGGAGACACTCCAATTAAATTAAGCAACAGGTATGAGCCACTAGCTGAACTCCTTCCTTCAGAGTTGAACATTATTGTGACGCCTCAACAAAACGGAGAGACATGAGATGACTCGGAGGACTGGTCCCCAATGTCAGGCGACTGGGTTGATTGCACTACTATTGTGGAGACAGAGGAGAATGAAAATTCAGCTAAAAGCTTGGAGGCCTTATTTGCAACTGCAGAGGACTCCATTGATACTGTAGTTTCCGCTTAGTCCTCTGAACTCGGGAGGGTAAAACTAATTTTGGTTGAATAGCAGATGGGGCATGTGGAATTGGGGCTGACCTCTCAGGCGAGCTATAGGTGCCTGAAAAGTATTAACAGGGCAGCCGTGCATGTGTCATAGGTGAATGCTATTTAGGTCTACGAAATATATAAATGGGCAAGATACCCACTTGGGCCCCTGCTTATAGCTCGTCAGAGGTAAAACAAAGTTCAATGAAGGACTATAGATAACTCTTCTAAGTACAAGCTGGATAGTTATTGTTATTGCTTACTGTATGCAGTTTTCTCTTAATGTTTAAATGATGCAGGCAAAGGTTCAAATTTACCTGTAAGAAATTACGTTCCTAGATTAGATACAGGGGTAAGCCTGTTTGGCTAATAATGTCGTTGGTATTTAGGATCTCTTATGGGTCCAAAGTTGGGGAATTGCAGTAGAATTCCTGATGAAAAGGGAATTTCTCCCCCTGAGGGAGATAGAAGTACACAGATCTTTATGGTGCTGTTTGTGGCATCGCCTCCAGAGGGGTGCTCTGGGAACTTGGGACATGTGATGTCTTTCTGTTTCAGATACAGTGCACCACCTATATTACAGGTATCAAATGGCACAAAGGTGCCTTGGGAGGCTCCCCTTTACAATTTAATGATAGAGAACAGTATACTGTCCAGGAACGCTGGGGGCCTGAGGAGGGGTAGAAGAATAGGGCTGGGCCCCTATGTAGTTAAGAAAGAAAAACAATCAGGTGACTATAAGCAGCAGCAGGGATGTGATTCAGAAAAGGCACGCACAGAGGGGAAGGTCCTTTGTGGATGGGGGGGTGCCTTTGAGGCTAGGCAGTATGGTGGTCTATTTGGTGACCAGGTTTTTTAATATCATGGGAAAATATAAAGCCAATGGATAGTTTAACGGATATTACCCTGACCTCTTGGAATGTTAGGGGATTAAACTCCCCAATTAAAAGTAGTAAGATATTGACAAGACTTCAAAAACTCAAAAGTCAGATAGTGTTTCTACAGGAGACCAAACTAAGCCACAAAGAATCTAAGAAATTAGAGAATGGGTGGGAAGGGAAGTCCATAGTATCTCAGGAAAGGCTAAAGGAGGGGTTTCTATCCTATTTCATAAACAACTGAAATGGGAAATAACATTCCAGAAATCGGACAAAGAAGACAGATGGGTTCTGGCTAAGATGAAAACACCAGGGGGTCCCGTGTTACTAGTTAATATTTATGGCCCCAATGAGGACATCCCAGAGTTTTTCAATGCGATATCTCAACAGATACTAGATTTGACAAAGGACAACCCAGGGATAATAATGGGGGTTGACTTTAACAATGGATTATCTCCTAGATCACTCAAACCAAAAACAAGAAACACATATTAGATCACATAAGGCCCTTCAGGATATGCTTTCATTACACAGTATTGCCGATATCTGGAGGTTACAGCATCCTTCAGGTAGAGACTATACTTATTATTTATCTGCTAAAGCCATGGCTAATAGACTGGATTATTGGTTCACATCTGAAACTATGTCAGCACGAACTACAGACTCCCATATAGAACCCTTATGTTTGTCTGACCACGCGCCACTCCTCCTAAAGGTGAATATGTCCCCAGCCACCTCAACCAAATCTACAACTTGGTGGCTGGATCCACTCCTTCTGGCAGAGGCAGAGTTTCAAACATTAGCCCCTGAGGAAACTAAAAAGTTTTTTCACTTAAATCCGCTGGGTTCCTCTTCAGCGGCAATGATATGGGAGGCATATAAACTCACCATGAGGGGTCAAATTATAAGTTATGCCAGTTATCGCAGGAAACAAAGGGAAAGTGAGATGGTACAACTTATGGGGAAATTGAAGCAATTAGAGGCTGAATACAAGAGAAACCCCGGGAGGCTCAAGAGTAACTGTTTACGGGCTGAACTGACTAGGGTTAGGTTACAACTTAACACGCTAATGTCCTGAAGGGCTGAGTTGAACAAAAGACGTGCTCAGCACAAATATCAAGAGGAGGGAGAGAAAGCAGGCAAGCTTCTTGCCTATAGACTCAAGAGAAGGCAGGTGGACAGGCATATTCTGGGACTGTATAATTCAGAGGGGTCAATGGTATACTCCCAAAAAGAAATTAACGAATCCATGGCTCTATTTTATCAAAATTTATATACATCTCATGTGAAAGGGGATCAGGGTATATATCATCAATTCATGGATCGCTTACCACTACCCACCCTGACGGAGTCTCAGAAACTAGATCTAGATGCACCGCTATCTAAGGAAGAGGTGAGTAGGGCGATTCTGAGCATGGCCCCCACAAGGCATCAGGTGGAGACGGTACCGGCTGATTATTATAAAATAGTACATCACGATATAATAACTCCTTTCATGGATATGTTAAATGAAGCCCTAGTGAAGGGTGAACTCCCCCAATCCATGAGTGAGGCGGTGATTACCGTCCTCCCAAAAGAGGGAAAAGACCCTTCATTACCCAGTAATTATCGACCGATTTCATTAATTAATGGGGATGCAAAAATTCTGAGCAAGGTTTTGGCAGCAAGACTGGAGAAGGTTCTTCCTGAAATTGTACACCCTTCTCAAGTAGGATTTATTGAGAGTCGTCACAGCTCAGATCATGTCAGAGCCCTGGTTACACTGATTCAAGCTGCATCGAAACTCCCCACCCCAGCTGCTTTAATCACGATTGACTTTGAAAAAGCTTTTGACTCGGTGGAGTCGGAGTTTTTGTATGCGGTTTTGAACCGGTTTAACATAGGGCCATATTTCTCCTCCTGGACACGTACTATATATCAAGCACCAGTAAGCAAAATACTTACTAATTTTACCCTATCCGCTCCCTTTCGACTTTATAGGGAACCAGACAAGGGTGTCCCCTTTAGCCGCTGCTCTTTGTCTTGGCATTGGAACCCCTCTCTACGGCTTTACGTACCCACCCTAAAATTCATGGTATTAAAATGGGAAACCAGGAGTATTATACAAAAGCATATGCGGATGACTGCTTGATTATGACAGGGGATGTCCACAAGAGCTTGCCAGTTATCATGGACACTTTTGTTGAATTTGGCAATATATCAGGTCTTCAGATTAACAAATCATAGTCGGAGGTGTTACCGCTTAATTTTCTCACATCTAGTGAAAAAATTAAAGACCTAGGTTTAATGTGGGATGTTCAAGATATTAAATATTTAGGGATTATTTTATCAGTAGATGTTTCCTCCATGATACATAAAAACATCATGCCAATATGGACTCATTTGTCCAACAGTATCTTACGGTGGGAGCAATTACATTTATCAATGCCAGGGAAGATTGCAACCCTAAAGATGATGTTCACTCCCATAGTGTTTTATCTGTTAGCACACATCCCCATAATCATCCCTATAAGTTGGTTACAGAAGTTTCAAACACTCATGAGTCATTTTTTATGGGGGACCAAAAAACCTCGATATAGCAAAGCTAAGTTGGGTGCTCATTGGAATAGAGGGGGTTGGAATCTTCCTGATTTCAACAGATATGCACAGGCTTTCCAGATAGCCAAAGTTTGTAAGAGTCTAGATATGTCCCCCCAGGCCCATCCAGACTGGGTAGATATAGAAAGGGCTGCATTGGGTAATATTTCCCCACTCTGCTATATGGGTCAACCTTGTCCCACTGTTGCTCAGAAATGGTTAACTATTAAATCCAGCCTACAAGTCTGGCAGACCCTAGGGAAAGGCAGCCACAGATGTTTAAGTATTGGGCTACACCCCCCCCCCCCCCATGGAACAATCCCTATCTAAAAATAGATCGGAAGTCCTTTGATTGGCCAGTTTGGAGAAATTGTCAGATACTTACATTTCATGATCTACTTCTGGATAATGAGAAAACATTTGTGTCCTTTCAAAAATTGAGAGATTCTCATTGTCTGCTGCAGGAGTGCTTTTGGCAGTACTTGCAGCTGAGTAGCTTATATAATAATTGGATAAGAGCTAAATGTTCATGTGTGATGTGTGGGACAAAGGTTGGGCCCCTCAAAGAAAAACTTCCGCTATCCCAGTGATCAGGTCAAAATAAGGGGTTAGCAGGCAGGATCCAAGGCTGGATCAGGGACGACCTACCAGACCCTTCCGTACCGGCCAAGATAAGGTGGGAAAAGATGTGGAATAATACAGTTACTCTAGACGAGTGGTCTAACTGTTGGAAGTCTACCCATAAGGCCTGTATAGATCAGAGAAGTCTTCTTACAAAAAATAAAATTATTCATCTGTGGTACAGAACCCCTATTCAGTTATACAAAATGGGATTGACACCTCATGATCTCTGCTGGAGATGTCAGTCACCTGCAGCAGATTTACTACACATCCTGTGGAGTTGTAAACCCCTTCAACCCTTATGGGATAAAGTAATACATTTTTACTCTAATACTTTAGACAGACACCTACCCCACTCACCCTCTTTTTGGCTACTTGGTCTGACTTCGGAGGTAAGGTCCGTGTCCCAAGCGCAGATGTTATGGCTTATCCAAGCATCAATCGAGCTGCTTCGGCTCATTCTTAAAAAATGGAGAACAACATACCTCCCATCATTCCAGGAGTGGCTAGCGGCTTTGGAGTCACTAGTTGCCCATGCTCGATTAATACACTATGCTAGAAAGATGAGTGCTGTATTTATGAAGGTATGGGCGCCCTATGTAGTCAGGTAAAACAATCCCAATTTGTACCACTCTTACCATACGCAAAAGATTTACTAAAGCCCCCCTGAACTACATAACGGATTCTTTTATGGTCGGATATAAACTGGTGCCTAAATATGTATAATGGATAACATCTAGTCTATTAGTGATTGATTGTAACGCTGTAGTAGTATACTGTTATTACATGGTGTATGACCTGCTGCGACAGGTGTGCTGAAAGATTAATAAAAAGATTAACTGCATAAAAAAATAAAATGATTCCTCTTATTTTTGTTTTAAAAACTGAATAATGAGGTTCAGAAAGTTAAGAAACTTTTGACCTGCACTGTTGTGTTGGAATAACCAGATAAACAAAGAACTGCACACTGTTAATTAAACACTTAAGTAAGCATTACTAGGTAACAGAGTGCAGTTCTTTGTATCTTGTGTATTGTGTGGGCTAGGCTGCCCAAAACTAGACCCCCAAGGCACTGTCCTGTGACACGCTGCAAACTGTGTCTATGCTATGCTGAAATAACACGTTTATCAGCCTGATGGCACTGAGGATTGAGGAGCTGGATGCCACACCTTGCTCCACGCCAGCGACCAGGGTTCAGGAATGAGCCTGGGCCATCGGGGGTTGGCAGGGGAGGACTGGTATCAAGCATCCAATGACTGCTCTCCCAGTCCTGGGGAAAAGGGTGGGCTACACACCACGCTCTTGTGGTCACAGGGGACGCCTGGTGGTACTGCTGTTGTGCGGGTGTCTGGAAGGGGGGTGAGCACGGCGGATGTCAGCACTTTGGTGTATGGCTGTCATTGCACATCCATGCTCCCATTGGGGAGAAAATAGAAAAGGCTGGGAGCGACCAAGCAGCTTGATGGCCGCGCCCTGCAGTGCAGGGAGGACTGTTGTGGAATCGCGCTGGGGAGGGCTCAGTGCTGGTCCGGCTGATAGGGACGGGGGAGCCCTCCAGTGGATCAGCAACAGCCATGCCAGACCCCCATCATGTGAGTGAGTCTGCTGCTCTCCCTGCGGGCAGGGCAGTGGCTGGATACCCCCACCAGTAAGGCGCTGCAGCATGAGAAACAGAGCTGCGATAAAAAAGAAATAATACGTTTATGTGACCACATTTGACCAATCACAAGTTTTGGTTTCCCTAAACCATTTTACAATTTGCATTACATAAAGTACTGAGTTATATTAATATGGTAATAGTAACACTGCTGAGCAACTGAAACACAAATTTCAGTGAGACAAAACAAGAAATAAAGAGGTTAGTTCACATTACTTCTTTCTCATTGCAGTTAGGTCAGTTGCCACATTGGTCCTTTTACAAATAGGTGAGCAAAATGGGTGGTCTGGTACCTTTCATTAGACCAACAAATATTTTTTATGAAATGTAAAAATGCTTAAACATTTTGTAGAAAAGATTTGTTGCTCCAATATAAAGTAGTAATGCACCCATTTTGTTCACCATTTCATTGCAATTAAGTTGTTTATATTAACACTTTCTGTATTTTAACCTGATCTCTTCTTATACTCTCCACTTAAGTGTATCTTGTCATTGCTAGTGCCTCAAGTAACTGCTTGATTCCCTTGAGCCTAATACCACCATTACATTTTGGCACCATATCCCTCTGGACACTTACTGTGTAGCGGCTTGCAACATATCTTGAAGGCAAGGATTACTTTGTATATTCAATTTCATCAACCCATACTCACAGCAGGAACTCCTCTATATACTATAAGCTCTGTAAGGCTCTATGGTATAGACTTCAGTCTCACCTCTCTCTCTCTCTCTCTCTCTCTCTCTCAGATCCTCTTCACCGTCCTTTCCTTGGTGAAATTTCCATCCAGACTCATATATATCAAAATAGATGTTCATTAGTCTTCAAGAACTAATTACAGGAAGATTACATTACCTATAGCCACTGAAAGCAGTCATGTTCCAGGAAACAACTTTGTCTCAATAGGTAGAATAAAGCTACTGTCTCTGTCCAGGCTCAGAGTCTTTGTTCCTTTATTGCTCTCTAACTTCTGGCCACCCTAAACCAGCGGGCAGCCACAATTAAACCTCTAGCAGTTGGACTCTTGACTATGCCACTAGTCATTAAGGGTTGACTGATCTCCCTCACAGTAACACTATAAACATGTATTCTCTCTCTTTCTCTCTCCCACAGGAATGTTGGGACCTATCGCTGATTCAGATTGTTGCCCTACTTTTGTCATATTGGATCTCTCACCTACAGCAGGTACACAGAAACACAGATAATGATGGAAGAAAAAGACTAATTGTCCCTCCAGTCTGCCAGTTACACCCTATCATATCCAGAGACCTTTTCACAATATGGGGATTCGGTTACACTATCCACCCCCTTACTCTCTGTCTTACTACTATTCCCCTGAGTAATTACAAAGCAAATAACTCTATCCTAATTATGCATGAAACCATTAATGATTATGGAGCCCACCATCTCCACTGGCAGACAGTTCTATGGCTTAACCACTCTTTCTGTTAAATAAAACTTTCTCACATCCCTCCACAACCTCTCCCCATAGCTTCCACTCATGTCCTTGTGGTCTAGACTTACTACTCTAGTTGGAATTTGTCAGCAGAAAGGACCGCTTTGCCAATCCAGTCTACTTAGATATTTCCTGCCTACTCTATCTCTACAGATCTTAACTTGTCTGAAGTAATCCTTCCACCTCTCTATCTATTTTTATGTTAGCTAGCACTCTTGTGCACCAGCCAACATCTTGTGGTGGTAGCACATTTGGAGATGCGGCCAGTGTTGGGGGAATGCTGGGCACACATCAGAAGGTGCGTCCCTCATTCTCTAATCAGTCAGCTGCAGGTTCTGAACTCACACATACCAAATGTGGCCACCAGAACAAAGAAAGTCTCATGCAATGAGAGCAAAGCTCATACAGTGTGACCCACAATGCCTCCCCAAAGTGCAGGGTAACATGGCAGCAGGGACTGCCACCACTGCTTGTTACAATGCAGACAGGGGATCGCGACTCCCCATGGGCATAATGTGCCCCTCACATGTACAATGTATGCTAAGGGGTGGCCCGTCCCTCAGGCATCATGCGCCCCCCAACAGTTTTCCTTTGCCAATGGAGGGCCCAATCCCGTCTGCGTTTATCCCCTGTCCCTTTTATTATTTTGCCAACAGAGCCCATCCCCCTATCTATTTAGTTGCTTGCTGGGGGTGCCCAATCCTCCTCAGCTCATGTGCCCCCAGTATGTGCCGATGGGGTGCCCAGTCCCGTTGGCTACAAAATCCCAAAAAAAGTCTTAGGTGGCACGCTGGGAGCCCACCCAGTGTGCCAAATGCCCCTAAAACAAACTGTCCCACAATGTTTTTTTTTTAAAGCTGTGAAAAAAAAGCGGTCCCTCACCATCTCCCTGCCCCTCCAGCAACCTGCACCCACCCTCTGCGCACCCTTCCTCCCCATCCCCCACCCCATACTTACCTCTGGAGTCCGTCATGATGATCTTCGGTGGACCGAACACGCCTGCACTCTTCAAAGTCAACTAACTGACCTAAATGCCAGTAATCTGTATAATGATATAAATAGTTTTTTTCAAGTTTGATGCATATCTTGGGCATTTTTGAATTTGTGCACCAAATTTTCAACATGGGTTTTGGGACCTCCTCACTGAATTCTGCCACTGTCATGGTGTTATTCAGCCCCAAAGGTGATTTTGTGGTCACTGCATGGAATCACCCCGGGACTGATAACGAAACAACAGTGCCAGTGTTCATGGTGGGCTCTCGCTATATTACTGAGGTGAGCTTTCTGAGCATGCTTGCGCGGTTGCTACACATGCTAGTAACTTCACTAATTTGCAATATTTTCATGCCAGATTTTCAACACTGGCATTTTTCCATACTTCCTTGTGAACAGTATAGCTGCCATTTTTCACATACTTGCCCAAATGTGTTTTCGCACTTCTGGCGCAAAATAGCACGATCTCTGTGGGAAATCAGTGTTCAGAACAGATTACGAAAATGACAGTGACACTGTTCATGACCAGAGGTCCTAAAATGCCTATGTTGAAAATTTGTGATGATACTCCATAAAATGACTGTGTTACAAGTGTGCGTTGCACAGTTTGCATGTACGCTTTTAAGTTTGCTAATTTGTAATGTTTTCACTCCAGATTTTGGAACTTGGCATTTTTCCACTCCTCCTTATGAACAGTACAGCTGTCATTTTACATATCCTGGCTGAAATGTCTTTTCACCTCGTCCAGCTGCAGGATCAGCGCTGCTGTGCACCCACTTTTTGGGACAGTTTGAGGAAAATGACGGTGACACTGTACATGAGCAGAGGTCC
Source organism: Neoceratodus forsteri (assembly GCA_016271365.2). Classification (NCBI taxonomy): domain Eukaryota; kingdom Metazoa; phylum Chordata; order Ceratodontiformes; family Ceratodontidae; genus Neoceratodus; species Neoceratodus forsteri. The sequence continues at coordinate 163,940,343 of JADMNL010000022.1, read as the reverse complement.
TAAAATGCCTATGTTGAAAATTTGGTGCCAAAAGTCCATAAAATGACTGTGTTACAAGCGTGCATTGCGCAGTTTCCATGTACCCTTGTAACTTCGCAAATTTACAATATTTCCGTGCCAGATTTTCAACACTGCCATTTTCTCACACCTCCTTATGAACAGTAGTGCTGTCATTTTTCACATCCTGCCCAAGATGTGTTTCCACACCTGTGGCACACAATGGCGTGGTCACTATGGGAAATCAACTTTTGGGACAGATTAACAAAATCACAGCACCACTACTATGCTGTGTGCTTTGATCCCTGCAGGTTGAGGGGGTGCCTGCCAGTAGCTGTTAATGTTGTGTACAGAGTCACTATGTCCTAAATAGAGTTAGATAAATATGGAAAGCCAGAAAAGCTGCTGGAAAGAACAAAACTAGATACTTAAGGGAAATTATGTAACTTATATTTATGTGGTGGGAGTTAGGAGTCCTCCTCACAGGCCATCCTTGCTTGATTCCCCAAACTGTAATGCTTGCTCTGTATTACTTGTTTAATAATATGCTGCAGAACTTAAATCTTGCTGTAGAACTTGAAGTAATGGTTCTGTGGAAGTTCAGAATCCTTGTGAAAGAAGTTATGTCTACAGTGCCCATGAGAGAAAGGGGCACTGTCTACAGTCTTCTTTAGTCATACAACTGCAACTTGGTGACTTAGGCTTCCTGTGGGTAGGCAGGTTAAGCATTCCTCCATAGCAGAGTTCAGTTCCTCTCAGAATGCTAATCATCTTGTTAAAGCAATTGAGCCTCCTTCCTCCAAAGGTAAAACCTTCTTCCTGGGTCCCTTTAGTCATACGATATCAGCCCTGTGACACCATTAGGGTGATCATCCCACTAGACAGATACAGCAAGTTTCTCTTTCCTTCAAAGTTTGGCAATTTCCTGTTCCATCCTCAATTACATAAAAGCTCAAGCCATTTGGATTGCCCGGTCTTCCTCATTTTCTCTGCAATTGTTTTTCTACATTACCTATGATGCCCAGACCTACCTATATACTGTGTGTTTCAGTCATCAAATCTGGGAATTTTACACATTGGGACTGGTTTGCTGCTAATTACAGGGGGATTCGTTGGCATCATGGCAGAGGTGGGGATTCCCTTGATAAAAGCTTGTGCCATTCATCTGTAATAAACACCTGCAGTTTCTCCCCCGTTGTGCTACACTACAAGATCTGTGACAGACTGCTACTGTAAGATAAGAAAATCACCAGACTCTTTATTTTACCTACATACTGTGTGTTTCAGTCATCAAGTCTGTGAATTTTGCACATTGGGAATGGTTTGCTGCTAATTACAGGGGGATTTGTTGACATCATGGCAGAGGCAAGGATTCACTTGATAAAAGCTCATGCCACTCACATGTAATAAACACCTGACATTTCTCCCATTGTACTGCACTACAAGATCTGTGCCAGACTGCTAAGCAAGAAGATCACCTGGCTCTTTATTTTACCTATAGTATATACTGCGTGTTTCAGTCATCAAGTCTGTGAATTTTGCACATTGGGACTAGTTTGCTGCCAATTAATTACAGTGGGATTTGTTGACATCACAGCAGAGGCAGGGATTCACTTGAGAAAAGCTTGTGCCGCTTACCTGTAATAAACTGCTGCAGTTTCTCCGTTGTTCTGCACTACAAGATCTGTGCCAGACTGCTAAGGTAAGAAGATCACCAGACTCTTTATTTTTTTTATATACTGTGTGTTTCAGTCATCAAGTCTGTGAATTTTGCACATTGAGACTGGTTTGCTGCTAATTACAGGGGGATTTGTTGACATTACGGCAGAGGTGGGGATTCACTTGATAAAAGCTTGAGTCACTCACTTGTAATAAATGCCTACAGTTTCTCCCGTTGTGCTGCACTACAAGATCTGTGCCAGATTGCTAAGGTAAGAAGATCATCAAACTCTATTTTAACTATATACTGTGTGTCTCAGTCATCAAGTCTGTGAATTTTGCACATTGGGAATGGTTTGCTGCTAATTACAGGGAGATTTGTTGACATCATGGCAGAGGAGGGGATTCACTTGATAAAAGCATGTGCCGCACACCTGTAATAAATGCCTGTAGTTTCTCCCATTGTGCTGCACTACAAGATCTGTGCCAGACTGCTGAGGCAAGAAGATCACGACTCTTTATTTTACCTATAGACTGTGTGTTTCAGTAATCAAGTCTGTGAATTTTGCAGATTGGGACTGGTTTGCTGCTAATTGCAGGGGATTCATTGACATCATGAAAAGGCGGTTCACTTGGTAAAGCTCATGCCACTTCACACAGCATGAGCGTGAGGGCGTGAGCGCCTCCTGTAGAAAATGCACATTTACCTGATGTAACAGTCGACCTGTTTTACTTTGATGTTAATTATTTAAATCTAGGGTTAGGTATTGTACGTTTGCTAGGTGTTTTATTTATTTGGACAGTATTTTAGCTTTAATTTAGGTTTGGGATATGATTTATTTGTTGTTTTATATTATATTTTTAAATTTTCGTCATGGGAATGATGTGGTTTAATGTCCTAGTTATTATGGGACTTGCCTGTATTGATGCAGGTGTGTTTGGTTTGGATATTATGTCAAGCCAGCATGTTTCTTCTGACTCTTTTGAATTTTCTAACAGTTTGATTGAGTCTTGTTCTCATGAAGAAAGTTGTATTTTTATTCTGGGGTGTTTATCAAAGCAGGATATAGCTGATTTAGGGAGTATTTATTTTATTAAGGTACCCAACTCTGCATATTAGGGACCTTTTATTATGCTCCCCTGGTTACTGGACTTGTGATGTAGAACCTAACCCTGGACCTGAAGCTGTAGTTAATTATCAGAATTTGAGTACTCTGGGGCTGCAATTTGTTCATATAAATGTTAGGAGCTTTCTTAATAAGAAGGCTAAAGTTGAGGCCTGGGTTGGGATTCATAAGCCTGATGGTTTTAGTATTACAGAGACCTGGTTGAACACTAATATCAACAATGCTATGTGTTTATTGGATCGTTATAAATTATATAGGAAAGACAGGGATTATAATAAGAAGGGGGTTATTGATTTTTGTTTCTGATAAGCTTGATGCTGTTGGTATTGTTATGTCTCATCAACAATCTACATTATGTGAATGGCTTCATATAGAGTTGCATTTGGCCACATGTATTAAATTGGGGTTTTATGTTGTTTATAATCCTCCTAAGGCTGGTATTAATATACTGCATGAATGTTTGGATTATTTACAGCAGTGTCTTACTTCTAAATATGTAGTAATTATGGGGGATTTTAATCTGAATTGACTGGGGGAAGCACATGACCAACCTGAATTGATTAGTACTACTGCTGGATTAAATAAAATTATATCAAGTGTTACCAGATTGAATAATCATAGTAAACAACACACTTTAATTGACTGGATAATGGCTAAAACAATGGACAGGATAATTGAGAGTGGGACTTACTCAGATAGTATTAGTGATCACATGCTGGTGTATTGTATTTGGAGATCTTTGAGGTTAAAGATACCTCCTCAGATAATTACATATAGAAATTATTATGATATGGATGTCAATGGTTTAGTTTCTGAACTTCAAATGATTGATTGGTGTCTACTGAATATTATTCCTGACACTGATGTTGTTGTTGATTTTCCTTACCTCACTTTTGCATATACAAGATACATTCTTTCCTCTGGTCAAAAGAAGGGTTAAGGGTAGAGACAGTAAATAGATTACACCTGCACTGTTTTCATTAATGAAAGAAAGAGATAAACACTGGAAAGTTTACAAAGCTCTTAATAGTACTGAGGCCTATAACCAGTATCGCTTTGAGAAACAAACGTAAAAATGTTGATTCACGTGAATAAGTCTGACTATCAGAAGCATCAATTAAATTCTTTGGGAGATTCAAAAACATTTTGGGAGTCTATTAAAAAATTGACAGATCCATCTAAAGGAAAAGGTATTAGTACTATTAATATAAATGGGGTTGCTGTTTCTGATCCTAAGGAAATTTCTGATCATTTTTTGAAAACAATTACAGATTTATCTAAATATTTGAATGACTTTGATTCCTCTTCTTTGAATGATTACATATCTAAATGTAATTATGTCAGGAATTTCTATTGTTTCAGTACTATACAGCCCCAGGAAGTACTTAAGCTGCTTAGACAAATGTCTATTAACAAAGGTGCAGGAGCAGATGGTCTGGAACCACGATTTCTAAAAATTGTTTCGAATTTTATATATGAACCTTTAACTACTATTTTCAATTTATCACTTTCTACTGGTTTATTCCCCAGGGTTTAGAAACAAACTGTTATTAAACCTATATTTAAATCAGGTCAGCATTATGAAATTGATAATTATCTGCCCATATCTATACTCTCCCCATTAAGTAAGATCTTTGAAAAATTGTTCAATTATCAACTAGAGGCCTATTTGGAGGACAAGGGTCTTTGCTCTCCGGAGCAGCATGGCTTTCGAAGGCATTATAGTACAGGATCTGCACTGGCATGTTTTACTAATCATTCTTTAACATCAATGGATGCTGGTCAGCTGACTGGAGCTTTATTTATTGATTTATCTAAAGCCTTCAATTTAGTTAATCACTCCGTGCTGTTCCAGAGACTGGGGGACCTTGGGCTTTCTGCTACTAATTGTGAGTGGTTTTCTAGTTATTTAACTGCTCATCTGGTCAGGGTGAAAATTGGTGATGTGGAATCAGCACTGGGTGAGTTATGTCATGGGGTACTGCAGGGGTCCATTTTGGGGACCCTGTTCTCAGTTTTTATTGATCCTATTGTTGGGATTACACACTTTTCCCATTTATTGTTGTATGCTGATGAAATCGTATTTTTCACCAGTTCTACTAAACTTAATGAGATTAATAATTCCCTTCAATATGACTTTTTAGCATTGAATAAGTGGTTACAGGATCATTGTTTAGTGTTGAATTCTAAAAAGAAATGAATGTGTATTGTTTGGTTCTGTACCAAAGGTTCGTAATGCTTAACCATTGGTTATAAATGATTTGGCGGGGTAATATGATTAGACAGGTAACTGAGACAAAGTATTTAGGAATAATACTTGATGCTAGTTTAACTTTTTCAATGCAAATTAAATACATAGCGAAGTCTGTAAATCAGCAATTGGGCACTTTATATCGTATTTAAGGATTGCCTAACTAGAGAAGCAAGAGAAATGATATCAAAATGTGTATTACTCACTACTCAGCAATATAATTCTTTTCTGTTTGCTAAATTAGCTACCAAAGATTTGGACATGTTAAATAAATGTTTGTGCTTTATTTGTAGATTTGTCCTGGCTAAACCTTATAATACACATCATTGTGTTTTATATAATGAACTTAATTGGCTTCCTCCCAAATTGGCTTATTTTTATAAGCTTGGTTGTTTGACTAATGTTATTCTTTCACATGGTTGTAAATCACCTTTTTACAGGCTAATCAATTTGAAGGAAGATGTTAGATCCTTATGCTCTTCAAATGTGTTACGTTTACGGACTCCTAAGATAAACACTTGTATGGGTGAGACAGCCTTCTCAGTGCAATGTTCAGTCTTTTGGAATACATTTCCTGATAACTGTGTTACTGTTGTTAAGCAGAAAATGTTAAACAAATATTTGTATTGTTACCTGCAATCACTTGTGTGTGTAAATGTATTTAGTATTGTGTTTACTGTTCAAATGTCTTGTACTTGTTTTGTATTATGTTTTATTGTTGATCTCTTGCTTCATTGTTTGAAGCATCAGGTCGATACTGAAAAGGGCCTTGGCCCATTGTCTTTCCTAGTAAATAAAGTGAATTGAACTTAAAGACAATTGCGTAACCAGGAGGGATTGTGATCTATAAGCCTTGGATCCCCAGAGGTTTCCTCCACTGGGGTTTTTCCTCTCCTCTCTATGCTGAAGGTCATAACTAGTAGATAGGTATTGTAACTTGCATTCATAGTTCTTCCACTGGCTGAGTTGGGATCCCAATGGTTGCACCATCCCTGGTGCAGCAGTAGCCTTACCTTGCTTCATAGCAAAATTATGTCCTGATGGTTTTCTACTGCTTTGGATTTGAGTTTTTAGGCATCTTCCCTATGGTACTTTCAGCCAAGGGACCTTGATCCTATAGCACCTCTAGGGGTGGAACACTCTTCAAGAGGGTTCAGGGCCATGCTAACCCAAAAGAGTGGTGTTTCCTCCAGAACATAGAACATGAAAAGTCACACATATCCAACCATAACTTCCTCTACTGGCACAAGCACTACCATGCTGCAGAAGCATCCTTCACACAAAGTCCTCTGTTGGACCAGTGAATTTACATTTATTCTGTCAGTTCAGTAGGGGTAACAGTTTGTTAACATAACCACAAGCTTAGCATGACTAGTATCTGGAGTCTTCTTTACAGTTCACAGTTTAAGTTTGCAGAAACAGGCGTCAGATCATAAAATTTTAAAATTGCTAATTTTAAGTGTTTCAATTTTTTGAGTCCTGATCTATCAACCTAGAGTACACTTCTAGGGCCCGATTCCAAGACGTATGGTGTAACTTGCTGATGGATGCAAGTTGCGACATATGCCGCTACGCCAGGGACCCTGCGCCAGATTCCAGAATAGGCAGGGTGCCTGGCACCTATGCACGGCAGCTTGCAGCAGCTTCAGGGTTGTGCCACAGGATGGGCACACCTGAACTGGGTGCTGCAAGCCACAGCAAAGCCCTTCCATAAGGCACAAGCCACACATGTCGTAGCCTCCCCAAAGCCCTTCACCAGGACACCACTGCAATGCCCGATGGGGCTGTGGATGGGGTGAGGGGTGTCACCAGGCAACCTTGGGATGCATGGCAAGCAGGGAACAAGTATTGCCCTGTGAGGCACTGCTTGGGGATGGGGGTCTGGAGGTGCCAGCTGCCCACAGAAGGCAACCCTGCCAATGGGGGTGGGGTGGGAACCTATGTGGGACCATGGAGGGGTCAGCTGTAGGGGCACCAAGCATGGAGGTGCAACCCTGGTGAATGCAGGGCATGGGTAGACCAGCTAATAGCTGGTCTAGCCATACTTATGCCATTGTCTGCTGGGGTCCCTCTTGGAATCGCAAATTGCCCTTCTGTCGGCCACACGCTTGGAATATAGCATAACTGATGCTAGAAAACCCCTTTTGCCATGTTACAGGGGTTTCTAGGTTAGCCGAGGTGTAGTGCACCTTTGTTGCAGGCAGCCTGTGCCATGTCATGGACCACATTTTGGAATAGTAGGCAGCATGATGCATGGCGCAAGGTGTGACTTACACCATTGGGCTTGGTGCAAGTCACCTTGCACCATGCGTAACCATTTTGCAACTAGGCCATTAGTGTCTTTCAGTCAGTAACAGGGTGAGCCTTGTGGTCCAGATATTATGCTCCAGTTAACATGTGTTCAGATTTTTTCCTCAGTTCTGACAAAATATATGGTGTACCTTACACAGTGACCAAATCCTGGGAAGCCCCCTTCCTCTCCATTCCCCATACTCAGCAGTTATGCACTGCATAATTGTTCACTGTCCATTTCACACTGAAGCTGCCTCTTGTCTCTTCAGACTGCTTTGCATTCTCCTGCTGTTGTTTCTTCCTGTCTTCTGCCTGAACCCTGTTCAATTCCAGATCCAATTTCATCTTTTCCCTCATTTGGTCTCTTGCTGTAGCAGACATTCTTTGTTTGAAGGTTTGGCATACTGTTCTAAGTAGTGCCATCATTGTAGTGTTACATTTCTGCATGCCTTTCATTAGTCAACAGACACAATCCGTATTCAGACTACAGATGGGTGAAATCAGCAAAATTCACTACACAAATTAATCTGCAAATTTTGCACAATTCTTGGAATGCAAATCAATTCATGAAGTGCAACTTTCTGCCACAAAGTGTGAAGTTTCACCCATGAAGTGTGGAATTTTGCCACAAATGGCAAAATTTTGCCATTTGTTGGTAAAATTCTGCTGTTTGTGTGTGAAAACTTCACACTTTCAGGCAAATTCAAAGTTCCTGAGGGTCAGGAAAACTTCACGAAGTGTGAATTCAGCTGCTTCATGGCAACTTCCCCCATGGATTTAAACTTCACCCCATCTCTAATTCAGATCCATTTCTGTCTTTTTATAGACTGGCTTTCTTTATACTCAATACTCCTTGCCATAATATTACACTGTTCAGCCCCAAAATGATGTAAACCCCCACTTCTATCTCAGTGTTGCATGTCTCTAACATTTCCTGTGGGGCTTCTCCTACTCCTGGAAACCTACTGAATACAAAGACTGTCTTTCTGACCCTCTGTGTACACAAATATATGGTAGTTGTGTTGCCACCACATACTGTTTTTTATTTATTTATTTATTTATTTAAGAATCAGTTTACAACCTTTGAGCCAGAGGCTCGTTTCCAAAGGTACTTCATCACATAAAGACATACATTGCGTTTCGGTTACATAGCAAAGATTTGCAAAGAATCAATAGGCATTCACCAGAGGTGCCACTTCAATATAGTGGTCAGACAAATACAATTGGGTACAGGGTACATGTAATTGATAACAGGTATTACACTAGTCGGTATCAAGTGAGCATTCTGGTAGATAAACATTGAAAACAGCTGGCACTGGCCAGGTTAAACCTAGGCATGGTGTACAGGGAAGTGGTGGAGGGGATGGTAGGGTGGAGAGCTGCCCAGGGGGCATTGTCAAGAGAAAGAGGTGGAGGCTATGTTCAGAGACAGGAGCAGTTACGAGTGCTGAAGATGTGGTTCAGTGCGGTTTTGAATGTGGAGATGGTGATGGCATTGGTGATGGTGGAGGAGAGAGTTAAACCAGGTTGGGGCTCTATAGCTGAAGGACCTCTGGCAGCTGGTTCTCGTTCTGGGGACCTTAGAGTGGTCTTGTAGGAAGACCATGTTGCAATGGTGGTAGGGCTCTGGTGGATGGATGCCCGTTACCCCAGGGGAGAGTCCAGTAGGTTTTTTGGTGAGGAGACAGGTCTGGTATCGGAGCCGCTCATCCAGGGTAAGCAGGTTAGCATCGACATATAGCTGACAGGTGTGTGTGAGCCTGGGGGCACGGTAATTAATCTGCATGCTTTATTCAGGGTTAGGTGAATTTTGTTGAGTGCAGTGGTGTCGGCAGCACCGTATGCTGGTGAACCATAGTCTACAAGGGACAGAACGGATGATGTAACAGCTAGCGGAGAGCATTTGGTGGAGGCAGGTTTTATGGCGGAATAGGATGCCAAGCCGTGTGTTGGTGGCGGATGTTAGGGCGTCGATGTGGTTGTGAAATGTGAGGGCTGAATCGAAGGTAACCCCAAGGTATTTGTAGGAGCAGACTTGTTCCAGTGGTTGGTTGGTGCTTGGAAGGATATAGAGTGGGTGGTTGCTAGCTTTGTTTTGTGGGTGTGAAAAGAGCATAGTTTTGGTTTTCTTGACATGACAAACTGGCAGAACTGGTTTTAGACCTATCAGTGACCCAAGCAAAAACACTTTTGGTGCCCCTTCAACCCTCCTTCCACCTTCTCTTCTCCCTTGTGCCATCACCCTACATCCAAAAGAGGTAAAGCCCTCTGAACACAAGGGTGGAAACAATATATTTTTTATATTAACACCTTTTACATTGCAAGGTTTTTATATTAAGATGATAATTAGATATTACAAAATGGGTTTCAAAAAACTTGAAACCTGATTCACTGAGGGCCATTTTTACCTGTGCTATTGTCTCAACACAACAGCACCAGATAAACACACTGCAGCCTCTTCACAATAAAATCAATACTAACCATACTTTCCTGAATGATATCAGAAACATGGCTGCTGCCTTTACTCATTAAAAACATACAGTTAGGCCCTAAAAACAAAACTGAGATGAATTAAAAAAAAAGTAATAATTACATGTTATAATGTCATAATTCTCTTCTTGTGGTAGTGGCAGATCTTGTTGCTTCTACAAACCTGGCCTGCATCACCAAGACCTGGCTGGATGAAAATGCTGTCCCTATTTTGGCTTCTGCATTCTAGTCAGGCTCTCGGTGATACACCACCTGGGGCGGGGGAGACGCTGTCTGTTTTAGACAGGAACTTGACATCAGAGAGTTGCCAGTGGGGATGACCAATTCCTTTGAGTGCATAGTAGATGCGTGTATAGGTTTTAGGATCCTTCTCATCTAGCATCCACCAGATGATGGGAGGGTTTTCCTGAAGGAGGTAGCAGACTTTGTCTCCGGCCTGGTATTGGAGGTCCCCGGATGATTAATTCTGGGGGACTTCAGTGCCTTGGTCGACGATGAACTATCGCTTTTTGGTCAAGACTTCTTCCAATTGATAGACTCATTAGGCCTGACACGGGTTATTACCGCTACATGGGGGGGGGGGGCAGACAATCGTCAGACTTGGTATTCCACCTGGGGATGGAAATCTCAAGTATGGAGATGGATCCTATCGGGTGGCCTGACCATCATACTTTGTGGTTCAGTTTCGCAACTCCCCTTAATAGGCCTGCCCCTACAGAAATGGTACAGAACCGTCCTTTATGAGGCATTACCCCCTGAAGGCCTAATGGTGGTTCTAGACCTTTTGGGTATTTTGACTAACAGTTACCCAGGAGTCCTTGTACTTGCCTATAATAGGGCAGTGGTGGGGGCCCCAGATATCATTGCTCTGGTTTGTGTTTGGCCTCTTACTCTTCACCCGGGTGCCCCATGGTTTGATGGGGTGTTCAGGGAGATGAAGAGGCAGGGCGAAGGTTAGAGAGACACTGGTGGAAAACTTGCCTAGGAGGAGGATAGATTTAGATTGTTAGACCATTATGAGGTCTAACAGTCAGCAATTTCTCATTAGAAGGTAGAGTTCCTGTCAGGAAATTGCTGCAGCAAAGAATAGGTCAGCTCAGCTCTTCTGGACTGTGGACAGACTGTGCAATCCAGTGTGGCTGTGATCGATTGAGCATTATCACAAGGAAAGTGTGATGAGTTTGTGCAGTTCCTTGCTGATAAGGTGTCCTCTATTAGGACAGAAATCAGCCAATGCCTCTCCATTGGACCTTGCACTGATCAATGGGATGGTACAAGTGTCCAGGTGATCTGGCCTACCTTTGGCCAGCTGGCAGTCATGGATATATTGAGAATCATCCAGACTCTGCGGCCTACCTCCTGTAGTTTGGATCCATGCACAACTCACCTTCTTCTAGGGTGTATTGAGGTCATCAGCCCGATCCTTGCTGGTATAGTGAGAGTTTCATTGGAGAAAGGGATCTTTCCAGACCCTTTAAAGAAGGAGGTGGTATGACCACTCCTGAAAAAGCCCTCCCATGACCCTGACTGCCCAGCTAACTACAGACCAGTCTGTAGCTTGCCTTTTATAGGTAAAATTATTGAGAAGGTGGTCACACTGCAGCTGGAGGATCATTTGACCATCCACAATATCTATGACCCTCTCCAGTCAGGCTTCAGGAAAAGGCATAGCACCAAGACTGCCCTGGTATGAGTGCTTAATGATCTCCTGATGGCTAGAGACTGGAGAGCTCATTCCATCTTGGTTCTCCTAAATCTCTCAGCAGCATTTGACATTGTGGACCATGGGGTGCTGCTCAAGTGCTTGTGGTTTTTCTGTGGACTGGGTGGAGGGCAGTCCTCAGTTGGTTTTGATAATTCCTTGAGAGCAGGTCTCAGAGGGTTGTGTCTGGGGTTTATTCCTGAGCCCCTCAGGATCTGCCCTGTGGGGTTCCATAGGGCTTGGTGCTGCCCCCATCTTGTTTGCAGTGTACATGCTACCATTGGGAGACATTATAAGATGGTATGGGTTGAGTTTTCACTGCTGTGCAGATGATTCTCAACTCTACATGTCTTTTGTACCAGACCAGGAGTTTGATACTGTCTCTGTGTTTAATAACTGCCTCCAGGAGATACAGGATTGAATGAGTACAGGCTGTCTGAAGTTGAACCTAGGAAAAATGGAGGTATTGGTTGTGGACACTGATCAGAGGATGGCCAGGACATGAGAGGGGAAACCCTTGGATTTATATCTTGGAGGGGACCCACTTAGTGCCTCAGGCCAGGTGCAGAACCTAGGGGTGATATTTGACAAAGGCCTGACCCTGAAGGCTTAGGTGTCAGCTGTAGTCAAGTCTTCCTTTTACCATCTAAGGAATATCACTAGGGTAATGCACCTGTTTCCATCCAAAGATCTACCTACTCTGGTCCATGCCTTTGTCACCACTCATCTTGATTACTGCAACGCCCTCTACCTAGGGCTACCGAGGACGGATATCCTCTGACTGTAGCTGGTGCAGAATATGATGGCTAGGTTGTTAACTGGAACTTCCAGGTGCTGTCATATAACACCTGTGCTGTGTGAACTGTACTGGCTGCCTGTACAATGGCCGATCACCTTCAAGGTCGTGTTACTGACCTATAAAGCCCTACATGACCAGAGACCGCTGTACCTGCAAGACCTTCTGTCTTCTTACTGCCCCTCCCACACACTCTGATCCTCTGATGAGGGATTGCTAGAGATTCCCAGGGTACATTTGAAAACATCTGGAGGTAGATCTTTTGCCTTTATGGCCCCTAACCTGTGGAATTCTCTACCTCATTGGATATAGATAGCCGACCGTGAAATATTTAAAAATTCTCTGAAGACCCATCTATTTGAAGAGGCATTTGATGGGTCAGTGAAATGATTATGCTGCTATGCTACCGCACTTTAAACTGAATTTTAATCATTTTAACTGATTATGTGATTATTTTAATTTATTGGATTATGAATTTTCATTGTATTTGTGTAAAGGCTCCCTGAGCTTTGGAAGGACATCTAATATCAATAAAGTTTGCTTTGCTTTGCTTTTCTTCTTATACACACATACACTACATAAATTAAACAAACTCTGGCCAGAGCCGATACGGCTGCAGCCAAGGAATTGGGGTAAAAATAGTGAAAATTACCACAGTTACAAGCCTGTGTTTGCAAAAGTCAAAATAGAATCATAACTTGGTTGTTTTTAATATTTTTCACAAATATTCAACATGGTCTTCTTATGACCCCACCACATGAACTAGAGCAGAGTAAAGTTTCAGCTTCTGCTGGAAAGGTGGTTTACTAGAGGACTGCAAAATAACCTTTCAGCATGTAAAAAAAGCATTTAGTCAAGATTTGCAAAATGACAGCTGTCACACTCATGAGGTACTATGGAGATATGGCTAGGTTGTGAATTCTGGGGGCGGGGGATATTGAAAATTACCAACATTAGATGCCTCTGTTCACAAAATTTTCCAGTGTAGGCTCATAACATTGTTATTTTTAATATTTTTGCACACATTTTAACTAGCCTTCTTATGACCCTACCTCATGAACAAGGGCAGAAAATTTTCAACTCCTGCCTGAAAGGTGATGTTACCCAGAGACCACAAAATCACCTTTCAGGACAGATTTTCCTTATGACAGCATAATTGTTCATGAGGTGGGGTCCAAAAGAAGGCATGTTAAAAATTTGGGGCTAAAATATGCAAAAATTAGCAAGTTATGGCATTATGTTCAAAACTGAATTGAAAGACATTGAGCTGCATGCTTGTTTTCTCAGTTCATGTCTGGCTTTGAAGAGTGAAGATGTGTCTGCGGCCCACAGAAGATTACAGCACTGGACCCTGCTGGTGGGTAAGTAAGGGCTTGAGGGGTGGGTGCTGAGTGAGAGGGTAGGGTGGGGGTCACTAAAAGATGCAAAAGACATTGATGGCCAGTTTTCTTTTTTCAAACTGAATATATTTTATTCATTTGTAGGAAGAATTAACATATCACTTAGTTCAAACATTTGACATGAGCGTTCACATATACATTTTGTTTGAGAAAATATTATATGCTAGAGTCCTGTTACAATACAGTGTCATATACAGTGTATGTTGTAAACATAGTCCTAGCTATATTCGAATACTGCAATCTCAGCTGTCTACAGAGACCCTCTCCTCCTCCCCAATGCCCCCTTTCAGGTATGCAGCAACAGTATCCACCATTTCCTATAGCCCAGGTAAGGTACTTGGAGAGGACCGTCTTTAATGAAGTTTTCTTTTTTCAGGGGAAAAATGGATGGAGAATTTCCGATTGAGATACTGGAGGATTGGGCACCCCCAGTGTCACTGTTACATTTCAGGGGTGGTGGGGCGGTGGGTGCTGAGAGGGAGGGTCAGGTGGGTGGGAGGATATATTTTAAAAAGAGAGAGCACAGAAATAACCATGCTTGCACGGTAGGGGATGAAGATGTCAGAAAAAAAGGACAGAGGATTCATGATGGTGACACAGGAGGATAGGGCACCCCAGTGTCACGTTATGTTTTGGGGAGTGAGGGTGGGTGTTGAGAGGAGGGTCAGATGGGGGAACTTAAAAAAAATACAGAGGAGTCTTGATCGCAACACTCAGAGATTGGGCACCCAGTGTCACTCTTATGTTTCAGGTGGGGGGGTGCTGAGAGGGAGGGTCATGTGGATGGGATATGTATAATTTAAAAAGAAGAAATTGGCTGTCATGGTAGTGAGAAAGCACAGTCCACCATGACCAAGATGACCACCAACTGTACTGCAACTGTACTAGTGGTCGCACATGCACAATACAGTTGGTGGCCATCATGGACACAGTGGAGTGTGCTATCTTCCATCGTGATCAACTAAAAATAATGTAGTGCAACTAACAATGGAGAAAGCGAGCAGAGTGCTTCACAGATGTGAAGACGACTGTGTGGCAACTTCAACATGTTGTTCAGTCAGAAGGAATGCATGAGTCTGCTGTCTTTTACACATTAATCTCCCTGCAGTGGTCCATCCCCTATCTTTTTAGTCCATCCTGGGTGTTCATCAGTTTCAGCACAACCACAGGTTATAGTATCTGTCACTAGGTCTAGGACATTCATTGCCCTATTCTGTGGCATATAGGAAGACCTTACCATGGGAGGGAACAGCTGGCTCCTCTGTATGTCCCTTGTCTTGCTAGTGCCCTGTTCTCTCTATCAGACCTCACATCCCAGGGTGGGGATGAGGTTTGCGCCTTTCCCTGTTATGTGCTCAACAACTCCTCTCATGAATTTCTACATGATTACTGCATCATACAGCTGTATTTGTCTGGAAGTGGGACATCTCCCAAATTGCCATTGCAGGGTACTCCTCCTCCCATCTCGATACCTTCTTCTCCTGGCATGTTTCTGTCAGGATTCTAGTGGCTGCAACCCTAGGTCAGTATAGCACCAAGAGTGGAGATAACTGTTCAACTTCACTGCCCTCCCAGTTGCTCAAGGAACAAGGACTACAAATCAACTTTTGCTGCCTTAAAGAGGATTTTGCTGCTATTGCTATTGTGCTCAGGCAATGTCGAGCTCAACCTGGGGCCTCTGATACCATTGCTTCTCCCTCCAACCTTGCTGGAATTAAAGGAATGTCATTCCTGCATGTCAATGTCTGCAGTCTTTTGAAAAAGATCACCATGATCCTGGCTTGGGTTAGTCACACCCTACTTGATGTTCTGGTAATCATTGAGACCTGGCTTAGACCAGCCACTCCTAACAGGGAAATCAACAGGTTATTTGCTTTTCTGAGCTGATAGGCAATCGAGAGGCAGAGGTGTGGCGATTTATGTCAGGGACAAATTATCTATATCATGTCTAGAATCATCCTCCTCCCCTAATGAATTTGAATGCTTGTCCCTGAAGGTTGAACTATCACCATCTTGTGCACTCTGTGTTTTTTGCTGTTACAGGCCCCCGTCTGCAGGGTCACATCTCTTGTCACATCTAAGCTCTGCCCTGGGGCTTAGTATGCTGGAAATTATTATTCTTGGTGATCTGAACTACAACTGATTATTAAAAGCCTTGGCTCCCTTGAAATCCTTTTGTGACACCTTGGGGCTGGTGCAACTCATTGTTGAACCCACTCACCTAAATAAAAAGAACCCTAGTAAAAGCACCCTTTTAGATGTAATTTGGTTAACAAACCACACCTGTTCTCCCATGTCAGAACATTTTTCTTAGACATCAGCGATCACTGTTTCATCGCTAGCATCAGATCTGTGCACAATCCACAGTTTGTAGAAAAGTTCTCTATCAAGAGGTATAAACGCAACTTCCTACCTTGACAAATTGAAACATTTCATGCGATGGCAGGATTTCTACTCAGCCAAAATGAGGCATATACTGTCTTTCACGAAATACTATCTGTGGCCTGAAACAGGCATGCCCCCATTGTAAAGGTACATGTAAGGAGCAACACTTGCCACTGGTTTTCACCAAAACTCAAAGCTTCCATACTAGATAAGGATACACTTTGGAAAAAAGCACGAAGAAGCAAGAATGACTTAGATTGGTGTCAGTTTAGGAGGGCATGCGATAAATGCACCAAGTTGGTCAGAGCAGCCAAGGCCGCTTTCTATCGCACTGAGCTAGACTGCCTCAAGGAATCCTTCAAAATTTTGGAAAATAATAAAGGACATGTCTAGTCATTCACCTGGAAATTCCCTCTCATCAAAAATTACATCTGGTAATAACACTATTTCAGACTGATCGGAGATACTGGAAGCCCTCAATAATCATTTTGCAACCGCTGGGCAAGCATTTGATACATCCCCTGCTAATGCCATACACACTAAGCAGGGATTATTGTTTCACAAGTCCTACCTGCTGCCAAAGAAGCCTTCTTCTTCCTGCCTGCCTCTCAAAAGAGGTCGAAGATCTATTGCTGCAGTTGGATATCAGGAAGGGTGCAGGTTTGGACTCTACAGAGCTTTACTTTCTGAAATGCGCATACCATGTGTTAGCAGTGCCAATAACACTCCTCTTCAACTTGTCATTATCCCAGGGGAAACTCCCCTCGCAATGGAAAGCAGCCCATGTCATCCCTCTGCTCAAATCGGGTGACTCTTGCAACCTTAATAATTATAGACCGATCTCCCTTCTCCCCATTCTGTCTAAATTATTAGAAAAGATAGTGAGTGGTCAGCTAAGGGCGTACCTTGAATCCAGGAGTCTGTTAAACGCAGTGCAGTCTGGATTCAGAGTAAAGCACAGCACCATAACTGCCCTAGCAAAAAGTGACTAATGATTGACTCTTTGACCTTGACAATAGGAATTTTGTCTGTGCCATTTTTTGGATCTAAGTAAGGCCTTCGACACAGTTGACCACAGCCTGCTTCTTTCCTCCCTATGTAACCTAGGTCTGGATCCTATCTCTATGTGCTGGTTTGCTGACTACCTCGCAGATCGGAAACAGCAGGTTAAAGCTGAAGGTGATCTTTCACCACTTAAACCCCTACAGAGAGGTGTGCCTCAGGGGTCTATCCTTGGTCCCCTGTTGTTTGCGGTGTACATTAACAACATCGATGACAACATCAATAAGGTCAATATCCACTTGTTCGCTGATGACAAAGTACTTTATTTGAGTCATCCTATGCCGGAAGCAGCTTGTGAAGACCTCCAAGCTGAATTTAACCTATTGCAATGCCAACTCAAAAGCAAAAAGGCTCTGCTTAATGCAAAAAAAACAAAAGTGATGCTCTTTTCCCCTTCCTCCTATGCGGCGAACCCCGCTTGCTTTGGGACTATCCCTCAGATTATCACAGTACTTGGAGAAAATCTAGAGTATGTGCCAAAATTCAAATATCTTGGTGTATGGCTCGATCACAAACTCTCCTTCTCTGAACATCTCGAAGAACTACAGAAAAAAATAATACAAAGACTAGGACTATTCTACAGAATTAACCACTTCCTTACTAGGGATGCCAAGCAGCAGATGGTTCAAGCCATGTTCCTTTCAGTAATAGATTATGCAAACCTTCTCTAAAGCCATTGTACTACCTCTGCTCTGGCTAAGTTGGACACCCTATACCACAGAGCAATCAGGTTCATAACGGACCTTCCACTTTCCACACACCATTGCTCCTTGTACACTGCAGTGTGCTGGACTTCCTTCATTATAGGAGAAAAAGAAATGCCACTCTATGGGCTTTCAGAGTGGTTACCAACAAGCTCCCCCTATCCTTCTCTGATTGTATTCCTCTAAGTGTGATAGGTACCTATGCCATAAGAAGCTATTCCCTAATTGCCTTGCAATAACCTAAGGTCAAATCTCATTTCAGCAGAGCTGCCATAAGTTTCTCGTTGCCTTCCTTGTGGAACAATATGCAAAAAAACTTGAAGCTGAGCTGTCCTGTTAGCCTGAATATTTTCAAGTTGCTCTATGACTGCTCCATTAAGGAATCCTGCAAATGTTTCCCACATCCCTCTCACTCAAATGTTGATGTACATATGTATATTTTTCTTCTTTGTATAATATTGCATTATGTTTTACCATGTTACTACACTATGATTTTAGTATGTCCAGGTCCATCTTGCAAATGAGCCCTGCTCTATGGTGCCCGCCTGGATAAATAAAGATTTTGATTGATTGTTTGATTGATTGAGTCCTTTTCTCATAGCAAGAGGTCTGCAGGGCTACACCCTCTGCAACCCAAAAACTGAAGTACTACAGTACTTATTGTTTTAATTGCTGGTGTTTCTTTCCTGAACATGAAAAATCCCCCTCCTTTTCTCACTTGCTTACCAGGGAAATTTCTACATCTAATCTCTGCTGAAGATAAAACAGAAGCCCCAGTTCAATCTGAGGCTTTTTGTTGTGTGATTGTGGGGGTGAACATTCTGATGTTAGAACTAAGCAGAGATTTGAATTCTTGTGTTTTATCCATAATAAACATTCCATCTACTGAATATAGAAAGATAGAAAAGAAACAAAGTAGGGACAAGGGAGGAAATAATATAAAAAATAAGAAGAAAAGTGAGGATACAGGTAAATTGGGGTGGTTTGGGGATAAAAGAAGGTTTAAGGGCTATTTGTGAAAAAGGTACTTTGCTGTGTCAACTATTTGAAACCCAGATGGCATGCCAGTGTCGCAATGTGCTGGTACTATTTTGCTGATGTAGAGAAATTATTTTTAAAAAAGTCATTAAAGTGTTTAACACTATTTTATTGGTGTGTGTTTTTTCACCCCCCAAAAAAAAATATTGGACCCAATTTTATAATCACAATAATAAGACATTCCATGGTGTACATTGTAGTGGAACAATGGCACTTCCTTAGGTGGTTGAAGGCACTCAGCAATGCTTCATGATTCATAGTTCAGGAGGCAGCATAGTGCAGTGGTTTAGGTCTCAGTGTTGTAGACCCTGAGACATGGCTTTGAATCCCACAGCCTCCACATGCATACTGTGTGACCCTGAGCAAGTCGCTTAACTTCCTTTTGCTCCCAGGTTGCACCTAGAAACAAGTTTTGACTTAGTGTGTCCCTTCCTTCATGTCTCACATAACACCTGAGATGTGCTATTATCCCACCACAATACGCACCTTGTCATGTCTTATTGCTTAAATGGTTCAGAATCAATAAATGAATGACTTAATTAATCAATCAATTAATCCTTTATTGCAACCATGACAGAAAAGTTTAGGTTAAAGTTCATACATAACAAAATTAAGCAATAAGGAATGACAGGGTATGCTTTTTTGTGGGTAAGAGCATGACTGGAAGAGAGCGCAGGTAACATTGAGTGTCATATTCACCTGAAAATTGCCATTATCCCTCATTATGCACACCCTGAAGGGTGTTATTGTGATTATAAAATGATTCCTCTTGGGGTGGCGGAGCCTAACGGCATGATGGTGGCAGCGTAAGTCTTTAGCGCTCTCTCAGGGGTAGCTGTTTTTTCGAATTCATTTTAACAAGGCGATGTAAGAGATCCAAAGATGGCAAGAGCAAAAGTGGAGAACCGGAGCTTTCACCTGGTATGACTTACACGATGACTGGAGCTGCATAAAATAAGGACGAAGCCAAAGAGTCCGCCGACAACTAAAAAGCAGGCCCTGGAACATCCAGCTTGCAGAATAGCTCCCCCTCGGGGAAAATGAGTACGGAGGTGGCGGTGGTCTAGACAAATAGGCTGCGTCTACCAAATAAAAATATAAAGTTAAATACTCGATATTGACAGACTGGCTGGTAACGAGGACTTAAAGCGATAGTACAAACAAGAGCATCGCTAAAGTATAAGGAAGCTACGTATCCCGAAAGTGCAGGCCTGTGATTCCGACTGTGGGAGTAGCATTAATTAAGGGGAAAGCAGCCATAAGATGGGCTGGAAGAGAGCAGGGTGAATGGAATCGTTGAGCAAAGCAGACATTAACATAGCCGTGGTTATGGGGACCAATGCTCCCTCGCTACTTCCTACTCCTACCTGTACAGTACTACTTCCCTTGGATCTTGCTCACCACAATGTATTGGCCCTGCCTCACACTCTGCCTGTGCCTATCCCCACTAGCAGTGCACTTGCCCACTTACCCATCTGCTACTCTGCACTGTGCCCTGGCACCCCTTCCTCCCCTTGCTCCTGAACCTGCTCTCCTGCCTCTTGGGACCTCTGTGTGTCTCGGTCCTCCCTGCCCTCCCCCTAGCTTCCTCCTCACATCAGGCACATCTGGGTGTCTTCTTATTATTGCCTTCCCTTCCTGTACCACCCTGCCCATCCCCTGCTCCCTAGCCTCCCCTCCTCCCCCCATGTCAATAGTAGGAAAACCTCTCACCATCTCCCAGCCAGGGTGTTAGTCTGCTACTACTCCTGTCAGGGAACATTCATCCAAACCCTGGCCCGGTTCCCAGGAGCTCCTCGATTAGCACCATAGGCCTATGCATGGTCTCCATGAATATCTGTAGCCTCCTAAAAAAGTTTGACTCACTACAATGCCTGGTAACATCAATTAACCCTGATATAATCGCTTTGGTTGAGACTTGGCTGTAGAAATCCTCCACTGACTCCCTAGTCTCCCTTCCTGGTTTTACCCTCTTCCGGTCTGACCGTGTTGGGAGACGGGGTGGCGGCTGCACTATTTATGTCAAGGAATCTCTCCCCGTACTAGCCCTGCGTGCTCCCATCCTTGACTCCAGGGCCCAGGAGCTTACACTGAAACTAACCCCTGACCCTTTAAAGGGACCCCTTTATCTGACTACTGCATACGTGCTCCCCAGGGATCAAACGCAGGCCATTGCCTCTCTTACAGAATACCTTTCCTCACTATCTCCTTCCGCTGATCAAATTCTGGTGGGTGACTTAAATGTCAACTGGCTCAGCCCCTCCTCCTCTACCCAAGACTCCTTTTCTGCAATAGACCTAACGCAACTAGTTACCCACCCTACCAGGACTAACCCCAAGAGAGGCTCCAGTACCCTGCTTGATGTGGTACTCACCAACCACCCTAATCGGATCCCCAATGTACAAGTCCTCCCAGACTCTCTCAGTGATCACTCCCCATTCTATTCCACTGGTCATCCTCAGTCCCCAAACCCATAGCACAGTCCACATGCCAGCGGTGTCTAATACCTGGTGGACTGATAAAACTTAAGGAACTTCTGTCCCAAATTGACTGGTCTCCTGTACAGGCAACTCCTGATATCGACACAGCTCTCTCCTTCTTTACCCGAACTTTTAATAATGCCTGTGATATCTTTACCCCAATGTTGACCTGCCATTCTAAAAAGGCAGAATGCCCCCTGGGTAACCCCAGCTTTGATCCACCAACTCAAACATAGGGACAACCTATGGCACCATGCCATTGAGACTGGCCAGCCCAGTGACAGGCAGTTATATGCTGCCGCCCGAAACAAGTGCACTCGGGCCATCAGAAAGGCCAAGTCTGAGCACTATCGGTCCTCACTCACTGCCTCATGGGGGAACCCCAGAACCTTCTGGGATAACATTAAACAGTTAAATGGGAGTGCATACTCCCCCACACCCACCCAGATCAACATTAATGGCGTGATCTCCTCAGACCCAGCCCTCATAGTCAACCACCTCAACACCTCATTCACTGACCTTAGCCCTATCCTCCCTACAAATATTTTTGACCCTCCTCCCCCCAGCACCTGCCGTAAATCTTTCTCACCCTTATTTTCTCCTCTGCCGTGTTTCTGCCCAAGAACTTAGGCTGCACCTTGTCACTGCCCTCAAGAGTAATAGTACAGGCAGTGACACCCTGGATCTGTGTATCCTATGGCTGGTCTTAGACACAGTCCTTACCCCGATCACGTGCCTCATCAACCACTCTCTTTGCTTGGGGAAGGTTCCAACTGCCTGGACAGTCGCCACTGTCACCCCTATCTTTAAAGGTGGTGATAGGACTGTGGCTGGAAACTATTGGCCCATCTCCATTCTCTCTCCTCTCTCCAAGGCCTTGGAAAAAGTGGTGGCCTCTCAAATCTCTGATTACCTCTCCACCTACAATGTGCTATGTCCTGAGCAGCATGGCTTCCGAGCGGGCCACAGTACCAACACAGCCCTCCTAGAGTTCTCCAACTTTCTCCACTCCTCCTTAGACACTGGTTCTCTGGCTGGTGCGGTCTTCATTGACCTCTCTAAAGCTTTCGACACTGTCTCCCACCCCATCCTTCTTGATGCTCTTATTCTCTCTGGTTTTGCTGCTGGTCCTATCTCCTGGTGCACCAGTTATCTGTCTGACCGCTCACAGCGTGTAAAAATTAATGAGACCTACTCAGACATCTGTCCCATCTTTTCTGGGGTTCCCCAGGGCTCCATTCTGGGCCCCTTACTATTCTCCCTTTACTGTAACACCTTTCCACGCTCTTGCTTGGGGAACATTCTGTTGTACGCTGATGATGCAGTCATCTTTGCCTCAAGTCGTAACCCTATTGCCCTCCAGGACTCGGTGCAGAAGTCCTTCGCTGAAGCCGAGGGCTGGTTCAAGGAACATTGATTGGTAATAAATCTTAAAAAAACAAAAACCATGTTCTTCATTCATCCTCAAAACAAGTCCTGCAACTTCAGACTCCTCATTCACTCTGGGTCCTCTTTCCCACTCGAACAAGTTTGCTCCTATAAATACCTAGGGATCCATTTTGACCCTCCTCTCCTTCCATGGACACATCATGCCCTAGCCACTGCCACTAATATCCGATTTCACCTTACATCGGTATAAACACTGCCTCCCCCAGAGCCTCTTCGACTCATGATCACCTCCTCTATCCTGTCCCTAGTGGACTATGGACTGCCGGTATATGGTGCTGCTGATCAGACCGCACTCCATAAAATTCGCACTACTCTGAATAAGGCCTGCAGGTTAATTACTGGGGCACCTAGGCTAACACACACCTGTCTACTGTACGCTAAAGCACTGGTACTTGATCTTGATGAGCACCTCAAATATCTGACCTGTACCCTTACAAAAAAGACCCTCCTTGGGCTATCCCCACCAGGATTGACCACCACCATACGCCGCTCTGTCCCACTAGTTCATACTCGGACCTCTGGGAAAACCTCTCTTGTTATCCCTAGAGCTAGGACCTCTCACGTCCAAAGAGCCTTCAGCATTAGGGCCCCTCCTGGTTCAACACACTGCCCCCCTCCATCTCCGAAGCTCCAACTATATCGTGCTTCAAAACTTCCTTACGTAACCACCTTATTAACACCCGAAGCTGTAATTGCCACTAGTCAAAGCCGTACTCAATACTTATGACAAAGCTTACTACTAAGCTGCTAAGGACAACATAACTCTGGTATTGTTTGCATCAATCCTACCTGTACCAGCTTGTTTGTATCTGTGTCTTAAGTTACTGTTATCTGTGTTGTACTGTTATACTGTGTATTTTCGTTTGTCTTACTGTGACAAGGTGCCTTTATAAATGAGCCTATGGCTCAAAGGTTTTCCAAACTGCTGTTTAAATAAATAAATATAAATAAATAAATATGGCCAAACTAGACCAAATATTATTAGATACTGCAGATTTGAAGAAAACGGCAATAGACACACATCAAGATCTATCTGACTTAGCTACTCGGGTGGCCCACACAGAACATAAGTATCAGCACTTGCATAATACAGTACAAGTTCAGGAGAAAACTATGCAGGATCATCATAAAAAACCTGAATATTTATTGAACAAAGTGGACGACTTAGAAAACAGAGCTAGAAGGAAGAATTTAAGGATTGTAGGGATACCGGAGGGGATGGAAGGGAAAGATATGGTCATGTTTCTTAGAGTATTCCTCCCTGAGCTTATTCAAGACAACAATGGCAGCCCTCCAGAGACTGAATGGGCGCATCGCTCACTAGCCCCTCAACCCAAACAAGGGGAAAGACCCAGGCCTATACTGTGCAAGTTCTTAAGGTTTCCTGAAAAAGAGTACTATTTACGGAAGGCAAGGAGCAAGGTTCCTGTCTGTGGCATGGATTGCGCATCCAGGTATACCAGGACTTTTTGCAAGATCTTTCTAATAGAAGAAGGGCTTACGGAGGGGTGAAGCAGAAACTATATAAAATGAATATACCAACTTCTTTGAGATATCCTGCAATATTATGGATTTTCTACAATGGTGAATACATGTCATTTGAAAGCCCCACTGCAGTGAAGAAGAAGAAGAATCAGTATTTATATAGCACTTTTCATACACAGCATCCCAAAGCACTTTACAAGCAATGCTAAACTGGTAGTGAAGTGACTGAATGTGTGGTGGTGGCCATATCGCACATCATCACCCACACACAGCCTGGATAATTGCATGAACCGGTTTTATGGGAAGGGGAATGTTGGTCAGGACACCAGGAATGTTCCCTAATCTTTGTGAAGAGTGCCCTGGGTTTTCACTTCCACCTGGACACCCACCAGGATGGGCAGAAGAGACCTCGGTTTAACATCTCATCCAAAGGACAGCACACCCCAGCAGTACAGCACCCCCCAATACTGCACTCGGATGCCAGCGATTTTTAGGTTCAAGTCCAATCCCAGTGTGGGATGGGAACCCACGACCTTCTGGTCCAGAGGCAGATGTGCTACCAACTGAGCCACGCTGACACCTAGTAGTGGAGCAGTTCCTAAAAGATATAAAAGGCAATCAGGAGCCCTCAGGTCAATATACCTCTAGAGTGGTAGTGGACCACCCAGCTATGATGGAAGTGAACCAAGAAGGTCAAAAATTGGACAATAAGCCAAATCCCCCAAGCAAGAACTGCAACCAGTCCAGCTACCACATTGAGGGCCAGATCAAAGAAAAAGCCAATAACGACTGAGAAATTGTCTGTGGGAATAGATCGCTCGAGGAGTCAGCAGAGAAGATATTTTCAGTCAGACACGAGCAGTTGCTCAGCAGGAGACACTCCAATTAAATTAAGCAACAGGTATGAGCCACTAGCTGAACTCCTTCCTTCAGAGTTGAACATTATTGTGACGCCTCAACAAAACGGAGAGACATGAGATGACTCGGAGGACTGGTCCCCAATGTCAGGCGACTGGGCTGATTGCACTACTATTGTGGAGACAGAGAATGAAAATTCAGCTAAAAGCTTGGAGGCCTTATTTGCAACTGCAGAGGACTCCATTGATACTGTAGTTTCGCTTAGTCCTCTGAACTCGGAGGGTAAAACTAATTTTGGTTGAATAGCAGATGGGGCATGTGGAATTGGGGCTGACCTCTCAGAGCGAGCTATAGGTGCCTGAAAAGTATTAACAGGGCAGCCGTGCATGTGTCATAGGTGAATGCTATTTAGGTCTACGAAATATATAAATGGGCAAGATACCCACTTGGGCCCCTGCTTATAGCTCGTCAGAGGTAAAACAAAGTTCAATGAAGGACTATAGATAACTCTTCTAAGTACAAGCTGGATAGTTATTGTTATTGCTTACTGTATGCAGTTTTCTCTTAATGTTTAAATGATGCAGGCAAAGGTTCAAATTTACCTGTAAGAAATTACGTTCCTAGATTAGATACAGGGGTAAGCCTGTTTGGCTAATAATGTCGTTGGTATTTAGGATCTCTTATGGGTCCAAAGTTGAGGAATTGCAGTAGAATTCCTGATGAAAAGGGAATTTCTCCCCTGAGGAGATAGAAGTACCAGAATCTTTATGGTGCTGTTTGTGGCATCGCCTCCAGAGGGGTGCTCTGGGAACTTGGGACATGTGATGTCTTTCTGTTTCAGATACAGTGCACCACCTATATTACAGGTATCAAATGGCACAAAGGTGCCTTGGGAGGCTCCCCTTTACAATTTAATGATAGAGAACAGTATACTGTCCAGGAACGCTGGGGGCCTGAGGAGGGGTAGAAGAATAGGGCTGGGCCCCTATGTAGTTAAGAAAGAAAAACAATCAGGTGACTATAAGCAGCAGCAGGGATGTGATTCAGAAAAGGCACGCACAGAGGGGAAGGCCCTATGTGGATGGGGGGGTGCCTTTGAGGCTAGGCAGTATGGTGGGCTATTTGGTGACCAGGTTTTTTAATATCATGGGAAAATATAAAGCCAATGGATAGTTTAACGGATATTACCCAGACCTCTTGGAATGTTAGGGGATTAAACTCCCCAATTAAAAGTAGTAAGATATTGACAAGACTTCAAAAACTCAAAAGTCAGATAGTGTTTCTACAGGAGACCAAACTAAGCCACAAAGAATCTAAGAAATTAGAGAATGGGTGGGAAAGGAAGTCCATAGTATCTCAGGAAAGGCTAAAGGAGGGGTTTATATCCTATTTCATAAACAACTGAAATGGGAAATAACATTCCAGAAATCGGACAAAGAAGACAGATGGGTTCTGGCTAAGATGAAAACACCAGGGGGTCCTGTGTTATTAGTTAATATTTATGGCCCCAATGAGGACGTCCCAGAGTTTTTCAATGCGATATCTCAACAGATACTAGATTTGACAAAGGACAACACAGGGATAATAATGGGGGGGACTTTAACAATGGATTATCTCCTAGATCACTCAAAAAAAAACCAAGAAACACATATTAGATCACATAAGGCCCTTCAGGATATGCTTTCATTACACAGTATTGCCGATATCTGGAGGTTACAGCATCCTTCAGGTAGAGACTATACTTATTATTCATCTGCTAAAGCCATGGCTAACAGACTGGATTATTGGTTCACATCTGAACCTATGTCAGCACGAACTATAGACTCCCATATAGAACCCTTATGTTTGTCTGACCATGCGCCACTCCTCCTAAAGGTGAATATGTCCCCAGCCACCTCAACCAAATCTACAACTTGGTGGCTGGATCCCTCCTTCAGAGGCAGAGTTTCAAACATTAGCCCCTGAGAAACTAAAAGTTTTTCACTTAAATCCGCTGGGTTCCTCTTCAGCGGCAATGATATGGGAGGCATATAAAATCACCATGAGGGTCAAATTATAAGTTATGACAGTTATGCATGAAAACAAAGAAAAGTGAGATGGTACAACTTAGGGAAATTGAAGCAATTAGAGGCTGAATACAAAGAAACCCGGGAGGCTCAAGAGTAACTGTTTACGGCTGAACTGACTAGGGTTAGGTTACAACTAACACGCTAATGTCCTGAAGGGCTGAGTTGAACATAAGACGTGCTCAGCACAAATATCAAGAGGAGGGAGAAAGCAGGCAAGCTTCTTGCCTATAGACTCAAGAAGGCAGGTGGACAGGCATATTCTGGGACTGTATAATTCAGAGGGGTCAATGGTATACTCCCAAAAAGAAATTAACGAATCCATGGCTCTATTTATCAAAATTTATATACATCTCATGTGAAATGGGATCAGGGTAAATATCATCAATTCATGGATCGCATCACCTACCCACCCTGACGGAGTCTCAGAAACTAGATCTAGATGCACCGCTATCTAAGGAAGAGGTAGTAGGCGATTCTGAGCATGGCCCCCCACAAGGCATCAGGTGGAGACGGGTACCCGGCTGATTATTATAAAATAGTACATCACGATATAATAACTCCTTTCATGGATATGTTAAATGAAGCCCTAGTGAAGGGTGAACTCCCCCAATCCATGAGTGAGGCGGTGATTACCGTCCTCCCAAAAGAGGGAAAAGACCCTTCATTACCCAGTAATTATCGACCGATTTCATTAATTAATGGGGATGCAAAAATTCTGAGCAAGGTTTTGGCAGCAAGACTGGAGAAGGTTCTTCCTGAAATTGTACACCCTTCTCAAGTAGGATTTATTGAAAGTCGTCACAGCTCAGATCATGTCAGAGCCCTGGTTACACTGATTCAAGCTGCATGAAACTCCCCACCCCAGCTGCTTTAATCACGATTGACTTTGAAAAAGCTTTTGACTCGTGGAGTCGGAGTTTTTGTATGCGGTTTTGAACCGGTTTAACATAGGGCCATATTTCTCCTCCTGGACACGTACTATATATCAAGCACCAGTAAGCAAAATACTTACTAATTTTACCCTATCCGCTCCCTTTCGACTTTATAGGGGACCAGACAAGGGTGTCCCTTTAGCCGCTGCTCTTTGTCTTGGCATTGGAACCCCTCTCTACGACTTCGTACCCACCCTAAAATTCATGGTATTAAATGGGAAACCAGAGTATTATACAAAAGCATATCAGGATGACTGCTTGATTATGACAGGGATGTCCACAAGAGCTTGCCAGTTATCATGGACACTTTTGTTGAATTTGGCAATATATCAGGTCTTCAGATTAACAAATCATAGTCGGAGGTGTTACCGCTTAATTTTCTCACATCTAGTGAAAAAATTAAAGACCTAGGTTTAATGTGGGATGTTCAAGATATTAAATATTTAGGATTATTTTATCAGTAGATGTTTCCTCCATGATACATAAAACATCATGCCAATATGGACTCATTTGTCCAACAGTATCTTCGTTGGGAGCAATACATTTATCAATGCCAGGAAGATTGCAACCCTAAAGATGATGTTCACTCCAATAGTGTTTTATCTGTTAGCACACATCCCCATAATCATCCCTATAAGTTGGTTACAGAAGTTTCAAACACTCATGAGTCATTTTTTATGGGGGACCAAAAAACCTCGATATAGCAAAGCTAAGTTGGGTGCTCATTGGAATAGAGGGGGTTGGAATCTTCCTGATTTCAACAGATATGCACAGGCTTTCCAGATAGCCAAAGTTTGTAAGAGTCTAGATATGTCCCCCCAGGCCCATCCAGACTGGGTAGATATAGAAAGGGCTGCATTGGGTAATATTTCCCCACTCTGCTATATGGGTCAACCTTGTCCCACTGTTGCTCAGAAATGGTTAACTATTAAATCCAGCCTACAAGTCTGGCAGACCCTAGGAAAGGCAGCCACAGATGTTTAAGTATTGGTACACCCCCCATGGAACAATCCCTATCTAAAAATAGATCGGAAGTCCTTTGATTGGCCAGTTTGGAGAAATTGTCAGATACTTACATTTCATGATCTACTTCTGGATAATGAGAAAACATTTGTGTCCTTTCAAAAATTGAGATTCTCATTGTCTGCTGCAGAGTGCTTTTGGCAGTACTTGCAGCTGAGTAGCTATAATAATTGGATAAGAGCTAAATGTTCATGTGTGATGTGTGGGACAAAGGTTGGGCCCTCAAGAAAAACTTCC
The DNA here is from genome assembly GCA_016271365.2 of Neoceratodus forsteri. Classification (NCBI taxonomy): domain Eukaryota; kingdom Metazoa; phylum Chordata; order Ceratodontiformes; family Ceratodontidae; genus Neoceratodus; species Neoceratodus forsteri. Next base: position 163,910,907 of record JADMNL010000022.1, on the reverse strand, counting down.
GCTATCCCAGTGATCAGGTCAAAATAAGGGGTTAGCAGGCAGGATCCAAGGCTGGATCAGGGACGACCTACCAGACCCTTCCGTACCGGCCAAGATAAGGTGGGAAAAGATGTGGAATAATACAGTTACTCTAGGCAGTGGTCTAACTGTTGGAAGTCTACCCATAAGGCCTGTATAGATCAGAAGTCTTCTTACAAAAATAAAATTATTCATCTGTGGTACAGAACCCTATTCAGTTATACAAAATGGGATTGACACCTCATGATCTCTGCTGGAGATGTCAGTCACCTGCAGCAGATTTACTACACATCCTGTGGAGTTGTAAACCCCTTCAACCCTTATGGGATAAAGTAATACATTTTTACTCTAATACTTTAGACAGACACCTACCCCACTCACCCTCTTTTTGGCTACTTGGTCTGACTTCGGAGGTAAGGTCCGTGTCCCAAGCGCAGATGTTATGGCTTATCCAAGCATCAATCGAGCTGCTTCGGCTCATTCTTAAAAAATGGAGAACAACATACCTCCCATCATTCCAGGAGTGGCTAGCGGCTTTGGAGTCACTAGTTGCCCATGCTCGATTAATACACTATGCTAGAAAGATGAGTGCTGTATTTATGAAGGTATGGGCGCCCTATGTAAGTCAGGTAAAACAATCCCAATTTGTACCACTCTTACCATACGCAAAAGATTTATAAAGCCCCCTGAACTACATAGCAGTTCTTTTATGGTGGATATAAACTGGTGCCTAAATATGTATAATGGATAACATCTAGTCTATTAGTGATTGATTGTAACGCTGTAGTAGTATACTGTTATTACATGGTGTATGACCTGCTGCGACAGGTGTGCTGAAAGATTAATAAAAAGATTAACTGCATAAAAAAAATAAAATGATTCCTCTTATTTTTGTTTTAAAAACTGAATAATGAGGTTCAGAAAGTTAAGAAACTTTGACCTGCACTGTTGTGTTGGAATAACCAGATAAACAAGAACTGCACACTGTTAATTAAACACTTAAGTAAGCATTACTAGGTAACAGAGTGCAGTTCTTTGTATCTTGTGTATTGTGTGGGCTAGGCTGCCCAAAACTAGACCCCCAAGGCACTGTCCTGTGACACGCTGCAAACTGTGTCTATGCTATGCTGAAATAACACGTTTATCAGCCTGATGGCACTGAGGATTGAGGAGCTGGATGCCACACCTTGCTCCACGCCAGCGACCAGGGTTCAGGAATGAGCCTGGGCCATCGGGGGTTGGCAGGGGAGGACTGGTATCAAGCATCCAATGACTGCTCTCCCAGTTCTGGGGAAAAAGGGTGGTCTACACACCACGCTCTTGTGGTCACAGGGGATGCCTGATGGTACTGCTGTTGTGTGGGTGTCTGGAAGGGGGGTGAGCACGGCGGATGTCAGCACTTTGGTGTATGGCTGTCATTGCACATCCATGCTCCCATTGGGGAGAAAATAGAAAAGGCTGGGAGAGACCAAGCAGCTTGATGGCCGCGCCCTGCAGTGCAGGGAGGACTGTTGTGGAATCGCGCTGGGGAGGGCTCAGTGCTGGTCCGGCTGATAGGGACGGGGGAGCCCTCCAGTGGATCAGCAACAGCCATGCCAGACCCCCCATCATGTGAGTGAGTCTGCTGCTCTCCCTGCGGGCAGGGCAGTGGCTGGATACCCCCACCAGTAAGGCGCTGCAGCATGAGAAACAGAGCTGCGATAAAAAAGAAATAATACGTTTATGTGACCACATTTGACCAATCACAAGTTTTGGTTTCCCTAAACCATTTACAATTTGCATTACATAAAGTACTGAGTTATATTAATATGGTAATAGTAACACTGCTGAGCAACTGAAACACAAATTTCAGTGAGACAAAACAAGAAATAAAGAGGTTAGTTCACATTACTTCTTTCTCATTGCAGTTAGAGTTGCCACGTTGGTCCTTTTACAAATAGGTGAGCAAAATGGGTGGTCTGATACCTTTCATTAGACCAACAAATATTTTTTATGAAATGTAAAAATGCTTAAACATTTTGTAGAAAAGATTTGTTGCTCCAATATAAAGTAGTAATGCACCCATTTTGTTCACCATTTCATTGCAATTAAGTTGTTTATATTAACACTTTCTGTATTTTAACCTGATCTCTTCTTATACTCTCCACTTACAGTAAGTGTATCTTGTCATTGCTAGTGCCTCAAGTAACTGCTTGATTCCCTTGAGCCTAATACCACCATTACATTTTGGCACCATATCCCTCTGGACACTTACTGTGTAACGGCTTGCAACATATCTTGAAGGCAAGGATTACTTTTGTATATTCGAATTTCATCAACCCATACTCACAGCAGGAACTCCTCTATATACTATAAGCTCTGTAAGGCTCTATGGTATAGACTTCAGTCTCACTCTCTCTCTCTCTCTCTCTCTCTCTCTCTCTCTCTCTCACAGATCCCTCTTACTGCTTGGTGAAATTTCCATCCAGACTCATATATATCAAAAATAGAGGTTCATTTGTCTTCAAGAACTAATTACAGGAAGATTACATTACCTATAGCCACTGAAAGCAGTCACATGTTCCAGGAAACAACTTTGTCTCAATAGGTAGAATAAAGCTACTGTCTCTGTCCAGGCTCAGAGTCTTTGTTCCTTTATTGCTCTCTAACTTCTGGCCACCCTAAACCAGCGGGCAGCCACAATTAAACCTCTAGCAGTTGGACTCTTGACTATGCCACTAGTCATTAAGGGTTGACTGATCTCCCTCACAGTAACACTATAAACATGTATTCTCTCTCTTTCTCTCTCCCACAGGAATGTTGGGACCTATCGCTGATTCAGATTGTTGCCCTACTTTTGTCATATTGGATCTCTCACCTACAGCAGGTACACAGAAACACAGATAATGATGGAAGAAAAAGACTAATTGTCCCTTCAGTCTGCCAGTTACACCCTATCATATCCAGAGACCTTTTCACAATATGGGATTGTTACACTATCATTATACTCTCTGTCTTACTACTTCCCTGAGTAATTACAAAGCAAATAACTCTATCCTAATTATGCATGAAACCATTAATGATTATGGGCCCACCATCTCCACTGGAGACAGTTCTATGAAGCTAACCACTCTTTCTGTTAAATAAAACTTTCTCACATCCCTCCACAACCTCTCCCCATAGCTTCACTCATGTCCTTGAGGTCTAGACTTACTACTCTAGTTGGAATTTGTCAGCAGAAAGGACCGCTTTGCCAATCCAGTCTACTTAGATATTTCCTGCCTACTCTATCTCTACAGACCTTAACTTGTCTGAAGTAATCCTTCCACCTCTCTATCTATTTTTATGTTAGCTAGCACTCTTGTGCACCAGCCAACATCTTGTGGTGGTAGCACATTTGGAGATGCGGCCAGTGTTGGGGGAATGCTGGGCACACATCAGAAGGTGCGTCCCTCATTCTCTAATCAGTCAGCTGCAGGTTCTGAACTCACACATACCAAATGTGGCCACCAGAACAAAGAAAAAGTCCGCTGCAATGAGAGCAAAGCTCTCATACAGTGTGACCACAACACGCCTCCCAAAGTGCAGGCAACATGGCAGCAGTGGACTGCCACCACTGCTTGTTACAATGCAGACAGGGGATCGCACTCCCCATGGGCATAATGTGCCCCCTCACATGTACAATGTATGCTAAGGGGGTGGCCAATCCCCCTAGGCATCATGCGCCCCCCAACAGTTTTCCTTTGCCAATGGAGGGGGCCCAATCCCCGTCTGCGTTTATCCCCCTGTCCCTTTTATTATTTTGCCAACAGAGCCCATCCCCCTATCATTTAGTTGCTTGCTGGGGGTGCCCAATCCTCCTCAGCTCATGTCCCCAGTATGTGCCGATGGGGTGCCCAGTCCCGTCGGCTACAAAATCCCCAAAAAAGACTTAGGTGGCACACTGAGCCCACCCAGTGTGCCAAATCCCTAAAAACAAACTGTCCCACAATGTTTTTTTTTAAAGCTGTGAAAAAAAGCGGTCCCTCACCATCTCCTGCCCCCTCCAGCAACCTGCACCCACCCTCTGCGCACCTGCCTCCCCATCCCCCACCCTTGCCCCTCTGGAGTCCGTCATGATGATCTTCGGTGGACCGGGAACACGTCTGCACTCTTCAAAGCCGAACGCGAACTGACGAAATGCCAGTAATCTGTATAATGATATAAATAGTTTTTTTTTCAACTTTGATGCATATCTTGGGCATTTTTTGGAATTTGTGCACCAAATTTTCAACATGGGGTTTTTGGGACCCCTCCTCATGAATTCTGCCACTGTCATGGTGTTATTCAGCCCCAAAAGGTGATTTTGTGGTCACTGCATGGAATCACCTTTCGGGACCCAGTAACGAAACAACAGTGCCAGTGTTCATGAGGTGGGCTCTCAAAAAGCCTATGTTGCAAATTTGGTGGAAAAAGCTTTATGAGCATGCATTGCGCAGTTGCTACACATGCTAGTAACTTCACTAATTTGCAATATTTTCATGCCAGATTTTCAACACTGGCATTTTTCCATACCTCCTTGTGAACAGTACAGCTGCCATTTTTCACATCCTGGCCCAAATGTGTTTTCGCACTTCTGGCGCAAAATAGCACGATCTCTGTGGGAAATCAGTGTTCAGAACAGATTACGAAAATGACAGTGACACTGTTCATGACCAGAGGTCCTAAAATGCTTATGTTGAAAATTTGTGATGATACTCCATAAAATGACTGTGTTACAAGTGTGCGTTGCACAGTTTGCATGTACGCTTTTAAGTTTGCGAATTTGTAATGTTTTCACTCCAGATTTTGGAACTTGGCATTTTTCCACTCCTCCTTATGAACAGTACAGCTGTCATTTTACATATCCTGGCTGAAATGTCTTTTCACTCGTCCAGCGCAGGATTGCGCGGTTGCTGTGCAAATCCACTTTTTGGGACAGTTTGAGGAAATGACGGTGACACTGTACATGAGCAGAGGTCCTAAAATGCCTATGTTGAAAATTTGGTGCCAAAAGTCCATAAAATGACTGTGTTACAAGCGTGCATTGCGCAGTTTCCATGTACCCTTGTAACTTCGCAAATTTACAATATTTCCGTGCCAGATTTTCAACACTGCCATTTTCTCACACCTCCTTATGAACAGTAGTGCTGTCATTTTTCACATCCTGCCCAAGATGTGTTTCCACACCTGTGGCACACAATGGCGTGGTCACTATGGGAAATCAACTTTTGGGACAGATTAACAAAATCACAGCACCACTATTCATGAGGGGAGGTCCCAAAATGCTTATGTTAAAAATGTGGGTGACAAACTCCCCAAAATAATTGGGCTACAGACATGTGTTGCACACTTTCTATGCATGCTCATGACTTCAACAATTTTTCATATTTTCACTCCACATTTTCAATGTTGCCATTTTTTACGCCTCCTCATGAACAATACAGTTGCCATTCTCCACATCCTGCCCAAAATGTGTTTTCGTCCCTGTGTTGCCAAATGTCATAGCTGCTGCGCAAAACCACCTTTCAGCTAACAAACTGATTGTGCTACTTTTCATGAGATGGGCTCACAAACAGCCCATGTTGAAAATCTGGAGTGAAAATACCACCGCACACCTATGGTGTTAGGGTTTCCAACTGTAGCACCCCACCCAGTACAGACTGACAGGTGCCAGGGGTGGGACTTGGAATCATCGGATGTAATGCTCTCATCATTCCACCTCCACCCCCACCCTGCAGCCACTGACAGGCATCGTGGTGTGCCTTGCACTGTTCGGCCACAAAATTCACCCCAGTCTCCTATACTGCACCCACATCAGTGTATTTCCTTATGGAATGGGGTAAGTATAATGCCCAAAGACCCCAAAGCACACCACAACACTTGTCAGTGTCTACAGGGTAGGATGAGGAACAATGGCATGAGCGTTATAGCTGACGACCCAAAGGCACACCCCAATGCCTGTCACTCTCTGCAGGGTGGGTGTGGGGTTGGCGTCACTTCAATACTTCACTGCCATTCCTATTATGCATCTCTAGATCTGGCACTACCAATGCCAATGCCAGTGAGACAACATCTGGCATTGACAAATGCTTGTTTTAATAAATGGTACCCCTATCTCTATCCCACACATTCTTGAACCACCCACTGATTTCACTTCTCCCAACTGCTGCTGGCAGTCCATTCCAGGCATCTTCCACCCTGTAAATAAAGAAAATTGTCATCACATTTCTCTTACCCCCCCACCCAGCTTCATCACATACCCTCTGGCCCTGCTGCTTTTTCTCATTTGAAATAGACACCCTTCCTGGACCCTGTGTACCCCTGTGAGATTCTTGTAGGTCTCTATCTTGTCACTTTGCACACTCCTCTACTTCAGGGTGTAGATGTTGTGATCCCTCAATCTCTCCTTATAGGGCTCCTCATGCAAACCATGCACCATTTCAGTTGCCCTTGTCTGGACTGCCTCCACCCTGTCTATGTCCTTACAGAGTGCAGTCTCCAAAAGTAGACACAGTGCTCTGTGTGATTTCTCTCCAGTTAGCGATACAGTGGTAACATATTTCTCTCCTTCTGCTGGTGACACCCACCCCCCTACTCCTCCCAACCCAATGCAAAGCCAGTGCTCAGCACAGCCCACATCTCACCTTCATGACTGGGCGCTGACTGAACTGTTATGGAGTGCATACTGTATAGTGTATAAGCTCACTAAATGACAGTCTGTCAATTTGCATGTACACTAGATAGTATACTTTCCTTGAGAGTTCAGTCAGCGCCCAGTCACGGAGATGAGGGATAGGCTGTACTAGGCACTGGCTGCATATTGGGTTGGGAGGCATGGGGGCAATATTTTCAGGGTTGTGGGGGAAGGGAAGCCACTAGTCCACCAGGAAAAGGGGTAATATGAAATACTATTACAGCGGGCAACATTGGGGATTGGGAAGGGGGTGCCCTAGTCCACCAGGGAAAGGGGATAATATTAATTATACAATGGCAAGAAAATTTCCTGGACTCTGATTGGTCAGTGTGTGCCTCGGACAGTGGTGATATTAAGCTATAACATCACTGTATTAAGTCCAGGCACACACATATGACCGCATAACACAAATCATGCTACCAGTCCTACAGACACTGCTGCTGTGAAGCCTCATTAATCCGTGACACTTTTGAGCCGCCCCCATTTTCTTAGCCTCTCAGATTAAAACAACCACCACAATTGAGTCACAGAATTCAATCAATGGATTTGCTGCCAGCATTTCTCGCATCGAAACCGAGCGGTTTGACTAACCCGAAGGCTGACTGTCCGGAAGCAGCTTCAAACATTCCCTACTCTGCCCTCGCTCTTCATTGCAACTAAAAACAACGGAACTCACATAAAACTACCAGCCTCCAGTGACATTCGCAACTGTTGAGTTGCTTACCGTGCTCACAGCTACTTTTGAAGACATTCAAAAAGTGAAACAAAACTCTGACATGGAACGGCATTTCAACGTCCCTCGCATCACATAAGAGAACCTCAATGACAAGTGCTTCAGGACTGTGCACACAGCATCAGACAAGCAACAGCGCCACCCAGTGGTACAAAAAATAGGGATTTCTTTTTGAAATGTATACTTACCCACAGAAAAATCTAATAAAAATAAATAAAAACATACTTTTCTTTTTTATTTTTGTTACCACACGAGCCATTGTATAATAGCAATAAGGCACTCAGGGATGTGTGTTATCGTGTAATAACGTCCTCCTGGGGTGGTGGAAGACTCGACTTAGCCTGATGCCAACCCACCCCAGGGTGGCGTTCTCTGACCTACACCTGAGTGTATATTGTAAATATTACACCAGGCAACATTGTGGATCAAGGTAGGGGGCACTAGTCCACAAAGAAAAGGGGATAATGTTACATATTACTACATTGGGCAACATAGGGGATGAGGGGGCACTAGTCCACCAGGGAAAGAGGATTAAAACAGCAAACAGAGGTTCATCTTCTCAGAAGAAGCCAGAAGGTGAAGGAAGGAAACATATTCAATTCAGTGCTTTAGAGTAACTGGTAATTGGTATTTTTCTTTTAAACTTAGATTGTAGGCTTGTAGTGACACTATACTTTCTTTATGTGTTGTCTTTACTTATAATTGTTTTTGGGCTGTTGAAAATTTAAAACATAGTGGTGGTGTAATTCTGTGCTGTCTTTAATTGCTGCAAATTTTATCTTGGCTTGTCTGACTGTCCTGTAGCTGGGTGAAGGGTGTTAATTGTCTGGCCTCTGACCTCAGCTACGTGATAACTGGAGGTGGGGCTTAGTCACAGTTAAAGCAGCAAACAGAGGTTCATCTTCTCAGAAGAAGCCAGAAGGTGAAGGAAGGAAACATATTCAATTCAGTGCTTTAGAGTAACTGGTAATGGTATTTTCTTTTTAAACTTAGATTATGAAGCTTGTAGTGACTCTATATACTTTCTTTCTGTGTTGTCTTTACTTATAATTGTTTTGGGCTGTTGAAAATTTAAAACATAGTGGTGGTATAATTCTGTGCTGTCTTTAATTGCTGCAAATTTTATCTTGGCTTGTCTGACTGTCCTGTAGCTGGGTGAAAGGTGTTAATTGTCTGGCCTCTGACCTCAGCTACGTGATAACTGGAGGTGGGGCTTAGTCACAGTTAAAGCAGCAAACAGAGGTTCATCTTCTCAGAAGAAGCCAGAAGGTGAAGGAAGGAAACATATTCAATTCAGTGCTTTAGAGTAACTGGTAATTGGTATTTTCTTTTAAACTTAGATTGTAGGCTTGTAGTGACACTATACTTTCTTTCTGTGTTGTCTTTACTTATAATTGTTTTTGGGCTGTTGAAAATTTAAAACATAGTGGTGGTGTAATTCTGTACTGTCTTTAATTGCTGCAAATTTTCTTCCCCACCCTTCCCCAACTCTTAATTATATGCCCTGATAAATCTGATTGACGGAGCTAAACACAGGTATAGTAAGAGGTGTGAAGTAGGAGGGCATAAGGGGAAGAGACCACCCTCAGCACGACAAGTGTTTTGACTCATTTATTTATTTATTGGTTTCTTTTCCTAAAAAATATATATATCTGACGATCAGTTACAGGATTTTTAGTACTGTAAATAAATAAAAAGAGGACTAAGACAGCTTCAGTAGCAGAGAAGTAGTGGAATTGCAGTATAATGTGGGGAGTGGTGCAATGCAGTGGCTGTGGGGCAGCCATATTCAGGCAGACCTTCTGGACACTGAGGTGCTGCCCTATCTGCATGCATCTCTCTGGACTGTGGGGTGAGGTAGCCAGACTCAGAGCGGAAGTAAACTGGGTCAGGAGTACCATCACCCCAAACCAGGGACCACCCAGTCCAATGCAGCTGCCTCAAAGGATGCCGAGAATGAGGAGCACTTGGATGACAGTGGGCTTAGGGAGGGTTAGAGCAGTCAGGCAGAGGCACATCCCAGATCCCATTCCTCTCAAGAACTCATAGCCACACTGGCAAATGAGGACAACCAAATAAGTACCCAGGGAAGTGGAAGGAAAGGATGTGGAGGTTAGGCAAGGAGGTGACCTCAGTGGGGAAAGCAGTGGACCCCAGAGGAGGAGGAAGCGAATCCTGGTGGGGGACTCCATCGTAAGAGGGATCCAGCTAGGAACACAGGAGGGGGAGGACAGGGAGGTGAGGTGCCTACCAGGTGCCACGCATGGAGGGATGGAAGGAAGATACTGGGGATCACTGGGAAGGCAAGCAGGGAGGGTGAGCTGGATGTCATTATCCACCTAGGTACTAATGACTTGGCAAATGGGAGCCAAAGGAAGTTCAGGAAGAGTTTAGGAAACTGGGGAGGGGTCTCAAGCAAGTAGCTACTTCTGTCACTTTCTCAAGTACTACCTGTGAGAGCAAGGAGAGCATGGAGTGCATGCACCAGGAACTTTAACTCATGGTTGAAGAACGGTGCTGTGAGGAAGGGTTTGGATTCATTGGTGACTGGGGATCCACCTGGAGGATGGAGGTTTGTTCAAGCCTGACGGCCCGCATCCATCCTGGAGAATCAAGCACTCAATGATAAGTTTAAATGCTACATTGACAAGCATTAAACTAGCAAAGGGTAGCAGGCCAGCAAGGGACGGTACCTACTTGCTCACCCCACAGCTAGTAGTGGAACCAGTGAACCAGAGGAGTGGCTATCTCTGCAAAGCAGTGTGCAAAAGATGGAGATTAGTGTCCAAAGGTGGATAAGCAGAAAAGGGCAAAATTCAACAGAAGGGCAAACAGCAAGGAGAACCAGGGATAAATGACAACCAAGGAAGGGGCTGGAGTAGAACAGTGAAGCAGTCTAGGGAGGTCAAATCATGGAAAGCCATATGTGCAAATGCCAGGAGCCTTAGCAACAAGATGGAAGATCTGGAGGCTGTCATGGTACAGTCAGACCTGGACATTGTGCCATCACTGAAACCTGGTGTAATGATAACCATGACTGGGAGATGGCTACATACATGGCTACAACATATTCAGAAGAGACAGAGCAGGCAGGAAGGAGGAGGAGTGGCACTGTATGTGAAAATGACATAAGGGCCACACAGATCCAGGAGGAACAAATGGGGAGAGATACTGTGGGTTAAGCTGGAAAGGAAAATGGGGCCAGCCATCCGCACAGGTGTGGTCTATAGACCACCAGCCCAGGAGGAAGAAACAGATAGGAGCTGATGCTAGGCCATCCAAAGGATGGCAGACAAGGTGAGGTAGTACTGGTTGGAGACTTCAATATACCAGGCGTGGACTGGAGCATCCAGCAGCAGCATCAACTAGAAGCAGATTTATCCTGGACTCCTTCAGGTTCCTCAAGCAACTGGTCATGAAATCAACTGGCAGAAGGCAATACTGGACCTTGTGCTCACAAACAGGGACAGTGTGATGGGGGTAACAGTGGGGGAGCACCTGGGTAACAGTGACCACCAGTCATTGTGGTTTGAAATCACAGAAAGAGCAGAACCAAACCACACGAAAACACGTATCCTGGATTTTAGGGGGGCAGACTTTAGGAAAATGGGGAGATACTTGAAAGAGGCATTAAGGGGAATGGGACAGGAATCAGGGGTTGAGGAACAGTGCAAAAGTATTTAAAATGGGGATTATAAGAACAACAGAATTATGCATTAAGCAGGTTAGCAAGAGGAAAAGAAGAGGGAGACCATTATGAGTTTTCCAAAGAGGTAGAAAAGAAAGTGAAAGCCAAAAGATTGCATTCAGGCAATACAAAAGACACAGGCAGAAGGGGATAGGGAGAAGTACCAGGAGAAACAAAGGAGGCAGGGAAGTCAGTAAGGGAAGCCAAAGCTCAGACAGAAGAACACATTGCAAAATCAGTGGGTAAAGGGACAAAACCTTTACAGGTACATAAGTGAAAAAAGAAAGACAAAGGGAGGGACAGTGAGACTGAAGAGGGAGGATGGGCCGCATGGAGGATGACAACAATAAAGCTGACATATTGAACAGGTATTTCTGCTCAGTCTTTACTAAGGAAGAGGGGGGTAATGGGTCTGAAGGGAGTTCAAGGGGTGAGAATGGTGCAGAAATGGACACAAGTCCCTTTACACGAGAAAGGGTCCTGAAGGAACTGGAAGTAATAAGAGCTGATAAAGCAATGGGGCCAGATGGGGTGCACCCCAGAGTCCTTAAAGAACTAAGAGAGGTGGTGGCTGAACCTCTGGCTATCCTGTTCAGCCAATCACTGGAAACAGGGGAGGTACCCAAAGACTGGAGGACAGCAGATGTAGTCCCCTTATACAAAAGTGGGAACAAAGAGGAAGCAGGGAATTACAGACCAGTCAGCCTCACCTCGGTAGTGGGAAAGATCATGGAAGCACTACTGAAGGAGAGATTGGTGGAACATCTGGTTGTCAATGGACTACAGGACCCAAGGCAGCATGGTTTCACCAGGGGGAGGTCATGTCAGACCAACCTCATTGAATTTTTTGACTGGGTGACTAGGGAGGTGGATCAGGGGAGGCAGTGGACATGGCCTATCTGGACTTCAGCAAGGCCTTTGACACTGTGCCACATAGAAGACTATTACACAAACTGGGAACATGGGTGTGGGCAGGACAGTAGTGTGGTGGGTAGGTAACTGGCTGGGTGGCAGGACACAGAGGGTGGTGGTAAATGGCTGTCACTCCACAGAGGAAGTAACCAGTGGGGTACCACAGGGATCAGTGCTGGGACCGGTCCTATTCAACATCTTCATCAGTGACATTGCACAGGATCTAGAAGGCAGAATTTCACTGTTCGCTGATGACACAAAGCTCTGTAACAGAGTAGACACACCAGAGGGTGTAGACAGAATGAGAAGGACCTGCAGAAACTTGAAGAATGGTCAAGGGTTTGGCAGTTGAAATTCAATGCAAAGAAGTGCAAGATAATGCATATGGGGCACAAAAACCCTGGCACAATATATCAGTTGGGGGTGAGCATATAGCATGCACCAAGCAGGAAAGGATCTTGGGGTTGTCATCTCTGATGACCTCAAGGTAGGAAACAGTGTGACAAGGCATCAGGTAAAGCAAATAGGATGCTGGGATGTATGAGGCAGGGCATCACCAGCAGGAAAGGAGGTCATAATTCCACTATACAAGACACTAGTGAGGCCCCACCTGGAGTACAGTGTACAGTTCTGGAGACCATACCTACGTGAAGGACATAGACAGGGTAAGAAGGTTCAGAGGAGGGCAACAAAGATGGTGCATGGGTTGCATCACAAGTCCTATGAAGACAGGTTGAAGGAACTGAACATGTACTCCCTGGAGGAGAGGAGGAGAGAGAGGGGATATGATAGAGACATACAAGTATCTTACAGGGAGGAACAGGGTGCAGGAAAACACTATTTTAAGCGAAAAGATGTTTCAGGACTAGAGGGCATGGGATGAAGTTGGAGGGAGGACGATTCAGAGGAAACATGAGAAAGAATTTCTTCACAGAACGGGTGGTGGACAAGTGGAACACCCTGCCAGAGGAAGTGGTGGGGCTGAAACAATCACGGGATTTAAGAATGCATGGGATAGACATAAAGGAATTCTAGAGGGCAGGGGTAAGGGGAAACAGACTTCTAGGAAAACAAACTGAACTTACAAGCTCAAATGGGCAGACTAGGTGGGCCATAGGCCCTTATCTGCCGACACTGTCTATGTATCTATGTATCTATGTAAATTAAATATAAATACACTGGGTGACATCGGGGAGTTGGGCACTACTCCAACACCAGGGAAAGGGGATAATATTAAAAAATATTACAACAGGCAACATCAGGGATAGGATAGGGGGGGCTACTAGTCCACCAGGGAGAGGGGATGCAATATATCTTTTTACATAGGGTGACATCAGGAATCGGAGCTTGGGAGGAGGGTACATGGCACATCGTTGCAAAGTGCAGCAATCTCTTTCTTTTTCAGATGTCATAACTGACAATGTGAAGTTAATTGCAGTTTAATATGTTTTTTCAATCTTTATTGATTTGTGGTTGTTTTTAACTGAGTTTGATAGTGATTGTGTATAGGTAGTAAGGATTTTGCATATTGTATTTATGTATTTATGTGATTGGTTTTAAAAAAATGTATATGTCTTTAAATTAAATACATGTATGTATTATATGGTGCTTTTTTGATGTCACATTTACTATATAAGGAAGCCTCCATTGTATGTTAGCTCATCCTTCAATAAAGGGGGTCTTCTGTTCTCCAAAACACATCAGGAGGGCGCTGTGTTACCTCAATAAAAGCTTGGCACTGTTTTCTACATATTAATGTGAGCAGCATCATTCTTCAACAGAAAGGTGGTGCATGCTGAAATTCTTTGCTGTGCATTTTCCCAGAGGTATATGTTTAAGTACAATTAAACCAGCCCTGGCTCTTCTACAGGAATTGCTCCTGGTACATCTTTTGGCACAAGGGGCACTTTGCACTATTCTTTGTGGCACAAACTCCTTGCGCCATGCCAGGAACTTTGAGAATTGGGCCCAAAGACTCAGTGGAAAATACCGGTTGAAAAAATGTGACACAAATATAAAAACCATGCCAACACACTTACTGTAGTTCTCAGTCACCTGACCACAGTTGTTATTTTTTCTCATGATGTGCTTACATCAGAGTAAAAAAGAACTTAAATGTCATTGTTAATAGGAGCAGGCAGAAGAGATAGTTCTTAGATTTGGAGATTAGCAAGAAACAGGTTTTCAGTTTTAATGCTAACCTATTAAGTAAACCAACTGTCAGAAATACCCTGCTGCTATTTGAAAGATCACATCCATGCCAGCTAGTAAGGAACATACCAAAGGGTAGTTTCCTTTTTATAACAAACTCCAGAAAGAGTCACTATGGCTGCTAGTACATTAACTTGATAAAGGAGTTTCATGGGCTTAAACATAAAAATGAATTGTTGGAGTGAGTTGCATGTGTAAATTTCATTTTTGGTAAAGCTAGATAATTTATCTGGTTGATCCTGTGTTTCCCATGTGTTTAAAATGCAAATGGTGAGTGTATTTTGTACTATATGGGGAAGAAGAGGAAGCTCCATACCAAGGCTTTCAAGTAATTGTAGGAGGAATGGCACAGAGAGGAGAGGTATGGCTGCATTGGGGACTGCGGGACAATCTGGAAGGATAAAATCCCTATACCTAGGTTATGGCCCACTTCCATCCAGGAGGAAACCATAATAATCAGTGGATGGTTTAATTGTTACTTTGATGGACATTTAAAGTAGCCGAGAGGGATGATGGAAAAAATAAGGGATGCAAAAAGTGGCTTACCACAGGCTCAGATAGATAGTAGGGAGATCCCATAGGGAGAGAGTCCCACCAGGATGCAAGTTATTCAAGAAAGCAGGGGGTTAGCAAAGGAGAAAAGGAACAGTCAAAGGAGAAAGGTGAGGAAGAGGAAACATTTAGAAAAATGAGAAAATGACAAGAAAAGAGATAACAAAATATAAAAGGCCATGTGTGCCAATGGTAGAAATCTGGGAAATGAGATCCCAGACCTAGAGCCATCATGGCGGAGGTAGACCTGGATATTGTGGCCATTAACGAATCATGGTGTACTGACAATTATGTCTGGGAAATGGTCATACCAGGCTATACAATGTTCAGAATAGACAAGGTAGGGAAGAAAGGCAGTGGAGTGGTGCTTTATGTGAAAGAAAATATAAGAACTGCAGAGGTGCAGGAGGGGGGCTGAGGAAATGTAGGTCACACTCGAGTCAAGAAACAAAGTCGCAATTTGGACAGGCATGATCTACAGGCCTCGACACAGGGGAGGACTTAAAAAAAGAAATATTAGAAATAATTGGCAAAATGACTGAAAAGGAGTAGGTGTTGCTGGTGGAGGATTTCAGTCTGCCATATGTAGTTTGGAGCCTTTCTGCTGCAGCATCAGCTAGGAGCAGGGACATCCTGGACTCCCATTGGGTGTTCCTCAGGCAAGTAGTCAGTGAACCCACTCGTGATGGGGCAATTCTGGACCTGGGTCTTATTCATTAACTAACTTCTTAATAATTTTGATGACATTGCACTCTCCAAAACATGGCTCATCGACTCAATTTCTACCTGGGAGATTGACCTCCCAGGCTACACCGCTGTCCGTAAGGACAGACCGGAAAACAAAAGGAGAGGTGGGCGCCTGTTTTATGTCTCAAATAGGTTCTCCTTTACTGAATACACCTTAAAAGTATTTTTTGAAAGACCGGAAGTTCTCTCCATCAACCTTCTCCTAGGTAAGAGCAAAATACTTTCCCTCACAACTACTTACCTCCCCCTGGCACCCCTTTCTTGGACCTTGAGTCTCTCTTTACCTCAAAGAACTCCCTCCCCCTAAACAGGACATGGCTACTTCTCAGGGATTTTACCTTAACTGGGCCTCAAGTAAATCTGACACAGCTAAGGCATGCATCTTGGGCCTCAGCCTCCATCAAGTAATCACGACCTCCACTAAGACAAACTACAAGACCAGAACGCAATCCCTGATCAACTGGATTGTTATCCTAAACCCAGCCCATGTCTCTCAGGTTGGTACTCTGCCTGACTGCCGCAGTGACCACTGCACCATCTCCTGCCTCTGGTCTTCCAGATCCCTCAAACCTCCCTCTAATTTTATCTCTTCCAGGTGTCTGACTGATGACATCATTGAAAGGCTAACAAATGCCTTCTGTTAGGTTGACTGAGCCTTTATAAATGGTCCATATAACCTTAACACCATTTTCACCACTTTCACAAACATCTTCCCTGGTATCTGTGACAAAATTGCCCCCTTGAAGAAAACCAAGGTTAGAGGGCACAGAAATGATTGGGTCTCTTCTGACATCATTAAACTTATGAGGACTCAGGACAAAGCTTGGTCACGCTACAACGAAAAACCCAATTTTTCCCTCCTTGTTACTTACAAAGAACTAAGAAACAAATGCAAATCAATCATCAGAAAGGCAAAAATTGACCATTTCCATAAAAAACTACTTGGTGAATCTAACAACCCCAGAAAGCTATGGGGGATATTAAACTCTCTTCTAGAAAAAAAAAACAAATACTTCAGAACCCATTACCCTGCTTTAAGGGGATAGGCTCACAAATGACCCCAGCGAAGTGGCCAACATGTTTAATTCTTTCTTTGGTGACCTCGATAACTTCAAACCCTCCACCCAAGACCCGTCTCTCAGCTCTCCTGCCTGCTGATAACCATCCCTGCAGTGAGCCCAAAAACTACCCTAAATTCTACTTCCACACTCTAAAGCCATCGGATACCATCCACCCCAGCAGAAGCAACAACCCTAAGCCCTGCATCGGTGATGATGACATTGATTATAATATTCTGAAGCTCTGTATTTTGCCCAAACCCCTGACTAACATCGTCAACCACTCCCTCTGTTCTGGCACCTTCCCTAGCATCTGGAAAATAGCTACGATCAAAACCCCTGTACAAATCGTGGTCCAGGAGTAATGTAAGGAACTATAATCCTATCTCAATTCTGGCACCTCTTTCCAATGTCATCGAGAAGGTTGTTCATTCACAACTAACCTCTTTTCTTCAAGAACATAATCTGCTCTCTCCCTTAACCAGGACCCCTTCAACGGGGTTCATTTTCTGGGGGACCAGTAGTGTGTGCACACTGGTCCTGTTCCATATTTGGCCCACAGATCAGAACCAACCACTTCAGAGGAAGGTAACCCCATGGGGGGGGGGTCTTCTTATTTGCTAACTCAGTTTTAATTTAATATTCTGATATAGGACCCCTTCCCCCTCCTTTATGGGCTGTTTAACAGCAGGGTGTTTGATTAGTCCTTGGAGAGGGTTCCTTCCCTTTCTTTGGGCTCATTACAGTTTGGTCTTATCTCTTGGCCAAAGCTCCTGTAATGGCCTAAGTCGTAGTCCAGCCTGGCCTGGCTGCAATATTACCCCACGGCATAGCCAAACTCCAGGTGGTAACTGCTCCACCCTTGTGCCATTCACAATATTTGTGTATGGAAGGGACTGCGAGGGCTGTCCTTACCTTGCCAGCCTCAGATGGTAAGTCTGACTTGTTCTTTTTGCCACTTTAGTTGATTGCAGCAGTGCTATAGTAGTTGTCGGGGGGAGGTTCTCTGCTCTGGGACCTGCATCATGCTGACTGACAGCACGTATTAGGTGATTAGGGGGTTAGGCCTGCTTCCCCTCATCCTTGCCACCACTAGTGTTATTGTCTTTCCTAATAGCTTTTATGACTGGATTCTGGGAGGTTCTGATAAATGCGAAGTTGTGTCATTACATCTCTTTTCACCTGTAGGAGCTCCCAGATACCTACCAACTGTATTTTATGTTTTATGACAGATGTCGGGAGGGGATGGAATCAGACCTAATGGGATAGGGTACCTCCTTAAAAATAGTATCACACCTACTTATTGGAATTATAGCTGGAGGAGGACCAATGTACATAGTTACACTGTTGTGGAGATTTTGGGATACGGGAGGAAGGGGTTCAGTCTTAGCTTAGACACCGCTTGGCTACATTATACTTTCTGGGAGGGATGGGGGACTTATTATAGATTTGGAAGGGTAATGGGAAGGTGGGGGGGTGGGGGGTCTCCTTCAGATTCTTTCAGCTAGACATTTACTAGTTTCTTACAGTTATATGAGCAGATGGTTTCCTTTCTTACAGTGGATGTTTGATGTTTTACTATTCCTGTTAAACTTACAGGTTCTTTGAAGATGTGACGGTGGGATGGGGGGTGGAGTGTGCCAAATTGTTGTTGTTTCTAGCTCTTTAGCCATTAGCCAACATGGCAATGGCTAACAATACTTTTAAGGTAGTCACATGGAATGTCAGGGGTGTGAGAGAGAAGGTCAAGAGATACCAGATGCTCAAGCATATGGCCCTTTTGTAAGCTCAAATACTCCTCCTCCAAGAAACTCATATTCTTCCACAGGAGGCATCTCGGCTACATAGACAAGGTGTCAATCAGATGTTCACTGCTGGAGACTCTACCTCGAGCAAAGGTGTGGTGATTTTAATTATGCAGAACACTTCCTTACAGGTAACCCATGTTATTGCAGACCCGCAGGAATGGTTTTTCCTAGCAAAGGGTCTCCTAAATCAGTCTGAGGTGGTCTTGGGCAGTATATATGGCCCAGTCAGGGGGATACTGCTTTCTTTATGGACCTAGCTGATAAGATTTCTCCCCTCTTAGCCACTTCCTTAATCTTGGGTGGAGACTGGAATCTCCCCCTCACAGGATTTAGATCACTTTATCCAACCACTTAAACCCTTATCTTCAGCCCAACGGGTTTTAAGAGAGTTCATGAACCTTCTTGGTCTTTGTGACCCCTGGCATATTCTCAATCCAGCCAGTCGTGGCTATTCCTTTTTTCACACTGAACACCACACTTCCTCAAGGCTAGACTACATCCTTATTAGTCTTGCCTTACTGCTAGGGTTATGCCAAGCTGGACTTGAGCCCATTCTACTCTACAACCATGCAGCAGCCTGGATCCTTCTCACCCCCAATGCAGACTTGCAATGAGACACATGTTGGAAGCTAAATACACAGCTTCTCAAAGACAATCATGTCATCTCAAACATTAAATCTCTCATTCAGTCCTACACTGAACTCAACCAAGAATCTGGCCCTAGGGCTTACCACATATGGTGCACTTTAAAATGTGTCCTATGCAGGGAATTCATTCGACTTACTTCTAAGAGAAAAAAGCAATGTGAAACCAAGGCCTTATCCCTACTAAATCAAATACAGACCATCGAACAGTCTCTATCCCCCTCCTCAATGCATACCACTTTAACTACCTTGTTAGCATTCAGGAATGGATATGCTGATATTTTAAGGGAGAAAGCTGAATTTGCTATCTTGAGGACATAGTCCAAATATATTGAACAAGGGGAGAAAGCAGGGAGATTATTGGCTCTACATCTGAAAGAATTAGAGAGCTCTAGAATCATCACTTCTATTTTTGATCAAAATGGCTCCATCAAAACCATTCCCAGACACATTGCCTCAGTTTTTGAAAACTTTTTTCAGACACTCTATGGCCAGTGGGTCTCCCTGCCAAGCACTGATGAGATCTGGACCTATCTGGAGGACATCCAACTTCCTAATCTTCAGGATCACCAATGCACCTTCCTGTCTTTTCCCATTTCTCTATTGGAGGTAGAATTAGCCATCAGTAGTCTAGCAGTGGACAAGACCCTAGGTCCATATGGATTTCCCTCCAATTTTTACAAAACTTTCATCAAAGAAATACCCCCTTCCTACTTTATCTGTTTCAATTCGTGTTTTCTGCTGAATCATTGGAACCTTCTCTTCTGGAAGCTACTATAGTGCTCCTTCTTAAACCTGGTAATCTACCTTCTCAACCTGCTAGTTACCATCCTATTTCCCTGCTGAGTTGTGATATCAAAATTCTTACTAAAATACTGGCTACTTGAATTCAGAAAGTTTGGTCTCATTTACTTAGTCCAGAACAGGTGGAATTTGTTCCCAACAAAGCCTTTTCTGATTACTTACGAAAGCTAACTCATATTTTCCAAGCTGCCAAGCTTTTTCCTAGTCCCATGGCTTTAGTCTCATTAGATGCCAAGAAAGCCTTTGATAGAGTCGATTGGACCTTCTTAAGGGCTACTCTACAAAAAATGGCTTTCCCATCTACATTTCTGCAATGGCTACAAGTGGTATACTCTTCTCCTTCTGCTAGGATATACTGTAATGGTGTGTTTTCCTCTTGTTTCTCCCTCCACACCGGCACCCATCAGGGATACCCCTTATCTACTTTCCTGTTCAGATTATATCTGGAACCATTAATCAGGTGACTTAAACTTTCTCCTGGTATTTCTGGCATTACAACTGGCAATTCAACACTAACCCTTTCGGTCTATGCTGATGATATTTTGCTACACCTCTCAGATCCCGTCATCTCTCTAACTAAAACTCTACAAGTGACAGATCAATTCAGTTTCTACCCTAATAACAAACTGAGCCATTCAAAGACGGAGATTTTTCCTCTCAACCACTTTACTTGTAAATCTGACTTTAACCAATTTGGTATGAGATGGTCTTCTAGATCTATCAAATACTTATGAATCTCGTTAACTAATTAGCCCTCCCTCACCAAAAAAATTAAACATAGATGACCTGGTCGCCACAATACAACAGGATCTTCTGCGGTGGAAAGCCATCCCAATCTCCTTATGGGGCACGATCAACACAGTTAAAATGAACGTCATACCCAAACTGTTCTACACCCTCAGTACGTTAAACCTATGACTTCCTCTCTCTTTTTTCAAATGCATTCACTTGCTTGTTTCCAACTTCATCTGGCTAGATAAGACTCCCAGGTGTTCTTATCTCAAACTTGGTATCCCTAAAGAATCAGGTGGCCTCCGACTTCCAAACTTCCTGTTTTACTACTGGCTGGCCATCTCTGTAAATGTGGCAAATGGCTTACCACACCTCAAGAAGGGGACTACACCCCCCTTGGCTCCAAGTAGAATCCAAGCAGGAAAGGGATCTTGGGGTTATCATCTCTGATGACCTCAAGGTAGGGAAACAGTGTGACAAGGCAGCAGGTAAAGCAAATAGGATGCTGGGATGTATAGGCAGGGGCATCACCAGCAGGAAAAGGGAGGTCATAATTCCACTATACAAGACACTAGTGAGGCCCCACCTGAGTACAGTGTACAGTTCTGGAGACCATACCTACGTGGGGACATAGACAGGGTAGAGAAGGTTCAGAGGAGGCAACAAAGATGGTGCATGGATTGCATCACAAGTCCTATGAAGACAGGTTGAAGGAACTGAACATGTACTCCCTGGAGGAGAGGAGGGAGAGAGGGGATATGATAGAGACATACAAGTATCTTACAGGGAGGAACAGGGTGCAGAAATACACTATTTTTAAGTGAAAAAGATGTTCCAGGACTACAGGGCATGGGATGAAGTTGGAGGGAGGACGATTCAGAGGAAACGTGAGGAAGAATTTCTTCACAGAACGGGTGGTGGACAAGTTGAACACTCTGCCAGAGGAAGTGGTGGGGGCTGAAACAATCACGGGATTTAAGAATGCATGGGATAGACATAAAGGAATTCTGGAGGTCAGGGGTAAGGGACAACAGACTTCTAGGAAAACATAAACTGAACTTACAAGCTCAAATGGACAGACTGGGTGGGCCATAGGCCCTTATCTGCCGACACTGTCTATGTATCTGTGTATCTATGTACCTCACTCACCACCCAACTGCTGCATCAGCCTTCTCCCGCACTGTTCTCTACACTGCTGGATTCCCGCCTGCTCTTTCTGTGCTTCCTCTATCCAGTGCAGCACATCGTACCAGGCAGTACTCACTCTGCCATACACACTACACCATTCAACTGCCCGATAGCATAAAAAAATACATGTTTTCATTATACGGAGCACACTCCTGCAGGAGGGACAGAAAGCATCTTTAAAGATAAGAATGGCAACTTGGCGTGGAAGACAGGGACCATTCATTACTACACAATTGGAAATCCGTTCGCTTTCGTACGGTCCAGCATTTCCCACTCGCTTTCATTGGTACTTTGAAAATAAATAAATGGGTTGCATCGATGGGGTAAAGGAAGACAGAGGGACAGACAAATGGCCGGGGGTGACTAGAGAGAGACAGCGTCACTACACAACCTGAAAACTTTCACTTTCTGCGGTCCTGCATTCCGGTCTCATTTCCATTGGCACTTTGAATATAAAAAAATAAACTGCGTCAATGGAGTTACAGAAAAAAAATGAAAAAGACAGAAGGGTACAGACTGTTTGGGGAAGGGAGATGAAGTGAGACAGCACAGTACCAGACATTACACTGCCCTCTACTACCAATGCCAGTAGTAGAGGGACTACTTTGCCAATGAAGGAGAAAAAACTTGAATTGTAGTCAAGTTTAGTGAATTACTTTACTTTTTTTGCAATCCTGTAAAAAATGACACAGTTAGCCCATTTTCTAAGCGCAATAATACCTTCCAGGGTGGGCGGTATGGGCAATACCAGACCTTTCAGGGGCTATAAGGCCCTTTGCCTGTGGTGTCAGGCCTCATTACACCCCTGGGCGGTCCAGTATTGCCCAATACAGCCCACCCTGTCAGGTATTATTTCTTGCATGATGGTACCCTGCTGTATACTAACACTGAGTTAGCTATATTGTGGAATTTTATTTATTTTTGTGTTGCTTTTTTTATCTTAATAATCTAGACCTTGTCTATATACTATTGACACATAGCCAAGGATGCTCCATACAATTTGCAATCTTTTCTTTAATTTTTTTTACCACTTTATTCATGTTTGTGAAATTACTTGTAACATGGCAAATAATAAAGAACTGTATAGACAGCAGACTTGCAAGACCAATTTAACCTGCATTTTTGAGTGACTAGAAGATATTAGGCCAGGATTTGAATCAGGCCTTAACGTTGACAGTATTCCTAGAAATTATTGTGGGGGCTGGGGTGATGTGTCCTCCAAGGCGGAAGCCCCATCAGGAAATTTGTATCCATAAGTGTAGGCAGAGTACCTAAGGTCATCATTCTGAGAACCAAAATATAGATTCCATTCAGTATTGAAGACAAATTTAAAAAGTATTTTTTTAAATATGAAGAAAGGCATTCACTTTATGTTGCAGGGTCAGAGTCAATGCAAAATAAAATGCACAGAGTCACCTTGAAAAAATATTGAAATTCCACTTTTATTAGTTACGTTTATAAACAAATAAATTAATTATTGTACCCTCTCTGCCAGAAGAATTTCCATCTAACAGTCCCCTTCCTAGAGCCAATAGGTCTACCTCAGTGTGGACCCACTAAATGCTATGGGCAGGGGTGTCATTCCAGGGTAGCAAGGTGTTGCAGTTGACACCACTGTGATTTCTTAGTGACATCCTGTGATAACCCCTGGAAACCCCTAAAACATTGTTTGCTTCTCATTTATTTCTATAAAATGTGATAGGTGGATCTTTGCAACTCCTAGGCTACTGCTGAAATGATAGTTTGCTATTGGTAAGGGCCCACCTAACT
The DNA here is from genome assembly GCA_016271365.2 of Neoceratodus forsteri. Classification (NCBI taxonomy): domain Eukaryota; kingdom Metazoa; phylum Chordata; order Ceratodontiformes; family Ceratodontidae; genus Neoceratodus; species Neoceratodus forsteri. The sequence continues at coordinate 163,887,348 of JADMNL010000022.1, read as the reverse complement.
TTAGAGGACAGCTACCACTCCTACAAATATAAAGTTATGAGAGTTCCACCTCATGAATATTTCCAGTTTACCAACTGTGTTCTAAAGGGCTACAAAATGCTATTGATTTGATCGAATTTAAAGTCACACAGCAGAAAATGTTAACATTTAACAAGGCTGGGAAATAATTTAAAAATTAAAATTTAAGTTGACAAAAAAAAAGTCTTCAGAATTAATGAAAAGAAAATACATGTACAAGTGCCGACTACAATTTAAGGCATTTGTATGTACTTTGGCTCCACCATGAAAGGATACAGTCTAGGTATCCAGTCATGTGCTTCCAGGGCCCCTTTTCTCTCAGTGTAATAAATAGCAAGAAGTCCACATAGCTCTGCTATGTAGCCATAAAAAGGAACTGAAGTTGTGCAAAAAGAAACTGTAGTGGCAATCACAATAAAATGTGTAGATATTGCAAACAGAATCCAGAAGAAAGGTTGCAGTGGTTAAGTACAGTAAATGAGGAAGCAAGACAATTTGCCAAACTACATATTAGATGTTACTTTGTGTGGTGAGGAAAGACCAAACTACTTTCAAATTTGCTTTAAAGAAGGGTATTTAACCTGCAAGATGTTTTTTTTTCTTTTCTGTAGAACCACTGTTATTCATTCTGGTTCACATTATGTTACTGTTCACTCTTTTCTGGCCTTTAGGTAAATACACTAGGTATTTCTGATTTACATGTGGGTTGTGAATACCACATTTGCTGCCACAATGCTTACATATTCTACCACAGAACTCTATGCTATTAAGGGAAGTTAACTACTGTACAGTATGTAATGATATATGCAATAATATGATAGTAATGTGGAATAATATACACCAGGGAGGAGCAGGAGGAGGAGGAAGGAGGGACAGAAGCCTTATGGGTACTATTCCAGAACAGCTAAGGGGGAAGGATTCAGTTGGGAGTGGTGTATAGGCCACCCTGACAGGACAAGGAGATGAACAGGGAAGCTAGGAGGTAGAGGAAATCTTGTCCACAGATGATTTCAACCTGCCTGGAATAGACTGGAGTACTGCAGCTGCCTCCTGTGCCAGGGAAAATGTCCTTCTGGAAGCCTTCAAGGATTGTTTTCTGGTGAAGTGGGTCACACAGCTGACCAGGGATGGTGCCATACTGGACCTTGTGCTGTCATATGACGATCATGACCAAGAAATAGCAATGGAGGACCCGTAAAGAAACAGCTAAGTGGTGTATAGACCACCCTGACAGGACAAGGAGATGAACAGGGAAGCTAGGAGGTAGAGGAAACCTTGTCAAAACAGATGATTTCAACCTGCCTGGAATAGACTGGAGTACTGCAGCTGCCTCCTGTGCCAGGGAAAATGTCCTTCTGGAAGCCTTCAAGGATTGTTTTCTAGTGCAGGGGGTCACACAGCTGACCAGGGATGGTGCTATACTGGACCTTGTGCTGTCATATGAAGATCATGACCAAGAAATAGCAATGGAGGGCCCCTTGTGGGTAGTGACCACTGCACAGTGTGATTTTACCTCAATATGAGTAAAGAAACAGCTAAGACGAAAATGAGGTTTGTGGATTTCAAGACAGCAGACTTCAGGAAAATGAAGGACATACTTGTAGGGCATCTTGCAAAAATCAGGCCAGAAATGGATGCCGAGCAGAAATGGTCTGTCATTAAGTTGGGTTTGAATGAGGCCACAGACGACTGCAGGAAGACCCAGAGTAAAACTTCCAGAAACAAGAGACCAAGCTGGTTCAACAAGGACGTAACAGAGAAAGTGAGGGAGAAGAGGGTAACCTTTCAGAAGTATATGTGTACTATTAGAGAGGAGGGCAGGGAGGTTTACTTAGTGAAATCCTGAGAAGCAGGGAGAGTGGTTTGAGCAGCTAAATCTGCAAAGAAACTAAGGCTACCACAGGGGATCGGGGAAGGGGAAAATGAATTCTTTAGATATGTGAGGGAGAGAAGAGGCACTAAGGAGGAATTATTAGGATTAAGAAGGAGGAGGATGGGTAGAAAATTGTGAAGACCAGACAGAGGCATTGAACAAATACTTCAGCTATGTATTCCCTAGAGAAAAGGATGGACCTATGCCACAGGAGGACATGGGGGTAGGAAAGGGGGGGGGGGATAAAACAGATGGGGTGATTAAGGATGACAGGGTCTTAGAGGGTCTTAGGGCCCTTCAGGCGGATAAAGCATCTGGGCCAGATGGCATACACCCAAGGGTCCTGAGAGAACTGGCTGAAGTACTGTTGACCTCCTTGATGAATTTATTTAACACCTCGTTAGAGACAGGGTGTGTGCCTCTTGACTGGAGAATGGCTCATGTGGTGCCACTCCACAAGACTGGTCCCAGAGATGAGCCTGGTAACTACAGACTGGTCAATCTAACATCCATTGTAGGCAAATTAATGCAGACCATTCTAAAAGAAAGGCTGGTAAACTGTCTGGAGGTCAGTGGTCTCCAGGACGTTAAGCAGCATGAGTTTGTCATGGGGAGATCCTGCCAGGAGAATATGATATAATTTTGACTGAGGCACAAGGTTGTTGGACAAGGGCTAGGTAGTGGATGTACTATACTGTTCCTGGGCTCCAGTAAGGCTTTCGACTCTGTGCCCCATGGTAGGATGCTTAGCAAACTGAGTAACCTGGGAGTTGGGGACAAGCAGATGGGATGGGGTGGGTCAGGAGCTGGCTGAAAGAAAGGAGACAGAGTGACGGCAGTGGGTGAACTATCCAAGTCCAGACCAGCAACCAGCAGGGTCCCAAAGGGATCAGTACTTGGTCCAGTGCTATTCAACATCTTTATTGGAGATAGCAGTGGGGGTCAAAAATAAAGTCAACCTTTTTGCAATGATATTAAGCTCTGTGAGAGAGTGAACATACAGGAAGTAAGATAGGAACTCAGGGAGGATCTGGACAGACTATAGAAATTATATTGCATCTATCAGTTGGGGTTCAAAGCCAAGAAATGCAAGGTCCTGCACCTGGGAACTGGGAAGCCAGGGGTCAGCTACTAACTGGGTGGCATACGAATGTCCAGCTCAAAGGAGGAAAAGGATCTAGGGGTGATAGGGGTAACATTAAACACTCTGTGCAGTGCTGTAAAGTGGCAGCCAAAGCAAATAAAATGCTTGGATGCATAGCCAGAGGAATCATCTCCAGGAGGGAGGAAGTCATTCTGCCCTTGTACGGATCCATGGCAGTCAGTGTACAAATTTGTTGTTGACTGATGTTACAGTGACACCTTTATGTCAACCACATTTGTGGTTAGCATAAAGCTGGTCAATTTGTACTGTGTTTTCATTGGGGGGGACTTTGCCCCCGGACTCCCCATGAGAGAGGTTCTGCCCCACACATACCCCCTAACTAAAGTAATAAACTCTGAGCCAGAGCTGATTCAGGGAGAGGATGCAAACCCCCCCAGAAAGCAGTGCCAGGGTCCCACGCCAACACTACAGCGACCTGTCGCTGTTGTCGCTGTAGTGTTGGTTGCGGTAAAATTGTCACAGTAGCAATGGCATACACCCTTATACAGGTCACTAGTGAGACCGCACTATGAGTACTGTGTGTAGTTCTGGTGCCCTTACTTGAAGAAGGACATCAAACTACTGGAGGGGGTCCAGCAGAGGGCAACTAAGATGATCCAGGGCATGGGGGACATACCATATGATGAGAGGTTAAGGGTGCTCAATATGTATTCCTTAGAAGACAGAAGGGGAAAGGGGAATATGATACAAACCTTCAAGTATCTAAAGTGTATAAACAAGGTTGGAGTGGAGGGCATTTTCAATTTAAAAAGGGATGGGGCCACAAGGTGCCATAGTCTGAAACTTAGATTTAAAAAGCAAATGGGGAGGCACTTTTTCATGGAAAGGGTGGTGTTAAAGTGGAAGAAACTACCTGAGGAGATGACATAATTGAAAACAGTGGGATGTTTTAAAGGGGGGTGGGACAGGGTAAAAGAGAGAGTGGCAATGGAAGGGAGAAAGGGGATGGGAAGGGGGTGGAGGATAGCTCTGGGGGGCAAGGGGGGGCAGCTCCAGTAAAATAGACTGAGATGCACACTCAAGCAGACTTAATAGCCCTCTACAGCCTGTTTCTGCTGGCAATTTTCGTATGTTCATATGCACATCATGCAATTCTAAAAGGGCTCCACCACTGTGTAATTCACAAACACTCTTTGAGTTTTGTAAGAGACCAGCAAAGACAGAACAGTAAGAGAACTGAAACCAGTATTAACAAAACACTTCTGCAGGAAAAAAATACTAATGGTCTTGGTGCAGTTCTTCTTTAACTGTCAGCTGTCTGGATAACATGGTCAATATAATTAATCATTATTATCAACATGCATTCGTCAATGCCGAATGTTGTCATGCTGGCATTGGCAGTGGCGGAGGTGGAGAGGCATAGTGCTGTGAGTTTGTTAATGTGTCCCAAAAGGTGATTTTGCACAGCGAGTATGCCACTGTGCGGCAGATCTGCGGAAACACATTTTGGGCAGGCTGTGGCAGCTGGACTGTTGATAATGAGGTGTGCACAAATGCCAGTGGTGAAAATGTGGCATGAAAATATTGCAGATTGACAATGTTACAAGAGTGCGTGGAAACTGCGCAATGCACGCTTGCAACACCATCATTGTCTGGACTTTCACCACCAAATTTTCAACATAGGCATTTTAGGACCTCTGCTGATGAATAGTGTCACCATCATTTCCTGAAAGTGTCCCGAAAAGTGATTTCGCACAGTGACCATGCAATTCTGCACCGGACGTGTAAAAACACATTTCAGCCAGCTGTACTGTTCATAAGGAGGTATGGAAAAATGGCAATGATTAACAGTTGGAGTGAAAGTATTACAAATTCACAAAGTCACTAGCGAGCATGCAAACTGCTCAACGCACGTTTGTAAAACACTCATTTTATTGACTTTCATCCCTAAATTTTCAACATAGGCATTTTAGGACATCTGCTAATGAACAGTGTCACTGCCATTTTCATAATCTGTCTCGAACACTGGCTTTCCACAGCGACCGTGCTATTGTGCGCCGGAACTGCAAAAATAGATTTTGGTCAGGATGTGAAAAATGACAGCTGCACTGTTCATTAGGAAGTGTAGAACAATGGCACCACTGAAAATGTGAAGTGAAAATACAAGTTTGTGAACTTACTAGCATGCGTGCAAACTGCGCAACGCATGCTCATAACACAGTCATTTTATGGAGTATTGTCATCAAATTTCCAACACAGGCATTTTAGGACCTATGCTCATGAACAGTTTCACTGTCATTTTTGTAATGTGTCCCGAACAGTGATTTCGCACAGCGAACGCACTATTCTGTGCTGGAAGTGCGAAAACACATTTTGGGCAGGATGTGAAAAATGACAGTTATACAGTTCACAAGAAGGTGTGGTAAAATGCCAATGTTGAGAATCTTGCATGAAAATAGTGCTAATGCCCTAACTTATGAGCATGTGTTGCGCAGTTGCTACGCATGCTTGTAAAACAGTCATTTTTTGGATTTTTCCCCATCAGATTTGCAACATAGGCTTTTTGAGAGCCCCTCTCATGAACAGTGGCACTGTCATTTCATTACTTGGTCCTGAAAGGTGATTCCACGCAGTGACTGAGAAATCACCTTTCGGGACCAATAACGCCACGACAGTGCAAGAATTCATGAGAAGTGGTCCCAAAAACCCCATATTGAAAATCTGGGGCCAAAATTTGCAAAAATGCCCGAGATATGCATTAAAGTTGAAAAACCCCTATTCATTCCATTATACTGCTTACTGGCATTTCTTCAGTTCGCGGACGGCTTTGAAGAGTGCAGGGAAACACATTTTGGGCGACAAGTGAAAAATGACAGCTGTACTGCTCATAAGGAGGTATGGTAAAATGGCAATGCAGAAAATCTGGAGTGCAAATATTAAAAATTCGCAAACTTACGAGCGTGTGTAGGAACTGCGCAACGCACACTCGTAAAACAGTCATTTTTAAGAATTTTTTCACCAAATTTTCAACATAGCCATTTTAAGACATCTGCTCATGAACAGTGTCACTGTGATTTTCTTAATGTGTCCCATACATTGATTTTGCACACCGACTGAGCCATTGTGCGCTACATGCACGGAAACACATTTTGGGCAAAATGTGAAAAATGACAGCTGTACTGCTCATAAGTAGGTGTGGTAAAATGGCAATGTTGAAAATCTGGAGTGCAAATATTAAAAATTTGTCCACTTACGAGCATGCGTAGGAACTGCACAATGCATGCTCATAAAACAGTCATTTTTAAGAACTTTTTCACCAAATCTGCAACATGGGCTTTTTGAGAGCCCACCTTATGAACACTGGCACTGTCGTTTCATTAATCGGTCCCAAAAAGTGATTTTACACAGTGACTGTGAAATCACCCTTCGGGCCCGATTAATGCCATGACAGTTCAAGGATTCATGAGGAGAGGTCCCAATAACCCCATGTTGAAAATTTGGTGCCAAAATTCCAAAAAATGCCTGAGATATGCATTAAAGTTGAAAAAACCCTATTTATTGCATTATACAGCTTACAGGCATTTCCTCAGTTCGTGGTCGGCTTTGAAGAGTGCAGACGTGTTCCTGGTCCACCGAAGATCGTCGCGCCAAGCTCTGGAGGTAAGTATTGGGTGGGGGAGTGAGGGGGGAGGCATGGTGCGCAGTGGGTGATTGTGGGTGGGCTGGGAGACAGCCAAGGGAACATTTTCTTGTTTACATTTTTTTTTTTTAAGGAAAAAGACATGGGATGTTTGTCACGCTGGGGTGGGCTCCCAGCATGGCAACTGGAAGGCTGTTTGGGAGGGGTCTGGAGCTGATGGGGGATTGGGCACCCCCGTCAGTCATACAGATGTGTGCCATGCTGGGGAGGGCTCCCAGCATGGCACCTGGAAAGCTTATTTTTGGGGGAGGGCGTGGAGATGATGGGGGATTGGGCAACCCTGTCAGCCATACAGTATGTGTGGGGGGCCATGAGCACACGACATGCACACGTATGCGCAGGAGTGGGAGTGTTGCTCTGGGTGTGGAGGGGGAGCGTTGCTCACTGAAGCGGAGCTCTCCCTTTCAACTGTATGACACTGCATTTTCAACTGCTGTCATAGACAGCTGCAGCATTGATTGGAGAACTGTAACCGCGCCTGCAAACACACAGACTGAATTGGAAGACGGCTGTCACACCTCCGAAAACTTGGATGATGGCACTGTGTTTCTTGCACATGCATGCAAGCAAACATAAAAAATGAAGATTAGGGTTTGTGAGTACAGTATGTCAGCCCAACAGACAAACTGGAGAGAAAATAGCATGTCATATTTTAGACTCAGTGTGTGAAGAAAAACATAGTTTTTGCTTTGCAGAGATCTAGGAAAGTCTGGTCAAAAAAGAGGAGAAAGAAGGAAATTCAATCAAAAAGAGAGTCCTGGATTTATTTTTCCCTGCCAAACATCAATCTGGACTTTATAAAAAGATTGGTATAACTGCTTTTCCATTATAAATAATTTAAAGGCAACATTTTCATAACACACAGTTGATTTCTGTCTTGTATTGCAAATTAAGTAAAGAATAACTCACGACAGGGTGTGCAGTTATTGGGGATTAATCAACACCCCTGGTGCATTGTGAGGCACAAGGTCACAGGCTGAGTGTCCTCACAGTGCCCGGGGTGTTGATTAATCCCCAATAACTGCACACCCTGGAGTAGGTTATTGCTCTTACCACATGGGGTAAACCCTGTGTTACACAGATAAAGGAAACTGATATAAAATGATGAAAACATGAACATTTTGGGGAGTATCCTTCAACTACAAAATGTAGTCCCACTGTGTAACTGCTACATGCAGCACTATAGGCAGATTGGTCAGTGCCCTGATTAATTACAGAGAGAGTGATGGTAACACAAGCCATGACTAAAAAACACATGGTGTACCTTTGTGTGTTTCACACATACCATGCTGCACTATACTGGGGATGGACCATTACCAATCGGCAACATCAGTCAACCAACGAGGAACACAGGTATATGAACTTTTGGGAGTTTCATAGCGTGCGGTACTTCGCGGCAGCAGTGGGACATCAGCAGGTATGTCATGTGAATGGGAAACTTGAGCAGATTCAACAAATGGGAACTTGACAGGAATTGCCGCTGTATGTTACCACTTTTCCTACTGTGCACTTACAGTTACACTATGAAGTGCTGCAGCAAGAATAATAATATACAATGGGACACTGTACTGCTTATTTTTGGCTCTGATCTGGCTGATCTGCACTTTGTGTCTTGAGAACCGCTTGTCACAGACTGGGGTGGGGGGTTGCCATTGCCAGATAGGGACAATTCCCTATATCTGCCGCTCGCCACCCGTGGTCCGCTGCTGTCTATCTGTTTCTGTCCTGGGGGAGAAACTGTCTCAATGCAGCCGCTGTTACATATCACTGCACATGAACACAAGCCATGGGATTTGGCAACCTACCTGTACAACTGTGTTGCTCGGTCCCAGTCCGTGTGTCTCTGTCTCTCCACGGAAACTTTCCATTTACTGTCTGCCTTTTTCGGGGGGGGGGCACTGAATATACACCCACAAGCCTCGCAGAAAATAGCACCAGCACTGTTTTGTATCTCTCTCTCTCTCTCTCTCAGAACACTGCATGACCACTGATAGACAAAGAGAGACACAGGACACTCTGTACTGTTGCTGCTATGGGGAGCGGACATAGTCGGGAGCAGGACCTACAGAGCAGTTCTATCTTTCTTGTCTCTCTCTCTCTTTCTTTCTCTCTCCTCTCCCCTCCCTCCCTCTGCTTACTGAAGAAACAACACAGACATTCAGGTCTCAATACTTGATGAGCTGATCATACTCTCTGTTCACTCTTCCTCTTTGGTCTCTCTGTCTCCCTGTGACTGTCACACACACACCGTGTGACATGTTCAGGAATATTTCACAGTCGCACTGAGTACCTGGCCCCCAGTACTGTGAGTGACTCAAAGTGTCTCACACACAAGGCAGCACGTGGAACAGAGGTCGTGGGCGGGGTGCTCACTGTCTACCCACTGATGACTGTGCTTGGGCAAGACAGCTATGACAGCTGGGGAATTAATGATTGAGAGACACAAACAGTGACACACAGATGGACAGGCAGAGAGAGAGAGAGAGAGAGAGACAGGGGACATGGCAGCAATTCGGATTTACAAGCCATGAAGTTCCTCTCTCCCTCTAACTGTTTGTGTCTCTCTCGCAGTGGACGGATTACTTTAACTAGCCGAGGTATGTTTATTATACTTTCTATTCCACCATGCGGTGCAGCTGGTTCGAGGTTGGGATAACAAGCATTGCAGGAATAATTACAAGATCCTCAGGGTGGGTGGGTGGATAACCATGTAGCAGTGCTGGAAAGGCTCTCGCTCTCTTAGCGAGGATATTAATGGCTGCCGCTGACACTGGATTTGTGGCAAAATAATGAGATCAGGACTGCTGACTAATCTCTCAGGGCAGATGGTTTCCTGCTTGCTGTGCATATATCGTGGATTAATCAACGGTCACCTGATGGCTCTGTACCAATCAGGTACCTGGCTTTGTCTGCCCTATGTTATAAATATGAACTTATGCATTGTCCCCTTTTTTCTTACATGATTGGTGAGAATGATTTACCATCAAGCAGCACATTTTGACAGTATCAAATACCTTGACTAACCATTCTTTCTATACCTTGAACATCTTTTTATGAGTCTTAAGATGTGATTCTTAGACCATTTTCAAATATTCTATGTTTTACTGTGTATTTCACTAAAAATACCACCAACAGCTTAATCTGGTTCAAGGTCAGTTGGCATTCATCTGTATTCCTCTCCCCCAGGTCATGTCTGAAAATAGGCAGAATTTGTCTAGTGCACTTACCCGATCAACAAAAACTAAAAAAAAAAAAAATTCTCAATGCCGAATGTTTGCTTGCTGGTATTAGCACTGGAAATGCAGGAGTTAGACAGATGCAGAATAGGAATGGCAGTGAAGTACCGAACGTTACGCCAACCCCACCTCCATCCTGTAGAGATGGACAGGCATTGGGGTAAGTGTTTGGGTTGTCTCCCATGACAGTCATGCCATGTCACCTCACCCTATTCTGCAGACACCGACAAATGTTGAGGTGTGCCTTGGGGTGTTTGGCTTTACAATCACCCCATTCCATAAGGACATATGCTGAAATGGGTGCATCATAGGAGAATGGAGTGAAGTCTGAGGCCAAATAGTCCAAGATACGCCTTGATGCCTGTTAGTGGCTGGAGGAGTGGGATGGCATGAGCAATACAGTCGGCAATCCAAAGGCACACCCCAATGCCTGTCAGTCTGTACAGGGTGGGACGTTATGGTTAGAAACCCTAATGCCCTGCACATTTGTTGGTATTTGCACTACAGGTTTTCAACATGGCCTTTTTCTGACCCCACCTAATGAAAGCATTTGGGACCTCTTCTCATGAAGAGTGGCAGTGTGATTTTGTCAATGTGTCCAGAACTTTGAGTTCCAGCAGCGACCATGCACCATATGCATGAAAACACAGATCAGGCAGGATGTGAAGAATGACAGCTGTACCATCCATACAGAGGTGTGAAGAGATGGCAATGTTGAAAATCTGTAGTGGGAATATTAAAAATGCTCACACTTCTGAACATACGTGGAAACTGTGCAATGCACAGGCATTTTAAGGACTTTCGTCACCAAATTTTCAACAAAGGCATTTTAGGACCTCTGCTCATGAACAGTGTCACTGTGATTTTCTTAATTACAAATTTGTGAAGTTATGAGTGTGAGTGGAAACTGCACAACACATGCACGTAACACAGTAATTTTATGGACTTTCGTCACAAAATTTTTAACATAGGCATTTTAGGACCTCTGCTCATGAACAATGTCACTGTGATTTTCTTAATGTGTCCCGAACACTGATTTCCCACAGCGACCTTGCTTTTCTGTGCCAGAAGTGTGAAAACACATTTCAGCCAGGATGTGAAAAGTGACAGCTATATTGTTCATAAAGAAGTACGACAAAATGGCAATATTTAAAATTTGGAGTGAAAATATTGAACATTCACAAAGTTACGAGAGTGCATAGCAACTGTGCTACACATGCTCATAAAACAGTCATTTCTTGGATTTTTTCCACCACATTTGCAACATAGACTTTTTTAGAGCCCACCTCATGAACACTGGCACTGTCATTTCGTTACTCAGTCCTGAAAGGTGATTCTACACAGTGACCGCAAAATCATGTTTCGGGACCGAATAACACCATGACAGTGCCTGCGTTCATGAGGAGGGGTCCCAATAACCCCATGTTGAAAATTGGTGGCAAAATTCCCAAAAATGCCTGAGATATGCACCAAAGTTGAAAAAAAAACTATTTATGCCATTATACAGCTTACCGGCATTTCTTCAGTTTACGGTCGGCTTTGAAGAGTGCAGACGCGTTTCCGATTCATCGAAGATCATAGTGCCATGCTCCACAGATAAGTATGGGTTGAGGGTGTGTGTGGGGAGGCAGGGTGCACAGAGGTTGGGTGCGGATTGGGGGGCAGGGCCACTGTACTCGACGAGGAACCGTTTCCTGGTTTGCAGGTAAAAATAAATAAATAAAAACATCGGCGTACTGTTTTTTATTTTCACAGGGGCATTTGGCATGCTGGGGTGGGCTCCCAGTGTGCCAACTGACTGTTTTGTTTTGGGGGGGCTGTAGCCAACAGAAGATTCTGCACCCCCATCGGCACATACCGAGGGGGGGCACAAGAGCCGAGGGGGATTGGGCGCCCCCCTTGGCAGAAAGCAACTGTTTTTTGGGGGGTACATTATGCCAATGGGAGTAGGCTCTGTGTCAGCAAATTAAACTGGGCAGGAGAGAAATGACGACTACGATTGGGGCCCCTGGCCAGCAAAACAGAGGAAGTTTGGGGCATGATGCTGAGGGGATCAGCACCCCTCAGCATTGGGGTTGTGCAATATTGTTCATGAACATGGTGGTAGCTTGCCTCCTTGTTCACAAACAATATTATACTAGGCAACGTTCCGCTCTGCAATGACAAGTTGCTCCCTCATTGCAGCAGAATGGCTGATGCTGCAATGATGAGGTGGCCCCGATTGCTGAGGAAAAAATGTTACAAGTTGGTGGAACTTTTGGAAGCCAGTGTCATCAGCACACTGCCTCCATTGGTGAACTACTGCCAAACCCCCAAATGCTGTACCTTCGTTGGCTGCCACAGTGCCGCATCTCCACAACCTGCTTCTCTCTTAAGATGCTGCATAATATTTCTTGCGCATGCACACAAGCAAACATGAAAAATGAATGAAAAATACAAAAAAAGTATTTATACTGCACTTGAATATCATTTTTGTGCCCCCCCCCCGTGCTCTTTGATGTACCTTCTGTGATAACCTCTGTATCTTTCGAGAGAGATACATTTAAAGAGCTATTAAGTTGGGAGAGGCACCACTGGAAAAAATCTGACTGAAAAAATCTGACTGATGCAAAATGTTAGGTTGGATCCTTTGTGCTTTTTAGAGGTTACTATTCTGGCGACATTTTTAGCACATGGCTTTTCCAGTACAATGAAGAATTGTTTCTACGACTGTCTTTTTTCATGGCACTGAATTCTCGTAAGGGCTGATATTTCCATTTTTTTGTCACATTTCATTAATGTAAGGCAGATTGAAAGAGGAGAGGGTGGAAGGAAGAGGAAGAGAGCTGACAAAGCATAGTTTTTGTTGCACCTTAACCAGTATAAGGAGAACAAAGAGTGGGTGGTAGTTCCTTTCTGAGAAAGAGTAACCCACTATGTGGCCCTAGGTCTAATGCATTTTTCCAGGCCCAGTGAAATGACTGAAGATGGAATGAAAGTTAAGAGTAAAAACAGGGCAGTGATGGCAGGTCCAGGGAGTGGAGGACTTTGGGGGCAAAACCATTCAGGCTGTGAGGCTTGAAGAGAATAAGACAATATATAGCAGACAAAGTGGTGATAGAAGTGATGCGGAAGAAAATGGGAGTGTATAGAGAATTTCAGCCAATCTGGTGTTACTACTCATGATGATATTTTCATCCATTCATTGAGGCAAGGCAAGGCAGCTTTATTTAAGTGGTACCCTTTCCCTGAGGCTCAGGGTACTTTAAAAAGCAAAACATAAAATACAGCAAATAACATACTGTAAAAAAAATAAATAGCTATACCACACAAATAACGAGTCCCATGAACAAATATGATACAACATACTGTATGTCTTGCTAGCTAATTAAATTAGATCAGACTACAGGCAAGATTAAAGAGATGCTATTTTAGAGCCCCTTTGAAGACCTCCACTATTCTGGCAGATCTCAGATGGGCATGCAAAGCATTCCACAAGATCATCAGGGTCACCTTAAATAATTTGTTCCCAGAAAGCTTCAGCCTGAGCCTTGGGACCAACAGTAACTCAGCATCAATGAAGTGATGAGGGCAGTCAGATGTAAGTGGGGTGAAGAGATTTTTTATATAGTCAAGACCTGCTCCACCAGTGGTACAGCGGGCTGAGAAACTTCAGTAGCCATACTTTTCCCATGCTGGTGACTCAAGTTCAGGAACAAGCTTGGGATACGTGGGGTCAGTGGGGGGAGGTGGGCTGGAAGAAGGAATCAAGCAGCCACGTGGCAGCTCTCCTCTCATTTCCTGAGCTGAGTAGGTAAGTCTTTCCAGTCTTTGACTGCCACTGAGTGGAGGCTCGGTGCTAACATAAGGCAAATAGGGGACTGGTGCTAGGCCAGGTGGGTGGAGTGTGGGCCACTGGATTCAGGGCTCATGTGCACCTCTACTGGCAGGCACAACTATATCTGCATGGCCCTGGGTTGTAAGGAGAGAAAACCAAGAAAAACATCATATCTCCCCATCGCAGTACATGAAGGCCCTCAGCACTGACAGGTTCCACACCATGTAAATCCCCACTGGTCAAGACAGCTGGGGGAGTGACAGATGGGACTTGGGGTCCTGAGGAATGTGCCAGACAAAAGGTGTGAGGTAGTGGCAGAAGGCAAAAATCTGTATGAAAAAAAATGGTAAGCAAGACCCAGGCTACATAGGGCCTTGTATACTGTACCAAAAATCATATCTTGCAGCTTGAACAGCCAGTGCAGTATGTGTACCACCAATCTCTGTGGGAGATCCCAGAGATCAAACAAGATGCAGCACTCTTGACAAACTAAAGTTGGTACATCAGACTCCCAGATAACCCTAGGTTGAGAACATTATAATCCATTCTAGATGCAACAAAGCATGGACTATTGTCACTAGGTCACGAGCACCAGAAACAGTTTGATTCTGGCAATGTTTTAGAGATGGAAAAAGCTATTACGTAAAACTGCTGATACATGATGATTCAGTGACAGCTTGGCATCCATAGTGACCTTCAATTTCTTAACCACATCCAAAGCTCCAAGAGTGACGCCATTTAAAGATGGTAGCCAGGTGTCGCTCCCTGTCAGTTCTGACCCACAGTGACTTTGTTTGACAACAAACACTATGGTGATGCCTGCATTGAGAGTTAACCAATTGGAGGCCATCCATTTGTTGATTTCTTTAAGGTGGCGGCACAGCAGCAAACCAACATTAACCACACCAGATGCACATATAGTTGGATATCATTTGCATAGCAGTGAAACTCCATCCCCTATCATCTAATGATCTCACTCAATGGCAACATGTACACGGTGAACAACACAAGGGCCAGGATCGAACCGTGAGGCACACTACAGACCAAAGCAGCGGTCTCAGGGATGGAATTACCCAAGACTACTTGTTGCATTCTTCTGGATAAGTAGAACTCAACCCAGGGCAAAATCATTCCAATGAGATCAATGTAATGCCTCAGACATTCCACAATAATCCCATGGACAACAATGTCAAATGCCAATAAGAGGTCCAGAAGGTCAAGAGTGAAACAATGTCCTCTGTCTCTCACCATGAGGAGATACCTGAATATGTTTATGTGTGCATCTCAGTGCTGTTATGAGTCAGAAATCCTAATTGGAGAAACCTGTAGATATCATACCATTTTAGGTGAGTCTCCAACTGCATCACCACTATTTTCTCAATTACCTTACTCAAGAAGGGAAGCTTGGTGAGAGGTCTGTAATTCCAGAGATCCTCATGATACAAAGATGTTTTTTTGAGGAAGGGACTCACCACCACCCTTTTCAGAGCAGGAGGGAAACCTACCCCTCCATCAGAGATGACGTGACAATCTCTGAAATAGTCAGACCACCCCCTCTCAGCTAATAAGTAGCTGGGTGGGCACAGAATCCAATAATCAGTAGGTGGGGTGCAGTCCCAAGATCACCTGGAATACCTCCTCATCCAAAAACTGGAAAGAACTCTTCCCAGGATGGCTCATCACCTTGATCCATTACAGGTCTGGTATAACCAGACTATGGAAGGCCACTCAGTGAGATCCCACTTCAAATATTATCAGCAGAAAAAGTTTCCTGGACAGTAGACAGTAAGGGTTAATCAACCTGCCCAAAGTGAAAAAAATATTGAACTGCCCGATTCTTCCCTACAGCAATCACCCACTGATTGACCATTGAATGGTAAAGAATGCATTTTCAAACTTTTAGTCAGTGATGTATATTCTTGAGCTTTTTGATGGCATGGTGAAGGAAAGAAGTAGCTGTTCTTCCAGCAAATGACATAGCTGGGACCAGCTCAGGCTGTTGCCACTGGAAACCAGCAGCACGGCCATGTCTTGGACTCAGTCTTCTCAGTGGGTCTTGACATTACTGAAGTTAGAATTGATTTGGTCATTTAGGTAGATCTTAATGCATTGTTGTTCATTTGTGGGGCACCCATTTTACTCCACACCCTATGGAGATGGTCCTTTACTGCACTAAGAAAAATCTGGAGCCTTGCAAGCTCTTGCAGGTTTTGGATCTACTGGGTATGGTGTCAACTTGTGTGAGTGGGGTCAAGGGGGCAGTAGAGAGCTATAATTTGGCTCTTACTATAGCCCTCAACTCCATAGTATCTTATCGTGTTCATCCATTGATTTCCAGCCACAGTTCACCATGGTTTGGTGAAGGCATGAGGTGATTGAAGACTAAGGGATGGAGGTTGTAGTGTTCCTGGTTGAAGTCCCATTACTTGGGGGACAGACTGGCTCTGAAAACTCACTACAGTGAGTATCAGTGAGCAAGCAGCATGAAAACAATAGAGTTCCTGTCAAGGGTGACTGTTGTGGTGAAGAATGGACTGGCTCAACTCTTTTACACTGTGGACATGTTGACTAACACCACTCCCTCACTTATAGTCCAAGAAAGTTTTTTTCTGTTGAGAAGTGCAATGAGTTCTTTCTCTCCAAGGTGTACTCCATTCAGAGCAAGATCTCCTCAAGTGGCCTGTCATTGGTCAGTAGTTCCAGTCCTCGGATGGGACAAGTACTGTAAATGGCTATACTAGGCAGAGTTTTACCTAATTCTGGATGACGAGGTGTTCCAGATGATTTTGGGATAAGACCCCTCCTACTGTTAGCTGGACCCATCAGGTCATCTCTGAGAAATAGTTTTTTCCCCTGCTGTTCTGAAAAGGCCGGTGGTAAGGCTGCTCCTAAAGATCCTCTTTGGATCATGAGGCTTTCTTGAATTACAAGCCTGTCTTGAACTTTGAAACCTGGCAAGAGGAGATAACCATATCAGGTTATTTTTACAGAAAGACACTAGGGGGACTGTTACTCTGAACACTATTTGCTCCAAGTGGCATAAAGGAGGATGTGGATTACATCCCATTTTTGTAATATCAGATACCAGAATGAATTTAGTGTTATTATACCATTTAAAGGATTGTTGATTGTTAAACTTTTGTTTTTTCTATTTCCTAGATTTTTTTTAAGGATTAAGGGAGGGATTTTCAAAACAGGTGGACACAAACACAAGTGCATGCTGTATCTGCATTCACCTACTTATGTTCAGGAAGCCCTGCTGCCATTTTCAGAAATTGTGTCTGTTTATGATACAAAGTCACAATTTGCTGCAAAAATTTATGCAAATTCATCAAAATTTATTTATTTTCCCTTAAGTACCTTTGAGCCAGAGGCTCATTTACAGAGGTTCCACATTAGAACAAACAGTAATGGTACAAAAACAAATACATATACAGAGGTTCCATGGTAAAACAATCCACTATAGTGAAATAATGGCAATGAAGCCATGCTACAAACAGGATGAAAGATAACACATAATAAGATACTTCTACCAAATGCAAAGAAAAATACATCATCGGGTGCATGTGGTGTAGCTATGCAAATAAACAGATATAACCAGTTGCATTGGGGTGCAGATATAACTCAATAGCAGATATGACTTAATAGCATACAAGATGTAGGTTGCTAGGCACAGTTTTGAAGACAGATATGAAAATACAGCAGTTACAGTAATTGGAATAGGATGTTATGTGGAGCATGGTGAGCATCTAGTTATCCTATTAAGTAAATAGTTGATACACCTATAAGGATAGCCAGAACATGTTAGGGCAACAGTAATATTGTCTGAAGTGCTGCTAAGACTAGACTGCAGGGAGGACCATGCAACCAGGGGAGAAGTGCGAGGCAGAAGTCCCAAAACTCAGAGGGAGGTGGGAGACTTGTAAGGCAGGAGAATGGGTGGGTTTAAACAGGACCAAGACAGAAGGAAGGTAGGGGACTTCTAAGGGTAGGGTAGAGGGAGGGAGGGAGAGAGGGCAAAACAGGGAGAGAAGGAGGGTCTAGGGGTGAAGGAGTGAAATAAGGGAGGGGGGCAATTGCATCAGTTTTTGGACACAAATGTTGGATGCTGTTAAGCCGTCTAATAGATGGTTCAACAGGTTTGGATGCATTTCTGCTTTGAAAGTAGCTGCAGATGCATACTGGGTGGATCTCTTTGAACACTCACCCCCTCCTCCCTTTTCTTTTGTAGATCCAGTGATACTAAGGTACATTACTTGCTGACTGTGAAGTCCAAGAAATTCCACTAGATTTTGAATACAGAGAGATTTTTTTTAACATATTTGATGAATTATTTTTGTATAGTATTCATAATCTATTTAACATGTTTCATTTTAAGTTTGCAAACTCAAATGTTTCTACTTTCTTGGAGTAGAAATTAGCTTGTAATTGGCATATGAGGAACATTACCCATGTCCTTCATTTTTAGAATGTGGTACAATTTGTTCAGAAACCACTTAGAGTTCCAGTATTTCTTCATACAGTACCTTAATACAGTTTCCCCTTCCTTTTTCCTACTTCCCTCCCTGGGGATGTACACTTCTGCCAGATAATGTTCTGACTTTTGAAACTTTCAAATTAAGTCATTTATATTTTTTCTTGTAAAAAATAGTTTTTTTTCTATCTTGAGTCAGAAATCGAGTAAACCAATTTTTATGTAGGGGTCCAGCACTTCTCCATCTATTACCAAAGTCACCCCTTTTGCTATAAGTCTTACTGTTTAATTTGTTTAGCCTTTTTAGTACAAGAATTGGATTTTTTTTTTATTTTATAACTAGCTATAAGTCTTCCTTTACAGAAAATTTAGCATTTGTCTCTACATGGCCTACCTAGATTTCAGTGCTGCTTTCAACACCGTTCCACATAGGAGACTCATAAGCAAGCTACATAGCCTAGAGTGGGTAACAAGGTGGTCAACTGGTTAAGAAATTGGTTAGGGGACAGGAGTCAGATGGTAGTAGTAAACAGTGTTTGCTCCAAGGAAGAGAGGGTGACCAGCAGGGTACTCAGGGTTTGGTGCTCAGACCAGTCCTCTTTAATGTCTTCATGACTGACATTGCAGAGAAGCTGGAAGGGAAGGTCTGCCTCCCTGAGAACGACACCAAGATCTGCAACAAGGTGGACACTCCAAGATGTGTGTGTGTGTGTGTGTGTGTGTGAATAGAAAAAATACTGGAGGAGTGGTCAAGGGTATGGTAGTTGGGTTTTACCACATAAGCTGTCTACAGAATTAGAACATATAGGAATTTTTGATTGATATATCAGTCCATGGCCATGCAAGGGTTAATGCAAACAAGTGCAAAATAGTGCACTCAGGGCACAGAAATCCATGGGTGGAGTACAAAATGGGTGGAGTCATATTGACAGTGACAAAGTAGGAAAGGGACCTGAGGGTAATCATACTGGATGACCTAGAGGTGGCCAGACAGTATGACAGGGCAGTTGGGAGGGTAAAAGGAATGTTGCAGTGCATAGGAAGGGTATCACTTGCAGAAAGAACAAGGTAATCCTGCCCCTGTATAAAATCATTGGTAAGACTGCACCTTGAGTACTGTGTCCAATTCTGGAGACTCCATCTCTGAAATGACATAGAGTGGAGGCAGTCTAGAGGAGGCCAACTAAAATGGCACAGGGTTTTCATCAAAAGCCCTACAAGGAGCGACTAAAGGACCTCAATATGTATGCCATGGAAGAGAGGAGGGAGAGGAGGATATGCTAGAGACCTTCAAATACTTCACAGGGACAAACAAGGTGCAGGAATGCAGTATTTTTCGGGAAAAAAATGTGCTGTAGAACAAGGGGACCTGCTTTGACAATTTAAGGAGTAGATTCAGGAGAGATTTGAGAGAGTACTTCTTCACTGAAAGAGTGGTGAATTCCTGGAACAGCCTTCCAGTGGAAGTGGTGGGGGTGAAAACAGTGGTGGGGTTCAAAAATGCCTGTGATAGGCACATGGGAATTGTGGAGTTAAGAAGGGGAGATCTATAATGTAGATCAAACAGGGTCTGCAGCAAGAATGAAGACAGAAAAAAATATGCGCAGACTGGGTGAATCAAGCGGCCCTTATCTGCCACCAGATTATGTGTTTCTATGTTTCCAGGTCCTTTAATTAAATTAACTTGCATTATTTGATTTTTTTTTCTTTATAATTTCAGTTTTACTTAAGTTGGGCTTCTTGGTTATGGTTTTGTATTTTGTTACTACAGATAAGTTAATTGTGTTTTTCCTGTTCTGCTATATTATGAATTATATGAAATTGTGTCAATAAGCCTTCCATTTTAAAGGCCTTTTGATGTGAAAGGGCTATTGTTTTTCCTGCTTTCCATGCCCCCTGATTAAAACCCCAGTAGCTGAAGTGACAGGGCTATACCAGCTACCTGTGTCTGCTTTGTCTTTGGAATGCCAAATAAATGATTATTAAATTGCTAATTTAGGGAGCCTGCCCTGTGGCACAGAGGGTTGAGGCACTGGAAGCCTCACCTCACGCCACGCCGGTGACCAGGATTCGGGAACGAGCCCCGGTCGTCGGGGGTTGGCAGGGATGGGGAAGGATTGAGCATCCCATGGACTGCTCTCCTTCCCCGGGGGGGATACCCACATTCTGATGCATTGGCGACCTCTGGTGGAGGCTGGAGATTCCACAGTACTTGGCTGCAAGAAAGCAGGAAAGTAAGCTGCAGCGGATGTCTTTCGGGGGTGCGCGGGAGCGCGCTCCAGTTGAGCTGAATGTCATTGCACATCCGAGCTTAGGGGCTACACAGAACAGTGAAAACAACTGCACCATGGACAGTTGACAGCACCTGTCCCCCATGCCCCATGCTAGGCCAACCCCAACTGGCCTTCCAGTTCCTCCACCTCTAGCCTTCCCTTGCAGCCAGAGTCTGACTCTTAAAAGAACCCAAGTAGGAGGGGGCGAACAACCCTGGGTGGGTTAAACGGGGGTGCTGGCTACAGGGAAGGGGGAAGAGAGGAGGCATGGATCAAGGGGCACTTCAAGCGGGCACTTTCGGACCACGATACCCAAGAGAGGTTCCATGGGGCCATGACCAGAGGGAAACAAAGTTAAAAAAAAAATTCTAATTTAGCAGCTTTCATGTTTTTTGATTTTTTTTTCACCTCCTTAACTGTTACCTTTTTTATTTGCATGTACATATCTCAAATCATCACTTTCTAGAGAAAGTGATTGAGAAGGTGGTAGTGATGCAGTTGGAGACTCACTTGGAAAGTTATGACATCTATAAGCCTCACAAGTCAGGATTTGAGCCTCATCACAGCACTGAGACAGCATTTGTCTAGATGTGCAGTGATCTGATCTGATCCCACATCTGGCACTTGGGTTAATATCCCATAACTGACACTGTAGTGCAGCATGAGAGGGGTGCTGTACTTCTGAGGTGCCGTCTTTCAGATGAGACTTTAAACCGAGGTCCCATCTGCCTGGATTGGTGGTAGTTCAGGTGGATGTTAAAGATCATATGGCACTTCTCGAAAAGAGTAGGGGAATTTTTTATTGAAAACTGAAAACAAAATATATAAATCATATGACTTCATACAAAACCATAAGAAAAGAATTCAAAAACAGAAATAAGTATTACTGCATACATGGAATACAAACAAAAATAATCCTTATGGGCACACAACCCCATCTCATTCCCACTAAAAGAGTAGGGGAAGTTGCAGTGAAAACAAATTATACTAAAACGTATTGCTTCATCCAAAACCATAATGGAGAAGGTCAAAAAACCAAAATAAGTACCACAGCGTACTTGAACTACAAACATAAATAACCCGTGGTTGTACATAACCCCCATCCCATCCCCACTATAAGAGTAGGGGAATCTTCCATTAAAAACTTAAGAGAAAATATGCAAAAGTGTATGGCATCAGACAAAACCATAATAAATGAAATAGAAAACAAAAGTAAGTATTACAGCACACATAAATAACAAGCAGTGAAGCCGTAGTAGTATATAACCCTCATCTCATCCCCACTAAAAAGAGTAGGAGAGTATGGTACACAAACATTGCAAGAACAGTAGTACGTCATACAAAATTATAATGAAGAAAAGCAAAGAAAACACAAAAAAGTACTACATCATTAGGAAAAAAAACAGGAACAGAAGCCCCAATAGCGCCAAAAACCTTCAGGCGATACGGAGGTTTTCTCAGAACTATAAACAGCCTGTAAGCCCTGTAAAATCTGAGTGACAATCTGGGTAGGACTACACACTTTCTGTTGTAGTAAAAATGCACATCTGACCTGCCACAGATAGAAGCGACAGAATGCAAAAATTTAACGTAAAGTACTAGGATTGTAATGAACCAAAGTAGGGGGATAAATACCATAAATCAAAATATTGTATGTGAGAAAAGGAAGGGCCTTTTCCTTCCATTTATGGAGAAGAGTCCATACCAGTTATGAATAGGGGCAATCAAGAAAGAAATGCATCATGGTCTCTGGAATGGAAAGGCATGTATCCTGGGGACAAGTCCTTTCTTCATGAGCCTTATGCTTCATATTACCACGAACACCTAGTCTGCCATGACAAGAAAGCCAGGTTACATCCCAAACCCTTTGGGGGATCCGTGGATCAGTCAGTTAGAGAAAAACTCCAGAGGAGTCCAGTTGAATGCCAAGGGAATCTCGTAGCACTGGAAGGTCCAAAAAGGATGATCCCAAAACAGACTGATATAAGTGCTTCCTTGAGGAAGAGAGAATCACTGTAGGGGTCAGAGACCACTGAAATTTTTAAAAAGGTGGGAATGATAAATGGGAAGCTTAAACTTACGAAAATTCCGAGGGATTTTGAAAGGGGGGAGACACCTGGTGGCACACAATGGAACAATATGATGATGAAGAAGAGAACCAAAAGACTGGGGGTGTATTCAATAGGTAGGGGATAACAGTCTTAAGAAACAAACAGTGAAAAAACACCAAGGGGTTCAACATCCGAACCCCACCATGACAATAATCAAGATATGTGTAAGAACGTTTCACCGGATTTAAACGGCAGCCCCAGAATCCCTGAAAGAAAACATTATACAAGTGAGCCTCCAAGGAAAAGGGACTGGAAAACTGAAGCCACATGAAGGAATAAAGGAAGAACTAAGGTTTTCAACAACAAAACCGCTTTCTCTTTGCATCGCATGACCCTTCAGGATACAACCAAATGAATGGCCTTGTCCAAAACAACAGTCCAATTTGTGGGCATCATCAGGGAACCAAAGGACAATCCTAAAACTTTAACCAGTGAAAATTGTACAGGCACTCCCGCAACGCAGCGAAGTGAATGAGGGGTGGTGGAAGTGGAGGTACAGTGCCGCACTCTTATTATAATTAAGCTTAGAACCAGGCACATGTTCGAAATCCATTAAAAGGAGGACTAAGTCCACCTCTTGTAGGTGTGCGGTGGTGAGAACTCAGAGATCATCTGCATAAGCCAATACTGTAGGGACAGAGCACCCGACAGGAAAGGACAAATGAGGGATCAATGGGTTACATGAGAGTCTACAAAGTAATGGATCAATATGAAAAACATAAAGAAGAGGACTGAGAGGGAAGCCCTGCTGAACCCTGGTACAACTCAAAAAGGGGGAGCAGGCAGTGGAACAGAGCAATCTAATCCATTAAGTAAAGCGCTGTGGAATACCGTAATGAGACAATACTTGAAAGAGGTAGTCATGATTCACTCTATCAAATGCCTTCTCCTGATCCAGTGAAAAAAGAAGCGAAGGAGAAGAAGAAGAGCTAAAGGCAGAGACATCTCTAAGCAGGGAAAGATTGGAAACAATAGTGCGTTGAGGAATAGCACAGGTCTGTATTTCTGAAATAATGTGGGATGCGATGGGAAGAAGACGGTGAAACAGGATGGATGTAAAAATCTTATAGTCCACATTCAAGAGACTCAAAGGCCTCCAATTCCATATGTCCAACTTATCTCCTTTCTTGAACAACAGAAACACGATTGCGTCTGAAAAATTCCAAGGAACAGAATAAGTAGCAATGATAGTATTAAAGAGCAAGGTAAGAATGGGTGAAAAAACATCTGAAAAAGTTTGATAAAGTTCAGCAGTAAGGCTGTTCTGCCCTGGAGAAGTACATCGCTTTTGTTTCTTAATAGCCGCCTGCACCTCTAACAAGGAAATTGGGGCTGTCAACTTGGTGCAAAGATCAGGAGGAGGAGAAGGGGTCAGGAAATCAAAAAAGGAAACAGCAGTGGATGTAGCCATTGAAGGAGTCCCAAAAACACTGGCTAAATGGGAAGAGACCTTTAGCTGGAGAGATGTTATAGTATCCTAAACCTTAGAAGAGTCAGGGTCAATAAGACATTCAATGTGCTTGGCTGCCTCCCTGTCAGAACAGCGCTTCTATATATCAAAAGAGGCCTTTGAAGAGTGGGTGCCACAAGTAGCCTCAAGACGCAACGAGCGGGCCCTGTTATATTGATACTCTTCCATCTGGGTCTTCAAGAAGCAAAAGAGGGAGCAGTCTTGAGCCATCTCAGCAGCCCTAGAGATTACATCCTGTAAATGTCACCGTAATAACAAATACGGATGATAAGAGGAAACAGATTTACTCCTGGCATACCTAAGAGAAAAGCATTTAAGATCTGATTTGGTATAGTCCCACCAATGTAAAGGGGAGGTGTAAGCATCCAGAACCGAAATTCGGGCTAACAGAAATTCCCAACAGTCTCGAATAATGCTGCCATCAGACAATAGGGTGCTGTTCAACTTCCAGCATGAAGAAACAAGAAGAGGATGAGAAGCCATAGAAGGAAAACAAAGCAATGAGATGGCCATGTGATCCGAGGTCTCGCAAGGAATGACCTTTGCCTGTTGTACCATAACATTCTGGGAGAGAAAAGTAAAATCAATACGGGTAGCCAGAAGGCCTCTATGATAGGTCATTGTTCCTTTGGGATGCACCGCACAATAACCGTCCTTAAGAGAGGCGTACTT
Source organism: Neoceratodus forsteri (assembly GCA_016271365.2). Taxonomy (NCBI): domain Eukaryota; kingdom Metazoa; phylum Chordata; order Ceratodontiformes; family Ceratodontidae; genus Neoceratodus; species Neoceratodus forsteri. The sequence goes on along the minus strand of JADMNL010000022.1, from coordinate 163,862,598 downwards.
GAGAATAGTACGTAATGCAGTAGAGTCCCTGAAAAGCTTCTGTGTGGAGCCTCCTCTGTCAGCCACAGTGAGACCACAATTGAAGTCTCCACCCATATAAAGATGTCTAGAGGTGTGTAAATAAGGCTGCAACAACCAAAATAAGTCAGAACGAGCAGTAATACCCTGAGGTGCATAAACATTCAGAATCCTGAGCTGGAGGCAACGGAAAGTGCAATCAAGCAACAAGACGCGGCCAGGGACAATATCAACCAGTCTCGTGATGGTACAGTCAAAACCAGAAAACAAAGTACCCAACCCATTGCATGTATCCTCACCAGAAGACCAGTAGGAAGGGCCTCTAGTCCAGCTAGCAGAAGCCCAGGTCAGCTCATATCGAGTCTTCAGTCTAGTATCCTGAAGTAAGTAAAGATCATGCGGGAAATCCAAAAGATACTGTAGAGAGGCAAGACATTTTCTATGGGATTTCATGCTGCACACATTAAGTGTGAGGCAGCGAAGACCCAAATCCACAGGCATAAGAAGAAAGAAAAAGACCGAAAACCAGCAGAAAAACATGAATAATAAGGCAAAGAGGAGTCAAGTAACCGCCGATTGCCGCCTGGTGTCAGATGTAGTAGGGGAGGGATCTTGTAGGGAATCAGAGGAGTAGTCTAAATGGAGGGAAGAGGCCTGTGAAGATTCAGAGTCATTTTCCTCATCCATTATATCACTCCACTGCTTCCGTTTGGACAGGGCTTGATAGCGATTCCTGGTCAAAATGGATTGTCTGGGGGAAGAGCTGGGAGCCTTATGCTTACCTTTGGACTCACCCTTTTTTCCCTGAGAAACCTCCGTGAAGTGGTCCAAAGCAGAAGGGGGAGGGGTGGCATGGGGTCAGAGGGGGCAACAACCCCAGGCACCGGGTCCGTGTCAGGAGGGGTTGGGTCTTGTAACACAGGATCTTCCACTGGAAGAGCAGGAAAAGCAGAGGGAAGATCCTCACTGGGGGGAGGGGGCACTATGACCTGGCCGTCCCCTTCACACTGGTGAAGAACCTGAGTCTGAGAATCCATGATAAGGGCTACCTGATCCTGAGGGGGACGGTCCTACAGATTATGGTCAGCCCATGGACACTGGTGGTAAGTATGGCCAGTCTCATCACAGAGATTACACCTCTGTGGGTTAGGGCAACCGAGACTCACGTGACCATAGGCCAAGCAAATAGTGCACCTTGGCTCGTTGCAGGTATGGCTCAAATGCATGCAAGAACCACATTTATGGCAGGTGCGGGGTTGACCGGGATAAAAACACAAACCGCGATCCCTACCTATATAAAAACTACCTGGCAAATGAGCTATACCCCTGTCATCCTGCTTCAGTTGCACCTTAGCCTTCCAACCCCCTGTCCAGACAAAGTCCTCATCCAAAATAGGACGAGGAGCCTCGAGAATGTCACAGCGCTGCTTAAGCCAGTATTGAATGTCCGCTATGCTCACTCCTTCATTATGAAAAAGAAGAGTAATCAATTTTACCGTAGGTTTAGTAAGAGGGATGAGCATAAAGGGGGTCCATAAAGGCTGTGACTTCACTACATCATATTTGATCCAAAATTTTTCTAGAGTAGAGACATTCTTAAAACTTAAATCATAAACTGATTCCCCTTTAACATGTATGAAAGCAAACAATTCACTTGGTGAAATACCCATAGAGTCACGCAACAGGGAATGCAAAACAATTTTCCTATCAGGTGCAGTAGAGAGGTCACCAAAATATTTCAGACGAACTGCATTCCAACGTCAGGCTGGTTCGCCCAAGTTCTGAAACAGGTCACTGAGGCGAAAGGGATGGTCAGTCAAAGCCTCACCTGTACTTAGAGTAGGCCAAGGAAGATTATCCAAGTGGGGAATAGAATCAGCTGTCAAAGAAGAGAGTACTGCCAGTGGAGGATGCGGTACTGAAGCAGAATCCTTAGCTTACATAGGGCCCGAAGTTTCAGGAGTTGGTTGGCCAACAGCAGAAATTCGTGTTGAAGTGGAAGGATGTAGAAGCAACAAAGCCACTGAGGATGAATGAGGGAAGGAAGTGGATTCAGCAGGCTGTTCAGTGACTGTGTTTCCCTGCATAATGTCCTGTGTGCTTACCACTTGGGGAGAAGACCAGGGTGCACCAGGAAGCGGTTGAGTCCAACCCACAGCATGCAGAGTGGAAGCAGGGGACCATGCAGAGTCTGAAAATGAAGTACCTCCGTGAGTAGTCATAGAGAAGAGCCTGCCTGCAGTAGCTGAAGCGGTACTGGTAGGAGCTGTAAGTAAGTCCGTTGATGTGTGTGATAGCCCAGAGTATAATTCAGCCTGTTCAGAGGTAGTAGGCAGGGCGGAGTGCAGTGCATCGTCCTCCTGCACGAAGCGCCATAAGAGAGAACGATTTTGTTCATATAACAGTCTCAAATGCAGTGGAGACATAGTGTTAGTACTGGTCCCAAGAACTGTAGGAAAATGCTGGTCCAAAATCTGGGTGAGAGTTCCTTAGGACTTAGGAGGAGAATCAGGAGGAGTATGAACAACTAGTTGTGGCATAGAGTTCAATTGCTTAGTACTGCAAGCACTAGGCAAACCAACAGGCATAGTAGGCTGGAGATCTGGAGCAGAAACCACAAAACAGAGAGCTGCATCACCTCCACCTCCTCCAGGGTACGGGACAGCAGCCATCTTAGTCCTGCAGGAAAAAGAGTCCCACTTGTTCACAGGAAGCAAGAGTAGGGGAATTTCCCCGGTGTCCTGGCCAAATTTCCCTCATTCGCTAAAAATACCACCAACAGCTTAATCTGGTTCAAGGTCAGTTGGCATTCATCTGTATTCCCCTCCTCCCCAGGTCATGCCTGAAACTAGGCAGGATTTGTCTAGTGCACTTACCCGGTCAATAAAAAAACTAAACTAAATCTCTTCATGGTGAGGTGTTGTTCCATTCTTGTCCTTCTTGACCTCACATCAGCATTTGACACGGTCAAGCACATGGTGCCTGTGGAACACCTGAGGCAATATGTGGGTTAAACTGGTACTGTTTTGCACTAGTGTGAGTGCTACCTGTCCAGAGGAAAGCAGCAGGTAGTTTTCGGTTATTCCATTTTCAAGACTACTGCTTTAGACTGTGGTGTGCCTCAAGGCTTTATCCTGGCCCTTGTGTTGTTTGCCATGTACATGTTGCCATTGAGTGAGATCATTAGATAGTATAGGTTGAAGTTTCTCTGCTATGCAGATGAAACCCAACTATACCTGTCATGTGTATCTGATGGGATAACTGTTGGTTTAGTGTTGTGCCATTGCCAGAAAGAGATCAACACTGGATGGCCTCCAACTGGTTAAATCTTACATCAGGCAACACTTAGGTGATGATATCAAACAAAGCCACTGAGGGTTAGCTATGGCAGGATGCAACACCTGGCAGCCATCTTTAAATAGGGCCACTTGTTTGAACTATGTATGAGGTTAGGAACCTGGTGGCCACTGTGGACTCCAAGCTAGCCTTAAGCAGCCAGGTGTCAGTAATAGTTTGTAGTGGTAATTTCCACTTTCAAAATATCACCTGGATCAAACCTTTTTTAGCACACAGTAACCTGGTAATGATAGTCTATGTTTTGTCTCATCCTGGCTGGATCACGGCAATGCTCACTACCTAGTGTTATCAGGCAGACTTATGCACCCTGCAGCTGGTCCATAGCACAGCTGCCCATTTGACCTCTGGGACCTCCAATAGAGATCATATCACTCTTGTGCTGTGAGAACTGCACTGGCTGCCTTTTCAGTGGTGTATCAGCTTCAAGATGTGCTTCTTGGTATACAAGGCCCTACCTACTGTGGGTACAGACTATCCAAAAGATATCCTGTCCCCACTCACCTCTGTTCACACTCAACACTCCACAGATGTTGGTGTACTATTACTCCTGTGGTCCTGGATGAAGCTTTCTGGGTTACCACTGTGTTACATTTGATTGCATGATGAGGACCATCAAAGGGGGAAGGGGGGATCTCAGATATCATCTTTTTAATTTTTTTTATTGTCTGATCTAAGTTTTTTCATTTATTTATTTATTACTCTAAACTGGAATTAGCTAGCTAGGAATATGTCATTTGATGTTATGTTTTTTACATTGAATTCTTATTTGTTTATTTATCAATGTTCTGCTTGGTTTCTTTTGATTTATTATTGTATGGCACAATGAGCACCAGGGAACGGCTCCAGAAAAATAACATTGCCTTGCCTTGCATAGTGTGCACTTTGTGTGTCTCTTCTCCACTGAAGTATTGCTTCACAGCAAACAAAACAGACCGCACTCACTGCATAAAATGACGTAAATTAAAGTCAAACAACTTGCCACATAAGAAATTTATTGATAGAGCCCAGGTGAGTCAAAATCCCTTGGCGCTTTGCATCTGAATGTGGTGCTTCATCAGGAGGAGGAGTTTGTGGCTAGAACAAACATACATTTAAAATGAACCATTTGAAGTGACAGTGCAAAATTAAAAAGTTCTACCTAATACAATAAAAGCCTTTTCTACATAATGCCCTGCGGTCTAAAAATATTTACTGGCTAGTAAAATACACAAATGCATATAATAGTTATGTAAGTTAACTAATTAATATGACATTTCCAATTTAAAAGGAGATGCTACAAATTAAGTGTTCACTTATTGTGCAAATGAACCTCAAACAGTAAATCTCGCATGTTAGGCTCAGTATAATAAGTATAACCCCATGACAAGCACAAACTCCTAAAAAGACACCATAGTAAGAAGTGAATAGATAAATAGTGCATACAGATAATGAAATATAAAAATACCTATACACAGCACCATAAACATTTATATAAATCATATAAATTATACCAGACAATCATTTCTACCTAATAGTCTGATTAACTTCAGTGTATTAATAAAAAAAGGACTGCAAAATCTGGCTGAAATACTAAGACAGTTTGTAATAATACTCCAAAATGTATCAAATCTTGATCAAATAATTTTAGGAGATGCATAGATTAAATTACATCCCCAGAAAGAAGGGATGAGGGGAGGGAAGGGGGAAGGTGGAGGAGGACAGGGAAAGGGAGGTAACTTATTGGGGGATGGGTATGGGGTTGGTTGTCAGCTTGGCAGCATCACAGACTAGGAAACCAAAAAGGAGGTCCTAAGCTAAATAGTTTCATTCAGACAAAGAACCTATAATTAAGGTACAATATCAATATTTCTGCTGTTTAAACCAAGCTGTGTGTAAATCCATCTAGTTTCATGTTGTAACAAGACATTTTGTCAGTTACCCCCTCTGGGGTTAATCTGAATGTGTTCTAATCCCAGAAATGCAAAATTCACCACATTACTATTGTGTTTTTCTACAAAATGTATTCCTCTTGGACTGTCAAAATTCACATTAATAATCACACAAACATGTTAGAAACACAGTACATAGAATCACAGACATAGAAACATGCTCCTGCACACGTTCCTTCAGGGAGCATGTTGTGTAACCCACATAAATCTTAGAGCACATACACGGAAGTGCATAAGCCACATAAGGAGTGGTACAATTTATGAATTCTCTAATACTTATGTTTGTAGTGTGCACAATCGCAGATGAACATGTTGATATGAGAGTTGCTAGAGAGAGGTGTGGGGGTGCCAGCCCAATGGCCAGCAGTGCTGCTGGGACCAGCCTGTGGCTGGCAAATCAGTAGGCAATGTCTTGATGATACTGGTTTGCTGAGGTGGCTCATCTCAGCAAACATTTCAAAGAACAGAGCCGACACTGCGCGCAGCTCTGTCCTTTGCAATGTGAGCACTTCAGCTGTGGCTTAGTGTGCCATTCCTGTTTAAACAATTTCCCCTTTCCGACACCAGGATGCCCACTCCTGGTGTTGGATATGCCCTCCCAACCTATCTATATCCCTAGCCGACATCAGGGTGCCCAATCCCCGTGTTGGCATCCTTCCCTTCCCACCACTATTGTAGCACACAGGGAGCCCATCCCAGTGTGCCTAAATTAATATTTATGTTTTTTTACCTGTAGATGAAGAAAACCTTCTCTCATGTTTTTTTTGTTCAACTATAAAAATTAAAACTGTACCTCGTTGTCTCCCTACCCTTCCCCCATCCTGACCCTCCCTCTGCACATCCATCTCCCCATAACCCCCCCTTAGCCCATACTTACTCTCTGAGGTCAGCAGATGAGGGACACGTCTGCACTCTTCATAGCCAACTGGCAAAATGAAGAAATGAAAGGTAAGCTGTATAATGGGAGTCAATGGGAGTTTCAACTTAGGTTGATATTTCAACCATTTTTAGGAATTTTGGCCCCAAATTTTCAACATGGGATTCTTGGGACCCCACCTCATAAAAATGTCAATGTCATGTTGTTCCTATGTCTTGAAAGGTGATTTCATGGTTGCTGTGTGGAATCACCTTTTGGGACTGAGTAATGAAAAGGCAGTGCCACTGTTCATGTGGTGGAGTCCCAAAAAGCCCATGTTGCAAATTTGGTGAAAAAATTCAAAAAATGACTGCATTAAGAGCGTGCCTTGAGCAGTTTCTAATCACAAAACAAGCTACAGTGGCTCAGAGCATATTAGAAGGAGACATGACTAGTGGAAACATAGCAGAACAAGACAAAACAGCTTCTCTTCAGGTTTCAGCAAAAAGACCACTTAGTCTGGACATGATAAATGGAGAAGTAAAAAACGTTTTAATACTTAGTCCATGACAGGTACACAGCACACCGTAAAAATTAAATAGCACTCCCTTGGCATCAACGGTTCACGACCTTTAGTGGAGTGCTATTTAATTTAATTTTTACAGTGTGCTGTGTACCTGTCATGGACTAAGTATTAAAAAGTTTTTTACTTCTCTATTTATCATGTCCAAAGTGGTCTTTTTGCTGAAAACCTGAAGGGAAGCCGTTTTGTCTTGTTCTGCTGAGTTTCTACTCACACTTGTAACTTCACCAGTTTTTAATATTTTCACTCCAGATTTTTGACATTGCCATTTTTTCACACCTCCTTATGAACAGTACAGCTGTCATTTTTCACATCCTGGCTGAAATGTTTTTTTCATCAGTTACACAGAATGGCGCAGTTGCTGTGTGATTCAACTTTTGGGATGGAGTAACAAAATCACAGTTGCACTGTTCATGAGGGGAGGTCCCAAAAAGCCCATGTTGAAAATCTGGTGAAAAATTTCCAAAAAATGACCACGTTACGGGCGTGCAATGCACAGTTTCTATGCACGCTTGTAACTTTGCCAATTTTTTTTATTTTTACTCCAGATTTTCAGCATTGCCGTTTATTCACACCATCTCATGAACAGTGCAACTGTTATTTTTCACATCCTATCCAAAATGTGTTTTAGCACCTGTAGTGCCAAATGACGCAGTCACTGCTTAAAATCACCTTTTGGGATGGAGTAGCAAAATGATAGTGCCACTGTTCATGAGGTAGTGTCCAGAAAAGTCCATGTTGAAAATTTGGAGTGAAAATACCAACAAACATCTGGGGCTTTAGGGTTTCCAACTGTAACACCTCACCCCCACTCTCTGTAGAGAATGACAAGTGTCATGTTTGTGCCTTGGGGTCGTCGGCCATAATGCTCACAACATTCCGCCCTGCAGCCAGTGACAGGCATCAGGTGTGGCTTGGAATCTTTGGCCCAAGCATCCATCCCATTCTCCTGTACTGCATCCATCTCAACTTATTTTCTTATGGAATGGGGGTGAGCGTTAGGGCTGAAGACCTCAAGGCACACCACGATGCCTGTCAGTATCTGCAGAGTGGGGGTGGAATGGCATGAGCGTTATTGCCAATGACCCAAACGGACACCCCAATGCCTGTCACTCTCTGCATGGTGGAGGTTGGGCATTAAGGTTGGAAACCCAAATGCCTCATTAAGGAAGTAAATCAGGGAGGGACATTTGATGTCACCTACCTTGATTTCAGCAAAGCCTGTGACACTGTCCAACATAGAAGGCTGACTAATGAGATGAATAGTCTGGCAATGGGCACAAGGTGATAAACTGGGTGAAAAACTGATGGACAGGAGGCAGAGGGTGGTGGTAATGGGATCCAATCCGGGGAGAGGGGGGCAACCAGCAGGGTAGCTCAGGGATAAGTCCTGGGACCAGTCCTGTTCATGTCTTCATTACAGACATTGCGGAAGGGCTAGAAAGAAAGGTCTGTCTGCCTGTTTGCAGATGACACCAACATCTGTAACAGAGTGAATACTCCAGAAGAGGTGGAGAAAATGAGCAGGGACATGTAGAGGCTTGAAAAATGGTTTGAGGAGTGGCAGCTGAGGTTCAATGTAAAGAAGCCCAAATAATGCACCTGAGAAGAAGGAACCCTGGGGAGAGTTACAGAATGGGGTAGAGGTGCTGATGATCACCAAGGAAGAAAGGGACCTAGGAGTTATCAGTTCTGATGCTCTAAATGTGTCAAAGCAGAGCACAAATGTTGCAACGATGGCCAGTGGCATGCTGGGGTGCATAGGCAGAGGTATCACTAGCAGAAGCCACAAGGTGGTGATGCCATTGTATAATGCACTAGTGAGGCCTCACCTACAGTACTGTGTGCAATTCTGGAGGCTGCAAATGCACAAGGACATTGACAAGGTGGAGGGAGTCCACAGAAAGGCAAGTAAGGTGGTACATGGCTTGCAACAGAACATATCAGGGGAGATTAAAAGGTGCTCAAGGTATACTTATCGGAGGAAAGGAGGGAGAGGGGGAACATGATAGATACATTCAAGTACCTTGAGGGCATAAACAAGGTACAGAGGTGGACATCTTTCAATACATCAAATGTTAGGCATTGACAAATGCTTGTTTTTTTAATAATAAAAAAAAAAAAGGAAACTGTCCATCATTGTCCACTGTGTAATCCCTCTCTCCTAAACAGTATGCAGACACTGGGGGTGCCCAATCCCCCAGTGTCATCTGTCCATCCATTGTTGTCCACTATGTAACCCCGCCAAACAATATACAGACACTGGGGGTGCCAATCCTCTAATGTCCTCATCTGTACAGCAAACTCCCTGAAAAAACAAGAAAACTGTTCCAGATCATTTTTTCCCCCCTGTAAAAAAGAAAACCATCCATAGTTGTCCATTCCACTGTTACCAAACCCCCTACTCTCACACTCAGGACCCACCACCCCACAACCCCTGTACCCCATACTTACCCACCGGAGGTCCGTCCCCGTAATCTGTCTTGGATTGCAGGTACGTCTTCGCTCTTTAAAGCCCAAAGCAAACTTGTGTAAGAGCTTCAATGTATTTTAATGGTGCTTTCGGTGTCATTGTATTTCAATAGGGTTTTCAACTAACATACTAAAATGCCAGCAGAATAGGCCTAACGGTCTTTCGTGTCTGCTCATTTGGTCAGCCCCCACCCTGGGAGCTGACCTTGCTGCCCCCCATCTTCTCTGGCTTCTCCCTTCCCAGTTCTGGATATTCTCGCTGCACTGGATTTTGCTTTCAGAACCCTTCCCCTGTACCTGTTCCACCCGCTCTTGAACCCCTCCACTGTCTCTGTCTCCACCAGCCCCTTGGGCAGTGCATTCCATGGCTCCACCATGCTCTCAGTGAAATAGCACCTCCTCCTTTCTCCCCTGAATATTCCCTCCTCCAGTTTCCACCCTTGCCCTCTAGTTACCCTCTCCTCCTTCCTTTGAAGCACCCTGACTGCTAAGTGGCATAACTTTGCCATGTTTAGATATGTTTGCCCCAAACTTTCAACATATGTTTTTTGGGACCATACCTCAGAAACAACTTCACTGAAGCATTTTCAAATACCCCTTCCCCCATGACAGCAGTGCACATAATGAACATTCAGCATTGACAAATGCTTGTTTTTTGGTTTGATGACAGACTTTACAGATATTGCATTTACCACACCTACAGCAACATATAGGTGGGGGGGCATCCAAGATGGTCTAATGTCAGGCTTCTCCTTCACGAAGTGACTGCCCATTAGATTATCCCTTAGATTGTTTTCTCCAGCGAAAGTAAATGTGTGGTGCTTCTCCTATCTCATTGTAAAGAATCGGATCCCCTCTCAAAACATTCCAGTGTTTCCTCACAACAGATGAAACATTGTTGGACAGTCGGTTATATGTAGTTACAAATGTAATAGGCTGTTCTTCCTGATTCATTTTTATGGCTGTGGGTGAAGCCTACATCTACAGTATTTTGCTATATGTAGCTTGAAAATGGTGTTTTGTGGAACACATTTTTCGGACATTTCAGTGTATCCTTCCATATCTACAAATCACTATGACAACTAAAATAAAATAATCCCTTCTTTCTGTTTAGAATGTTGGAGACACAACTTCAAGCTGCTTATCTAATGGCCATTAGGAAACTGAAACAGCTTGTTAGATATTGATTGCCTATTAAACTGGAGATTTGTTTACCCACTTTGAAATGCAAGAGCTTGCACATTTAAATGTTTAGCAGTTAAACTAACTAAACATTCACTTCAGTTGGGGATGAATATCTTTCAAGAAGGATTCATACCTCATAAATGTTACCACTTCCCAGCAAATTTAGTAAAGATTTACACTGTTTTTAACCTCCCAAGACCTATCAGATAAAATGCCACAGGCCGGATTTTTAAAGGCCTTGTAATTACACAAGGTGCTTGCATCAAACAAGTGTGATGCAAGAGGACCCTTACGCCAAGAGCTGTGCCAAGAGAGAAATTTTAAGGCAGCCTGCATCACTCAGCAAGCTGACTGTGCCAAACTGTGCCTGCGCCTGCCTTGTGCCATGAAAGGGACAGCTGCATGGCGCTAGGGGAATTGAAGACAGACCCAAAATGCTACAGCCCTCAAATCCCAATTTTCAAAGTTCTCCCCAGGAACTAAGTTCCAAGCACTGTTAGTCCAGCAAAGACCTGATCTAACAGTACTTAGACATCTCTTGGGAGGGTCATCCAGTGTGTGCTACTGTGTGGCCTGCCCCCAATCCATCCACAATGGGTGATCCCTGGTGATCCAGTGGCCCCCCACCCCATCACAATCCACAACACCCATTGCATTATGTAAAGTACTTCTCTCCCTGGTAGTCCAGTGTTCCCCCCTCCCAGCCCAGATTGTTTATGTCAGAATCCCTCCTGGTGGTCTAGTACCCCCCCCAGCAGGTAGTGCCTAGCTCCTCTCTCCCACCCCCTCCCTTACCTGATCCAGCACAACCCTCCTCCACACACACCATGGTCAGCCTTGAATGAGCTGTCAGTGAGTGTACTGTATACAGTATACAGTACCCACACTGACAGTTCATTCGGTGGCCGGCTGTGTTAGTGTGAAGAGGGCTGTGCTGGTCACCGGATCAGGGTACAGGAGTGGGGTGGTAGTGGGGAGCTGGGGCACTACCTTCGGGGGGGCACTAGACCACCAGGGTCCTGGGGTGTGTGTGTTGGGGTGTGGGTGCCGATGGCATGGTGGTGTTGGGGGGGTGCTGTGGCCAGTAGCTAGCCCCTGTCTGTGGATGCCAGAGACACCCTGCAGCTGTTGTGGCATTCTGGGTGGGTGCACCATCCATTTGTTGCACTGCCACTGTTGCTACAAGCTGTGGGACTTAGGCCAGAGGACCCTGTGGAATGGAAAATCAGGTGCAGGGTCCTGACGCACCTGCACCTGGTGTAAGCTACCACTGATGCAGCATGTGTCAAGGCTTTGAAAATCCAGCCCCAGGTCTTCAGTGAGCTACCCAGACTAAATACATAAATTTCTTTTTGACAAGGGCTGCAGCCTGCTTCTCAAACGTAACAGATAAGTGTTACTGAGACCTCTTAAAGTGTGTGTGTTTGTGTGTGTGTGTTTGGGGGAGGGGTGGAGAAACAGTCAAACTCTGGCAAGGGAGAACTCGTCAAATGAATTAACTGCTGACAAACCATGAGTGATACAGATGCAAAGATGTGATATCTTCTATTGGACCAACATAGATGTAACAAAAACAACCATTTATAAAATTCCTGATCAAGCAACTGCAAAGAGAAGACTGTTTTTTGTCATTTTATAATACGATATACTGAGTGTGTATTTACTGAGTTGCTAGATCAGGGTCTTGATAAAATAATAACATTTACTTAACTCATTCAAGATTCCATCAGGTGGACAGAAAAACATCTAAAAGAATTTGTCTGAAAACTAACAACTATAAGGTGCAAAAATATAATTTGTGTGTGTGTGTGTATATATATATATATACATATACATATTTATTTTATTTGAATTTTGGTAATCGGTTAAGACCACTGAGACAATTACAGTCCTTTTTTCAGGTTCAACCCAGAAGACAAAAATACAAGGTATTTACAGCAAATTTAGGAAGAGACAGGATACAGCAGAAGTATTTTGAGTACATTAAGTCAACTAACAATGAGGAATAAAGTTGAAATATAATTACAATGTATACATTGCTTTGCTAAGCACAAGTGAGGGACAAACAGCAGTCCTAGCTAGCAGGTCTAAATGCACAACACAATATGTAGTAGAGAGAATATCACACGTTCAGATATATACAACACTAAACAATGTACAAATGTAGGCCCCATCAGCAACCACTACCAGCAAAGCAAACAAATTGTTATGGGGTGGGGGAGTCAGATAACAGATAAAGGGAGCAAGGGAGCAAAGGCAGAGCAGAGGGAAGGAGAGAGGGATGGAAGTTCGGGTAAAAAAAACTAAAAAGGGTAACATCACTCCATGGCACAGGAGGGTGATTAGAACTACAATGTAAGTAGTGTACAGTCAAATAGCCTGCAGTCACAGGGGTGAGTAATTCAAAGACAGAAGCAGTTGCATTTAGCAGAGGAGGTAAGAAAGGCAAGTAAGCTGGACTGGCACATAGGAAGAGAGGTGCTGGACAGGACAGAAAGGGGGCAATGAGTTCCAGTCAGTTACTACTGCGAAAGAGAAGGCTTTTTGTGCAACAGCTAGCCATAGGTTAGGTCTAAGGAGAAGAGGAAGGGAGGCTGATCTGAGGGACCGAGTTGCCAGTCTCCAATGGATAATCTCACTGAAGCAAGGTGGGGGTGTATTTGTATACAAGTTTGTACAAGAAGCTCAGGGAGGAGAACCTCAGTTTTGATTCATAAGGCCACCAGCTCAATGAAGAGAGGACAATACAATGGTGGAAGTGGGAGTTGACACCTAGGGCAAACCTTCCCACCCTATGGTATACTTGAGGGAGGAGAGAGATATTAGAAGTATTGGAGTAGAGTAGTAGGGAGCCCCATAGGTAAGGAGGGGGAGTAGCGAAGAGGAGGTAATCTTAAGGCAAGAGGCTGAGGCGAGGAAAGGGCAGATGAGATAGAGAAGACTCAGTTTATGATTAAGAGTCTTAATTAGGGTGGAGACATGGGTGGTAAGAGAAAGAGAGGAATTCAGGGTAATACCCAGATATCTGAAGGTAGTGACAGCCTCAAGAACATCGCCATTGAGGGAGGTAATACAGAGAGGGTAAGAAGGGTATGAGGAGGGAGATAGATGAGAGAAAAGCATATGTTTTGTCTTTTTTGTATTTAGGACAAGCTGATTATGCATGAACCAATCCTTAAGATTGGCAAAGTCACATGTGAGCTCCTTATTAATCCAAGCAACATCAGAAGAATTGCGGTATATGATAGCATCATCCACACAGAGATGCACAGCAGCCTCACCACAGTTGTTGAGTAATTTGTTGATGAAAAGTGAAAACAATAAAGGACCCAATATGGAGCCCTGTAGGACCCCATGAGTTGTTGCTCTAAATTCCAAGAAAGAGACGACCCACTTGACCCTTTGAGACAGGAAAGAGATATAGCTATAGGCCCAGTGGAGGGCACCGGAGTGCAGATCAATAACATGAAGCTGCTTAAGCAGAAGACTGTGGTTCACTAGGTTGAACGCTTTTGTAAGGTCGACAAAGATGGCACCAGTGGCAGAACCATAGTCCTTGGCTTGGTAGATGTCCGAGGCTACATTAATCAGGGCTGTGAAGGTGCTGTGGTTCTTTCTGAAACCATGCTGGGAAGGTGGAAGCAAATTATGGTTTTCCAGGTAGTCCCAAAGGTGATTGTAAATGATGTGCTCTTGCATTTTAGCCAGGGGGCAAAGGATGGAGATTGGTCTGAAATTCTCAACAACGGAGCTAGATCTGCCTTTATGCACTGGTACAACAACAGCTAACTTCCATTTGTCAGGAATAGTACTAGTCAAGAAGGAATGGTTAAATAGATCATTAACAGGGCTAGCAAGGGCTGAAGTTCCCTACTTAAGAAATTTTGGCTCCAGGTTGCTGTGACCAGGGGAACCCTCGGCCTTCAAAGTGGCAAAAAGTCTCTGAACTTCATTACGTGTGGCCAGTTTCAAGTGAAATAAAGGTTTAGTCCAGACATCCTCCACAGATAAAGGAACTGAGAGTGCCAGAGGAGAGTTATGGAATTGTGAGGTGTATTTGTGTAGATCTGTAAAAAAGTTGTTAAAGCCAGCAGCAATAGACAGGGGTCAGTGAAGGTAACACCCTGGGAAGAGGTGGAGCTTGGGAGTTCAGCAGCCTTCCGTTGCATTGATCTGCCTCCAGAACTCGTTGGGTTTGCAGAGGTGTTCTGCTTGAACATATATATGTCTCTATTTGCAATAAATTTGTTTATAGGCATTACTAGTATATTTTGAAAGATTGACTTGTGATTACTAATTTTGTGTATAATTCATGAAATAATGAGCTTGATATTTGTTATTTTATATAGTTCCCCCATTATGCCTTATGTATAGCATATAAATCCAAATCATTCCAAGGCCATTGTAACATATAATATTACCTCTCTCTTCAGTTTGCCAGGAACGTACACATAGCTGCATTCACTAGTGGATCCACAGCTGGCATGGTGCCTCAATGCACAGTACAGTCAGCTGGGTTTTTCCAGAGTGCAGGTTCCCAGCCCAGGTTCAGTACAGCAAATGGCTGGCCATGGCACAGTGTGGATGGCAGTGCCAGTCTTTGCAACAGGTTGGGTATGGGGGGAGTGAGGGTGTCTATGTACATGGATGATGGATGGGAGTCCTCTAGACTGTGGATATGGACCATGATTTCCTCTGGTGCAATTGGGTCTGGGGGGCACTATACTATGGAGCTCTTCAGGGATGGGGTTGGCTAGGGTGGGGATGGAAAGGAGTACCTCTAGTCCACCAGGGCTGTCAGGCTGCTGTGCAACTAGGTGCACATATGCAGCCTGGCTGTTAGTGGCTGGCCTGGTTAAGTCAGCTATTCATGGCCTAACTGTGGGCTGCGGTACTCTGGACTGTGAGGGGCACATTCCCACTGAATGTGCTGCAGCATAGCTTAAGCATGGGATTGCCCCCTCGACTTGAACAGCATATCATTTATGTGTGCCCTGGCCCATTCCCTTCTGGCCAGTGCATCCCACATGTTTGAATATCATGCTGCTGCGCATTGTTGGAGTTGTTCTGCACATCTCCCTTTTCCACCTGGATGCGCTGCATATCTCCTTTTAATATGGGGGCCCTGGACTAGGTAGCCTGAATAAATACATTATAAAAATGGTAAATGACTCCACTAAAAACAAGATATTGCATCTAATCTGGGACAGCTGAGGTAAATACAGTGCACAAATGTGTAAATGAACATCCTAGTGATAATGAGATGTAGCACCTCCACTGCCCTATCCAAGATACAAAATATAGGATAAGAAATATTCAGTACTCCCAGATCCAAATAACTAGTAATCTGTAAGAATCCCTCATTTTCCCTGTGTTTTCCCCACAAAAGAAGAATCATATTCCTGTATAAATCCCTGCAGATTTTTAGATAAGCCACTTATTCCTTATTTATGACTTTGTTCTTTATTTATTGTATCAGCAGCCTTTTATTAGGAAAAGAGCTCTGATTTGCTTCTCAGTATTTACATACCTCTAATGCATGCTTTGCCAATACTGTATCTTCCTGCTGTCATACATCACTGTAAGTCCACACTCTCCCGTGTTCCCCTGTGTAACATGCCACCCTCCCAACCGCTGACATATCCTGGGTGCCATGAGGTGCGGTATCCTGTAATGCCATTTGCACTGTATGCTTCAGGCTATAGATAGTTCATCTGCAGTTCCCCAATTGCACAAATGAATGGGAGGCTGGCTGTAGTAACATATCTGTTTTGGGACCTGTGTGACTGGGTATCAGCATCAGCCGTGACCCACACTGAGAAGTGCAATGGCTGCGGGATGATGGAACAGCATGCCAGTGCCTGAGGAGTATGGCCACTGGGTGTTATCACCCACACACAACTTGTGCCTATGTATAACACATTCAAGCATCCTACTGCGAGTGCTCCACCACCCGCCAATAGAGTGGTACAGAGCCAGTCATTGCAATGGGATGGGCTGGGGGCAGGGAGGTGGGTGTCTGTGCACCATTGAAGGGAAGTGGGGTCCACTCTACTATGGACATGGACTCTAGATGTATTTAGGTGCAATTAGGGATGGCATTGGGGTTCCTACAATATGGAACCAATAGAGTCTGGACTCCGGTATGATCGGGGTCGGTGGAACGGGTGGGGGGAGAGCCATTATACCACCAGAGACTTCAGGGCCTGTTCCACATGGGAGCAATCAGGGTTGGGGTTTGGGGGTGAGAGCTGCTCCAGCAAATTCCTCCCCATGCCAACATGCAAATGGGTTGGTAATGAGCATACATAAGGCCCCTTTGCACCCTGCATGCTCAATTAGTTCATTTATATACCCGGGTTGAATATCGCCCATGGGGGTTGCAATGCATACCGGTATGTGCCACACATTCCCCCTGGAAGATATTTAGTTGGGGTCACACTGGATGCACCTGACTTGGCGGCTGCCTGCACTGCAGCTCCCATCCAGGGTCGCATTTTCAACAGGAACAATGAAGCCCACCAGGATGCAACGCAGTGTCATAAGTTTACTACATGTCAAAAGGGATTAACTCCATTTGAAACTGCATTGTTTACTGCAGTAACTCTGTTGCAGAATACTGCAATGCTGTGCTTCATCCTGGTCGGCTTCACTATATGCACACCCTGTACTGGTGGCGCATTCTCTTCGAATATTGTATCAGTGCCAACTGGTGCACCCTCTTTGTGCAATGCATCTTTCTGATCGTGCATCAATCCAGTACTTAATATATCCCTCAATGTAAAATATTGTTTTTAGTGCGTTCTGATTTTACATAATGCAGCATAATATTGAGCAGATTTAGAGCCCCACTGAAAATAAGATGCCATTTCCTCTGCGAACTATCCAGGCTAAATATACAGCATTCAACAGGTATATTCTAGGGAAAAAAAGTATAAGGTCCAAGGGCAATCCATGAGTGAAGAAAATCTTGTGCATGGAGCAGGTTGTAGAAGTGTGTAAATGCAATTCACGTAGAAGAAACAACTGCTCAATACTCAACTTCCACATATGTGTATTGTCTTAAAGATTTTTATTATTTTTTCCACCAGCCTAATCCCAGTGTTTCGCCAGTATAAGGCTTGTTCTGGAGAGCTGTTAAAATATGAAAGTATTTTATTACAATATAAAAAAAAGAAGGAAGGTCCCTCTTCCATAAATTTTACAAAAAAAAATTATATTTAATGAATTACAGATAATTATATAATGGAACTGAGCATGTGAATCTGGTATAAGATTATGCAAATAGTTTAGTCTAAACAATGGACATATATCGGTGACAAATTGCCCAACATAAATGAAAATGTGCGCACTGGCTACCTTCTATTAACTGCTTGAAATGCATCTTTTCACTGCCACAACGATCTTCAATCAAATCTAAAAAGGTACAGAAATTGATCCCTTACTACCAACCAGTACTGTAGTAGCTTATAGAACAAAACACACAAAATATGATAGTGTCTATGTGCATATTTGGACATTAACTCATGCGGATAGCACTTTAAATTTTGATTCCAAATGTTGTAAAAAATTACAGAATATCATAAAATCTCTCCTAGGAACACATAATCAATATGTGTTGGAGATATTCCCAGTAATTAAATGTGAAAACTATAATAAGTCTCTAGATTTAAATGATAACTTTATATCATGGTACTAAATAAAAATAGTGCAAGCCCTTTTATGTGGACAAGCATTCACCCGTTATACCTGTACCATATTTCATTATAGACACCTCATGGGCCAGATATTCAAAACTTTGCCCCGGGGCTAAATTAGCACTGCCCGGCGGGCAAACTGTGCCCAGAGCAAAAACATAGCTATATTCAAAAGGAATAGCCCAGTGCAAAACCAGCTGAATATAGCAAGCGAAGGAAGCTGGGCAAACAGGCCCAGGAGTGCAGGGCAAACATTGCCCAGGATTAAGACAGCACTAAATATAGCAGAGAAGACAGCACTGAATATAGCAATCAGACAGAGGGCAGTGCAAACACCAACAAAAAACAAAAGTGTCACAGAGGTGAAGCAGCTGTCCAGGAACACAGGAAAGCAGAAGAGCCCAGCCAGACACAACTACAGTACCAGTGAAAGGAATGGAATAACCTACAACCACAAGTGAAATCAGAACGCCACAGAACACTGTCAAATCCCAAGTCCACCCCAAAAAGACAGGTCACAGGAATGTCAACCTCAAAAAGTATAATGTAAACTGTGAAAATACAAAGTGCAAAGGCAACATGAACATATATACAGAAAAAATCAAAACATAGCAGAACACTGTTCTGTACAAATGGGTGCAAGAAAACCTAATGGAAGGGAAAGGGCAGGCGTAACAAAGGATTGAAAACAATGGGAAAACAACAGTAATAGTGCAAACAGTCAAATGGTAAATAAAGCAACAGAACAATGGGGTAAGAATGTGGTTGTGAGATGGGGTGTGGAAATGCAAAGCAATGATGGGGAACAGGATGGCAGGAACAGGGCTAGGGACACTGGGCCAGGGACAGGAAGCAGGATAAGGTACACAGAATGCAGGGGTTAGGTGCGGGCAGGTGCCGGCAGACGTTCCTCTAAGACAGCTGCAACACGTCTCGTCTCAGATATGAGTACAGCCTGCTGTTCAATCAGTGTGCTGCTGGCGCACTATCCTCCGAAGAAGCTCCTCCATTCCCTCACCCTCCTCTGGACGGCTGGCCCACAGTGATGACCTACATGGACCTACAGGAGAAAGGGGGACCACATCAGGGCATGATAATGACACAAAGGCGCCATGTACCACCACACGGTGGACAGCATGCCCCAACAACCATGTCCAAGTGCTAGTATGTAACAAACCACAACACACACTAACATGTGCCTGCAGGACAAGGCAGTACGTAACAGGCAGCATGCAACACCCCAGTGTACATCGATATGCATGGAAGTATGCTGAGAAACCCAACAACGTGGAGGCCAGCCAGCACAGTGGCGTGCAGACTGTAACAGTGCAAACAGACAGCCACCTCCAGAGATGTGAACGACAAGTGGACACTGACTGATATGCACATGGGATGACACATGGTGGGACATGCTGTCCATGGTCACACAGCTATGATACAAAATACAGATGACACCAACTGGAGAAATTGCCACAGCCCCAACCACGTGTGTAACCACACATGCCTGTCATGTACACCCCCAACAGTGGCCCACCCTCACTGCTGCCCTCCACAAGAACTGTTGACACCCAGCCAAACTGCCACCCATGATGCCATAATACAGCAGCTGTACAAATGATGACAGGAAACCCTGAACAGGTGGGTGGGTGACTGACATAAGTGTGCAACAGAGGCAAGTGACACAGATAAAGACTCGAGCAATGACCACAGAGAACAATGACACTGGCATCTGAACAGTAGGGACTGCAGGACAGGTAACCAAGCAGTACACAACCAGGGGAAGTGCCAATGCCCAGCCACACCACTTGCTGCAACAGAAGGGTGAGGGGCCCACAGTGGTGTACAGAATGGCACAGTGCCGTGACACCACCCATGCAAGAAGACACACACATGTGAAACACAGACACTGGGCCTGGTCCACCAGTGGCACTGCAGCGGTGGGCCAAAGGCATGCACAGGACAGTGTCACTCTGGTGGTCGA
This sequence comes from Neoceratodus forsteri, assembly GCA_016271365.2. Classification (NCBI taxonomy): domain Eukaryota; kingdom Metazoa; phylum Chordata; order Ceratodontiformes; family Ceratodontidae; genus Neoceratodus; species Neoceratodus forsteri. The sequence goes on along the minus strand of JADMNL010000022.1, from coordinate 163,842,521 downwards.
GGCATGGCGAGGCACACACACACCTGTGGGAGCAGCATCAGCCATAGGGTCTGACAACCAGCACACCATGCTACCACAGAACAACTCCTGCAGCACACCTGCATAACATGTGCACAAACAGTGTGCACTACAGGGACAGAGGGACAGCACTCTCTTAGGGACAATGGCCCCCACATCAGAGCATGAGCCCACAGGCAGGGGTGTAGTCAGACATTCACATGTTCTACATACAATCCCAAACAGCCGCACCCCCCTCATAAATGCTGTACTCAGCAACCCCAAACGGTAAACCCCTTCCAAAAGGGTATGATGTCTGTCAGATAATTCCCCACTCTCTAATGAGGTTGCACATTCCCAGGTGGGCCCCCCTCAGTTGAGTAAGTGGTTACCTTCTGAAATCTGACAACTTTTGCATGTAATATCATGTTCCCTTATTAAATAGGGTATCTGGGACACTGTTGATAAATGTGAGATGCAAACACAGAACTAGTGTATCAGAATGAAGTGGAATATTGATATAAGTGTGTCAACCTGGGCCCTCCTCTATTGATGTTCCAGGTGGGCCCTTGCATCATCTGTCCAGGTGGGCCCTCTGCACCCCAGTCCGACCCCTCTGTCCTACACAACAGCATTTCAAACAGGGCCACACCCCAGTGGCCTACAGTGACCCAAAACGTCTGGTGTACCTAGGAACAGTTGACAGACATGCAGTACACCAAAGTGTGCACTAATGTGTACAGTGCGTATGCCTACATACACACTTGCTCAACTGCCTGCCCTGTAAAGCCAGACTCATAGTGGAAACGCATAACATTGCACAGTACTCACGCACAACACCACTTTCACCGTCCGTGCTCTCTGCTGCACGCTATGCCAGTGGAGGCACCCTGCGCCTGTCGGATGATGGCCCCTGTCTGGCTTGTGGCACGTCTTTCCTGCCTGTGGTTTGTTGTCGGCGCTTCTGCAGTGAGAAGAGGGTACAGCATCGTCAGTACAATATCAGCCACCACGGTACGCTAAAGACCACCCTGTACCCCAGTGGTGCATCACAACACACACAGTGGCAGATGGGTGCAGTGCACCACCAAAGCCATGCCAAGCATGACAGGGGTCCGTGCACACTGTCTACCCCTGTCCCACGCAGTACACACATGGCTTCATGGACTCCATGAGCAACATGTGTAGCTCAGCAACACATAAGCACATAAGCACACCAGACACACTGCCCCACCACTCATGCCAGCAGTCGTGCTACAGTCATCCCTTACCTGGCACAGGCACAGTCCCCTCACGAACCATGGCCTGCAGCATTCAAGCAGTGCTCGCTGCCTGCGCCTGAGGTCCAGCATGTGATGCCGGCACTTTTCACCATCACGTGGGATACCTGTGATGGCGCAGTATTCGGGCAATGGAGCCCAGACCTGCATGGAGACGGAAGTCACCCTCCAGCACAGGTCAAAATAGGCGGCGATGGCGCCTCTGTTAACTGCACGAGGTTGGCAGTCTCAACCTCATCCCACCGCCTGTCACGGCCCACCACTGCCCTTTGCCTAGGTCTCCCAGACATATTTGTGCTGTGGAAGGGGGCAAATTAACTGAACAACAGTGCAACAACTGTGCATACACCCTGACACACACTACAACTGAAGTGCAGCGCCGCGCTGACGTATGCTGTAGCGCCACGCTAACAGGAAGTGTTTGCAATGCGCATGCGTGACCCCTACCATCACCCTGGTCCGATATTGCGCGCATGTGTGTAGCGCCGCGCTGAAGCTGGTTAGCGCAACACTAAAGCTGGTTAGCGCAGCGCTAGACCACGCTATGACAAGGGTAACATGAGCATGCATGCTGCACATAGCGTGGCGCTGTTCCTCAAATAGCGCTGCTGTGCTAGCGTCGGGCTATTCAGAGCCATATTCAACGGCTGTATGCAAATGAGGGTACTTGTGTATGCATGGGGCAAAACGTGTGATTAGCATATCATTATGCGCTCATTTGCATGACTAACAGGCAGGATTGCCTGGCCGGGCTATAAAAGGGCAAGCAGTGCACCACCAGTGTTGTATTGTGGAACTGCAGCAGGAATACAGCAGTGAACAACATGGAGAGAGACATGCAACAGGGGATGGGCAGCAACAGCCAGGTATGTATCAAGGGTGTGGATAGGCATATTCATTGTACACAGTTGTGTCCAGTTTGGTCGACCGCCTGTCACAAACCACTTATCAATGTAATCTGTGGTATTTGGGTTAGTGTTGGCCACTGTGGACTGTGTCATGCATGTATGATCTCTTTAGAGTGTAGAGGAATCATCTGACCACTTGTTTGGAAGGGGGTGCAATTTTGATGGGATGTGTACATTATGTAATGGGGGGACGGTTGGAGACTGTGTACACTCCTGGTATGTATGACCACCGTGGGACAACATCGTCCACTGCATTGTGCTCATACCCCTGCAGTTCAATGTGTCATGTGCCAATGTTTGCACATTTGTGTCTGCACGCCAGGTGCACTGGTGCTGTACCGTGACAGTGCACCGTCTTGTCTTCCTGCATGTGTGGATTGATGGCCTCTGCCCCCACCCGGGCGTACACAATGTACCAGCAATGTGTGCTCCCATGCCACAAACAGTCATGGGGGTTCATGGCACATGTGTGCACACCACTCCAGACACAGGACAGACAGTGGCAATGTGGGCATGTGCAACGTACAGGCACATCCATCATCTGATATGTCCATGTGGCCTGTAGCACTGAGGGGGTGATATCATGCTGTCCACTGTGTGATGCAGTGCAGCACCGACGCAGCCACTGACACCTGTCCACTCTTTACTATCCCATAGGTGTGCAGGCTCAACGGACGCATCCGTGCACCTAAATTCTCACAAGATGAGCTAAACACCCTGGCACATGAGGTAAAGGTGAGAGAACATGTGTTGCGCACACACAGGGCCACCGATGCTGCTGTGCGGCAGGCTTGGGAGGAGGTGACTGCAGCGGTGAATGTGGTTGGTGGTCGTGGGAGATCAACTGAGGCTGTCCAGAAGCGTTGGAATGACCTCCTGCGGTGTGCAAAGGAGGAGGTGGCACAGCGCCACAGAGACAGAACCAGAACTGGTGGTGGTCCACAGGAACACCAGCAACATGTGCAGGAGCCACACATGGCAGTGGTGGCATCAACATTGCGGATGGTGGCAGTGGCAGGTGTGCCAGGTGGTGGTTGCGAGACATCCCTTGCACTTCCAAGGCCAGGTCTGTATTCACATGTGCAACCCCTGTATGTGGTGCATGCAAGGGTGCATGGTCCTGCTTTTGGTGTCCTGCACAGGCTGCACTGTATCCTGCAGAAATGATGGCTGGCATGGTCAAGGTCACTGTGGGGTGGGTGGGTGCATGTTGTCACAGGCTTGTGTGAGGTGGGTACCTGTCCTGAGGGCTGCATGGTGTGGTGGTGGTGGCAGTGGTGGTGGTGGTTTGCCACAGTGTCCATGGATGGATGACTGACCCTTTCCCTATTCTCTCCTCAGCACTCTCGGACAGGCCTGCACCACCACAGCATGATCCACAGATGTCTAGCCATGTCCCGAGGTTGTGGAGGAGTTTGAGGGACGATCGCCAACAACATCTAGACTTTGTGTATCTCAGGGCCGTATGGGCCCAATGCATGTTGGGCATACCCAGGGACAGGGCATGCAACTGCCTTGGGAGGAGGCACACCTCACCAGGAGTGTTAGGAGACAGTGGGCACCTGGATGTTGCCCCAACTGAGAGTGATGGGGTGGGAGAGGTACCGCTGGTCACTGTCACCAGTGCAGATGACAGTGATGTCTCTACATATTCACATCAGCTGGACATTCCTGTGCCAGGGGATGTAGGGGTGGAAGCTTGCTGAAGGCCATGGAACAGGTCAGGGTGCTTCTGTAGGTGTTGACAGTGTGGCTGAACACATGGTGGTGGGTGGTGTGGGTGGTGTTGCAGGACAGCAAGCGTGCATTGTCTGACAACTGCTGAGGTTCCAGTCCATATGGTGCCACAGCCCAGTGCCACTCATACACAGCAGCCGGCTGTAGCAGTTGGTGCAGTGCCACAGGCACCACTGCCAGCTGCTGCTGTGGGTCCCTGTGCCTCTGGTCCATTGAAGGCCATGGTGCCCGGCCACTCCTGCAGGCTGCTGTCACATCACAGCAGGAGGCCCGTCTGGACCTGCATGCCATGCGGCATGATCTGCGACATGAGCTGGGTCAGATATGGGAGGCAATAAGAGTGGGCTTTGCTCATGCTGAGCAGCAGGCAGAGGACAGGTTTGGCCGCCTAGTGGGTGCCATAGACAGTGGCTTCTCTGGGTTGACTGCTGCAGTGGTGGCAATTGGTGGTGTCATGCAGGGTGTACCTATTGGTCGGCAACATGGGTTTGTTGGCTCTGGTGCACATGGCAGAGGGGCACACAGGCAGGCACACCATGGGCGCAGGGCTGCCACTGTTACCAGTTCCGAGCCATCACAAACTCCACCTGCAACCCAGCGGCGCCGTGGCCATCCATACCCCCTATCTGCCTCCACCAACCCCGAGGTACAGGAGGCCAACGTGCCTGCCTCACCTTCCACTTCAGCTGTGTCCTCTGCAGAGCACCCCAGGTCCCTAACCCATGGTATGAGAGCACGCCGCATGCCTGGATTGCGTCGCGGTGATGCCCACAGGCTGTCTGGCGTACTCTGGTGCTTCCCATCATGCATGGGCAGATGTGCACGCTGCACACACACACACACACACACACACTCCCACCAACACAGTTGCCCCCTTACCCTCACAGCACACATTGCACTCCCACTATGATTACACCGTTGTGTGTATCCGACCACATATGTGCTGCACAATCATGGAGTCACACCACATGCACACTATTTGTATTACACTGGGTTTGTTTGCTGTTGTGATTCTGGTTTTCACTGTAATGTTAGTCTGTGCACATTAAAATTGTTGCTCACTTGTACTCTTCAGGTTGTTGTGCAGTCTGTACTTACCCTCTGGTCTGTTGCAGTATCCTGATGATGTTGTCCGGTGCTGTATGGCCCTGCATGCCATGCGGGTCCCTCCTCTCCAGTTGCTCCACTATCCCCTGACCACTGGCTCTGGCTCACTGTCAGACTGTCCCTCAGGTTCAGGTGCCTGTATCCACGGTTCATTGCCATGTTGTGCAGCATACAACAGGCTAGGAAGATCTGACATACCTTCTGAGGTGTATATTGTGAGGCACCACCTGATGTGTCAAGGCATCTAAATCGCATCTTCAGGATGCCAAACACCCTCTCTATAATGTTTCTTGTTCTGGCATGTGCCTCGTTGTAGAGCTCCTCAGCCACTGTGGCCGGTCGGAGTACTGGTGTGAGCAGCCAGAGCCGCAGGGGATAGGCACTGTCTCCTGTCAAAACATATAACTTGTTAGTGCTGTACTGTGGTCTGTCAGCTGCTGTCCTGCACCTGTCTGTGGCCCTACCACATCCCTTCCCTGGCCTGCAATGCCTGCCCCCCATCCATGCTGTTGTGTGTTTGCCTTGTGTGCTACAACTCACCGACTAGTTGTCCACTGGGTATTCTGCCCTCCTCAAAGGCCTGACACAGCTGAGACTGGTGCCAGATGAAGGCATCGTGGGCACTGCCGGGGTACTGTGCATAAACATTGGTGATGCACCGCGCCGCATCGCACACCACCTGGCAGTTGATAGAGTGGTACCCCCTTCCTGTTCACATACACATCACTGCCATCTCCAGGTGGTGCACGAATGGGGACATGGGTGCAGTCAATGGCACCCAGTACAGATGGTAGGTGCGCAACTCGATGGAACTGCTGCATTGTTTCTCTGCGCTCTGCTGCTGTGCTGGGGAATACTATGAATTCCAAAGCATGTGGCAGGAGAGCCTCTAGGAACTGGGTCAGGAGGCGTGAGGTGGCAGACTGTGTTACCCCAATGGTGTCCCCCATTGGTCGTTGGAATGTCCCTGTGGCAAGGAAGCACATCGCTGCTGTCACCTTCTCCTCCACTGTCATGGCATGACTGCGTCTGGTGTTTGACTGCAGCTGCTCATGCAGGAGTTCACTGAGCTGCCTCAACATTCCCCTGTTCATCCGGTACCGGCCAACGATGTGGTCATCAGGCAGGGTCTCAAAGGAGACCCTGGGCCGGTACAGCCTGTTTGCAGCATACCATCTCCTGAGCCTGCGTTGTGGCCCATGTTGTGCCTGCTCCCTTTCCTCCACCTCCTCCTCCTCCTTCTCCACTACAGCTGCCATCAATGGCAGGATCACTGCTACTGGGACTGCATGCACACATTCCTACTTCCTGTGCTGCTCCCTCCTCCTCTGTGTTTTGCCCTGTGTTTAGACCGGCCTTTTATAGGCGGTAACTAGCATCCACGCTAAGGGTTTCACTATGTATCCTAGCGGCGGCCTGGACGCTGAATATCCCTGGCGTCTCTCTGCACACCAGCCCATCCTTTTGCCCTTGCATACATTACTGGTTAGCCCAAGCGCTGCAGTTTGCAGCGCTATTTGGCCTTTTGAATATAGCAAACCCGCGCTAATCCCGCGTTAAACCTGCGCAACTGGTTTTTGCCCGGGGCAAAGTTTTGAATATCTGGCCCCATGTGTGTTAAATAATAGAAAAGCAACAAGTTTAAATATCTATAAGGCACAAATTCATCCTAGTGAGCTCACGGCTCTGAAACAAAAGAAAAAACGTAAAGCCATCTGTTACAATGTGTAAACATAAAGGCAACCAAAATGCCTTTTTGAAAATACTAACAAGTGGTACCTACCAGGTATGAAGTGTCTCCTGCATAAGTTCTTTACTGAGTGCAGCAGCAAGAGACCAAATCAAGACTAACCCTCTTATACCCACGCAGAAAAGCACCGGCAGTGCCAGTGGATGTGAGAACATGTCATCACCTGGCTGCAAGCAGCCCGGTGACCGTATTTCCATGTGGGTATATGTTAACGTACCATAATCTTAATGCCATATTAACTATAGTGAAAAGGAAGTGAAAATCCATTCTGTGTAGGTATTAACAAATAACAAGGAAAATCCAGCTAAAGATCAACCTTTCAAAATGGAACCTTTCAAAAATAAAATGTATTCAATATCAATAGAAATATACAAAAGAAAAATGACTGTGTGAAACTAATTCAGATAAAAATAAGGTAGAAATAAGATAAATATCAAAACTTGGCAGTGGGGATGCGGGGAACAATCATGGTAATGCTGCTATAACAGTAATATGAATAATATTACCAGTATGATTGCCAACTAATCTCGTCATTTAAACCCCATGGTGTACGGTATGTACCCAATTCAAAAATCAACCAAGTTTCCCTATAATTTAAGAGCTTTTGAAAGCTACCACTTCTTGTTGGAAACGATACAGATTCCAGACCCCAAAAAAGAAGATGTACAGCTCTGTGGCCCCTTTCCATGAAATGTCTAGCTACAGACACATTTTCATCCTTTGATCTAATATGGCTTTTGTGTTCAGAAATTCTCTTTTTTAATTCTCTATCAGTTTGCCCAACATACAAATGATTACAGGGGCATTGTAATACATAAATGACTCCCTTGGAAGTACAATCTATGTGGTCTTTAATGCGATATTTTTTATCTGTATAAGGATGCCTGAAGAATTATTTTTTAGATGTGTTGCCACAGGCTACACTTCTATTTCAAGGGAACATGCCCCCTTTCAGGGGCCAAGTAACAATTATCCTATACCATAGATGTGTTAGAATGATGTACTACTTTAATTAATTTGACCCTAATGTTAGGAGCCTTCCTGGAGGTAACACATGGTTTCTTTGAAAATACAGAAGATGTCAAAGGATATTCCTGTAACACTTTCCAGTGACCCAAAATAATCTGTCTCAATTGTGACATTTCTTCACAGTGTATAGTACTGAAACTGATTTCCCCCCGGGACCTAACACTAAGACAAACCAATTTATCTTGAATAAGGGTTTCGCTATTAAACCTAGATACTCTGTCCTGTGTTTTAGAAAGAAAAATGTGACCATATCCTCGTTGTTTAAATCTGTCAACCATTACTTTCTGTTCCCTTTTAACATCTTCAGTACTGCTACAGTTTTGTTTAATCCTTAGAAATTGTGAATATGGGATACTCTCTTTTAAACGGTTTGAGTGAAACTTTCTGTAGTGTAATGTAGTGTATCAATATGTGTCTTTCCTGTACATTTTAGTCTCTAATTTCATCTCTTTTATAAAATTGAAATGGCTAGAAAATTAACTAGATCCTGACTATACTCTGCTGAAAATAATAAATTTTTGTTGCATGAGTTCAAATATTCTAAAGACATTTTAAGGGATTTTCATCCCCTTTCCACATCAGAAGAATATCATCTATATATCTCCTTCAGAAAATAATATTTTCAAAAAATGTATTACTCTGTGAATGTAGAATGAACTTAGTTTCAAACAGAAACATGTAAGAGTTAACGTATCCTGGAGCCTTTTGGCTTGGTTAACCATGACCTGCTCCGGTGACAACTTCATGTTCTGGATCTTGATGAGGATGCACTGGCATGGACAAGCAACTGGTTCTAAATACTAAAAAAACTAAAAGCATGCTCTTTACCATCTCTACATCTTGTGCATGCCCTCCGCTGACTATTCATTTAAGATCAGGAGCCATCCTTGAATTGGTTCAGACATTCAAATACTTGAAAATCACCTTGGATCCATCCCTCTTGCTGGATGTACATGTCACAACCCTTACCAAAACTATCAACCAGATGCTAGGAGTCCTCTACATAATCTACCCATGCCTCTCTCTTATGTCTTGCCACAAGATAGCAGAGGCCACTTTCCTGCCTTTCCTCATGTACAGTGCCACATTGCGGCTCTCTCTTCATCCCCCTCAGTCCTAACCCACCTTTCCAGCTATATCACAGAGTGGGTAGGTTTGCCTTGGGAACCAATGCTAAGCATCACCATTGCAATGTCCTGTCAACCTTAGGCTGGCTACCCTTTGAGTCTAGGCTTCAATATATTACCCTAAGCTTAATACACAAATTCATCTATGGCTTCACCCCTCCATGCCTGTCTGAGATAATCCAATGCAAAATTCACCCAAAGAGCCCTGAAGTCAGCCTCACTGCCCCTAATAGCTGTACCTAACCTTAGACTTTCCATGGCCTGGAGATCATTTGTGTACACTTTTGTGTCCTCCTGGAACTCTTTGCCTCCCCCAGTTCTGGTCTGCTCCTGCAGTACTCAGTTCAACAGCGCTCTTCTAGCACACTTTGAAGCCCCAACTTGTTCATGCTTTTGGTAACACCCTAAGCTTACCAGCTCTTCACTAAGTGCTAGTGTTGCCTCACAAGATCTTCCTCTGCATCTCTGTCTCCTCTTAACTGTGCTGTGGACTAGATGTGATTAAGCTTGTGGCCTGGACATAGTTTTTAGATTATCCCATGTTGTATTGCACCTCTATTGCATTAACCTGTGTATGTCTGCACAAAATGCTATACTTGCATACCTAAGTAACTTGGGAATTGGTGGAAACTAAGATGGCTGCACGCTATGTGGTTGTAGAGGAGCCTCAAAAGCAGGAGCAGTGAGAAGCTGTTTTATGTTTTAGAACAGGTATACCACCATTGCCTCATTTCCTTGTTTTTATACTCACTGTTCTTTCTGGACTTTCTTGCTTGCCATCTGGTTCCTGGTGTCTTTCTGCCCCTTTTGTTTGTTTCCCCTACAGCCTAGCAGAGTGGAGTCCAAGTGGTGGTGTAGCCCTGGTGACTATAGTGGCCAAGCTGCCCTGCGGAGGGTCGTGGAGATGGAAGACACTTGTTTTTGTGCCATCATATTGAGAGAGCCTGTGAACAAGCGAAGGAAGTGAAGGAAAGCTCAACATGTTTTTGTCTGACTGCTCCAGACTGTTGTTTTGTAGCATTGTGAAGTGGGAAAACAGTGAACTACCCAGCTGATTACAAACAGAGTGTAAGTAGATTGCAAGAGCAAGGTTTTCAGCTCAACATATCTGTTTCTTTACCAGCTGTGAGACCACAAGACTGCAAGACTGCAAGTCTGTAAAACTACAGGGCCCGTAGAACTCATAAGGAGCTCATAAATTTGCCATAAATTGCTATAAGGGAATAGGGGAAAGAAAGAGAAGAGAGTGAAAAGAGTGAGAACTTTTTTGGGGGAGTGTTTTTTCAGTTTTTCTTAAATTTATTTCTTTTTTTGCTTGATTGTCCGATTAAAAGATTGAATTACACATTAGGTTTCAGCAGGTTTGAGTAGATATCTCTGACTGTTCTGTTTTAAGATACAGAGGGGGAGTTCCTGATGTATGTAAATACAAAGCATAATATTTTTAATATTTGGGAATATTTTGGAAGAAGTGTGCTGTTAAATCCAGATCTCAATATACAGGATTTTTGATAAAAATGTTGTGCTGCTAAAAGCATGTGATCCACCCCACCTTAAATGGTGCATGCTCAAAACTCTGTTATTTTTTGCATTTTCCATACACAGGACTCCTACGTCTACTGCTCCTGAGTACAGCTGGGCCGCCTTATGGTTTTAAAGTTTTTTTTCGTACATCCCTTTTATTTTGACTTCAACATTTTATGTTCTGTTGTTGCTTGAACTTTGGGCAGCTTTACAGCTGTTATTTCAATGTCTGTGTATAAGTCAAAGGGGTTTTAGATGGCTGTTCAGCATTTCTCAGCATTCTTCAGCATTGTTTAGTGTGGCAGAGGCTCGGAGCTGTTTTGTCAGAATTTGGCCCTGTATCCTGCTAATCGATATAACTCCCAAATGGTTGATTTTGTCCTAGTCATAGTTTACAGCTACATAACGAGATATTCCATGACATTTCACTAGTATGCACAACATTATATTCGGGAACTGGATGTCATTCAAAAAAGAGGTCGCACAAGTAAGAATACATTAAATGTAATTAGTTAATGAGATTGGATAGACACCAATAATTTGTATAGGCTGTCCCAGGTTGCTTTCACTATTTATATTTTTCTATTTTTATTCTGTCTTTACTCCTCTGTGTAACAGAGTGTTTTAGAGTATTTTAAAGTATATTAAAGTATATTGGAGCTCTTAGAAAACCTGTATATTGTATTCTGTGCTCTAGTTTGACTTCAGAATTAGATTTAGATTTAATATTTTAAATACATGGTCTCCCAGAAGCTACTGCTATCTTGTAGACTTTAAGATTTTACCATTTTTTAAGGTATATTAAGATTGTTTTCCCTTTTTTATGAATATTTAGTGAAAGACTGGTTCATTCTGCCACTGTCACTGATATTGTATAACAAGCATCAACCTGAAGTTTGCCAGCAGTGGACTGTCCTAGTGAATTTAAAAACCAAAAGTTTGGAAGATTTAGTTATCTGGATTTTTCTGCTTGGAGTGACTTGAATTATTTCTTGCTTCCAAGAGGGGCATGATGGATTGTATTTATTTGTCAGAGATTGGAATTACAATTCATTGAGTCAGTGACTCGTTTTCCAAAGGCTCCACATCATAGTACACTTAAGGAACACTTTAATTACAAGCACATACATTTAAGATAAAACATAAGAATTGGCATTGTTATGTAGCGCAGTTCATGAGTTACAACTGTTATAACAGTGTGCACATCACAATATTCTAGTGCATGATCAGGATCCCCTGTCATCTAAAGGTCAACTTTCCCTGTTGTGATCTTTGTTTAAGGCTAATTAAGCAGCTCTATTTTTTTGTTTGTCTGCATTTCATTGTTCTTCAGGAATATTAGCATACTAACTATTTTGTCCATTGCTGTTTTCTTTTAATAAGGAGAGAAGAGGATTAGAAACTGAAACTTATTGCTTTTAAATCAAAGTTAGTTTGTCTTTTTTAGTCCTGTTTTCTACCTTTACTATTTACCGTATTTTGTACGTAATTTAAAAATATTGCTTCATAAATATTATTATTGGCATTATAGATATTCTGAAACGCATGTCAGCCACTAAGTGCAGTAAGATCGAGGGTACTAGTTTCCTAAACATGTTAGATAATAATGATTACAGATGTGGGGTGGTAGAGCTAAAACTAAGGGTCCCATTTCATTAAAGACCTTAGCAATAAAAGCACTTGGTAAAACTCGGAATAAATCATACAATAAGGGTTAATTAAAAAGAAACAAATGTAAAAATATAAACCAGACAGACCTTAGAAAAAGGATCTCGACATGGTTTGTTTCAACATCTAAAGGAGGCATTGGTGATAGCCAGCATTTTTTTTTTTTGGCTCTCCTATTGCTAGGTCAATCTCAGATACCTCCAATGACAATAAGGTTAATAACAATATCCCCATAGAGCAAAAGGACTTACCCCTGTCTAACACATTATTTTCAGTTAAGTATGAGGCAAATACAAGGGTGAGAGAAAATCAAGAACCTGAAATTAGACAGCTTCCTGATGGAAGGGTTGATTTCTCTCAAATTTTCCATAATTTATCGGTCTAAGATACTGAAGTCATTAGTATAAGAGAATCACTGCAGCTGGGAAACATAGAAACATAGACTTTGATGGCAGATAAGGACCACTTGGCCCACCTAGTCAGCTCATTTCCCTACCTACAGGATAAGCTGCAGATCCTATTTAACCAACAGCCTATTTCTTCCTACCACCCCACAAAAATTGCCTTATGTCTGTCCCATGCATTCTTGAATTCTCCCACAGTTTTAGACCCCACAACCTCCTCCAGAAGGCAGTTCCATGCGTCCACCACCCTCTCTGTGAAAAAATACTTCCTCACATTGCAACAAAAAAACAAAACGAAGGAAAAAAAACACTATGGTTCTCAAAAGAGGTGGCAGGGATGGTTAAGGAGAAAATGATAGCATTCAGGAAATCTAAGGAAACACAGAAGGAGAAGGACAGAGAACTTTATCAGTTAAAGCAGAAGGAGGCAGGGAAGGCAATCAGAAGAGCAAAGGCACAAACTGAAGAAATGATAGCCAGCTTGTTAAGAAGGGGGATAAAACCTTTTATAGGTACATTAGGGAACAAAGAATGACCAAGGGAGGGATAAAGAGACTTAATAAAGGGGAGGGAATGTGGGCAGAGGGTGACAGTGAAAAAGCAGGGATACAGAACGAATATTTCTGCTCAGTTTTCACAATGGAAGAGGAGGGGGAGGTACCTAAATCAAACAAGGGAGAAACTCTGAATGGGGGTTGATACCAGTCCATTCACAGAAGAAAGGGTTTTGAAAGAACTCTTGAAATTGAGGGTGGACAAAGCAATGGGGCCTGATGGGATTCACCCAAGAATTCTAAAAGAACTAAGGGTAGAACTAGTAACATCATTGACTACTCTCTTTAACAAATCATGGGAGGATGGGGTGGTACCTGAGGACTGGAGGAGGACAAATGTGATTCCACTTCACAAAAGTGGGAGCAGGGCAAAGGCAGGAAACTACAGACCAGTTAGTTTGATTTCAGTGGTAGAGAAAATGATGGAATCACTTCTGAAGGAAATAATTTTTGAGTACCTGGAGGCCAGTGGGGCACAGGACCCAAGGCAGCATGGTCTCACAACAGGAAGGTCATGTCAGATGACCCTAATAGATTTCTTTGACTGGGTGACCAAAGTAGTAGACCAGGGAGGGGCTATGGATATGGCCTACCTAGATTTTAGCAAGGCATTTGAAATAGTCTCACACAAAAGATTAATATACAAGTTAGGCAGCCTTGGAGTGGGTCCCAAGGTGGTAGCCTGGATAAATAACTGGCTGGACAACAGGATGCAAAGGGTGATAGTAAATGGAGTTCACAGTGAAAAAAGGAGGGTAACTAGTGGAGTTCTACAGGGTTTAGTACTGGGACCGGTCCTCTTTAATGTCTTTATAAGTGACATTGGAGAGCACCTGGAAGGGTAGGTATGTCTCTTTGCAGATGACACACAGATCTGCAACAGGGTTGATATACAAGGTGGGGTTGAAAAAATGAAAAGGGACTTGGCAAGGTTGGAGAAATGGTCAAATATGTGGCAGCTTAGATTCAATGCAAAGAAGCACAAGGTAATGCATCTGGGAAACAAAAACCCAGGGGAAGAGTACATGATGGGGGGGGTGAGTTAATAACAACAACAAAAATCAAAAGAGACCTAGGAATAATTATATCAGATGACCTAAAGGTGGGCAAGCAATGTGAGAAGGCAGTAAGGAGGGCTGGGGGGATACTGGGATGCACAGAAACATAGAAACAGAGGTTGATGGCAGATAAGGACCGCAAGGCCCATCTAGTCTGCCATTTCTTTTTCTACCTTTTAAATGTGCCATCGGCTTTTGTTCTGTCAGTGGCCTATCTATTCATACTCATCTGTATTGCTCCCTTATGCCTATTCTATGCCTATTTGAAGCCCTGCACTGTATTCATAGCCACCACTTCCTGAGGTAAGCCATTCCATGCATCCACCACTCTTTCTGTGAAAAGAATTTCTCATTCCCCTTAATCGGCCTCCCTCTAATCTCATGCTGTGTCCTCTTGTCCTGCTATTTTTCTAAATTTAAAACATGTTAGATTCTTTCACCTTGTTAATGCCCTTAAGGTGTTTGAATGTTTCAATCATATCACCTCTCTCCCTCCTTTGCTGCAGGGTATACATATTGAGCTCCATTAATCTGTCCTCATATGTTTTCTGATGCAGTCCCTGCACCATTTTGGCTGCCCTTCTCTGGACTGTCTCAATTTGGTTAATGTCCTTAGAAAGGTGTGGCCTCCAGTACTACATGCAGTACTCCAGATGGAGCCTAACCAGTGTCTTGTAAAGAGGGATTATTGCCTCCCTCTTCTGACTTGTGATGCCCCTACTAATACACCTCAACATCCCCCTAGCCTTACTTACTGCTTTAGTGGTCTGCCTGGACGATTTCAGGTCATCAGGTGATGATGATGCCCAAGTCTCTTTCTTCCCTTGTGAGTGCTAGCATCTCCTCCCAGCCTATAGGTGGCTTCAGGGTTTCTCTTCCCTATGTGCATGATTTTGCACTTCTTTGCATTAAACCTCAGTTGCCACTCTTCTGACCATTTTGCTAGTTTATCCAGATCTCTTCTCATTCTGCCCAACCCATCTGGATCATCTACTCTGTTGCAGATCTTGGTGTTATCTGCAAACAGACAAACCTTACCCTCCAGTCCATCTGCAATGTCACTGATGAAGATGTTGAAGAGGACTGGCCCCAGGACTGACCCCTGAGGTACCTCACTTGTGACTTGCATCTTTTCTGACTGTATACCATTTACTAAAACTCTGTTTTCTGCCTGTCAACCAGTTTGCCACCCAGTAGAACAACTTCTGACCCACCCCGAGCCTACCCAGCTTATTAATCAATCTTCTACGTGGAACAGTATTGAAAGCTTTGCTGAAGTCATGGTAGGCATCATCAACTGCTCCCTCTTGGTCCACCACTCTGGTTATCCAGTCAAAGAAATCTATGAGATTAGTTGGACAGGACCTTCCTTTCGTAAACCCATGCTGTCTTGGATCCTGTGCTCCTATGGATTCCAGGTGTTGCACTATCCTTTCCTTAAGGAGTGCCTCCATAATCTTGCCCACTACTGAGGTAAGACTGACTGGTCTGTAGTTCCTTGCCTCCTCCCTGCTACCACTCTTGTTGAGCAGGATCACATGAGCCTTTTTCCAGTGTTCTGGAACCTCTCCTGTAATCAGAGACTCACTAAACCATTCAGATAATGGCTCTGCTAATTCCACCCTTAGCTCCTTTAGTACCCTGGGATGTATACCATCAGGTCCCATTGCCTTGTCCACCCTGAGCTTATCGAGCTCTTGTAGGACCCTTTCTTTTGTGAAGGGACTAGTGCACACCTCCTCACCCCGTGTCCATGGGATAGATGCTTTTACATGGTTCTCCTCCTCACATGCCCCCTTATCCCCTTTGATCTTAGCAATACCTCCTCTGGACTTTCTCCTTTTACTAATGTATCAATAGAACATCTTGTCACCTTCTTTTACTGTTTGTGTTCATGTTTCCCCAATTTGGGACTTTGCCTGCCTTATTGCCTTCCCTGCTTCCCTAAGGGAAGTTTGGTATGCCTCCCTATCTTCATCCTGCTGTGTTCCCTTACATTTCCTGAAGGCCAGCCTTTTGGCTCTGACATTTTCTGCTACTGTTGTTGAGAACCAAAGTGGTTTCCTTCTTCTTTTGCACTTCCCTTTTTCTCTAACACAATGAGATGTTGCCTCAAGTATTGCACCCTTAATGCTTTCCCACTTTGCCTTTACCCCTCTCACCTGTATTTCCTTTTGCCAGGGCTAGCTTAACTATGTTGGCCATCTTTTCAAAGTCAGCTCATCTGAAGTCCCATATTTATGGCTTGGAATGGGATGATTTAGTTCTAGTGGCCAAATTGAACCATACCATGTGATAGTCACTGGCCCCCAGGTGATCTTCTACCTGGATATCTGTGATCCTTTCCCTGTTAGTCAGTACTAGACCTAGGATAGCCATGTCTCTTGTGGGTTGTTGTACCAGTTGTTTGAGGCCCTCCCCCTGCAGGGAATCCACCATGTGTCTAGTTCTGGCAGATGTTCCTGCTGGTATTGACCAATCTGTATCTGGCATGTTGAAATCTCCCATTATCAGAACCTCCCCTTTAGACTCAGGTGAACTTAGTGGCTGGTTTCAGAATGATACTGAGGTGAAGCAGGGGTCCACATTGGCTCCTGTATTATTCAGTCTTTATTTTTCTACAGTATTGAATGAAATGCATAACCAGGATTTTCATTTACCAAAAACTGGATCAAAAGCAAAACCATATCTTGCCTATCCCAATGATATCTCCCTGCTGTTTGCCAGCCATCTGGGCATGACTAGCAGCTTGGAAAAATTTCAACTTGAATGCTCGAAAGCAGATTTACAAGTAAATTATGCCAAAACTAAAGTTGTGTGTTTTGCGGGCAACAAAAAGTCGTAACGATATTATATGAACAGTCACAAACTTCAGGTTGTGAAAGAATTTTGTTACCTCGGACTTACAGTCTGTGAGAATGGAAAATGGGGTGCTCATTTGAAAACTGCAAAATCTAAAGCCGATAGCTTCCTTTCAGTTTTATTATCCTTCTCCTATAAATATGGAGTGAAATCCTTAGAGGGAAATACTGTATATTGGTAGGTCATGCAAAGATTAAAGCCAACTATTATATGGGGCAGAAGTTTGGTGACTATTTTGTAGAGGGATCCTGGATACCAATTTAAATAAATTTTATAAGAGAATTATGGGTCTCTCATACAGTGCCCCCTCGGCTCTGGATAGAGTTGAGCTAGGTCAGCTGTTGATCAGGGTGCTGCTGTGTCCAAAGATTAATTAATTATTGGATCAAGATCTTTAGGATGCCCCTGGATAGGCTTCACTGCCTATGCTTAGAGGAAGCTCTAAATTACAAATACCATAGTATTATTTTCCCTTGTATGTCAGTGGCAGAGAATTTTATTAAACCTTATGGTTTGCTAAATATAATCACTGATAGTCTTAGATATCCACGTGATAGTATTAAAATGATTGTTAACAACAGAGTCAGAGATACCTTTATTCAAAAGGGCTTAGAGGCCTGCAGGCTTTCCAGGGCATGGTTATCACTTGCTAAAAACAAAAGAGAACATACATTTGAGAGCTATCTTTGCATCTTAAACTAAAGACAAAGGATACTTCTAACAAGGTTTAGGTTTGAATCCTTTTTAAACAATCAAAAAAGGGGGCAATATAAAAGGGAAATGGGTAGGGATTTTTTATGTATTTGTAGGCTGGGACAAGATAATCTTTTACACTTCATATTATTATGCCCACTGTATGAAAATACAGACATTCCCTGTTTATGAAGTTTATTGAGCCAACAACAAATGTCAGTCTCAAGAATATTTGGCCTACCTGTTAAAATCACATGACCCTAAAGTGTTAGTCTCTGTGGTCTCCCTTCTCAAAATAATCTTACAAAGAGGGCTTCATTTGTAGGGATGTGCCTTAGGGTCATGGACCTTAACACTCACCCCATTTTCCTATAGTGCACCATGTCAGGTTCCTTACAGATGGAATGGGGTGAGCATTAGGGTTCATGACCCTAAGGCACACACTGACACTTGTTGGTGTGTGGGGGGAGGGGTGGGGTGTTGCGATGGTAGGGCTGGTGGAGTGAGGCTCACTACCCTAAGGTGCACCCTGATGCCTGCTTGTTTGTGAAGGGTTGGGGATGTGGTTACAATGGTACGGTTTGGTGGGTGAGAGGTATAACAGTTGTAAACCCTAACATCCAGTTTCCTGACCTGTATCACTTTGGTTGAAAACCTATGTCTAGAACCCTAACTTTGTTTTAAACAAAGTTTTTGTTACTATATATATATATATATATACACATATACATATATACACACACATATATATATATACACATATAATATATATATATATATATATATATATATATATACATATACATATATACATACACACACATACAGTATATACATATATATATACATACACACACACATATAAATATATATACATATATACACACACATATAAATAATATATATACATATATACACACACATATAAATATACACATACATATATATATATTTATAAAATGGGTCAGGAAATTGTTGACCATTTATTGGCTGCCCAGCATCACATGGCTGTGCGTATATCAGAGCGCGACCGCACACCTGCACTTTTACCCCCCTCCAAAACAATTTGACATTTTATAAGATAGATAGTTCATTTGTAGAAGGCCTGATATACGCTTCTTTTGTGAGTTGATGACTGCCTTATGCATTTTGCATGCAACGCATACCACAGCGTATGTGATATCAGAGCGCCACCGCACACCTCAGAGTGGTATCTATACATATATATATATATATATATATACACTGTATATACATACACACACATACATATATATATATATATATATATATAGAGAGAGAGAGAGAGAGAGAGACACCCAGAAAAGCCTTTATGTGGTTGTCACTGGGGTACACGTCTTGTCAGGCTACTCTTCCCCCTGAGTTCCTACTGAAAACAGGGAATGGAGACTTTAAGCTCATTCTTCCCTGCCGGTTAAGCCATTGCTGGGCTCAGAACCTCCATGAAATTCTCCATATTCACCTTTTACATGTTTATGGTCCATGGAGTATTGGTTGATGGGTCAGATCTGCAGATGACCTTACTGTCACTGATTTCAGAGTCTGGAAGGGCTTTATCTACAACAATGTTTAAACAATTGAGATCCTCTTCAGAGGAAGCAAAGAAATCCTCCTTCCTGCCATTACTGGATTCAAAGATGTTCATTATATCCACACAGGTTCTCATTGAGCCCAGATGTGAACAAGTCTACTATTAGTAAACCTGAAGAACTCATGACCACCACTATCGCTACCTTTAAATAGATGTACCATCACTACAACTACGAAGATCTCTCAAGGCTGGCAACTATGACAATGCACTCCAGACAGGATTGTGTATAGGGAAAATAAGTTCTCATTTATTCAGAATATTTTTAAACTGCATAAGATGAATGCATAATGACTATATAAATATACAAACTTATCTATCTATCTATCTATCTATCTATCTATCTATCTATCTATCTATCGCTGTCTGTCTGTCTATCTGTCTTCTTTGCAAACAACTGTATTAATTCACTGTTTAGGGTTCAGGCTAAAGCAAAACAAGTAGGGAAATGTGATTTCAGGGTTTCCAACCCTAAAGCCCCAACCCAACCCCTAAAACAAGTATTGGATGCAGTATTCCTTGGGGTTGTCAACCCTTAAGCTCCCCCCATTCTATACATTCCAGAAATATGCACACCTAATGAGGTGATCTTTAGGGTTGACAGCCCCAAGGAAAACTGCACCCCTAATTTGTTTCAGGGGTGGAGGTGTGGTTTTAGGGTTAGATACTCCAAAAACAAATTTCTCTACTTTTTTTTTACTTTAGCCTGAATCCTAAGCACTTTTTTGTAATGAATTTCCTTATTTTTTGAGACTGTAAAATCGTATCCTTATTTGCCTGTGGGAGCACAGGTCCTTCCATAGATGTATATATGCATGTTACTTTGGAAATGCAGGGCCCTCCGGGCCCTGTGCTTCCATTTGTAGGACAACAGTAACCAAACTGTCAGGATAGCCTGTTTATTATCCCACCTCATGTACCTGGTAGAGTAAATTTTGAAATCACTGCCAGAAGGTTCCATGCCACTGCAACATCATTCCATGCCATGGATGTAAAAACACACTTTGGCCAGGATTTGAAAAATAAGAGCTGTCATGTTCATGAGGTGTTCTAAAAAAATGGCTACTGTATGTGTGAAAATTTGGGTTCAAAATATTTAAAATTACCAAAGCTACAGGCAAGCATAGCAAAATTTCAACCAGATACACATAACTTTGTCATTTTTACATACAGTATTTTGACCCTAAATTCTCAACATACTCTTCTTATGACCTCACATCATGAAAAAGGGCATTGAAAATGTTCAAATCCCACCCAAAAGGTGATTTTGTCAAGCAAATGCAAAATTGCCTTTCAGACTTGATTTGCTAAATTCTACCACATTTGTTCATGAGGTGAGGTCCCAAAAAGGCCATGCTGTAAAGCTGAAGTCAAAATATGCAAAAATGGCAATGTTATGCATCAAAGTTTAAAACCCCATTGAAATACATTGAAGTGCACTTACCTTACTTTCTCATATTGCAGTTGGCGGTTCTATCAGCAAGATGTGCGTATCATCACAGAGTGAATTTTCACCCAGGTACCTGTTCAGGACAGTGAAGGCATGTGAGGAGTGTGGGAGTGTGTGGTGATAGGTGCTTAATGGAAAGTTGGGGTGTGGGGGGGTCAGTGCAGCGAGAAACTGTTTTCAGTACAGGAAAAAAGGCATTAAGGGGTGGTTTCCTTTATTTTAGATGGTGATGAGGATTGGGGTACCACTATTCACCAGGGAAACTTTAATAACTATGGAGATGGTGATCAGAGGGCCAGGAGATGCCACTAAAAACTTGGGAAATATCCAAGAATATGAGGACAGTGATCAGAGGGTAGGGGGTGCCACTAGATACAGTACCAAGGAAACTTTAATTACTACAGAGATGGTAATCAAAGGATGTTGATGCCACTAGACACTAGGGAAATATTAAAGTATATTGGGATGGTGATTGTAGGATGGGTGCCACTAGACACCAGGGAAACTAATAACTATGAGGATGGTGATTGGAGGGTGGGGGTACCACTAGATAACAGGGAAACATTAATAGCTAAGGGGAGGGTGATCAGAGGGGTGGGGGTGCCACTAGACACTAGAAACACAGTGATAAAATATGGGGGCAGCAACTGAAGGGATTCTTTTTTGTATGACTGAATTCCGTTTTCGTTTGTCCATACGAAAAAAGTGAAAATGAGTCACAAAAATTATTTAAAATATTAAAAAAATATATATATATATTTCTGGGTTATTTCTCCAACAGTTAAGTGCAGAATCCACCTACCAGGGTCCCAATGAGCAAGATACATGTCTTGATCTCTCTGCAGGATGCCACTTTTGGGGGTTTTGGAAAAAAATATTTAATGAAAAAAAATCTAAACAAGATAGCAGCATATGAAAAATGATTTTTTCCTTTAAAAAAAGGACTGGCCGCTGGTGAAGAAAACTCCAAAGTAGCAGGACTCCCTGTACAGCTACAAAGATCTCTGACATGCCACATGTAATAGGGGATAAAGAAATGTGTCCCAATATTTCAGCCTAAACCTCATTTTGGTCTAAAATATAATGTATCTGTGTGACAAATATTGATCTTTGAAGCTGAATTATATTAAAACTTGTAAAGCTACAAGTTTAACTGAGCCACAAGTTGTATTATTAAGGTGTCTTTTGATATTTGTACTGACCATGTGAGTAATAAAAAACAGGTGTCTTAAGTGTCTGCAAGACAAAAATACAGGGATAGAGTTTAAATTACCCTTCTGACTATTCTTATCAGGAGGACAGGCCAAAGAAAGCCTGTGTGCACATTTCTAAGTGAAAACCTATTTCTTCCTCCTAAGACCTGAGTAACTGGTAATGACAATTATTGTTATCCTTATATAGTAGTATAATTTACACTATCAATACATTTGTGCTGACTAAAAGATTAGCTAAAAAGAGAATTGCCTTTTAAGTTAATGTTTGTACTTGTTTTGTACCAATCATAGAACTCCATAGAAAATGATGATACTGTCTTCCACTATATAAGCAAGCCACTATACACTGTTAGTTTGAAGAATAAAGAATTAAGAATTAAGAATGAAGGATGTACCACTTGTAATCTCTTGCTGTGATTGTTATTATAATCATTAAATTCTTCCGCCATCAGCATCGTCTCCGTTCGTTTCCTTTCTAAATATTTGTAATGGATAATTTACTT
This sequence comes from Neoceratodus forsteri, assembly GCA_016271365.2. Classification (NCBI taxonomy): domain Eukaryota; kingdom Metazoa; phylum Chordata; order Ceratodontiformes; family Ceratodontidae; genus Neoceratodus; species Neoceratodus forsteri. Next base: position 163,820,047 of record JADMNL010000022.1, on the reverse strand, counting down.
AAGGGTAATTTTTTGCCCACCTTTACACCACACCTCAGTCAGCTGATTTGCCATGGAATCCAATGCTGCTGAACTAGCTGCAGCCACCAGCTGCTAAGCCGTACTTCTGAGAGTTTGCTGGGGCTTCTAGAAAAGCCTCCTCCACCTTTTAGAGTACCCACTTTTTCTTTTGTCCAAAAGCAAACAAACCCAGATTTCTCTTCATCCAGTCCTCCTACCATTCCAACTTCTAGCTAGCCATACCTCGACAAGCTTCACTCCTTTTCTTTCATCCAGTATTCATACCCCTTCAACTTCTAACTAAGCCCACACTGTGGCAGGTTTCTCTCCTTTTTCTTTCATCCAATACAACCTCCCTACTAGTGCTGGGTACAGAGAAGGTCTGTAAGCACCACTCTTGGGTTTTGTTATCACTACTAGTACTCTCTCTTCCCACCCTTCCCACCACCCACCCACCCTATTGGTGTTGTACTTATACAGGCCCTAGCGGGGAGGCTGCAAACCTCCAAACCACAGCATTTGAGCTTGCTTTTTGGGTAGATACACTCTAAGCAAAGAACAGGAGAATTACTGAACTGCATGGTGCTCAAATAGGAAACCTAACCTGGGAACAATCAAACAGTAGTGAGCAGTTCAGACACTGTATCTAGGAACTACTCATCTGTGCTGTACAGTAAACTGGACCTTGTCGCTAGAAACTACCCTCAGTACTGTACAGGAAGCTTCTCTTTTCATCCATATACAAATAATTCTCATATGAAAAACTTCATTTGAATAAGGGGGAGACAAAAAAAAAACACATCAAGGTGCAATGGACATCATCAACTGCCAGCAGTGCAGATTATCCTTCCAAAGAGCACACATTCAGAAGCTGGGACATTGTCCCATGTGCTGGACCACTGAAGGACTAAAATATCAGCTCTGAGAGGCATGGGCCCATATTCTTCACCTGCAAAACTTACTAGGCAGCAAAAATAGTCTGACTCTCCTCAGTCACATCATCCTCATCAGAAAACCACTCCCCTCCCACATTCTGAACTGGGAAGGGAAAAGGGGAGTGGCAGGTGGTAAGCAGGAGAAGGGCCAAATGTTGCAGGACCTGAAAACAGCATCAAGTATAGGACCCATTGATTGAACAGGTTCTTGACTTTGGCTATTGTGATGGACACTGGATAAAGTATAGGGCCAAGAAAAAAAAATCAGGCAGGTCACCCAAACGGAAACAACAAGGAAGGCAATTCCAAGGAACGCAATTCCAATGAGTGTAGAAAAGTGATGATCATAGGTGATTTCATAATCAGATGAGTTGAACCACACCTATACCAGGAAGGGGGTACTGAGGTGGTGGTTCAAGTGCCTAGCCAGAGCTTCAGCAAAAAGGGACATTGACTGTAGTGATGGGGTTCTACACAAAGAGGGTGGTTGCACAGGCATTTATGTCCACCTAGGTAAAAATGATCTTGCAGACCAAACACTGGAGAAAGTCAAGAAGCACACATCATGATTAAATGACAAATTGTTCTCCAAAGCACCTGTCATAGCCTTCTCTGAAGTTTTCCCTGTATGGGAAAGAAGGGGTGGAAAGCAAAAAATCCAGGAGACTGAAATTAAGGAGCTTAACACATGGCTTCAAGGCTGCTGCCTTGAGATGGGACACCTTTTCATCGGCACCTGGCGGGACTTCTGAGACAGGAGTTTCTTCAAGCATGACAGACTGCATCTAAGCAAAGAGGGAGTAAGTGCACTAGGACAAAAGTCTGACATCTTCATGGGACATTTAAACTAGGTGACGAGGAGACGGAAACAGCACAGCACAGGGTCAAAATGTTGCACAATTTCTAGATTTATTTTGTTCTGTGGGGGACTCCACCCCCAACACCACCCATTATGGGGGCTTGCACCCCCAGACCCCCCACTTGGGATTCTAACTCCAAAGGGAGGGTCCAACATGGAGAGTGCACAGGTCTGGGGTCCGCACATAATGCCATACGCTATTAAGCGTACAACATTATGACCCAGTACGAAACAGCACATCACAGTCCTGTTACCGCTCCCCCTAAACAACAAAATAAACCCATCAGGACAAACAAAACTAAGCAAATGATAAACATGACACAGGATGGGGAAAATGGGAAGGAGGAAACTGGGTCAAAAGAGAGACTGGACTCTAAAATCAAGGGGAAACAAGTCTGGAAGGCAAAATTCAGTAATGCTCACAGCCTTGTTAACAAGGTAGCCAATTTCTCATCAATCATTGCGGAGGCAAACCTGGACTGGATTTTGATCACTGAAACCTGGTACAATGAAAACCATGACTGGGAAACATGTATCCCTGGTTTCAATCTCTAGAGAGGAAAGAAAGGGGGAGGAGTAGCAATATTTGTGGGGAAGGAACTTAACGCCACAGTGATCCAAAATACTCAGAAAGGGTTTGAAGCACTTTGGGTCACACTTGAGGCTGGGAATGGTGTAGTGACTAGGGTTGGGGTGATTTACAGACCACTGGAGCAGGGACTAGAAAGCAACAAAGAACTCATACAGTCCATACAAATAATGATGGAGAAGGGAGAAGCAATACTAAAGAGTGACTTCAACTTACTGGATATAAATTGGAGTTCTCACTAAGCAGTATCATCAAGGAGCAAAGGCTTTCTTTAAGCTTTAGTGGGACCAGAATAAAGGAAACTTGACAAGGACCCAACTAGAGGGGAAGCTATCCTTCATCTATTACTCGTGTATGGTGAAAACATCACAGAAATAATGGATGGAAGCCACCTTTGAACCAATGACCACTGCACAGTGTGGTTCCAGGTAAATACAAGTAGGGAAACAAATCACTCCAAAACTAGAATCCTAGGGCCAGCTATTCAAAACATTGCACTGGCTGAAAACCATTTGCATCTGGTTTGCGCAGGGTTTGTGCAGATCCACTATATTCAGAAGGCCAAATAGTGAGAGCAAACTGCATTAGCACTGGGCAAAAGTAAAATATATGCAAGGGGCCAAAAGATGGGGCACGTACATGACTACAGGCACATTAGCAGCGAGCAAAGTGTTTTTGCACGACTTAGCGCAACACTTTCAGTGGTGCAAATTACCACCTGGGAAAAGGTAGTCTTAACTCTGGGCAAACCTTTGTGTGACTTTGCGTGACTTTGCATGACATAGAACCATGGTTTATGGAACTCTGTAATTCACAAGTGTGAATTATGGTGTTTGCATGCATCTGCCAGAGGTGCTTTATTGACCCTAACCAGTGAATATTAAACAGAAAGAAACCAGACATGGAAGAAACATGCTGCACATGGATGGCCATCATCTGCCACCAGTCCCAACCATGCCAGGCATTAATTGGTGACCTGGTGCCCAGTGGACACCATGGCATTGTGTCCGTACAGCACACACCTGCAGACCACCCTTCGGTGCACACCAATAGAATCTAGCATACAAATGCAGCACTGGAGGCATGGAGGGTGTTGGGGGTGTACAGGTGGCCAGTCTGCACCACATACTGGGTGCTACCATATGGCTGGATAAATCCATGCACAAATGGTCCAGTATAGGGAATGCCCCAATATCAGTGTGCCTGTCTGATGGTATGTACCCCCCCGAGCCACATATTGCACATCTTTACAGACACCACAGCACACACAGCCAAACATCTATATGTTACTGTGAGTATCCCATGTCAGTGGTGCAGCATCTGTGGGTCTCATAACAGTGATGTCCACTGTCAGTGCACACCTGCAAGATGAGTCTGCCACTGTGTAAAGCGCAGTAGTCATTGATGCCCTACACACCATAGGCATTGCTGTGTCTCTCACACTACTGGCCCCTTGTTACTGTAGTGTCTGCAATGTACTGTAGCATGAACTACAGTTTGACCATTGCATGCAGCACCACCACCTGTTCCTGTGCTGTGTAGTGCCTGGAGCACAATATTCTATGCGGTTCTGTACAAATGTAGCCTACAGCTACCACCATGCACTTCCAGACTGACCTACAGGTGGAGCTGTGGGCAGACCCAGCCAGCTCCTGTACTTCCAGACTGACCTACAGGTGGAGCTGTGGGACTCTGCAATAACGCTGGGCAAACTGCATGCAAATCAGGACATAATGAAATGCTAATCTGAATGTTTGTCCACAGACTGCCTAAATAGGTGCATTTGCATGTCACTTTTGAATATAACAAATCATTGCCCCCTGACAAACATATTAGCGCCAGGCAAATGCCTTAGCTCTGTGCAAAACCTGCACAAATGTGTCTGCACCATGCAAATGTTTCAGAAACATGGTACATTTCTACAGAATTTCAGCAGAATTTCACATGCACTGGTGCTTGCAGCATTAATGAATACACTCCTTTGCTAGCGTACACATTGGCCACATAGTTCACCTTTACCTTCCTTCACATCACTGTGCCCTGGGCTGCTGTTGTGGTTTGTACTTCCTGGTTGCTATATTCAGAGCTGTCTTATTTCCCCAAGCTATTTTTGCACTACACCCTCAGCCCAGTTTGCCCAGCTTCCATAGCATGCTATATTCAGCAGGTTTAGCACCGGGGCTATCCTTTTAAATACAGTGGGCTATTGGTTCTAGGCCAATTTAGCACACTAGGCAGTGCTAATTTAGCCCCAGGACAGAGTTTTGAATATCTGGCCCCTGGACTTTAGGAGAGCTGATTTTAATAAAATGAAGGAATGCATTAAACACAACCTACTAGGCACAGCAGGCAAGGGAGGAGGGGTATAAAAACACTGTGAAAGACTCTATAGGGCTATAACCGAGGCCTCAAATCAGTGTCTGAAAAGGATGAGCAGAACGAAAAGGAAAGAGAGCCTCTCTGGTTTTTGAGGGAGCTGCAAACAAAATTAGGGGAAAAAAGGTCAGCTTTTAAGAGGTACAAAGAAACTAAAAGCAATGAGGACAGGGATACACAGAGGGAAACATTGAGGGAGGCAGGAAAGGCAACTAGACTGGCTAAGGCATCAACAGAAGATGGGATAGCAAAAGAGGTCAAAAAGGGAGACAAGGCCTTCTTTAGATATACCAGCGAAAAGAGAAAAATGGAGGAGGTATAGTTAGAATAGAAAAGAAGATTGGAGGACACACAAAGGATGACAGTGAAAAGGCAAAGATACTGAATGGCTACCTCTGCTAATTTTTTTACTAAAGAAAGGAATGGTAGGGGGCCCAAGCTACTGGGAAATAGTACCCCTGGTAAAGAGGCAGATTCAGGACCATTCACAAGTAAAAGAGAATATATGTTGCTTTGGTTATTATGTTGGCTCACTCTTGCACAGCCAAAACATTGCAGTAGTAGCACATTCTGAGGTGCGGTCACTGTGGGTGAATGCAGGGCACACACCAGTAGGTGCGTCCCTCATTCCCCAATAAGGCAGCTGCAGACACTGACACCAGCAACACGTAAACTGGCCACCAGGTCAAAGAGAAGGTCCGCCGCGGTGAAAGCCAAGCTTCTCACTCAGCGGCATGCCTTTTCTGGTGACCAGTTTATAATAAAAACATAGCGGCATGCCGCCACAGAAGGCCCCGATCCACTTCATTTGCCGACGGGGGAGCCCACTCCCTGTTGACATAATGCAACCCCCCTCCCATTTACAATGTGTGCTGAGGGGGTGCCCAATCCCCCTCGGCATCATGCCACCCCTTCCTAGTTTAATTTGCTGACAGGGAGCCCACTCCCTGTCGGCATAATGTCCCCCCCATTTGTTGGTGGTAATGGCAGGGTTCCCAATCTTCCGTCGGCCAAGCAGAACCCCCCTAAAAAAAACCCTTAGGTGGCACACTGGGAGCCCACCCCAGTGTGCTAAATAAATGCCCCATGTAAAAGAAAAACCATCCCACAATGTTTTTTTGTTTTTGTTTTACACCTGCAAAGCAGAAAACGGTCCCTCGTCGACCCCAGTTGCCCTCCCGCAACCCGTGCCCACCCTCTGTGCACCCTACCTCCCCAACCCCCCTCACCCTATACTTACCTCTGGAGCCTGGCACTGCGATCTTTGGTGGGCCAGGAACACCTCTGCACTCTTCAAAGTCTACCATGAACTGAAGAAATGCCGGTAAGCTGTATTATGGCATAAATAGGGTTTTTTTCAACATTGGTGTATATCTCAGCCATTTTGGCACCAAATTTTCAACATGGGGTTATTGGGACACCACCTCATGAATTCAGTCACTGTCATGGCGTTAGTCATCCTGAAACATGATTTTGCGGTCACTGCATGGAATCATCTTTCGGGACTGATTAATGAAACGACAGTGCCACTGTTCGTGAGGTAGGCTGTCAAAAAGTCTGTTGCAAATTTGGTGAAAAAATCCTAAAAATGGCTGTTTTACGAGTGTGCGTTGTGCAGTTTACATGGACGCTCATATCAGATTTTCAAAATTAGCATTTTTCCACACCTCCTTAGGAACAGTGCAGCTGTCATTTTACATATTCTGTCAAAATGTGTTTTTCGCACATCCGGCGCAGAATAACACAGTTGCTGTGCAAAATCAGTTTTTGGAACAGTTTGGGAAAATGACAGTGACACTGTTCATCAGCAGAGGTCCTAAAATGCCTATGTTGAACATTTGGTGATGAAAGTCCATAAAATGATTGTGTTACAAACGTGCATTGTGCAGTTTCCACGCACACTTGTAACGTCGCAAATTTGCAATATTTTCATGCCAGATTTTCAACACTGGCATTTTTTTCACATCTCCTTATGAACAGTACAGCTGCCAGTTTTCACATCCTGCCCAAAATGTATTTTTGCACCTGTGGCACAGAATGGCATGGTCGCTGTGGGAAATCAACTTTTGGGACAGATTAACAAAATCACAGTGCCACTGTTCATGAGGGAAGGTCCCAAAATGCCTATGTTAAAAATGTGTCTCTTCACAGTGGGGGTGAAGTTGGTGTCAGTTCAATACTTCACTGCCATTCCTATTATGCATTTCTTACTCCTGCACTACCAATGCCAATGCCAGCGAGACAACATTCTGCATTGACAAATGGTTGTTTTTTTACAGTGACTGTAATTCAGCAGGTCGTGTTTCCTATATGCCTGAAATGAAATGTTATTGCCTGTCTTGTAATGTATACATGTGCAATACAGAATGTACAATTAAGGGACCTCCTTGAAAATGAGTTCTGCTTAATGGAGTTCCATCCCTGTTCATATTTTATGAATAAAAATGTTTACTACTACTACTACTACAGGAACTGGGGAAACTCAAGGTAGACATTGCCATGGGACTGGATGGGATACACCCCAGGATACTCGGAGAAACTGAGAGAGGAACAGGCAGCACCCCTGGCAGAACTCTTAAACCTATCATTGGAGCAGGTAGTTGTCCCAAAGGATTGGAGAGGGCCACAGTGGCCCCTTTTCATAAGAGTAGGAGTAGGGAAGTTGCAGGTATCTATCAACCGGTAAGCCTTATCTTGATTGTGGGCAAAATCATGGAAACTCTTCTCAAGGAAAGGACAATCTTCTTTCTTGAGGAGAGAGGTATACTAGATCCTAGACAACATGGGTTTACAACAGAAAGTTCATGTCAGACAAATTTAATAGACTTCTTCATCTGGGTGACCAAGATAATGGACCAGGATGGAGCAGTGGACATTATCTGTTTCGATTTCAGCCAGGCATTCAACTCCACTCCACATAGAAGGTTTCTGAACAAGCTAGATGACTTAGCAGTAGGTCAGAAAGTAGTGAAATTGGTGCAAAACTGGCTGAGTGGTTTGACCCAAAGGGTACCCATAAATGGCACACAGAGGAAGGGGTGGTGACCAGTGGGGTGTCCTAGCGGCCAGTGTTAGGTCTGATCTTATTTACCATCTTTATTAGTGACATAGCTGAGAGTTTGGAGGGCAAGGTGTGTCTATTCGCAGATATGTAATAGAGTGGACACTCCCAAGGGAATGCACATGATGCTTTTTGACCTATTGAAACCAGAAAAATGGTCTGAGATCTGGCAGCTGAATTTCAACAAAGAAGAAGGTCAAGGTAATGCACTTGGGGAGGTGTAACCCAGGGGAGGAATACTTCATGGGTAGTGTGAAACTCAAGGCTACAAAGCAGGAGAGGGACCTGCTGGTGATTATAATGGATGACCCGAAGACAAGCAGGCAATGCAAAAAAGCAGCATTAAGGGTAAATGGAATGCTGGGTTGTATAGGAACGGGAATTACCAGAAGAAAAAGGGAGGTGGTACTCCCACTATACAGATCACTGGTGAGACTGCACCTGGAATACTGTGTTCAGCTCTGGTGACCACACCTGAAAAGGGACATTGACAGATTGAACAGGGTACTTAGGAGGGCAATGAAAATAATACAGGGTCTGCACATGAAACCATATGAGGATAGATTGAAGGAACTCAACATGTATTCTCTTGAACAGGGAAGGGACGGAGGGGATGACAGAAACCTTCAAGTATCTAAAAGTCAGGTACAGGGCCTGTTTAAGGGTAGAAGCTACAAAAGAACCAGTGGGCATGACATGAAACTTGAGGGGGGGATGTTTTGGGGCAAAGTGAGGAAGTTCTTCCACATGGACAGTGTGGTGGATGCATGGAACTGCCTCCCCATGAGGTGGTGGGGGTCAAGACAGTCAAGAGTTTTAAGCATGCTTGGTTAAATACAAAGGCATCATTGCACTGGGCAGTAAGTAGGGGAGGGAGTTAGTTTGCAATGGGCATACTACATGGATTGTAAGGTCCCCTTCTGAAACAACTTTTCTATGTTTCTGTGTTTTTTACAGAGCATGGTCAGAACTCGAAATGTTTAAATTTAATAGCTTTGAAATGGATGGATAGTTTTTTTCACCAAAACAGTCAAAATCACATATGTGGGCCAAGCCCTTTCTACCCTGAAAATGTCAGACTAAAATTCCAAACTGTCTGGGCACAAGGCAATGACTAAAAGAAAAAAAAGGAAAAAAAAGCAATTTTTTACTGTTTTTGTGCTATCTGCATCTCAGAATCATCACATCTGCCTGGAACAAAACTTGGCATATCAAGAGATCTACCCCACCAGACTGCACATGCGAAATTTCATCTAAACCTGTAGAACAGTTGAAAAAAGTTATTAAAGTACAACATTTGAGGTTTAACAAAGAAACCCCTGCTCAACCCTAAACACAGGGGCACTACTGCACCCCTATAATATTTAGAGATATAGATATATAGATATAACCTATCATGAAATGTAAAACAAGCATGTCAGTGGGTGGAGGGAGGCATGGGTGCTTGTGTGCTGTATATTTACTTACTGCTTTTACATATGTTGCAGATATGAACTGTGTGTGCATTTTTGTACATATAGTCAGTTATGCATGCACTGCTCAGAAACTGATATCAAACTGCATATTTAACAAAAACTCTAGCCAGAGTCAATAGGGCTGTGATGAGCTGCCAAGTGACCAAAGCTAGACGTGTGCATAGAAATTATTGAATGCCTGGGTATAACTTGCCCATTTTTTGGAAGTGTTGCACCAAATTTTCAACATGGTCTTTTTGGGACCCCTCCTCATGAAGAGTGGCAGTGTCATTTTGTTCACTTGTCTCGAAAGGTGATTTCACAGAGTGACTGAGCCATTTTGTGCCACAGGTGCGAAAACATGTTTTGGACAGGATGTGATAAATGACACCAGTACAGTTAAAAAGGAAGTGGGCAAAAATGGCAATGTTTAAAATGTGGAGCAAAAATATAAAAAATTGGCAAAGTTAGGAGCGTGCATAGAAACTGTGCAAAGCATGCTCATAACAGTCATTCTGGGGGATTTTTCACCAAATTTGCAACATGGGCCTTTTGGGACCCCACTTCATGAACAGTGCCACTGTCATTTCATGAATCGGCTATGACCTATGATCAGCAGAACTCCTAAGTTTCAGGGCCATGGTAGCAGATTGGGTTAGAGGGTCAGAAATTGAATATATAATCTTTCAGACATGCCGGGAGGGTGTAATTTTGTTCTAGATGTTCATTCTGAAGTAGTTTGTTTTGGCTTTCCTGGTATTCATTGTGCTATTGATTTAAGAGTTGTTTTTGTCTCAGTAAGCCCTCTGAGGAGTCAAAGGCCTTATTGAGGTGCCAAACAGTGTAACAGGCTTTGAACTGTGCAATGAACTTTTCTGCATTCCTGGTAAGATAGAACCCACAAACATAAGACCATGTAAAGGGTTTTTATTTGTTCTAGGTCACCATGAATTTGGATTGGAAGAGGGAGAGGGCATCATTGATGCCAGTAGACAGTGTACTGGTGAAGGTCTTTCATGAGGAGAAAGTCCAGAGGGGGTATTGCTAAGATTAAAGGGGATAAGGAGACATGTGAGGAGGAGGACCATGCAAAAGCATCTACCCTAAATAGATACTTCTGCTCAGTATTTACTGAAGAGAAGGAAGGGCAGGGCCTGCAGCTCAGCATCATGGACACGGGGGGGAAGGAGGTGTGCACTAGTCCCTTCACAAAAGAAAAGGTCCTACAAGAGCTCAATAAGCTCAGGGTGGACAAGGCAATGGAACTTGATGGCATACATCCCAGGGTACTAAAGGAGCTAAGGGTGGAACTAGCAGAGCCATTATCAGAACAGTTTAGTGAGTCTCTGAGCACTGGAGAGGTCCCAGAAAACTGGAGAAGGGCTCATGTGATCCCGCTCCACAAGAGTGGTAGCAGGGAGGAGGCAGAGAACTACAGATGAGTCAGTCTTACCTCAGAAGTGGGCAAGATTATGGAGGCACTCTTTAAGGAAAGGATAGTGCAATACCTGGAATCCATAGGGGCACAGGATCCAAGACAGCATGGGTTTACAAAAGGAAGGTCCTGTCAAACTAATCTCATAGATTTCTTTGACTGGGTAACCAGGGTGGTGGACCAAGGGGGAGCAGTTGATGTCACCTACCTTGACTTCAGCAAAGATTTTGGCACTGTTCCACAGAGTAGATTGATAAATAAGCTGGGTAGGCTTGGGGTGGGTCAGAAGTTGGTCAGCTGGCTGGCAAACTGGTTGATGGGCAGAAAACAGAGAGTGGTGGTAAATGGTATACAGTCAGAAGAGATGCAAGTCACAAGTGGGGTACCTCAGGGATCAGTCCTGGGGCCAGTCCTCTTCAATATCTTCATTAGTGACATTGTTGATGGACTAGAGGGTAAGACTTGTCTGTTTGCAGATGACACCAAGATCTGCAACAAAGTAGTTGATCCAGATGGGGTGGGAAGAATGAGAAGAGATCTGGATAAACTAGCAAAATGGTCAGAAGAGTGGCAACTGGGATTTAATGCAAAGAAGTGCAAGATCATGCACATAGGGAAGAGAAACCCTGAAGCTACCTCTAGGCTGGGAGGGGAGTTGCTGGCAGTCACAAAGGAAGAAAGAGACTTGGGCATCATCATCACCGATGACCTGAAATCATCCAAGCAGACCTCTAAAGCAGTAGCTAAGGCTAGGGGATGTTAGGGTGTATTAGTAGGGGTATCACAAGTAGTAAGAGGGAGATAATAATCCCTCTTTACAAGACACTGGTTAGGCCCCATCTGGAGTACTGCATGCAGTACTTGAGGCCACACCTTCACAAGGACATTAACCAAAGTGAGGCAGTCCAGAGAAGGGCAACCAAAATGGTAAAGGGACTGCATCAAAAGACATATGAGGACAGATTAATGGAGCTCAATATGTACACCCTTGAGCAAAGGAGGGAGAGAGGTGATATGATCGAGACATTCAAACACCTTAAGGGCATTAACAAGGTGAAAGAGTCTAACATGTTTCAATACAAGAAAAATAGAAGGACAAGAGCAGCATGAGATTAGAAGGGAGGCCGATTAAGGGGGAATGTGAGGAAATTATTTTTCACAGAAAGGGTGATGGATACATAGAAAGGCCTACCTCAGGAAGTGGTGGCTATGAATACAGTGCAGGGCTTCAAACATGCATGGGAAAGGCAGAAGGGAGCAATACAGATGAGTATGAATAGATAGGCCACTGACAGAGCAAAGGCAGATGGCACGTTTATAAGGTAGAAATGAAATGGGCAAACTGGATGGGCCTTGCGGTCCTTATCTGCCATCAACTTCTATGTTTCTTTGTTCTATGTTAGAATGGGAAGAAGAAATTGCCCAAGATAAGCTCAACAGAGATAGGATTGTGGATTAAAATATATAGAATAATGCATATGCAGGTGGTTGATATGGAGTTTTTTTTACATACCCAAGATGTGTGATAATATAAAAACCTCGAGAGCATAGCTCGAGAGGTTTTTATATTATCACACATCGAGGGTGAGTAAAAAAGCGCCATGTTAACCACCCTTCATATGCTTTATTTTATATAATAACAAGTTATAGTCAATATCAGGTATGTTCAAATGAGGTGCTAAAGAAAAGAAAAACCTTTCGCATCACTCCATAAAACAAACAGCTCTCACATAACTCCATATGCAGTGTTTATTATTTCAGTACATATTTTACTAAGAGAGAAGTGAACAGAATGCAATTACATGTAAATTCGGTACCTTTTTTAATCTTCATTTCGAGGTTGTGCCTACCAGATGTCTCGGAATAGTTTCAATACAAGGGCAAAGGGCAAAGTTCATTAGACTGCGAAATATAAATCTACCGATGAGATCAGCAGGAGACAACTTACTGTTTTAACAAATTAATGTACTATTCTTTAGTGAACTATATTTTTGTTAACTAAAAATAACTTGTGACTTGTAGAAATCCTAGAGCATCACTTCCTCAGATCTGAGGTGAAAGGTCGTCCAACCTGGTAATAGAGAAAGGGATAGTGGTGATAGGGATAGTGGTGAAAGTATGTGTTTCGGACAAACATTTTCTTGGTTTGTGATTGCAGTTTACGATGTTAGCTGTGGATTTTATTTTAGACGAACTGCCTTTGTGTTTTTGCCGTTATAGAAGTGTCTCGCACTGTGCCTGTGAGCTGCTTTTTTCTGATTCTCGGCGCGAGGATGTAGAAGTCTTATCAACTCGCAGGTTGATACGAGTTTTTTCATATCAACCTGTGAGTTGATACGACTTTCGAACAAGCCTGAAAACGAGTTGATATTGACCATAGCCAGTTATTATATCACATTTAATGCTGAAATACATATTAACAGCCAAACTGATTCTGTGCTTTACACAATTGCTGAGGAGGACATAACTGAAGATAATTTAGGCTCTTACCTCTTCATCAAAAGAGATTCGGCAACTGTTGTCAGAGAAAGCATCTTATTTAGTCGAAGATCGATCAATCAATCAATGTTTATTGGATGGCAAATTAAAAGTGATAGCCCTCTTTTACAATTGCGTCCAGCATACAAAGACAGTAACAGTGAGGAACAGTAAGAGATTACATTGCAATTACATAACATTCCAGGAATTACATACAGTGGTATGACATATTTGTTACAGTAGGTGCACAGAAAAGAAGAATCAACCATAACAGTCAGAGCAGCTGCGCAGCAGTCTATTTAAACATGCCTTGAATTGGGTGATTGGTATTATGTTTGTTATCTGCAGTGTTTTCTTGATGGTCTCCCAAGTGCATCAGAGCACTGTTGCCAGGGTGTGCTCCCCAGCCTTTGTTAGGAATCTTGTCCATGGGAAGTTTGCCAGTGCTGCATATCTGAGATTGTAGATGTTTAGGGATCTAGGATGTAGCTTACTCTGTAAGTAGGAAGGGACTGAGTTTGTAATGAATTTGTGTACAAAAGTGTACCCATGTAGCCTTCTCCATATGGCTAGAGAGGTCCAAACCACTGCCTCATAAATGTGACAGTGGTGGGTGTTCCAAGGTAGACCTGTAATGAATCTCAGGGCACTACAGTAGAGCGGGTCCAGCACTTCCAGGAGTGTGTCAGAGGTGGCTCTAAAGATGCAGTCCCCGTAGTCCAGCTTGGACAGAAATAATGAAATGACCAGGTTCTTTCTAACTGGTTGGCTAACATATGTCTTGTTCCTATAGAAGAAAGCTGGGGTCATTTTTGTTTGGTGGACAGGTTCTGGATATGGGAGCTAAATGATAGTTGCTCATCTAGGTAGATATAAAGATATTTATAGGTGGCCACTCTAGAAATTACATCTCCTCCTAACTGCATTTTGAGGAAATTGGATGGAATCAACAGCTTTCTTGGTGAACATCATCCATTGTGTTTTCTTAGGCCCTAGACACACTACAGAACTGTTTTTGAAAATCGTTTTTAAAACTGTGGAAGTGTGGGTTAAGTGACAATGCAAGACAGTTCTGAGTTGTAGAAAACACACTGACTTAGTGTGTTAAAAGGATTTATTTCTGTTACAAATCAAATCAAACTCATCCACTGAAGCAACGAAAGGAAAATAACTTTCATACTTTAAATCAAACAAAATTCACACAGGGTGATTCCATCAGACTAACAGGACCACCATCCTCTGTGTCCAACATCCATCTGAATCAGGCTTCAATTGAAGTCTTTATATAGCATTTACTTGATGACATCATGTTACACTAACTCCGCCCCTAATACTAATACAAGGAATTAATCTACACTAATACATGCATTTGGGTGGTAACTGAGGTCATTAGTTGCATTGTATCATATTTGTAAGTCCATTAGATTGGCTGAATCAAATAAAGTTTTATAAATTTTGTATAAATCATAATAATTTTAACTGCATACTAATGGGACACCTTAACACCCTGACTCCTCCCTCTGATGTAGTACCACCTTCTGAATGTTGCTATAAAAGCAGGACAGGAAGGAGCGTTCAGTCCTATGAGTGCCTTCCTACAGGTAGGAACTATGTGTGGAGTGTTAGACAGGTCAGGTTTAGCCTTTAACCCAAAAAGAAAATGAAATGTCTCCATTATAAAATAAAACTCCTTCACTAACAATGATTATGAATACTAGACCTAAATTGCTACTGTCACTTTAAATATTAGCTTTGTTTAGGCTGCTCTGAAGTCTAGCTGAAGGGGTTACTTCCTAAGCACCTCTGTCAGGTAACTTATAAACTTAATTATGTTCTTGTTCCCTTTCTGACGTGCTCTATTTTATCTGGACTGGGTCATTGAAAGACCAGGCAGGCACAGTCCTTTTGTGCAGGTTGGAAAAAGAAAAGGGGAAAAACGATAACTGTAGAAAGAGCTTGCTATGAGTCATTTCTTGTTTTGTTTTTATTCACTTTCTGCTTTTACCTGCCTAGTTGTCTCTGTAAGACGCTCACAGCCCAATGACAGTGAGGCAGCAGGGAAACAGGGCGAGTCAGGCAACACTCTCTTTGCTCTAATGAGCAATAATTCCAACACAGCTACTGTACATTTAGTTAATATTTTTAGCCTTAATGGCTTTGATCCTGGTCCGAACAGCTAATGACCAACTTTCAACCTCTACATACTGAGTTCAACGGGGGGGGGTATATAAATCGAGTGTCGACCTTTTACAGTCTGACAATCATTTGGTGATATGTGGGAACTTTGCACCTCCTGAACAAATCCTAAAGAGAAAACAGGCAGGAATGTTCTATAATAGGAGGCCAACCCTATTACAGTAGAAAATAAAGGATAGAGTAAGAAAAAAAATAAATATAGAAATAAACTAGTACTACTGCAATAGATTTAAAAGAAAAATAACAGAATAGAGAACAGCAGAGTTTGTCCGGAGGCCCACTCTACCACATTCCCCAAGGTTAAGTAAAAACAAATTCTTAAAGATTTTCTTTTTTTTTTTATTGACATTCTATCCCTTTTTCTTTTTATTATTCTAGGAAGGAATAGAATGGAGCTTCCGCCCACCCTCTCTAAGAAGCTCCACCCCAGGGTACCCGTTTAAAGCATAATATAAACAAGGCAAGGTAAGGTTGCCTTTTTCTTTTCCTTTTTTTTTTTTTTTTAATTACCCTGGGGTGTCATTTCAACATCATGGACATCTTCTTTACTGTCTCTACCATCATCCCTATATCTGGAAAGGAAGTCTGCATTACCATGTTTTGCTCCAGCCCTGTGCTGTACTGTAAACTTATTTGGCTGCAGGGCCAGATACCACCTCATAACCCTGGTATTCTTGCCCCTCATTTGTGAAAGAAAACACAGAGGATTATGGTCTGTGTATAGAGAAAAAGGTGCTCCCCATAAATAAAAGTGAAGGGATTCTATTGCCCACTTGACAGCTAGACATTCCTGCTCTATGGTTGAATATTTGTGTTCCCTGTCATGTAGTTTCCTTGAAATGTACACTACTGGGTGTTCTTCACCCTCTATGGTTTGACTAAGTACCGCCCCTATACCTGTACGAGAAGCATCCGTATATACCTCAAAAGGGTATTGGAAATTAGGGCTGCGTAACACTGGGGAAGAACATAAAGCAACCTTAATTTGTAGAAACGCTTGTTCACATTCAGGGTTCCACTTACTGTGGTTACCAAATTTCTTTTTTGTAAGATCAGTAAGTGGGGTAGCAATTGTTGCAAAATGTGGTATGAACCTTCTATAATAACCAGCTAACCCCAAAAATGACCTTACTTGTTTTTCGTAGTTGGTACAGGACAATTTGTTACCGCCTCTGTTTTACTAACTTGTGGCTTAATTAGCCCATTCCCTAATATAAAGCCTAAATATCTGATTTCCTCTTGGGCCAATGTACACTTGGTGGGATTGATGGTCATACCCACCTGTTGAACAGAAGCAATTACTGACTCTAGGTGTTTCATATGTGTTTCCCAATCTAAACTAAACACAACAATATCATCCAGATAGGCTGCATAGTAACCCACATGTGGTGCTAATACCTGGTCCATAAATTGTTGGAAGGTTGTCAGGGCCCCGTGAAGACCGAAAGGCATAGTCTTAAATTGGAACAAACCCATGCCAGTGCTAAAGGCTGTTTTCTCCTTTGATTCCTCTGCTAAAGGAATTTGCCAATATCCTTTAGTCAGGTCCAAAGTTGAAATATATTTGGCATGTCCCACCTTATCAATGATTTCATCTATCCGAGGCATCGGGTAGGCTTCAAATTGGGAGACCTGGTTTATCCCTTGAAAAATCTAGACAGAGCCAAATTCCTCCTTCCTTCTTAGGTCCTATTACAATAGGGGAGCCCCATGGACTGTGTGAAGGTTCAATAATCCCTAACTCCTGCATATTTTGAATTTCTCTTTGTACCAAGGGTTTACTTCTTTCAGGTAGCTGGTATGCTTTCTTTCTGATGAGCCCAGTGGAAGTCTGTATCTTATGTTCTACCCTTGTTGCTAACCCAGGGGTACTAGTAAAGGTGTTTGCAAATTTCTTAATTAAGCTCAGTAATTCCTTTTTTTTCGTGTACCTGACAAATTTGGATTTATTTTAATCTCCTCTATCCCTCTTTCTCCTTCTAAACGCCCACACGCTATCTCCAGTTCTGTCTGGACTTCACCAGGCATTACAAATAACTGCAGGCCTGTTTCAGGTCTCTCATGCCATTTTGTTTAGTACATTAGCATGGTAGATTTTGTTTTTGTCTTTTCAATCAGGTGTACTTATTTCATAAGTCACTAGACCAACTTGACGAAGTACTATATATGGGCCCTGCCATTTCATAAATAGCTTATGAGTGGAAGATGGTAACAGTAATAATACTTTTTCTCCCACCATAAACTGTTTGTTTGGATATATTCCTTTATCATAGTTACTTTTCTGATCTTTTTGTGCTTCTATTCCTGCCTCATGAGCTTTCTGGGCAAAAGAGACCAGCCTTTGTTTCAATTGTCTCATATACTGAGCTAAGCCAGGAGACTTTAAATCCTTCCCCTCTTCCCAGTATTCCTTAACTACATCCAATATTCCTCTGGGATTTCTACTATATAGCAAGGAAAAGGGGGGAATATCCAGTAGAGGCCTGGGGAACTTCTCGATATGCAAATAATAGAAAGGGTAGATATTTATCCCAATCTTTTCCCTCATCCTTTACGAACTTTCTTAGCATTCTCTTCAAGGTTTGATTGTACCGTTCAACCAGCCCATCCGTCTGAGGATGATAGGGGGATGTTCTGATAGCCACTATTCCCAGTAATCTATACAATTCTCTCAACAATTCCACATTAAAGTTAGTTCCTCTGTCAGTTACAATTTCCTTGGGGCTTCCTACCTGGCTAAATAGTTTAACTAACTCTTTGGCTATCCTAGGGGTAGTCACTGTTCTCATTGGGATAGCCTCAGGATATTTAGTGGCATAGTCACAGACTACCAGAATAAATCAGTTACCTTTACTACTCTTTTCTAAAGGTCCCACCACATCCATCCCTATCCTTTCGAATGGGGTCATTACTAGTGGGAGGGGTAATAAGGGTACCACATCTGTTTTTTTCTTTTGCACAATGAGTTGGCATTCTGGACATGACTGACAATATTGGGCTATGTCTTGATGTATACCTGGCCAAAAGAATCTCTGCAAAATCTGATTAGTAGTTTTGTCCTTTCCTGTATGACCAGTCCAGGGTACATCATGACCTAATCCCAATATGTCTGCTCTATAACACTGAGGAACTAATAACTATTCTACTGTCTCCTCCGTGTTCGGATTTTTACATATCCAATACAATAAATTGTTCTTAATATATACTTGAGGAGCTCCCGGGACATCTTTTTGACCAACCTGCTGGAAGAAAGATTGTAAGGTTGTATCATCTTGCTGTTGCTTTGCCATATCTAATTTAATATATATCTGTGCTGGGTTCCCAGGGACTTTATATGTAGCCTCTTTCCATTTTCCTGTAATCTCTTTCTTTACTTTCCTGACTTCCTTGTTTTCCCAGGGGTCCCATATACATCTCCCTCAAATGGGAACAAGTCTCCAAGTAGTACCTCTCTTCTACTCTGGACTCTAGTTGTCATGGCTGTCATACTTGAGTTACGATTTTCTATTAAGGAAGAAAACCCAGGGAAATCATGGCCTATCACTACCGTTACTGGTAGACATGGGACTAATCCGGCTGTAACTACAGATTCAGCTCCATTAACCTGAAGAGGTATTTTTACAGTGGGGTATTGATGGCTATCCCCATGTACACATACCACTTTCATTGTAGGCTCCCTAGTCCCATTCAGTACTAAATCTTTTCTTACCAATGTATTTTTACTACCTGAATCTATTAGACCCAATACCGTCTGACCTTCTATCTGCACACTAGTAGTTAAATATGTTGAATTTAATAGAGCTAGGTGAGCTTTCTCTGGCTTTCCAGAGGGACAGAATCTGGCAATATGCCCCTTACCCTGGCAATTATGACATATTATATTCATAGGCACAGTTCTTTTTCCCTTCTCAAGTACATAGCTTTTTGGTGGTACAGTCTGAGGATGTCCTACCCTATAGGTCTTATTCCAGGTTCATTTACTCGGGTGCCTCCTCTTTTATAAGGCTGATGGGTGGCTAAATAATCTTCAGCCAGGGTAACCGCCATTTCTGCTGATTCTGGATTATGCTCTTTAATCCATATCTGTACATCAGTGGGTAACACCTGTAGAAATTGTTCCATGATGAACATTTCTATAATGTCTGTTCTTGATTTCCCTCAGGCACAATCCATTTTAGGTATAATTCCCATAATCTCACATAAGTCTCTCTGAGAGGGTCAGGAGGCTGGTGTTTCAGAGATCGAAACCTCTGTTGATAAGTTTCAGCATTAATGTCGTACCTTTTTAAGATTTCCTGTTTTACCAGGTCATAGTCATCTGCTAATCATGAGTCCATATTGCTATAGGGCAGCTGAGCTTTTCTGGTCAAGTAGGGAGCAAGTCTCACAACCCATTGTTGGGTTGGCCAGTCACATGCCTTAGCCACTCATTCAAATGTGGTAAGATAGGCCTGTATATCATCTGTTGGTAACATACATGATAATTTGATGTCTTTGGGATTATTAGTTGTAGTTTCACCTCCAGCTCCCTGTCCCACACCCATCTGCTGTAATAATTGTAAAGTCTCTACACACCGGGCATCTTGTCTTCTCCTATCTCGATCTCTTTCTTGGGCATCTGTATCCCTCTGCCATTCGATTTGCATTTGACGAACAGCCAGCCAATGCAGAAGATCATTTATATCTCTTGGTGGAATGTCCCGAGTATCTGCAGAAATATCCAGTCGGTGTTCCTCTTCCTCTTTGTCCACTGGAGACTCTTTGGTGGTTTTCTGTCGAACATCCGGTAGCCCAGTATATAATGGTTCCTCCCTCTGCTCTGCCTGGGACCGGGTGACGGCTCCCACCTTGTGATCAATTCTGGTAGCCATCTTTTATTTGTCACCAATACAAAGACTGGTATTATCCTGGCCTCCCCGAAGTGAGCTTATGGACAGCCAGGTATCCCACTGCTGACACCAACTGTACAAGTATGGGTTAAGTGACAACACAAGACAGTTCTGAGTTGTAGAAAACACACTGGCTTAGTGTGTTAAAAGGATTTATTTCTGTTACAAATCAAATCAAACTCATCCACTGAAGCAACGAAAGGAAAATAACTTTCATACTTTAAATCAAACAAAATTCACACAGGGTGATCCCATCAGACTAACAGGACCACCATCCTCTGTGTCCAACATCCATCTGAATCAGGCTTCAATTGAAGTCTTTATATAACATTTACTTGATGACATCATGTTACACTAACTCCACCCTTAATACTAATACAAGGAATTAATCTACACTAATACATGCATTTGGGCAGTAACTGAGGTAATTAGTTGCATAGTATCATATTTATAAGTCCATTAGATTGGCTGAATCAAATAAAGTTTTATAAATTTTGTATAAATCATAATAATTTTAACTGCATACTAGTGGGACACCTTAACACCCTGACTCCTCCCTCTGATGTAGTATCTCCTTCTGAATGTTGCTATAAAAGCAGGACAGGGAGGAGCATTTAGTCCTATGAGTGCCTTCCTACAGGTAGGAACTATGTGTGGAGTGTTAGGCAGGTAAAGTTTAGTCTTTAGCCCAAAAAGAAAATGAAATGTCTCCAATATAAAATAAAACTCCTTCACTAACAGTGATTATGAATACTAGACCTATATTGCTACTGTCACTTTAAATATTAGCATTGTTTAGGCTGCTCTGAAGTCTAGCTGAAGGGGTTACTTCCTAAGCACCTCTGTCAGGTAACTTATAAACTGAATTATGTTCTTGTTCCCTTTCTGACATGCTTTATTTTATCTGGACTGGGTCATTGAAAGACCAGGCAGGCACAGTCCTTGTGTGCAGGTTGGAACAATAAAAGGGGAAAAATGATAACTGTAGAAAGAGCTTGCTATGAGTTATTTCTTGTTTTGTTTTTATTCACTTCCTGCTTGTACCTGCCTAGTTGTCTCTGTAAGACGCTCACAGCCCAATGACAGTGAGGCAGCAGGGAAACAGGGCGAGTCAGGCAACACTCTCCTTGCTCTAATGAGCAATAATTCCAACACAGCTACATTTAGTTAATATTTTTAGACTTACTGGTTTTAATCCTAGTCCAAACAGCTAATGACCAACTTTTAACCTCTACATACTTTCTATACTTCATACCCTTTCTAGCCGGCCCTGCCCTCGAGCACCCAGAGACCGTAGGGGCTCCAAGCCGCCAAAGGGCAGGCAGCCACCGCATAGCCGAGAAGGGAACCAGGAGGCTGGGAGAGACAGCCAGAAAGCCGGCCCTGCCCTCGAGCACCCAGAGACTGTAGGGGCTCCGAGCTGCCAGTGGGCGGGCGGCCACCGCATAGCCGAGAAGGGAACCAGGAGGCCGGGAGAGACAGCCAGAAAGCCGGCCCTGCCCTCGAGCACCCAGAGACCGTAGGGGCTCCGAGCTGCCAGCGGGCGGGTGGCCACCGCATAGCCGAGAAGGGAACCAGGAGGCTGGGAGAGACAGCCAGAAAGGTATGGGAGGCCGCTAGCCAATTGGAAGGTGACCGCCAGCTTTGCCTTGCCTCTGATTGGTGCGCCTTCCCCATTGACTTTAGCTGTACTTGCACCACCAAAACTGGTCGGGATTACTGCTCTTTTAATGCAAATGTAAAATTATCTAAAAAGGAGCTGTTTTTACTTTTATTATTGTATACTCTTGCAAAATGCCTTCTTGCCTGATTTCTGTGTGATTACAGTCTTTTGGGAGACTTGTGTTGGGCTAGACGCTCAGGCGCCTAACCCCCCACCCAGTCTTTGTTGTGTAAATCTGATTTTTAGCACCTCTTGAAGCTTGCTGCAACTAAGTGCTTTTTCTGACTGCCCTCTCCTCTGTCCCCTCCTTTCTAGCCGGCCCTGCCCTCGAGCACCCAGAGACCGTAGGGGCTCCAAGCCGCCAGTGGGCGGGTGGTCACCGCATAGCCGAGAAGGGAACCAGGAGGCCAGGAGAGACAGCCAGAAAGGTACGGGAAAGCCGCAAAATTTTTGCCCGCCCCCTTCCCCCTCCTGGGTGTTTCTTTTATACACACTTTCCCAACGAATCTCTTATCCCCGTCCATAGCTAATCTCCTAGCCAATTCCGAGCTCATTTCCTCACATCACCTTTAGTATCTTTAACCACCTACCCTCCACCATGCTACTGTGCCTCCTATTGCTGCTTTGCCTCTCACCTTCCTCGGATCCAGAAGGAAAACTGATGTAGCCCATGCCATGGTGATTAGGCGGCTATTCGGGCCTGTCCCTCTGCTGTCCCCAATGGATGCCCTCAATTCCCCAAGTGTATACTGCCTCTGCACTGTAATCCTTGGGGTATCCTCAAAGGCTACCAACCAGTTCGAAACTCCATAAGCCCCTGCTACCTTACTGGCACTACAATAACCCCTATGCCTGTCCATTAGCTGGTACTTTATGACAAAATCCATAACCATACAGCAGGATCATCACCCACTATACATTGGATCCCAAGCAAGAAGAAAAAAATCCTCTGACTACTCCCTATTCCTATCACTTGATGCCCTCATCAAACTAATCTTCTTTCTGCTGATCTATGTTGGCACTGTTGAAATCAACCCTGGACCCACAGAAAGCTCTATCTCCCCATCTGACTTAGCCTCCATAAATGGCCTGAGTTTTCTTCACATCAACGCCTGCAGCCTCCTAAAAAAGTTCTCTTTAATAGAGGCCTGGGTTGCACACACCTTACCTGACTTTCTGGTTATCTCTGAAACATGGCTCAAATCTGCAACAAAAGACAGTGAAATAAATTTTCCCAGCTACCAGCTCTTCAGATCTGACCGTCCATCCAGGGGCGGTGGGGTAGCCATCTATGTCAAAGCAAACATCTCTGCATCCTGCCTCAATATTACATCACAGCCAAAGGAATTTGAATGCTTATCAATTAAAATAACTCCTCCCAACATATCATCCTTTCAACTGATTGGCTGCTACAGGCCCCCCTCTGCAGGCCTCAAACTCCTATCCCACCTAGGATCTATACTTAATCTAGGCCATGAAAACACCATCATTTTAGGTGATCTGAATTTAAATTGGCTAGCCAATGCATCTGCACCCCTAGTAACCTTCTGTGACACTTATGGATTCACTCAATTAATCAAAGAACCAACAAGGATTAACCCGAAGAATACTCTCAACAGCACACTCCTGGACATCATGTTGGTAAATAAGCCTCATCTGTATTCTCATGCTGGAGTGCTATTCAGTGACATAAGTGATCACTGTCCCATAGCTGGCATAAGATCAACAATCAAGCCACCCAACCCTGCAAAATTTCTCCCAAGAAGGTCAAAAAAGAACTTTAATATTTCAGGATATCTCCACGATCTGTGCCACACCACACGTTGGCAAGAATTCTATCTCACAGCTTCAATAGACACAGCTCTTCAGATCTTAAGTGATATTATCACAAGTGCCCTCAATATACATGCAACCCTCACCAGTGTCAGAACCAAACTCAAATCTTGTTGCTGGTTCTCTGCTGACCTTAAATCCGCACTGCTTGCCAGAGATAAACTCTGGAAAAGGGCAAGAAAAACAAAGGATCCAAATGACTGGCTTCAATTCAGAAAAGCCAGAAACTCCTGCACAAAACAAGTAAGAAATGCCAAGGCTGCCTTCTACACAGCTGAATTGGATGCCTCCTATCACAACCCTTCCAGGTTCTGGGGTACCATAAAGGGGATCCTAGGTCAAACTTCCACCCTGTCTTACCACCCAAAGTGCACCTAAATAGTATTGAAATCACTGACAAGTAAGAAATCTCAATGCCTTCAACGTCATTTCACTACAGCTGGCCTAGCTTTCGACTCCTCACCTGCAAACCTAATGAGATCATCACTAAACATACAATCTACTGAGGGACAAAAGGTTGCTTCCACATTCTCCTTCAAATCAATACTCTTAAAAGAAGTAGAAGACCTTCTATTCCAACTAGATACAACTAAAAGTGCAGTGCAGACTCCTGGATCCCTACTTTCTAAAGTAGCACTGCCTTAGCTGCTCCCCTCACCACCTCTTCAATCTGTCCCTAGCCACTGGTTCTATCCCTCAATATGGAAGACAGCTCAAGTGTTTCCACTACTTAAGGCAGGTGATCTCATGGACCTCAACAACTATAGGCCCATTTCCATCTTACCAGTACTGTCCAAGATGCTTGAAAAGTTAGTAAACTCTCAGTTAAGTGCCTACCTTGATACCAACAATCTCCTTAACCCAGCTCAATCTGGGTTTAGATCTATGCACAGCACCATCTCTGCCTTAGCAAAAGTTACAAATGACTGGAGACTGCCTTAGACAAAAGAATAACACCTGTGCTGTGTTTCTGGATCTAAGCAAAGCCTTTGACACTGTGGACCATGAACTACTAATCTCCTCTCTGAACTCCATAGGCCTTGACTCACTCTCTCTTAAATGGTTCAGATGCTATCTCTCCGGAAGATTACAACTGGTAAAAATGAGGTGACCTATCTACCTCTAAACCACTCCTAAGAGGTGTACGCAAGGCTCCATCCTGGGCCCCATCCTCTTTGCCATTTACATCAACAATATTGACTCCAATCTCTCACAATCTAATATTCACCTTTTGCAGATGATACTGTACTATATGTCAGTAATCCTCACCATCAAAAGCCTGTGAGCTTTTACAGTCTGAGTTCTCCCTCCTACAGCATAACTTATTAGAAAAAATTACTACTAAATGCCAAGAAACGAAAGCTATGTTCTTTGCCACCAGGAACTGCTCTTTCCACTGTCCCATCACTCACCCTCCCACAATTATCTACCATCCTTGGTGAAAACCTGGAATATGTGGACAAATTCAAATATCTTGGAGTCTGGATTGACAATAAACTTGATTACACTAGCCACATTGAAGAGCTACTGAAAAAGCTTAGACAAAGACTTGGCCTATTTTATAGGATCAAACACTACCTGACCAGAGATTCCAAACAAAGGCTAATCCTGGCATCATTCCTATCCCTCATTGACTATGCTGACTTCCTCTATGGCCACTGCTCCCTCTCCCATTTAAATAAATTAGACACCTTGTATCATAGAGCTATTAGATTCATTACAGATCTTCCCTCCAGCACCCATCATTGCTCTCTCTACAATGCAGTCAGTTGGACATCCCTGCAACACAGAAGAAACAAAATGCTGCTGTCTGGATCTACAAAGCTCTGACAAACAAACTCCATTCCTACATCTCAGACTGTTTCAACGGATCACATCAGGCCTTACACCTAAGGATCAATAAACTCGTCATGCTGAAGATTCCTATCACCTGCCCCGGTATGGAAGGGCTGCAATCAGCTATTCCTAGCACTTATCTGGAATTCTCTTCAAAGACCTTGAAATTGGATACCCTCATTCCTTTAACATCCTTCAAAAACTGTACATTAGTCTATTCCCAGAATCATACAACTGCTGCCATAGGCCTAATCCTCCCACCCCTCCTTCCCCACCCCCTTTTTATGCTACCCCTATTTCTCTATCGTTCTTCTAGCTTGTTCTCCAACCAACTTCATACAAAAATGCCCACCCAAGTCCAACTATCCGAGCTTTATCCCTACTATACTGTTTGTTTCTTTCCTTTTAATATGATTTAGGTTTACTGTCATTTTGCCTTGTATATATGTAAATATTTGTATATCTGTCTCATTCATAAATCAATGTATCTGTGTTTATTCAGTACCATGTTTTTTGTGTAAAACTTGTAACCTTATATTGTTATGACCGCTCAGGTCCATCTTGTAAATGAGCTATGCTCAATGATGTTCACCTGAATAAATAAAGATTTTGATTGATTGATTGATTGATTGACATACTGAGTTCAGCGGGGGGTATATAAATCGAATGTCTACCTTTTACAGTCTGACATTCATTTGGTGATATGTGGGAACTTTGCACCTCCTGAACAAATCCTGAAGAGAAAACAGGCAGGAATGTACTATAATAGGAGGCCAACCCTATTACAGTAGAAAATAAAGGATAGAGTAAGAAAAAAAATAAATATAGAAATGAACTAGTACTACTGCAGTAGATTTAAAAGAAAAATAACAGAATAGAGAACAGCAGAGGTTTGTCTGGGGAGGGGGTTCCCACTCTACCACAAAAACCAGTTTAGCTAAACCATTTCAGCACAGCCACACTACTCAGTAACCATTTGTGAAAACAGTTTAGTATGGCCACAACACTGCTAGTGTTAAACCTGTTCTCAATGTAACTATTTTGTGTTAAGTCCAACAAACAGAACTGTGCTTGCCTGGACACACTGCAGCTAGTACTGTTTTAGTTAAACCATTACAGCTTAAAACACTTTTACTCCTGCACAGACCTGTAAGTAAAACCATGCTAGCTCCAAAATGTTTTTAAAAATGGTTTTAAGACTAGGTATCTAGCAGGGTTTAAAAACACTTTTGTTAAAATGTTTTAAGGGGCTTGTAGTCTGTCTGCAAACAGTGCTAGGGAGATTTAAACTGTTTTAAGGCACTTAAACCATTTTAAGTTCCCCAGTGTGTCCAGGGCCTTAGTGTTAAGTAACAGTCTTAACTCCGATAGTGTCTTTTGAATTTTATGGAAGTCACCTTGAATGGTGTTCACCACGGTGGTGGCATCCCTATTGTGTGTGTATAGGATTGTATCATCTGCATAAAGGAATAACTTTGTGTTTGCAGAGCTGTGTTGGGGAATCTCATTAACATACATCAGAAATATGAGGGGTCCTAGGACTGAACCCTGTGGTACCCCTTTGTTGATAGCAGCCAGATTAGAGCAATGGTCCCCAACCTTTACACATTGCTGACTGGAGCCCAGATAGACTGAGAACCAGAGTAGCACATTTATGCCTAGACCAGAGGTTTTGAATTGATTCAATAGGATATTGTGGTCAACAGTGTCACAATCTTTGGACAAATCTAAAAAAAGTTGCTGGGTAAACTAGTCCTTTATCAAAAGCTCTAAAGATGCCATCTGTCACCCTGGACATTATGTTGTGTTGTGCCCTTTCCTGAAGCCTGACTGGTACTCGATTAATACATTGTATGCAGCAAAGTAAGAGGTTAATTGTTTATGGACTGGCTTCTTGAATATTTTAACTATGGGCGAGAGTATGGATATAGGCCTGAAGCAACTAGGGTCGGAGAGGTTGCACTCTTTGAAGACTGGGATTATGAAGGCTGTTTTCCAGTCATTTAGTATCTGGGATGTTGTGAGAGATAAGTTGAACAGATGGATTAGGTGCTTTGCCAGAAGTGCTACAGTGCGTTTATAGAAAATGGGGTCCAAATATCTCATAACCAGCTCCCTGTTTTACGTCAAGTTTTTCAATTCAATTCATTTTTAATTTTATGGTGCCTTTCAAATACCAAGGTGCCTGACATAAAATTGGACAACTTAAGCATAAAATGACATATATTATAAATAGAATAAAAGTTCAAAGCAATCAGAATTATAAAACTAGTCCCCAAAAGCACGACTCCATAAAATAGTTTTGAGCGCCTGTTTGAATTCCTCCATGGTCAGGCACTCATGTATCTGACAGGGTAGAGAATTCCAAAGGGTAGCGGCCACATGCATAAATGCACAGGCCCCAGAAGATTTTAAACAAACCCTTGGGATCTCTAGCAACCCCTTGTCAGTCAAGTGGAGAGATCGCCCAGGGCAGTAAGAGACCAGGAGCTCTTTCAGTTAGTCCGGGCCAAGTCCGTGTAGGGCTTTATAAGTCAGAAGTCCAACTTTGAAGGTGATTCGCCTCTGAACCGACAGCCAGTGCAGTTCGCGCAGCACCAGTGAAAAATGACAGGACCGAGAGGTTCCCGTCAATAGCCAGGCCACTGCATTCTGCACCAGCTGCAGGCGATGAATATCCACCCCCCCGGGAGTCCTAGGTAAAGGGCATTGCAATAGTCCAGGTGAGAGGACACAAAGGCATGGACCAGCTTAGGAAGGTCACCATCTGGAACTAGGTGCTTAACTCTGGAGATATTCCTCAGAAGATAAAGAGGATTTGACAACGGCCGACACCTGTGAACGCAATGTCAAGCCCTCATCAAAAATTACCCCCAGGTTTCACACCCGTTCAGAGGTTGGGAGTGAGAGACCCCTGAGAAAGAGTCCTGAGGGTAACCCCACTCCCAGCCCCTCTATCTGGCAACCCGGATCCACTACCAACACCTCAGTCTTTACTGAGTTCAACTTCAGCCAGCTCAAATCCATCCACTCTTGGATCTCAGCAAGGCAGTCATTAAATACTGAGAGGGCTCTATTCTGTTGTTAGGTGTGGGCAAAGTCAACCAAATTTGCTTCGTGAAGCAATTCACAAATTTTGATGACTTTAATTTGCTGATGATGACAATTCATGTTATTTCTGCATGGAAAAGTTAACAAATTTTTTTGTGCAGCGAACCTATGCAAACTTCCAATTCACTGGTAAATTAGGCAATTCACATTGTTTTCATAAGATAAAGTAGGAATTATGCTGGCAAAAATTACATGAATTGTGGTCTTCCAACTATTTGTGGTAGTAAAAAACAAGGCATTTGTCAATGCCAAATGTTGTCGCGCTGGCATTGCCTTTGGTAGTGCATTGTGGAAACACATGTTTGGCAGAATGTGAAAAACAGCTGTACTGTTCATAAGGAGGTGTAAAAAAATGGCAGTGGTAAAAATGTGGCATGTAAGTATTGCAAATATGTGAAGTTATAAG
Organism: Neoceratodus forsteri; assembly: GCA_016271365.2. Lineage (NCBI taxonomy): Eukaryota > Metazoa > Chordata > Ceratodontiformes > Ceratodontidae > Neoceratodus > Neoceratodus forsteri. The sequence goes on along the minus strand of JADMNL010000022.1, from coordinate 163,790,926 downwards.
GGTGCATGGGAAATGCGCAATGCACACTTGTAACACAGGCATTTTATGGAGTTTTGGCACCAAATTTCCAACATAGGCATTTTAGCACCTCTACTCATGTACAGTGTCACTGTCATGTCCTCAAGCTGTCTCAAAAAATGATTTCACCCAGTGATCGCGCTGTTCTTCACTGGACATGCAAAAACACATTTCAGGCAGGTTATGTAAGATGACAGCTTTACTGTTCATCAAGAGGTGTGGAAAAATGCCAATGGTGAAAATCCAGAGTGAAAATATTACAAATGTACAACATTATGAGCGTGCGTGCAAACTGCGCAATGTACACTCATAACACAATCATTTTATGGAGTATCGTCACCAACAATTTTCAACATAGGCATTGTAGGACCTCTGCTCATGAACAGTGTCACTGTCATTTTTGCAATCTGGCCTGAACACTGATTTCCCACAGTGACAGCGGTATTGTGCACCGGAAGTGCAGAAACACATTTCAGCCAGAATATGAAAAATGACAGCTGTACTGTTCACAAGGAGGTGTAGAAAAATGACAATGTTGAAAATCTAGCAGGAAAATATTGTGAATTTGTGAAGTTACAAGCTTGCATGTAACAACCTACTAATGCTGCGCTAAATAAAACAGCCATTTTTTGATTTTTCCATCAAATTTGCAACATAGGCTTTTTGAGAGCCCACCTCTTGAACGCTGCCACTGTCCTTGTGTTAATCAGCCCCAAAAGGTGATTTCATGCAGCGATTGCAAAATCACCTTTCGGGACCGATTAACATCAAATCTGTGACAGACTTCATGAGGAGGGGTCCCAAAAACCCATGTTGAAAATTTGGTGCAAAAATTCCAAAAAATGCCCAAGATATGGAGCAAAGTTGAAAAAACCTTATTCATTCCATTATACTGCTTACCGGCATTTCCTCAGTTCACGGTTGGCTTTGAAGTGTGCAGGCGTATTCCTGGTCCAGTGAAGATCGTTACACTGGACTCCAGGAGGTAGTATGGGAGGTGGGGTGGGGGGTGTGGGGAGGAAGGGTGCACAGTGGGTGGGTGTGGGTGGTGGGTAGGGAGACTACAAGGGACCTTTTTCAGTTTACAGGGACCAAAGAAAAAAAAAATGGCCGGTTTTCTTTTTTACAGGTTGTTTCTTTTGTTTGGGGAGGTACAGTAGCTGATGGGGATTGGGCACCCCCATCAGCACAGAAGAAGGGGGGGACACGATGCTGATGGGGAGTGGGATCCTCCGTTGACACAGTATAATGGGAAGGGGGGGCGGATGCTGATGAGGATTGGCACCCCCGTCGGCAAACAGTTGTTTGGGGGTACAGTAGCTGATGGGTTGGGCACCCCATCAGCACAGAAGAAGGGGAAGACATGATGCAGATGGGGTGGGCTCCTGTTGGCACAATACAATGGGAAGGGGCGGATGCAGACAGGATTAGGCACCCCCGTCGGCAAACAAGGTGGGGGGGCACATTCTGCCGATGGGAAGTGGGCTCCCCTGTCGGCACATACTTCAAGGGGCAGGAAGCCAACCGGTGGATTGGGAACCCCAAAGTCTGCGCTGTTGGCAGAATAGCGGCCACTGTGCCGCCATGCTACTAGCTGGCGAGCACGTAGGAAGGGCCCGCCACGTGTGACGAGCTTTGCTCGGATTGCAGCAGGCCTTTCCTTAGATGTGCTTGCCAGCTTAGTATGCATGGTGTAGCGTCGCTAATTGGGGAATGAATGATGCACCTACTGGTGTGTGCCCAGCATTCACCCAACAGCGACCGCGCCTCCAAATCCCCACTGCCACAAGATGTTGGCTGCGCATGCAAGCCAACATAAAAAGGGCAGAAACACCCCCCACTAACTGTGCTGTACATTCCAACCCCATCCCAACTCCCAGATGATTTTTATAATACAGCCCCCTCCCAAGCCCTCACTAGCACCTTCCTCCCTTTTCTTCCCACTCTGCCCTGGCAAATTTACATTTAAAATATTGTTTTACCCTTCCCCACAATAATGCATCAAAGCACATTCCATCCACCTCCCACCAGCCGACCAGATCACAGTATTTCAGATTTTATCACCCACCCCCTCTGGCCCCGCCATCATCTTTCCTCAATCAGCACTCAAAAAAATCTATTTTTCCATGACCTGTAAATGGAGAAAACCATCCCCCAGTGCAGACCATATGCTCTGCTCAGTGTCAATATCAGAAATGGCATGAATTAATGTTTATGCATTTTCTCCTAGTAAAATCTGATTGGCTAAGTTTCTGCCAGTCAGGTTTTACTAGGAGCAAAAATGTCACCTTGCATTCATGCCGTTATCAACTGACTGAAAAATCCTCATTGTACTGGCTGTTTTACATTGCACTGTTTAGCACACAGCAATCGGTTCCAGCTCTGCAGTGAAAGAGGTGGCACTTTCATTGTTGTCAAGGGTATACCAACGCCGTATCGACTCCCTGATTGCGAAGACCATCACAGTGACAGGATTTAGGCAAAATCCGCACTATGCTGTGATGGTATCTGGTCCCTGAGACTGCCTCGCAGGGTGTATCACCCCCCCAGTTCAACTCAGACTCGGAGTTAAAATCCTAGAGACCAGGGGGTGTAGGGCACATGCCCCCCTACAGAGACACGGGGGCATCACTGACACTGCAATGCCAACACTAGGTACTACAGCTGTCGCTTCGGGGATGTCTCTGTGTTAGATGTCATGGCGGCATAGTAAAACCATTGCGAAGAAGGGCTGAGAGAACCCTTTTTTTTTTTTTTTAAAGTTGAACAAAACGAAAAAAGTAACAATAACTATACACTATAAAAATAGTGGTTGGGCAACCTTGGCACAACAAGCCTGTGTTGCCCCCACCTTGGGGTTTTGATTATATCAAACCTCACAAGCTTCACTTTCAAAGTCAGATGTAATCAGAACCCACAGTGGCAGCATGTGCACGGTTGTCTATCCACAATTGACTATATTGAAAACTTTGGTGTAAAACAGTACAAAGCAGTATGAAGACAAAGGCAGCATGAGCAGCAGCTAACTGCTCAGAAAAACATTTCACATGACGTACACTTATCTACACAGTTCCCCACCACTCTTTCTAAACAAGAGACTTGAAGTGGCACCACCTATACAAAAGGGGCAGTGAGTGAACCAGGAGCCTAATAACCAATACTGCAAAACATACACCACGTCTTCAATCATATGTCTATCTTGCCAGTTCAATGAATTGTATTTTTTTTTTCTACTTTTGCTCCTTGCCAGCTTAGCGTGTGGTAGCTCTTCCACTATACTAAAAGGATGGCCCTATATGAATTGTTTTGGCAAGAATGCTTTTGGATTGCTTTGTATAAGATAAGGTCTTTTTATTTTTTTTTTTATAAACATCTTTTTCTTTTATTTTGCTGTGTTCTCCCTACCCCCTCCGGGGCCATGGCGTACACATGCATATACGCGTGTGGAAATGAAAGTACACACCAGGATCCAGTGGCCCCTTCTGCCCCTTCCCTGACTTTTGTCACCACCCATACCACTTATGCACCCACTGGACCGCCACCCGGTGGGAGTGGGACTATGGACGGGTGGGCATCCACCCCTTTGGAAGGTAGAGTCATGGCTCAATCCTGCTCTAGCCCTACCCCCGGAGCTGACACCCTGGCAACCGGAGGTTGTTCCCAAACCTGGGTCACCGGCATAGGGCAAGGTAAGGTACCAGCACCTCAGCTCTCTATGCTACAGGGCCAGCTTAGATCTTTTTTTATGAAACTGTATGAGATGCTTTTTTGCAACTTGATAAATCTTCTTATTTTCTTTTCAGGTAGATAGATAGATACTTTATTTATAAAGCACACCTTCCCAGTGGCTTAGAGCACTGTACAATTCTTAAAAACAACATCACGAGATCACTCTGATGCTACGCTATCTGGATTTTTGAAACTAACTTTATTTCTGCATTCTTTTTTACATTGTGTTGGAAGGATCTCCCTAATTTTTATGTTGACGCACTTGTGCAGCCAACATCTTGCGGTAGTGCAGCTTTGGAAGCACGGCCACTGTTGGGCGAATGCAGGGCATGCACCAGTAGTTGCCTCCCTCATTCCCCAATCAGCCTGCATGCTGGCGCCACACCATGCATACATAATGTGGTGAGCACATCTAAGAAAAGGTCCGCTGCAATCTGAGCAAAGCTCATCAGATGCAGCAGACCTTCCCTGGACGTGCTTGCCGACATTATGAGCTTGGCAGCACAGTGGCCAGCAAACTGCCGAATTCAGGGGTGCCCAATTCACCTGTCAGTTAACCCTGCCCCTCTGTATGTGCCGATGGAGGGCACTCCCGTCGGCATAATCCACCCATGTTAAATGCCGAGGAGGTTGCCCAATCCTCGGCTCAGCCCCTCTTCTTTATTGACGCAACAGGGGTGCCCAATCCCCATCAGCTACAGACCCCCTAAACATTTAGGTGGCATGCTGGAGCCCACCCAACAAGCCAAATCCCTAAAACAAAAAAACTGTTCCATAATGTGTTTTTTGTCACCTATAAGACGGTCCCTCGTGGTCTGCCTGCCCCCCCACCCATACCACCCTCTGCATCCTGCCTCCCACCCCTCACCCAATACTTACCTGCGGAGTCTGGCACGACGATCTTTGGTGGACCAGGAACACGTCTGCACTCTTCAAAGCCGACTTCGAACTGAGGAAATGCCGGTAAGCTGTAGAATGGAATAAATAGTTTTTGTTCAACTTTGCTGCATATCTCAGCCATTTTTGTGAATTTTGGCCCCAAATTTTCAACATGAGGTTTTTGGGACCCCTCCTCATGAATTCTTGCACTGTCATGGTGTTATTTGGTCCTGAAAGGTGATTTCGCAGTCACTGCGCGGAATCACCTTTTGGGACCGAGTAACGAAATGAGTGTCACTGTTGATAAGAGGGGGCTCTCAAAAAGCCTATGTTGCAAATTTTTTGGGAAAAACTCCAAAAAATTACTGTTTTACAAGCGTGCATTGCACAGTTGCTACGCACGATCGTAAGTTAGCGAATTCACAATATTTTCACACCAGAGTCTCAACATTGGCATTTTACCACACCTTCTTGTGAACCGTACAGCTGTCATTTTTCACATCCTGGCCAAAATGTGTTTTCGCACTTTCAGCGCAGAATAGCACGGTCACTGTGCGAAATCAGTGTTCAGGACACTTTACGAAAATGACAGTGACACTGTTCATGAGCAGAGGTTCTAAAATGACTATGTTGAAAATTTGGTGACAATACTCCATAAAATGATTGTGTTACGAGCATGCGTTGCACAGTTTGCACGCATGCTCGTAAGTTCGCAAACTTATAATATTTTCACTCCAGATTTTCAACAGTGCCATTGTTCTGCACCTCCTAATGAACAGTACTGCTGTCATTTTTCACATCCTGACCAAAATCTGTTTTCATAGTTCCGGCACAGAATAGCACGGTCGCTGTGGAAAGTCTGTGTTCGAGACACATTATGAAAATGGCAGTGACACTGTTCATTACTAGATGTCCTAAAATGCCTATGTTGAAAATTTGGGGACGAAAGTCAATAAAATGAGTGTTTTACGAGCATGAATTGCGCAGTTTGCATGCACGCTCGTGACTTTGTGAATTTGTAATTGTTTCACTCCAGCTGTTCATCATTGGCATTTTTTCCATACCTCCTTATGAACAGTACAACTGGCTGAAATGTGTTCTCACACGTCTGGCGCAGAATTGCACGGTTGCTGTGTGAAATCAGTTTTCAGGACAGTTTGAGGAAACACTAATCATGAGCAGAGGTCCTAAAATACCTATGCTGAAAATTCAGTGCCGAACGTCCATACAATGACTGTGTTACAACCGTGCATTGCGCAGTTTCCATGCACCCTTGTAACTTTGTCAATCTGCAGTATTTTCATGCCACATTTTCACCACTGGCATTTGTGCACACCTCCTTATCAACAGTCCAGCTACCATTTTTCACAGCCTGCCCAAAACGTGTTTCCGTAGCTGTGGTGCACAATGGCATGCTCGCTTTGCAAAATCACCTTTTGTGGGACACATTAACAAAATCACAGCGCCATGCATCTCTAGCTCTGCCACTGCCAAAGCCAGCACGACAATATTCGGCATTGACAAATGCTTGTTTAATGGGGTATCACTCTGGATGCCTTAACTCATTGCCTCCACAGGAGATCTCTGAAGTTGCACCACTTGTCTCCTGTATACTGTCAACAGTGAATCTTGGGCTTTTCTAAACAAAATCAAGCCATTGTCAGCATGCCAGAAATAAACCCTAATTGCTCAAGAACCGTAAGTGCTAGACACAAAGTATGAGTGGCAAAGTTGTTCAGCATAAAATTACCTTTTCAATGGAGATATGCAAGTAATAATAAAGTAATTTTTTTTTCTATGCTGGTTGAAAATGCAAACAAATATTTTTTTCACTAAAAAAGGCAACATAACTCATACACACCATACCATAAACAAAAGCAAATAACTCCTAAAGAATACATGATATACACAAAATGTCAAGGACAAAATTACCTTTCCAGTGGTGCTATGCAATCAAATATATATTATATTATATTATATTATATTATATTATATTATATTATATTATATTATATATTAAAATATATAAATGACATCTCCAGATGTTGCAAGGGCACACAGGAAGTCAGTAGCCAACTTCTATAGTAGTCCTCAGGACACACCAGTGTATTTTATTGCCAACTATAGGCGTTTGCTAGGAGACAATAGTTAAGTGTCTGAGGACACTACAGACCTACAATACCACCAAGTGACAATGGATATTTCTGCAGCCACCACCTCCCTTGTGGGATCAGCAAGTTTTGAGAGACTGGGCCATTGTATCTCCTTGATTTTTGGGAGTCTGTATCCAATGCTATGTTAGAAACTAGTGTAGTGACTCCACCCAAAGAAAGTGGGCCTGGTGTAAGTATGGTACCACCCCTGAGTTGTAGTACATACACATCTGCTATGAGTTTACCCACCCATAAACCAACACACTTTAGTGATAATCCCCATACAGCAGGCACTTAGCCTTTCACTTAACTACTCTGGCACTCAGACAAATGTTTGAAACAAAGACTGAGGGATTTTATTTAGGGTCAGTAATCAGGCACTAAATGGGAAAGGAGGGTTAGCAGCAATAAGGCAGTGTAGTATCATAAAGTGTGGCTGATATTCCATGCTCTCCTGGGCTCAGTCTAATTCAGCCTCAGCCACTCTTCAGTTCCCTTCAAGGCACAGATAAAATAGTGCTACACTTCCACTGTCATTATACACCGATCCAGGCTCAGTCCTCAAACTGTGGCCACTCCCACACAATGAACATTACCACAACTTGTTTCAGTCCTCCTGTCAGTTGGACTACCTGCTCCCCTCTGATACCAGTATTCGACCCTTAGATCTTGCTTCACTGGGACTTCAGCCATGAAAACAAGGTAGGCCCAATGATGCTGCCTGTGGTTGGCCAGTGGTGCTGCACTTAAAATAAAGTTAGCAGTGCTTTAATACTGCTAATGCTTTGATCTGTAGGCAGAATAAAACCGTAAGGCCCATCCCTTCTACTCCTCACTTATTAGTAGCAGACTTGTAAGCCCTTCTCATTTAAAATGATGTTATCGAGATGTTCTTAAAAATGTTTTTATTGCTGAAGTCTATGACCTGCTGTAGTAAAGTATTCCACTTTCCCACCACTATTTTAGTTCCTTTAATTGGTTTTAATGTTGTTCATTTCAGCTACTGATAGACATCTCATTATCATGAAACTTGTCTTAGTTTCCAAGTTCAACATAACTTTGAGGTTGCTATCTCTAGTTACAACATACATAAATTGTAGGTGGAACAGAAACCCCAAACCCAAAAGCCTTTTAAATGCAAACCTCAAACTGATGTAATTGCACAGTATCTCCTGCTTGGATGGCCAAGTCCAGTAATCACTTCCCAATTATTTTACAGGTTTTGTTGCAGGGTCCAGCCTTGGGTTTTCTCACAGATCCTGAACCAGGAGATTTCCCTTGCAGTGCAAGGGAGCGATGGTGCAGTTTACTTTGCAGCAGTCTTTCCCTAGTTAATGTCTAGTCTCTCTTGCTCTCTGTTTTGTCCTCACTCACTTTTTCTTCTGTCTGTAATGGCGTTGGTGTCATAGGGCTTCAGCTACCCTTCGATGCTGGTCAGGCCTCTCCTGGTTCCAGAGATCTGTTGTGCACAGGGTAACTTCTATGTAAGTCTTCAAGGATCCATGCCACCCTACACGTTATGGCTTCAAGTCCAACAAGGATAAAAATTACCAACACCAGCAGTGGTGCAGAGCAGGTGGATTTACTCATCACTGCAACCTGTAGCTAAGCAAAAGTCTTCGTTCAATCTAAGCTCCAAAACTGTGTGGCACTCAGTACTTAATTACCTCTCTATTTACTAACATACTAAAATGCCAGCAGAATAGGCTTAATGGTCTTTCGTGTCTGCTCGTTTGGTCAGCCCCCACCCTGGCAGCTGACCTTGTTGCCCCCCTCGCCCTCTCTGGCTTCTCCCTTCCCAGTTCCAGATATTCTCGCTGCACTGGATTTTGCTTCCAGGAACCTTCCCCTGTACCTGTCCCACCCCCTCTTGAGCCCTTCCACTGTCTCTGCCTCCACCAGCCCCGGGGCAGCACATTCTATGGCTCCACCACCCTCTCAGTGAAGTAGCACCTCCTCCTTTCTCCCCTGAATCTTCCCCCTCCAGCTTCCACCCATGCCCTCTAGTTGTCCACTTCTTCCTTCAAAGCACCCTGACTGCTCCTCCCCTATTTACCCCCTTCATATACCTGAACACCTCTATCATGTCCCCCCAGTCCCTTCTCTCTTCCAATGTGTACATATTTAGCTCTTCAAGCCTCTCCTCATAGGTCCTGTCCCCAAGCCCCAAATCATTTTGGTTGCCCTCCTCTGGACCCTGTCCAGGAGTTCAATGTCCCTCTTTAAGTGTGGCCTCCAAAACTGCATGCAGTACTCGAGGTGCGGCCTCACCAAGCAGTTATACAGAGGGAGTATCACTTCTCTCCATCTGGAGGTGATCCTCTTATCGATGCATCCCAGCATCCTGTTGGCCTTGGCCACTGCCCTTCTACAAGTCTCCGAGTTGTTCATCTTGACATCCACCACCAGCCCCAGGTCCTTCTCAGCCATTGAAACTTGTAGCATCCCCCCCCAAGGTGTACACTTGGCCCGGGTTTCTGGCCCCCAGGTGCAGTACCTTGCATTTCCCTGCACTGAACCTCAGCTTCCACTTTCTAGACCATCTTTCCAGAGCCTCCAGGTCCCCCTGTAGGGCCACCCTTCCCTCTTCCCGATCCATCCCCACCCCCTGTTTTGAGTCATCCACAATGAGAATCATCTCACTCCTGATACCTGTCCTTATGTCAGAGATGTAGGCGTTGAACCAGAGGGGCCCAAGGACTGATCCCTGCGGGACTCCACTAATGACCCTCCTTGGGAATGAGACTATCCCACCAACTATGACCCTCTGGGTTCAGTCCTGGAGCCAATTGCCTATCCATCTGATCATCTGGTTCCCCACCTCCATTTCTCCCAGCTTTTTTATTTTTATTTAGTTTTTGTTGACTGGATAAGTGCGCTAGACATATCCTGCCTATTTTCAGGCACGACCTGGGGGAGGGGGGATACAGATGAATGCCAATTGCTATGGGAGTAACTGTGAGGTCACAAGCAGTGCTTTATGACTTCATGTAGGGAGAAGGCAGCAGGAATAGACAAACTCTTCAGGAGCAAAGATCCTGTTTTCATACAGATGACCTCAGTAATAAATTTTGGGAAGGAGGAATACAGCACTGATGGGAAATACAGCACTGATGGGAAATACAAGCTGGACTGTGTCTAAATATTAGGTTTTGTTTAAGTTCTCCTGAACATGTCACCAGCTCTTTAAAGTGGCACTATCTATAAAAACTGGAGGCAGTATAGCGCAGTGGTCTAAGGCTCTGAGCTACAAATTTGGTGATATCCAGCAGACCAGACCTGGGTTTGAATCCCACAGCTTCCACTTGCATACTGTGTGACCCTGAGCAAGTCACTTAACCTCCTTGTGCTCCCAGGTTGCTCCTGTAAAAAAGCTTTCAGCTTAGTGTGCTATACCTGGTTAAACAACTAAATAAATAATTGACCTTGAGCCAGATTAAGTTGTTGTTGGTATTTTTAGTGAATGAGAGAAATTTGACCAGGACTGGGGAAATTCTCCTACTCTTGTCGATAAGTACCATGGGATCTTTAACATCCACCTGAACTATCACCAATCCAGGCAGATGGGACCTCGGTTTAACGTCTCATCCGAAAGACGGCACCTCAGAAGTGCAGCACCCCTCTCATGCTGCACTATAGTGGGATATTAACCCAAGTGCCAGATGTGGGAACTGAATCCACAGCCCTCTGATCTTCCAGCCTCAGAGGCAAGTGTGCTACCTACTGAGCCACTGACACTCTTATCCAACAGGCCCCCTGTGAGGAACAGAGCCTAATGCCTTGCTGAAGTCTAGAAAGAGTAAATGAAGGCTCTTCCTCTTATCTATTTGTCCCAGGCAAATAGAATGCAGTCTGTCTCTGCAGCACAAACTGTCAGCAGCACTCATCTCCTGTCTGTCTGTCTGGCAGATTTGCTGTCTTAAGATGCCATGCAGAGCTGCCCTTAATGCAACTCAGCCCCTGCAGCTTTGGTTGGTTGGCTGAATTATCAGTCAAGGCAGGAGTCTTAAAGATCTGTCATTTGACAGATGATTGGTGGCTGGAAAGGTGTCTGAATTAATTAAGACCATCATAAGTCCAGGAGCCCTTTTGTATCTTTCTACAGGCGGCGCTACCTGATTGGGTGGCCCATCCCCCTCTGACCCCATAGCCATGCCATTCATTTGAAGAGGTTCCAAATATGGCTGCCAAGATTTAGTCCGAAGACAGTTTTCCATAAAAGCCCTTATTTACATGAACTTCAAAGTTCAAGCACAAATGAGCATCCAGAACCAGTTCTGCATGGGTGCTAACTGATGTCAGTGCTTGTTAGTACAGTGGTCCGCTGATTGCCAATCCTGTTGCAAACAATGAAGCCTTGCTCCACCAGACCCTTTGATGTGTGAATATGGAGTCTTAGCTGTACAGAAGCCCCAGGGTGGGGGTGGGGTACAGTATTATGTAATGTTTCTTGTGATGTGCTTTGTATGTTTTGCACTATTAATTAATTGGCCCCTGGGTTGCTTACAGACCCTGTTTTTATAGATAGTGCCACTTTAAAGAGCTGGTGACATGTTCAGGAGAACTTAAACAAAACCTAATATTTAGACACAGTCCAGCTTGTATTTCCCATCAGTGCTGTATTCCTCCTTCCCAAAATATATTACTGAGGTCATCTGTATGAAAACAGGATCTTTGCTCCTGAAGAGTTTGTCTATTCCTGCTGCCTTCTCCCTACATGAAGTCATAAAGCACTGCTTGTGACTTCACAGTTACTCCCATAGCAACAGATTGTGATGTCACATCAGAAGACTATGACTTGAAGTAGGGAGTAATCTATAGAAGCAGATAGACTCTAAAGAAACTCTAAGGGATATAGAACATATATTCATGCAAATTTCCTTAGTAATAAATAATGGGGAGGAGAAATATACAAAATATAAATAGAATGCAGGCAGAACTGTACCTAATTATTATATTTTTTAAAGTTTTCTTTGACCCGTCAGTAGCTCTTTAAGGTTCCTGTTTAATGGGAGTAGTGGGGAAGAAAGTCAATACCTTAATGCACCATCATGCAAAGCTTTGGTCTGGGCCATTAACTTCTGCTCATACCATTCTACATTGTTTTACATCAAAGTTCTCAATAAAGGCTGGCCCGGTGGTGCTGAGGGTTGGGCATGGATGCCACACCCCGACCTATGCCGCGACCTGGGTTGATAACGGACCTGGGGGCAGGGGGGCTGGCAGGGGAGGATTGAGCATCTGGATGCTCTCCTCCCTCAGGGTGAGATACCCAGGACGTGCAGCGTCTGTCATTCCCATAAAGAGGTCGGTGGGAACACCGATTCCTGAAAGGATAGGTGACTCCTACTTAGGGTTGGGAGGGACATTGCATGCGTCCCAAGGCGGTGTCCCCAAGGGATGAGGCCAAAAGTTAAGGGGAAAATACCCCTTGCGGTCCTGGATGACGGCCCCTCCGCTCAGACCACCAGACAAGACCCCACTGTGCAGGAGGAAGATGAGGAGGTACTCTAGGTGCAGATCTAGGGGACGTCAAAAAGAGCATTGAGAGGCCCGAAGGAGTAGGACCAAGAGGGTAGGAAATACCAGGAGGGAGAAAAAGAAAGTATATAAAAAAAAAAAGTTCTCAATAAAGAAGTAGCTTTGTATCTTTGAAGCATAGAATTTGACAGCAGATAAGGACTGATAGGCCCATCCAATCTGCTCATTTTTTCTATCTTCCAAAAAGGTGCTGCTGATCATATTTTATCTTTGGTATTGCTTTCTCTTTTGAGTTGATAGTGTTTCCCTATGTCTATCACATGCAGTTTTGAATTCCCCCACTGACTTTATCCCCACCACCTCTACTGAGAGACTGTTCCATGCTTCCACCACTCTTTCAATAAAGAAGTACTTTCTCACGTTGCCTCAGTCTACCCCCTTCTAATCTCATGTCATGCCCTTGCATTCTGGAGCTTCTCTTTAATTGAAAAATGCTACCCTCCTGAACCTTGTTTATTCCCTTTAGATATTTGAAGGTCTTTATCATATCCCCCCTCTTCCACCTCTTCTCCCGGATATAAATATTAAGCACCCCCAGTCTCTTCTTGTAAGTCTTTTGGTGCAGGCCCTGCACCCTTTTTGTTGTCCTTCTGTGTACTGCCCCACCCTGTCTATGTCCTTAGGGAGATGCAGTCTTCAGAACTGTACACAGTACTCCAAATGAGGTCTCGCCAATGAAATGCACAGTGACCTCACCACCTCTGTTTTTCTACTTGTGATCCCCCTCCCTGTGTACCCCAGCAACCGACTGACCTTCCCCATGGCCTGGGCACATTGTTTGGCCTGGTCACCTTTAGATCATCTGATATGATCACACCCAGATCCCTTTCATGCTTGGTTACCAATAATAATTCCCCATCCATCATGTAATCCTCCCCTGTGTTCCTGCGCCACAAGTGCATGATTTTGCACTTCTTATTGAATCTTAGCTGCCACACTCTGGACCATTCTGCCAGTTTAGCCAGGTCCTTCCTTATTTTTCTACTCTTCCAGGAGTGTCTACCCTATTGCAATTCTTAGTGATGTCCATAAAGAGGCATACCTTTCCCTCCAGCCCCTCTGTGATGTCGCTTATAAAGATATTAAACAGGACTGGCCCAAGAACTGATCCCTGTGGCACTCCACTGGTCACCGCCCTTCCTCAGATTTAGATCAGCTTACCACCACTCTCTGTGTTTTATCTGTCAGTCAATTTGCAACCCAGTTTACCACCTTGTGTGCCAGTTCCAGACTGCTCAGATTGTTCACCAAAATCCTATACAGAACTGTGTCAAATGCCTTGCTAAAGTCCAGGTAGGCCACGTCCTCAGATTTCCCCTTATCCACTTCCCTTGTCACCCAGTCAAAAAAATCTATTAGATTTGTTTGACATGACTTCCATGATGTGAATCCATGCTGCCTCAGATCTTGAACCTCGCTTGTTTCAAGGTACTCCATTATCCTTTCCTTTAGCTGTGATTCCATATTTTTCCCCACCACTGAGGTCAGGCTAACAAGTTTATAGTTTCCAGGCTCTTCTCTGCTCCTGCTTTTGTGGAGATGGACTACATCTGCCCTTCTCCAGTCCTCTGGATTCATTCCTGTTTCCAGTGACATATCGAACAGGGCTGCCAGAGGTGCTGTCAGCAACTGCCTTAACTTCTTTAATATTCTGGGGTGTATCCCATCCGGCTCCCTAGCCTTGTCCACCTTCAGTTTAGAGAGTTCCTTTAGGACTCTCTACTCTGTAAATGGACTAGTGTCAACTTCCCTTACAATCCTGTTTCTTTGACATGGTCCCTCCACTTCCCTTTCTTCTGTGAAAACTGAACAAAAATATTTGTTCAGGATTGATGCTTTTTACTGGTCTCTTTCCATGACCTCTCCTCTTTCCCCTGTTAGCCTTATGATTCCCCCTCCACCGGTCTTTCTCCTTTCACTTATGTACCTATAGAAAGTCATGTCCCCTTCTTTACTTCTTTCACAGTTCTTTCCTCTGGCTGTGCCTTTGCACTTCTAACCACTTTCCCTGCCCCCCTTTGCTTCTCTAGATACACTGTCCTGTCCTCCGCCTTCTGTGTTACCTTATATTTCCTGAAAGCCAGCTTTTTCCCCCTAACTTTCTTTGCCACTTCTTTTGAGAACCAAAGTGGTTTACTTTTTCTCTTACCTTTGTTTATTTGCAGAACGCAAAGGTTTGTTGCCTCCACTCCCTTTAGATGAACCAACTGTTTCACAACTCCCTTGTATTTGATCCTCTCTGCTAAGGCTTTCCTGATACATACCCCCATCCAGGTGAAATCCACTCTCCTGAAGTCCAGTACCCTTGCACTCATGTGGCTTGACCCTGTTGCAGGTGCTCATATTGAAACACACTGTGTGGTCAGTGGACCCCAGGTACTCACCTACCTTCACATCAGTGTTTCTGTTCCCATTGATTAGTACTAGGTCAAGAACTTCTCCCTCCAGGGTTGGTTCAAGCACTAGCTGCTTGAGGCATGCTACTTGCAAGGAGTCCAGGATGTCTCTGCTTCTGGCTGTGGTTGCTACTGGGAGGCGCCAATCAACATCTGGCAGATTGAAGTCTACCACCAGCAACACCTCCCCTTTAAACATAGAAACATAGAATTTGACAGCAGATAAGGACCGCTTGGCCCACCCAGTCTGCCCATTTCCCTACTGATGGATAAGCTGCAGATCCTAGTTAACCAGCAGCCTACTTCTTCCTACCCTCACCCCCTAGAATTGCCTTATGACTGTCCCATGCATGCTTGAATTCCACCACTGTTTGTGACTCCTTCCCAGCTTCCTTTTGCTTTAACTGCTATAGTTCTCTGTCCTGTTCCTTATGTGATTCCTTGTACTTCCTGAATGCTTTCTTTTTCTCTTGAACCTTCACTGCCACTTCCTTTGAGAACCATAGTGGTTTCTTACCTCGTTTCGTTTTGTTTATTTGCTATACACAAAGGCTTGATACCTCTGTGATGGCAGTTTTTATTATTCCCCATTGTTCTTCCACCCCTCCTTCCTGCCCATTTGCTAGTGCATTCCTTAGGCACTCACCCATTTTGACAAAGTCAGCCCTCCTAAAATCAGTACCTTTGTCTTTTGTATGGCTTGACTCTATTGCTGTGTTTATTGTGAACCATGCTGTTCGATGGTCGCTAGTTCCCAGATGGCTACCCACTTCTACACATCTGTGATCCTCTCTTCATCTCCATTTGAGAGAACCAGGTCTAAGATTGCTCCCTCTCGAGTGGGCTCCAATACTAGTTGTCTAAGGCATACCAGCTGTGGGGGCATCTAGAATAACCCCACTCTTCGAACTGGCTGCTGCAACTGCACTCCAGTTAACATCTGGCATATTCAGATCACCCATCAGTAATATCTCCCCTTTTTATGCCATTCTAAGTATACTTTCTATCATTTCCTTGTCCATTTCCTCCCCCTGAGAAGGCTGTCTGTATACAACCCCTGTGCGTATTGTGGTGCCATTGCCGGTCTCCAAATTTACCCACAGTGCTTCTTCTCCTCCCTGTTTACCCTTTTGTTCTGTTGCTTTGATTCCTTCCTTATGTAAGAGCTACTCCTCCTCCTTTTTACCCTCCCTGTCCCTCCTGTAGATAGTATATCCTGGTATGTTTACATCCCAGTCATGGTTTTGTGTGTACCATGTTTCTGTGACTGCCACGATATCCAGATGTTCCTCCTCCATCAAGGCCACTAATTCAGGAAGCTTGTTACTCAGTCTACGAGCATTGGTACTCATTGCTCTCCATTTTTTGATGGCTTTACCTTCTGTTGCGGCATCCCCCACTGACCTTTCTACCTTGGTCTTTTTCTCATTTAGTACCCTGTTTTGTAGGGGGAGGCGGGTTTTCATGCTGCTCATCAGTGCCTCCCCTTGACTAGTTTAAAGCTTGCCAATGAAGCATTTAAACCGATTGCTCAAAAGACTTGTTCCTTCCTGGACAGATGCAGACCATCCTGCCAGTATAGGCTGGTGTGCCTCCAGGTGGAACCCCAGTCCCCAATGAAGCCAAACCCCTGTGCTCCACACCATTTTCAACCATTCATTAAACTGCATGGTGCAAAGTACCCTCGCCTCACTCATGCCATTGACAGGCAGCACCTCTGAGAAGGATACGGTGTGTGCTACTTGTCTTAGGCCCCTCCCCAATTCTACAAAGTCGTTCTGCACTGCTCTAATCCCATGATGAGCCAAGTCATTTGTCCCTAGGTGGACAATGATGTCCAGCTCAGACTCCCGTGCAGCTGTTCCCATGATCCTGAGGATGCGCTTCCTGTCCCTCCAAGCCATGGCACCAGGCAGGCACCTTACTTCAGTTTTCCCTGCTCCCCCCAGTTCTATCCCCCTAATAATTGAGTCCCCCACCAGGAGCTGCTTCCTTTCCTTGTGGTGTCCTCTGTCCCCTTCCTGTGGGCCTCCCTTGTGACAGCTGTCCTCAGCCTCCTTAGTCTCCTCTGTGGGTGCATCCATAGGGGAGCTATGCTCACCCAGAATGGTGTATGGATTGTGGAGTGGAACAACTGACTGGGTGTGCCTCTGTTCCACCATCCTCACCCTTTCTGAGCCCACTGTGGTCCAACTGCTGTGTTTTCTTCGCAACCTCTGAGGTAGTGTTGGTGACTCTGGTGCTCCCTGGATGGGGGAGGTTCCCTTCCTACCGTCCAGTGTGGCCTGGGGGAAGGTTCCCTTGCTACTGTCCAGCATGGCCTGAAGATGAGCAACTTCCTCCCTCAGGGCAGAGAGTTGTCTGAAAATAGGGCAGCATCTCAGCCTCCAGAAACACTCCCGGAAGACTGCTGCCCCACAGCCATTACATTGTACTACTCCCCACATGTTTATCTACTTTTTTCTGTGTGTGTGTGTGTGTGTGTGTGTGTGTGTGTGTGTGTGTGTGAGATTGGTTTGTTATATGGAAATATATATATTATACAATGTGTATGCTTATATTGTCAGTGCAGTGTGCTAGAGAGGATATGACAGTGATATGCACCTTGCACTCTTGAGGAAATGATGTCAGAACCTCAGGTATAAAGGAACTATTTCCAGGGGGGAGTGGGAAGGGGTTGGGCCTAAACTGTGCCCTCGCAAAACAATCAGCTAAAAGCTCTGACCCAGCACTGCGATGAGTGCCTTCCTGTCAGCAAGATGCCCTACACAACAATTTGACAGAGAAAATACCCTGCTAATCAAGCAGAGAAAAATCCAGACATCCAACTCAGACACAGGTAACCCTCCCCAGCCCCAAAACAGCCTGGTGGTTTGTGCTCTGAAAGTGGTCAGCCCCAAAATAAGTCAGCTGTGCTTTACACTCTCCCTGCACTGAAAATCTTAAGAATTAAGCCAACTGATTGACTAGTGACACCTGTGATGTAAGCAGGCCTTTCAATGTAGGCAGGCTGCTGTCTGATTCCAATACACAAAATCTTTCAGTGAAACCAGGGATATAAACTTAACTACTAGCCAGCAGGACACTTTTAAAATGTTGCAAAATATCCTCTAAATCCTAGGTCTCAACCCCAACAATCAAGCAAATTCAGTTGTATCTCACTCCCCTCTGGTTATAAAATTACTACACTTTTAATGGAATCCTGCAATTCTCTGCTTAATGCCAATAAGGAGAAAAAAAAATGAAACTCTTTGTAGAAAGCGTAGCTCCCCTGTTTTACAATATTATGCCTTACCAAGTTTCCAGCTCCTAAATGAAGTTACAGTTTGTTCTTTGCAGTGTTGCAAGGCTCTCAGCTTCAGACAAATCAAAAGTCAGACTGACTTTAGTTGTCATCCTATGTATGGCTTCCAGTGGCTTTCTGTCCATTTCCTCCCCTTGTGCTGGGGGTCTGTAGATCATACCTGTGTGAATGGCTGTGTCATTTCCCGTCACAGGGTGACCCACAGAGTCTCTGCCTCCCCCTGCATTCCTTTTTCCTCTGTTACCTTAATACTCTTCTTGATGTAAAAAGCCACCCCCTCCTCCTTTCTTACCCTCCCTGTCTCTCCTGAATAAAGTATAACCTGGTATAGCTACATCCCAATCATGGTTCTCTTTATACCATGTCTCGGTAATTGCTACAATGTCTAGATCAACCTCTGCCATCAATGCCTCCAGGTCTCGGATTTTATTTTGCCATGCTCTGGGCATTTGACCACAAGACCTCTTTTTTTTGTAATCCCCCCTTCTGTCTTCCCTTTATTCTTCTTGTGCATCCCCTCCCCCCCATACTGTATCCATCCCTCACTGTAGAGTTTTTATCGTTTTGGTCCTCCATGCTGGCTACATTATGTCGTGGGGGTGGGCAGTAAGACTTACCCTGCTTTATTTCTCCACTCCTGGTGGCTAGTTTAAGTGCTTCCCAGTGAAGCATCTAAACTGTTTACTAAGGACATCAGTCCCTTTCCTGGAGGGATGCAGGCCATCAGTCTTGTACAGGTCCACATCCCTTCAGGTGGGTCCCCAGTCCCCAATGAATCCAACACCCTGCTTTCTGCACCAGGTCTCCAACCAAGAGTTAAAATCCCTGGTGTGGAGATCCTTGGCATCCCCTTGCTACAGACAAGCAACATCTCCAAAAAGGTCATGGAGCTTTCTATCTGCCCAGGGCCTCTCCCCAGCTCCCTGAACTCCATCTGCACCTTTCCTAACTGTCTTGTCACCAGCCAGATCATTAGTCCCCAGATGGACTATGACATCCAGCTCCTCCCTCCTCACTACCATGCTAGTGATCTTCTGGATCTGCTTTCCATCCCTCCGCATTGTGCCTCATGCCATGCACTTTACCGCCCTCTAATCCTTGTTACCTGTCCCCAACTCCACTCCCCAGACTATAGAGTCCCCCACCAGTAGTAGCTTCCCTCTTCCAGTGGGGTCCACTACCACCCACCTTTGAGGCACCAAATCTGAGGTCCCACTCATTCTCCCAGGATGCAGCTTCAGGTGACCCTGTCGAGCCTTCCCACTTCTCCAAAACACCATTGGAGTTCTTCAGTTGCACCAGCTTGGGGATGTGCCTCCTACCCACCTCTCTTACCCTCCCTGAGCCCACAGTGGTCCAGTAGCTCCACCTGCTGGGCAACCGTTGAAGCAGTGGGTGCTTATTAGGTGGTTTCTGGGTGGGGGAGAAGGCTCCCCAAATCCTAGCCAGCTCAGCCCGGACACTAGTAACCTCTGCCCTCAGCCCAGAGAGGTGCTTGCAGATGGGAGAGCATCACAGTATCCAGAAGCTTCTCCTGAAGACTGCTGCCCCATAGTCACTGCACTGCACCATTCTCTGCATCTTTTCCTACTCTGGTGCCTGTCACTATACTGACCACTCTAATGGTCCTCTCCTCCTCCTTAGTCCCTCCTGGAGTAATATTTACCTCCTAGTCTCTACTTCCAATGCTAGCTATTCTAGATTCCCAAATATTTTGTTTTTTTTCTTCCCCCTCTCATTCTTCCTCTCTTTCTCTCCTCTCCTACTACTTTTCCTTATGAATGCACTATTCAAGGCACCAATCCCAAATCCTCAGGTCTACTGTAGTTAGTTATGTGGGTGTTCCTGCCTTTTACTTTTGGGGAGCAGGAAGTAGCCAGATGTCTTCTGGGTGAGTCCATGCAAAGATAGACAAGCCTGAAATGCTGTTAACTACTGTACTTTGGCTAAATGAGATACAGTGTATGTCTTCTGGCAACAGTTGCTTGGCCTATTTTGCATAGAGGGTGTGTCTGATTTTCTTTAGTTTATACTTCTTTATCACAGCACGTCCTACTGCCTCAGTGCTGTTTTTCATTTGATTAAGGAGGCATTACCTGGGATCATGACATACCTCCCAGGTGCAGAGATCATTTATGTTTAGAGCACTCAGGTGGCTAAATGGCTCCCAGTGGCCATCCTTAATGAGACAAAGCTTGTTCCCTTTAAGTACAAGCTATGCCAGCACCTCTTTGCACTCAGCAGTTGCGACTGCCCTCCCAGCTGTTCTGACACTCTTCTTATCTATTCCCCTAGCTATCCTGCCACTCTCTTTATATACAGTATATTCCCCCACAATGTGCCACCTCTCTCCCTCTAACACTTCATCCCTGTAAACTCCATGCCTTTTTCTGACAACTTAAGTACTCCAACCTTCTAATGACACCTGTACTCCCTTGCTAATACTCTGATCCCTCTTCTTCCCCTACTCCTCTTCCTATCACCTCCCTCAGCTCTCTAGCCTTTACTCACAGCCCCATCCCCACTCCACTCACTCCCCTTTTCTTGCAGTCCTCCCTTGCCTTTCCCTCTCCCCCTTGTTGTACTCCCCTCCTACTCCCTCTAGTTTTTTCTCTTTTCTTTACAAATGTGTCATAGACAGTCACTCCTCTGGCTGCACTAAAATGCTACTAGGTATATTGTCTGAATATTGCCTGTATATTGTTTTATCATATTAACCTCCCTAGAGAGCTGTGTTTATGTTACCTTGGTTGTATTAACTGCTTGTCCTCCTATGGCACTGAATCTTTGTAAAAGAGTCACTGGCTCAAAGGTATTGTAATCCAAGATTTAAAATAAATATTAAATAAATACATAAATAAATGAATAAACAAACAAATAAACAAAATAAATAAGTAAATAAATGACATTTACATTATGGATCCTGGAAGAAAGCCAGAACTGATTAATGACTAGTAACTAGTATGTCTGGAAGGTACTGCCAGACCCAAGCTGATCCAAAATAGGAGTTAAGGGTCGAGTGCTAAGATTTTAAGATGAAAAATGCTTAGACATTTGGGAAGAAGGAATTGGGGGGGGGGACAGTAATGTAGGGCACGGTTTAGCATAAAATCACCTGCCAGCAGAAGTGAAAGAATGGTGATGAGTTGCAGAGAATGCGACTTCCTTTTCGGGGTGAGGGTGAGGGAGATATTGACCACTAGTGAACCTTTAGTCTGGGTTAGGCATAGAGAGATTACTGTAATTGATGTAGTAATTGGGGAGAGAAAGGGATGGGGTAGAGAGGGAGGAAAAATGGGGAGAGTGCTTAGGGACAACTAGTTATGATGGGAAAAAGATCCAGGTACTGGGCAATGAGGGAAGTGGACAAATGACAGTAGAAGCAAAGGAGGACAGCAGTGTTTGGTACAAAATACCTGGCTGGCAGCATAGCCTAGAGGTTTGAATAACAAACTGTGAATGAGCTTGGTACATCCAGCAGACTTGGGTTTGATTCCCACCTCTGTTTACATACTGTGTGACCTGAGCAAGTCACTTAATCTCTTAACAAAACAATCTAACTAAACAGAAAAGGTGAGGGGCAATTACACAAGAAAATATTCAAATAGACTGAGCTAGTAGAAGTTAATCAGATAGTAAATTAAACAAAAATTAAGTGGTGCACCACAGATTAGAGGGAAGAATGGATCTGCTGTGCATAACTAAGCTAGGAATAATGGACAAGTAAATCATTTTTCAGATATAAACTTACCAGTGTTTTAAGATGTTTTCAATACAAATCTAATTTCCAAAAAGACAGCAAAGACCCAGATGCTAAACATTGGGAAAATGGATTGGGATGCCTTCTGTAGATCTGGAAGGATAGTTGAATTGATGTCCCATAGGATCTATGATTCTGTCCACATGGAGCTGGAGACATTAAAGATGCAACCCATTGCAGCCCACAGTGTAAACTGCAACCTCTGTTGTGTGGCTGCTCACTGCTGGCTATGGCCCTTAATCTGTTGGAAAGATTCTTCTCTGACAAGCTGGCAACAGTGATGTGGTTGTCAATCTCAGATAAACTGCTGCATCACTTACTCTATATGTATTCTTGGTTAAAAAGGGAAGCTAGTGGTTGTCAAAAAGTTAAGACACCAAAAGGAAGACCATTTACTCTGTTAAAGTAAAATGTTTCTTATCTAGCTATGTTTTAATACAAGTCCTGTCTCTGTGTAGCCCATACATGAAGTATTTCTTTCTATTTGGAATTTCTCAATTTCCTTAATATTTTTTACTGTTTAATGGTGTCTAATACATTGCACATGTAATATTTGGTATCACATCAAAATTGCAAACCAAAATGAGCAACTCATAAATGACCAAATGAGCACATCATTTTGGTCGCTTTCAGGTTCGGTGACTGTGGAGGGATATCAAAGGAGGGAATAGAGAGGGAGGGAAAAAATAGTGAGGGGAGGGAATAGCGATGGGACAGAAGGAAGTGGGAGGAAGAGGGATGGGCTAACTAGGGGTGTGGAGTGTGATCCTGCCAAGCTACCCATGTAACATAGCCGGTAGGGACATCAGCTACAGTGGTAGTGCTCCTGGGTTGGGGACTATGGAGAGGTATTTTATTTTGGTTTTGGTAGGTGGTGTTTTTTTTTAGTTATTGCTATCCTCGGTCCCTCATGTTTCCTCCAGTGTCCACCCCCTTCCCTGGAGATCATTATAATAGTTTGGGTGTGTGGGGGGGCTCGTCCCCCACAAAGGAGGGTGCAGGGGCACTGCCTCCTCATTAAACATGTATTTAGATATGCACCAATTTAGTATTCGGTGAATATGGTTGTGTGCTGTATTTGTGTTTGCCAGGATGTACTCACTCTTGAGCGAGTCACTAATTTTGCTTTATTGTTATGACATGGAACCTTGTATTTTTGTATGTACGTATGTTTGCGTGTAGGTACATATTTATTCTTAATTTCATTTAGAAATTTTTTCGTGAATACATTTTTATTAAAGAATTAATAATAAGCAATTAACCATCATTTCTGCAAGATATCTGCAGAAATACTGTGATCTCCTTAATATACAATGAATTAGTATTCTATAATGTCTAACATCATTTATCATATTTACTTAACCCCCCTGTTCCCTGGGGTTACTAGAATCCCATCAGTGTCAGTGTTAGGTATGAAAGGCAGCTGGTGAATATCTAGTTAAATGGATTTTCACCTGCTCCCTCTCTGTTTACTTGGTCTCAGCTGACAGCAGAGAGGTGATGTCATTTAGAACTCTCGCAGCAGCATAAACCACAGCTTGCTGTGAATGTGGGGAGTTTAGAATTCTGAAGTCAGTTGTTGGCAGAGCTCAGAGTGTGAGCAGTGGAGTGCCAGTATTTCTCACCCTAGTCTGAGGATATCTTTTGCCTGATTTGTGAAGTGGTGGAAACCGTCTCCAGGATTTCCTGTGCCCTCATTCCAGTGGGATGAGGGGGGCTGCAGAGATTTTGAGGGGCAATCACCTGATCCAGCCTAGAACCTTTTGAAGCTGCCATTCGTGTACAAACTGTGAGTAGATTCTGTCTGAGAGTTACCCAGAATATGTACCTGCCTTGTTTTCTGTGGAGTGACGCTCTGATAAAGGCACCCTTTCACCCATTTCTGTGAGATTTTCTCAAGAAGATTTGTTTTAAAGTTTACTGACAATTGTAGATGTCTCATGCAACTATGCCCTTTGTTCAAAACTTTAACTTTACACCCTCGTGGTGTTTCTGATGTGAAAATGAGCCCAATATTTGAGGAAAGCATAATTTCTACAGTTCAGTATTTGTTGAGGTGTAACTCTGAAAGAATCACTGGGTATGGACGAGGAAGCAAAACGTGGGAGACTCCCCCCCCCATCTGAAGTGACCAGTTCAGCACTTCAGGTTCTGTAAGGGCGCCTGTTTTCTGTCAGTGCATGTGGCCAATTCCTGAAGACGTTTACCCATTGTATGTGGGTTTTTGCTAGTTTTTGAGCCCTAGTGTGCTGCCTTGTGGCCAGTGTGCCAGATTCATTTCTGTTAATCCTACAGCATATGGGAACTGTTCTAAGTACTGGCCTAGTGTCACTTCCAGGAGAACTTTGTGTGTTCATTGTGGCTAGTTCCACATTTCCAGATGTTTAATCTTATGCTATATGGGAGGTTTGAGTTTCTGTTTTCTACAGATGTGTTTTGCATTGCCTTGTGCCATGAAGTGTAAACCCTTGGGTGTCCATCTTTACTTCTGTGTTCCAACTTTGTTTTTGGAATAAAACCACACTCTAGAATCCCAGCCTGTTATGGGCAATCTATTTACTGCTTCCTGTGTAGATTTATTGGGTACCCCTGTCCAGAAGTACAAACCTAGCATAGCCCTCAGCAAACGTTCTCTCCTCAGGACCTAGGTTTTGGTATCAGTCTGTTTATGTCTATTACATATTTTGTGTTTCTGTTTTGCAAATTGCTTTGTACCCAAATCCCTCTTTTTTCCCCTTAGACAGAAAAAAGTATGGGAGGTGTGCATACTAGTCAAATAAGGGGCCAGTGGGGGGTTACAATTAAAATACCTAAATCGTATAACAATAATATCAGTGCAGTTGTGCATCAATACAGAATGGTTAATATTGATAACTACACAGATTAAGGATTCAGCATCTCTCCTGTGTATGATTTGTATATTTCCATATTTAATTTTAGTTGTGAGAATAAGGAGAAAGAATGAAGAAAAAGAAAGAAGTATCTAGAACAGAGAAGCTGAAGAACAGAAACCCAATATTGGTCACTATTGTTATACTGTGTTTAGATGCCTGAATAACATTTGTCAAATATTCTATGAAGACTTTCCATGTTTTGTCAAAATTATGCAAATTATTTTTAAGTTCATGGAATAGTTTTTCTAATTTAATAGATTCTAACAATTCTTGGAACCAGTCCATTATTTAGAAATATTTTACAAAGAGAAGAATACTGTGCTGATAACAGTTCATTTCCAGATGAAGATCCGTGAGGGAGGGAGTGGTACAAATTCAACATTAATACAAGATACAAGAGAATTACAGGGTGAAAGTAAACAGAATCACAATCCAGACATCAAGGCAAGGGGAAAATAGAATAGCAATGTACATGAATACATTGTAAAAAACATTCAGTGTAAGAATCATAGTTTTTAATCATACTTAATAATTTTGTTTGAAATATTTATGTGTCAGGTACCACAGAATGGCATCAGGTATTGATTTAAATTATTTTATTTCTAATTGTTAGCATCCTAACTTAGGTTACAAGGACAAAGGGGGTAAATGCTAAACCAGCTACAGGCTGAATTTGCTTGTGAGCTCAAGGGTGATTCTGCAACAACAGTGCACAGGGAGGGAGGACTAAAAACTCCATAAGTGGAACTTGACTGAGTTTGTAATACACAAGCCAAGCTTGGTTCTAGTGTACTTTAGTTCAGTTTTACTTTTTTTCACTCTCTCTTTAATCAGATTTTATTTTAAGCAGACTCTGATATGGGCTTTAGTTTTAACTTTCTTTGAACATCTGTATCTGAATGTATTGTGTTGTATGTTTCGGGCCTGTGCCTGTAAACAGACCATTTGGCCTAGTGTACTGACTGGGTGATGAAAAAACTGACCTGAATTGATGTTATCAGGCCTTTTTATGTTCATTGCGAACATGCGCAAGAAACATACTGTGGCAGCTTGCCTGAAGCAGGTTGTGGAAGCACGGCACTGTTTTGGCCAATGGCCCCACAGCCTTTAAAGGCTTGGCCCACTTTCCCCAATGTTGTGACACACTGCTGACACTAGTTCAGCCAGCATGCCACCACCACCACCTTGAAACATTTCAGCTGCTGCAATCAGGGGCTGCCTCATCATTGCAGCATCAGCCATTCCGCTGCAATGAGGGAGCGACTCATCATTGCTGGGCAGAACGTTGCCAAGTGTAATATTGTTTGTGAACAAGGCAGCAGCTTGCCGCCATGTTCACAAACAATATTAATTAATCCCCACTGCTGAGGTGTTCCCAATCCCTTGACGCATACGCCCCCCCAGAACAGTTTTTGTTTGACGACGGGGGCCTAAATCCCCATCAGCTTCAGTCCCATCTGAGTTTAAGTTGCCATGGGAGCCCACTCCCCATTGGCCTATGTCCCTTCCCAGTTTGATTTGCTGATGGGGGAGTCCACTCCCCATTGGCATAATGTCCCCCCCACAAAAAAACACTAGGTTTTTGCCGAGTAGGTACCCCATCCACCTCATCTCTTGCCCCCTCCCTTTTGTGCTGACAGGGGTGCCCAATCCCCCATCGGCTACAGCTGCACCCTCAAAAAAAACACTCTGTTGGCATGCTGGTAGCCCACCCCAGCATGCCACATGCCTCTGTAAAGAAAAAAACATCCTGCAAATTTTTTTAACCTGTACAAAAAATAAAATGGTCCCTCGCAGTCTCCCTGCCCCTTCAGCAACCCGAGCCCACCCTCTGCACACCCTGCCTCCCCACACCCCCCTCACCCCATACTTACCTGCGGAGTCCAGCACGTCAATCTTCAGTAGACCGGGAACACATCTGCACTCTTCAATGCCAGCCGCGAACTAAGGAAATGCAGATAAGGTGTATAATGGCATAAATAGGGTTTTTTTAACTTTGATGCATATCTCAGGCATTTTGAGGGATTTTGGCACCAAATTTTCAACATGGGGTTTTTGGGACCACTCCTCATGAATTCAGGCACTGTCATGGTGTCAATTGGTCCCGAAAGGTAATTTTGCATTCACTGCATGGAATCACCTTTCGGGACAGATTACTGAAACAACAATGCCAGTGTTTATGAGGTGGGCTATCAAAAAGTCTATTTTGCAAATTTGGTGGAAAATCCAAAAAATTACTGTTTTACAAGCATGCGTTGCACAGTTGATACGCACACTCGTAACTTCACTAATTTGCAATATTTTCACTCCAGATTTTCAACATTGCCATTGTTCTGCACCTCCTTATGAACAGTACAGCTCTCATTTTTCACATCCTGGCCAAAATGTGTTTTTACAGTTCCGGCGCAGAATAGCGCAGTCGCTGTGGGCAATCTGTGTTTGGGACACATTATGAAAATGACAGTGACACTGTTCATTAGCAGAGGTCCTAAAATGCCTATGTTGAAAATCTGGTGAAGAAAGTCCATAAAATGAGTGTGTTACGAGCGTGCGTTGTGCAGTTTCCACGCAAGCTCGTACCTTTGCAACTTTGCAATATTTTCACTCCAGATTTTCAACATTGCCATTTTTCTACACCTCCTTATGAACAGTGCAGCTGTCCTTTTTCACATCCTGGCTGAAATGTGTTTTCGCTCTTCTGGCGCACAATAGTGTGGTTGCTGTGGGAAATCAGTGTTCGGGACACATTAAGAAAATCACACTGACACTGTT
Source organism: Neoceratodus forsteri (assembly GCA_016271365.2). Classification (NCBI taxonomy): domain Eukaryota; kingdom Metazoa; phylum Chordata; order Ceratodontiformes; family Ceratodontidae; genus Neoceratodus; species Neoceratodus forsteri. The sequence continues at coordinate 163,763,480 of JADMNL010000022.1, read as the reverse complement.
CATGAGCAGAGGTCCCTAAAATGCCTATGTTGAAAATTTTGTGATGAAACTCCATAAAATGACTGTGTTACAAGCGTGCATTGTGCAGTTTCAGTGCACCCTTGTAACTTCGCAAATTAGTAATATTTTCATGCCAGATTTTCAACACTGGCTTTTTTCACACCTCCTTATGAACAGTACAGCTGTCATTTTTCACATCCTGGCCAAAATGTGTTTTCACGCTTCCAGCACAGAATACCGCAGTCACTGTCAGAAATCAGTGTTTGGGACAGATTAGGATCGAGCGAGTGAGAGAGGGGGAGTGACCAAGCTCAACTGAGCTCTGTCAGGACTGCTGCGGATTTCTTTGTGGGCAGGAAAAGGCACCAATGCAGGCAGGAGCCCAGTACAAAAGGGCAGCCTGCAGCACTGGGAGAAACACAATGAGAGAGTGAGGAAGGGGGAGTAAGCAAGCTCAACAGAGCTCTATCATGACTGCTGCGGATTTCTTTGTGGACAGAAAAAGGTGGCAATGTAGGCAGGAGCCCCGTACAAAAGGCCAGCCTGTAGTGCCGGCAGAAACGGAATGAGCGAGTGAGAGAGGGGGAGTGAGCGAGCTCAGTAGAGTTGTGTTGGGACTGCTGTATATTCTTTTGTGGGCAGAAAAAGCTGCCAATGCAGGCAGGAACCAGTACAAAAGGGCAGCCTGCAGTGCTGGGAGACACAGAACGAGCAAGTGATGGAGGGGGAGTGAGTGAGCTCAACAGAGCTATGTTGGGTCTGCTGCGGATTTCTTTGTGGACAGAAAGAGGCAGCAATGCACACAGGGGACCAGTACAAAAGGGCAGCCTGCAGTGGCAGGAAAAACAGAATGAGCGACTAAGATAGGGGGAGTGAGTGACCTAAACAGACCTCTGTCGGGACAGCTGCGGATTTCTTTGTGGGCAGAAAAAGGTGCCAGCGCAGGCAGGAGCCCAGTACAAAAGGGCAATCTGCAGTGCCAGGAGAAACATAATGAGTGAGTGAAAGAGGGGGAGTAAGCGAGCTCAATGGAGCTGTATCATGACTGCTGCGGATTTCTTTGTGGGCAGAAAAAGGTGTCAACACAGGCAGGAGCCCAGTAAAAAAGGTCAGCCAGCTGCGCCGTCAGAAAGGAAATGAGTGAGTGGGGGGGGGTGAGCAAGCTCAATGGACCTGTGTTGGGTCTGCTGTAGATTTCTTTGTGGGCAGAAAAAGACACCAACAGAGACAGGAGCCCAGAACAAAGGGGCAGCCTGCAGCGTCAGGAGAAACAGCATGAGCGAGTGAGAGAGGGGGAGTGAGTCACCTCAATGGAGCTCTGTCGTTACAGCTGCAGATTTCTTTTTGGGCAGAAAAAGTTGCCAATGCAGGCAGGAGCCCAGTACAAGAGAGCAGCCTGCAGCACTGGGAGAAACAGAACGTGTGAGTGACAGGGGGCAGTGAGCGAGCTCAACGGACCAAAGCAATCAACATTCGGCATTGACAAATGCTTGTTTGAAATGGATCTATATCACACAAGTTACATCACCATGATTTGACCACCCAGGTAGGCCTTAAAGGACCTGAAGACTTCAATGCTGATGGCACAAGAAGAAAGGGGGGGGGTAAATAATAAACTGTGTAGCAGGTTGACTGTGCTGTAAGGAAAAGGAATCGTTCTTAGCCTGCCCCTTCTCCCTCTCTCTCCTACACTTCCAGGCCCTCTCTCTTCTCCTTTTCTGCCTGGCCCTGTCTCCTTGCAGGGTTCTCAGCATCCTGAAGGTAAATAATTCTTGGTTTGCCCCTCCTCTCTCCCTCTTACCCTTCCCCCCATCCTTCCCCCACCCAATTCACCACTTAAGTTAAAACTCCCTTTCTTCTAAATCCACATAGCACGTAGTAACCTTTTGATCTAATTAGCACTTATTAATTCCTGTGCTCAGCCTGCTACTTTTTGTTCTCCACCTGGCCTATACCTTACGTCTTACCTGTTCCTGCATTGCTACTATTGCATATATGTTATATCTGCATATTGTTCTGTTTACCCCAGTATGCCTCATCCTTTCTTTTTGACTTTTACTTTATCTGACACTTTCTTTTATACAGCACTGCCTGTTGTCTAGGATTGAAATCCATTCTATTAGTACTTCTCTTTATATATTGAACGGCACTGTGTATATTTTATTGCACTGTATGTAATTGAATTGCACTGTATATATTTAATTGAAGGCAGTATAGCGCAGTGGTCTAAGGCTCTGAACTGCATATCTGGGGATATCCAGCAGATCAGACCTGGGTTTGAATTCTACAGCTTCCACTTGCATAATGTGTGACCCTGAGCAAGTCATTTAACCTCCTTGTGCTCACAGGTCGCTCCTGTAAAAGCTTTCAGCTTAGTGTGCTATACCTGGTTAAACAACTAAATAAAAAAAAAATTGCACTGTATATATTGAATTGCACTGTATTTATTGAATTGCACTGTGTGTAATTGAATTGCACTGTATGTATTGAATTTTATTATGCTTTTGCTTGATCCCCCATTATGTAACTCCTCCCCCCAGGATGCTTCTGGAAATGGACTGTTTACAGCTCATGTTGTCTTTCCTGGTGAAACTTTTTCAAATAAATAAATAAATAAACATAGAGGCTTGTGAGTTGAGGGGCAGTTCTGCAATAAGACTGCACTGGTTGCAAGGTATGACAACTGTACAAGAACCCATACAAAAAAATAAGTTGGCAAATAACTAGTGGTTACCTTTTCATTAGGTAATGGCTAACTAAAAAGTTAAGCTTTATGCCTGATCATTGGTTGAGAAGTTTTTCTCAATTAATGTTTAACTTTTGCCATCTAGCAATTAGTTGGTAATTGTTTCTGTTTACTTATTCATTAGATGAGAATTGAGACTAAAACATACTGTAGCTAGGAATTAATTGAAGCTTTCTATTTAAACATAATCCTGCTTGACAGTTAGTTGTTTATATGACTTAGAACATTTCTCAGTTGTTTTACTTGAAATGCAAAAAATGGCTCAGTTATTAATTACTTGAGATTTTAACTTGGCATATTTTGCAGTTACTAGTTACATGATAATGGACTCACCTGCCCAGGAGTACTGTCCACTCCAGGGGCAGGAGTCACAAAAAGGATGCACCCAGCACATCCGAGATGTGCCGGTGCAACCCCAACTTGTGCACTGGTGCAATTCCGACAAGGAATTGATGCGCATCACACACCACCCTTAATGTTATGTAGCACATCTGGAGGGGTTGTGCAAGGGGCATACCCATGCATATGGTGTGCAGTCCCATTCACAATCCACATTGGAGGCGCATCCCTAGAGCAAGTCCAGAGATGTGCCTCCTTAAGATAAATCTACAACAAGTAGAATAAGTGGGTATTCACCCACTGGCAGGCAGGCTGCTGTGCTGCAGACTGGAGTTGGCAGCTTTCCCACTCTGGCAGTCCAGTGCCTCCCTGCCTGCCATCCCAATTGTATGCCACACACTGCAAGAGTAAATAAAACATATGTGAACCCCGCTCCCTGCCCATCACTCTGATTTTATTCTGCACACTGCGGTGGTAAAGGAAGAATAACTGACCCCATTCCCAACAGCTTGACCTAATCACACACTAGCCGTAATCCCTTAGGTCAACCCGGTGTTTCAGTGAATCCCGCACCCACTCAGGCATCCCCGCCTCACCCTGCTCCCCCCATCACGGCATGGTCCTAATGTCAATGGGCAGCTTAACCCACCCACATGCTGCCACTGCTGCCTGCTGATACAGCTGTCTGTGAATGACACCTATTGTACACCTAGAAGCCCATTGGTGGATCCTGCCAACCAATGGACTTGCAATGTGTACTGTACCCTGTCATTCACATAGTTTCCCTGAGTCTTGATAGTGTAAGAGATCTAAATCTCACTTTCAGGTTCTTGGCAATATTGGAGATGCAAATAATCACAGACAAGTTGCATTCGAGTAATAAACAAGTTTATTACTACAAATAGGGATAAATCACAGTTGCCCTAAGCAGTTCTTACCAATACGAACCGGGAACCAGTCCTAAGCGTTCCCTACACCTCAAGGTTTCTTTGTTGTCTCTTGGGATCTCTCGGGTCTCTGAGGTGTAAAGCCTGTGCATAACATTATATACCTGTGATAATTACTATGGTTACTGAAAGATAGAAACATTTCTAGTTACAGAGATGAGCCCTATTGTCTAAATTAGAGGTGGCTCCACGGTACAAGATAACATTATATAAATTTGTAAAGTCATCAGTTTTAGAACAAAGATCTTCTTATACAAAGTCTTACATAACAAGGTGAAGTGGTGTCCATCACCGAAAGATGGCAATATTGCCTTACTCATTATAATCACTTCAAGGACAGGTGTCTTGGCATCTGACAAGTAAGAAATAGACAGAAAATACATAATATAATGTGTGTGCATTAGCAAGCAAAGTGAGTTACAATATATGTATTCATATCCTGGCATCTACTCTTGTACGGTAGATGCTCTTAGCCCTATGTATTAGTATAGCCTATGCCTAAATATTAGCTGTCTACGGTGTGCCCCTGAGGGTATCAATTAGGGTGCAGGGACCTCGTGTAACAATTCCCCCCCTTGTTGCCTAAAAAGGGCAACACAGGTAAAGGTGAGGAGTGGGTAGGAGCAGTGGTTCTTTACAATCCGGAGGCACGAGCCTTGTAAAGAAACTCAAACTGCTCACGGTGTTGGCATAGAGTACGTCGTAGGCAGCAAAGCATAATAATCAAAGTAAATATCAAAAATGCTTGAAGTATAACAAAACCTTTAAAAGTAATCTCTAACCAAGTGTTAGTCAAAGCATTATTCATATCTCTGTCATTCATCAAGTCAAGAATAACTTCATTGGCTTTGGTTATATTATTGCTGATGTGGATGAGGTGTGTGTCCTTTCTATCTAAGAGGGATTTCAGTGTGAGTGTCAGTGGATCTATGTGTACATTAAAGTAAGGTAGGTATTCTTCTAAGGTGAGTAAATACTCTGGGTTACCATCAATAATGTCTGCTTCCACAAGGGGGACGGGGGTTATGACAGTGTGTCCAATAACAGTTTTCTGATGGGGAACAAAACAGAAGTTGGGGTAATCAATTGCACAAGTAACAGAACCATAGGAGTATGATTTTATATTAGTCACTATGCAGTACTCTCCGTCAGAATTGTACTGCGAACGCACAGTGGGCAGTCTCCATTTTTGCAACTGGACAGGGCATGTGTAGGTCGTCTTGGAGATCCGTATTGACAGGCGATGAGCTTCCTCATGATATGACTGGTAGAGTTGATCCGGTGACCGCGTTGGTTCAAAAGCGTTGGTGCCATTCTCAGTGATGTCAGCATCCATAGTGAAAGTCCAGTCAATGCTGTCTGGTGGTAGCCACAAACAGGGCGTATAACATCAAACACATCACATTGGCACAAGTAGATGTATTGCTTCTTCGCACAACAGTCTGTGTGCGGTGCCACCCAGGCATCCAAGAAGGAATGGTAGACCAGAAAAGGAGGTAAATCCAGGCGTTCTCGGTAGATGTCTTTGTCCAAATGCCCAATAGAGTGTGCCAGTGCAAGCTTGTCGAACAAAGCTGTAGTAGGATCAAAGCGTGGTAAGGAGACAGTGAAAGAGACAAACATGGTATCTGTTACAGAACATTTCTTGGTAGAAAAACAAGGACCAGTGTTTGGATGTCTGGTCACAAACCCCAAATTGCGAGCTGTAGAGAGAGGAATGGACAAAGTTTGTTGCATACATAGTTCAACACAAGATTGAGACTTACATCTGGGACAATACCATTTAGAGAGACGTCTATCATGTATTATATCAGGGATCCTACCTATTTCTAGATCTCTAAACAGGTTGTTAATGGTAGTGAGTATGTATGAGCGATATGCAGAGCAAAGAATTTCCCTGCCAATGTATTGTTTCTCAGCTTCTCTATTATTCTGTTGTATGAGTGCATTAATCTTATCTTTACAATCAGTGAATGCCTTTGCAATGTCATGCATGTTGTATACAGTGTATCTTTCTTCCTGACTAAGACCCTCCACACCATGCAATAAAGGTGGTAGAACATTATTAACCAAACCAGTGGAGAACTTTGCAGAATGACTCTTTATAGCAGCAATGTCTGCTTTGTTCCAAATAGACATAGCAGTACCAAAAAGACCTGTGACAGTGCCTGTGGCACCTGTGACATCAGAACTGTCAACTTCACGTTTAGACGTTTATGAGTAAGAGTACTAGAGGAGGTTTCCTCCTAAAATTACCCCTGTGTTCAGTAGAATAAACCCCAGTAAAGGGATCTTTAGTGCGTATTTGAAATGCAGCTAAACTGTCAACAATAAGTACTATAAAATGCAGATGTATTGGTATTGTGACACATACCAAATTCCTTCATATTCCAATAAGTAAGGTTAAATAAAACAGGTACATGCATAAATTGTAAATCATTAATCAAAGAACCTGGGAGGGCAGTGGCAGTGAGACCACTACGGGGACCAGGGTTATGTTTTGGACATTCCAAAAGCTGTTTCTCAGTAGGAGATAGTACAGATAGATACATGGCGGCAGAGGCCATGTGGTGTACAGCACAAAATTTTTGGGCAGCATCCTGAGAAAGAGAGTTACAATAGGAAGGGTCAATCAAAGCAGTGCTGTTATATAAACCAGAGTGTCTTAATGCAGTTTGTAATAAGGACAGTGTACCATTCGGGGACAATTTAGTGTTGGGCCAACCTTGGAAAGTTCCCTTAGAAAGTTTGGCCACAGGGAGAATTTGTCCTTGGGATGTGGTTTGCCATTCAATCTGAAGGGTAGATTTATCAGGATCAACGACTGAGACAGTGAGGTATGCATCGGAACCTTCCTGAACAGTAATCATGGTGTCTGGAATTTTGATGGAAACTCCTTCTGTAGGAGGTGCTGGAGGATCAAGGTGGCGAAGGAGGTCTGGTACCATGCCTTGGGTGTAAGGGAGTACTCCTGCAAGGAGTAAAGAGAGGAACAAGATAGCCATCTTGTCAATGCATCTGAAAAGGAAGATGAAAGATTAGTATATCAGTACAGTTCCGCCCAATGGGGTTAGGAAGAGTATATTTTAAGCTCCTTTGTACAGTTTCAATTGGTTTGCATGTAACCATTTGTCAGTCGGTTTAGTGTTGTGGAGGTCTAACTTGATAGACTGCTGGACTGAGCTTGTTGACAAGTGGGTATGGGCCTTCCCACTTGTTGGAGAAGGAGTGGGTGGGATGTGCAAATCGGAGTACCATGACCTGATCTCCAACCTGCCAATCCACTTCTTGTGCATGTTTGTCAAATTGTATCTTGGATTGTTGCTGGGCCTTGCCCATGCAATTTGCAGCATACAAGTGTGTGTGTATGAGGTATTTCCTGAGTTTTTCCACATACTGATCCACAGACACTCGATCTGCAGTGGGGGTGTGCAGGTCAAAGAGCAAGTGTTCAGGTAATCTCATTTGTCTGCCAGTCATCACCTCAAAGGGTGTAAGCTGGGTAGTGGCTGAGGCGTACCCTAATTGCCATAAGGAGTAAAGGCAGTGGGAATCCCAGGTCTTGGGATTGTCCTCAATGAATTTGGAAAGCATTTGCTTAATCCGTCTGTTAGCTCTTTCTACTTGACCTGAAGATTGGGGGTGATAAGGTATGTGGAACTTTGCTGAACCCCTAGGAGTTCAAGGGACTCTTTCATCAACTCACCTGTAAAACTGGTTCCTTTATCGAGTCTACCTTGAGAGCAGGCCCACCTGGAGAAAATCTGTTCTACCAGGATTTTGGCAGTTGTCTTTGCAGTGCAAGTCTTGGTGGGAAAGCTTCTACCCACTTAGAGAATAGATCGGTTACTACAAAGGCATACTTGTTGTTTCTACTGGTGTTGGTCAAAGGACCAATAAAATCAATTTGGATGGCATGCCAAGGGCCAGTATGTTTCTGTGGTAAAAGTTTGGCATTCCGTTTCGTAGGTATCGGATTGTTTTGTGCACAAACAAGGCAATTATCAATGTATTGTTTAACATCTTTGGTAATCCCAGGCCACCAGGCGGTGGTTTTGAGGCGTTGGAGGTATTTTCAGCCCCTGGTGTCCACCCGTGGGGTGTCATGTACCTGGTGCAAAATTCAGATCTTAAATGTCTGGGAACTACCCACAATTTGGTGGTAGTATCCTCTGGCTGGAACCAAATGAGTTTATCATCCGGGGATAAGTGTAATTTACTTTCATGCCTACGGTAAGGGTTATGTGTGGGAAGTCTTTCTTCAGTACCCTTGTACAAGAATCTGAACACTTCCTTGAGTTCAGTGTCCAAGTGTTGGGCTGCTGAGATGTCCAAGGGGGAAAAAGATTCAGATTTCTTTTGAGGGCTGCAATCTGTACAGCTGCATTGGCCTCTGGGTGTTCCATCGCTTAAACATCCCCCCGGGCCCCTTCCTTGGCAAGGTGTCCGCTGTGTCGTGTGAATCGTGGTAGGGATCATGTAAGGAATGAGCTTTAACCTTGTGCACATAGAGTTTGTGTGGGTATTTCTCACCTAATGCGTGTATGTAAATCACCAATTCTTTATATTTCACTGGGCTGCCATCAGAAGAAAGGAAGGAGTTCTTCTGCCAGAAAGGGAGGAATTCTGTAAGGGAGCAACAAACCCAATTAGAGTCAGTAAAGATGATGGTGTCCTGAGTTCCATGTTGGATAAACTCTAATGCACAGGCCACGGCTGCCAGCTCTGCATACTGTGATGAAGCTACAGTACAACGTTTAGATATCTTGACAGTGTTCCCAAAAGGATCGCTACCACGATACCCATCCCGCAATTTGTTCACCTTGATAATATGATGCTGAACCATCGGTAAAAGCTGGCACAAGGAGGTATTTTCTAACACCTCAGGGGTGGCAGGGAAGAATGGACCTGGATCTGGAAGGTCAGGTGATTGCAAAGCGCAGTCGTGGGGCTCCCCCTGAAAGAGGAGGCCATGTGCTAATAGAGATGGAACTTTGGTTTGGTGAACCTGTATGTCCCTATCCTGGAGGAGAAGTGACCAATGTGTCAGCCTGGTGTTAGAGACTGACCCATCCTTCACTCTGTCTGAGAGCAAAAAGGTAGTAGTGGTGTGATTGGTGTTAAGAATCAGTGGAGAGTACCCAATGATATACAGGAAGTGCGTGACTGCCCAATAGGTAGCCAGAAGGTTCCTTTCACAAAGGCCATACTTCTGTTCTACTGGGGTCAAGAGCTGCGATGCATATGCAATTGGTCTCAAAGAGCCATGTACCTTTTGGGCCAGAACTGCTGACATAGCAATGTCAGAGGTGCACCTCTAGGTGGAATGGTAATGTTGGATTGGGGTTTACCAGTGCCGGGGCAGAGGCCAAGGCCTGCTTCAGTGACGTCACAGCCTGGGTATGGACAGGGCCCCAATTCCATGGAACATCCTTTTTGAGTAACTCGTACAGTGGAGCGGCTTTCTGTGCAAAATCACAAATAAAATCTCTGGAGTAGTTTACCATACCTAGAAACCTTCTAAGAGTTGCCACACTGGTAGGTAATGGCAAATCTTGCAACCCTTGAATCTTTTCCAAGTAGGGCTCCGACCCTGATCAGTTATTTTCAAACCCAGAAAGAGTACTTCTTTCTGACATAGTTGTCTTTGCAGGATTACATTTCAAGCCTGCTCTTTGAATAAGAGTCAATAGTTCATCCAAGAGATCCAGATGTTGATCCTGTGTGGCAGTAGCCAACAACAAGTCATCTACATACTATACGAGACATTGGGGTTGAGAAATCTTGTAGGGCATCCATCATATGGAGATGAAAAGGGATGGGCTGTTATGGAATCCCTGTGGCAAGCAAGTCCGTATATTGTAAGCCTTGAAGGTAAAGAGCAAATTTATATTGACTCTTGAGGGCTAATGGTAATGACCAGAAACCATTGGAGATATCGAGGCTTGAACCATTTCTGGTCTGGTGTTAATGGTGAAGCACATCTGGTGCAGACGCTACAGTTGGAGAACAACTGGGAGTGACCTGATTCAGTTTCCTGTAGTCAATAGTAAGTCTCCAGGTACCTGTGGGTTTCCTCACCGGCCAAACAGGAGAGTTGGCAGTGGAGACACAGGTTCTGATTACTCCTTGTTTGAGGAGTGACTTGATTGTTTCTCGAAGAGAGGGTAGGGCTTCAGAGGGAAAAGGATACTGTCTTTGTCTCTCGTGTGCCGGGGCCTGGCACCTCAATAACGGTATGCATTCTGCCACAATCGTGTTTGTTAACTGCAAACGCTTCCAAATGTCATTGCAGAATGGGTAAAAGTTTTGGGAATAATTCATGATCCTTGAATAAATCTATGACGTCATATTCTTTGTTGTTAATGGATATTGTTGCCACAGCATGTGAGTCAGGAATCAAGACGGTATGGTATTGACCCTGGATTTGTATCAACAGCATGTTTGCTAGATCCACCACACAGCCGTGTGGTGCGAGAAAGTCAATCCCAATGATGCTAGGGTGATCATGCAACACCATCAACTGGAAGGCATGTGAGGCCTTCAGATGGCCTAGTTCTACCGGTAAAGGCAGGGAGCGGTATGCAGGTAACCTAGCACCGTCGACTCCTGACATATTGGTCTTCCATCCGGTAGACCATGGGGACGTTTCAGGGTGGTCATCGTGTAACACAGATACAGCTGCACCTGTATCTAACAAGACAATTAATTGGTGGCCCCCGACCTTGGCCTCGGTGCAGGGCCTTCCGTTTGTATCCAAGACCAGCTTGTTTACAATGTGGACTGGGGCCTGTAATTGTCAATCCGTATTGTTGGAGGCATGCAGAGGTTGGGCTTGGCTTGCATGGATGACTTCACCGTGTTGCACTGATGCAATGTAGGCAGGGGCTTCGGGTTCAGGCTGTGGGCCTGCTCACCCACCTCCGGAGTCTCCATGGCCAGTAGTGTCATGGTGCGGTTGCACTGCTGCAAGTGTTTGTCTGAGGAACAGCATCCACTACAGACGCACTGGCCCCAGGGCTCCCGAAATTTCCGATTTTCTTCAGCTATCTGTTTATATGAGGACCCGATCTTTGTAATGGCTTCCTTTGCCTTTATATTTTTATTTTTGTGCCAATTCGGTTCCACTCCACTGCTGCTGCTGTTGCTGAGGTTTTGTTGGGTACCAGCTGGAGGCGATGGAGGTTTGGCCTGTTGTTGCTGGGCCTGACCTTCCACCATGTAGTGTGTCATGGTCCCCGAAGTGGGTTCCATGGCAGCAACCTTTTGGAACGGAACCCAAATCCCGGATGTACAACTGGTACACCCTCTCGGTCTTCAGAAGAATATCAGCAAACCTATCCGTATTCGGGTATGTTGTTGGCTCTACTTTGTCTCTCACGGCTGGGATCATGTTTCTAGAACAGGGGTCTTATATTCAATAAGACTACATCCGTGGCTTCTTGTGCCAGATGTTTCCCTGCTCGATAGGCCATCCAAAGTCTCTGGTGGTAAGTCTCTGGGCTTTCTTTAGCATTTTGCTTCATGGGGTATGCTAGCATTACTCCAACCACACCAGGGCTGTGAGCAGAAATGAGCTCAGCTGCGACTTCATCAAGGTCGCTTCCCATCCTGTGAACAGCTTCAGGAGTTTGCCCATAAACCAGGATTGATGGTCTGGCGTAGTATTTGGACTTGGTATTCTGCAGCGAGACTAAGCATCTACGCACTTGGGCGTACCTTTTCCAAATGGCAGCTGAGATTGTCGGACGGGTTCATCCGACCAATACTGTCAAGCAATTTGCTGAACAGAGTAGGCCATTGCAGGGGATTAGTTGGTGGTCGATCAGGCAAGGGCAGTACGTCTCGCACACCATCTAATGCTGCACGGGCTGCAGCTTCAGCTGCCGTCCGAACAACACCTTCCTGAGTGCCAGCTTCTTGAAAAATTTTTCGAATTTGACTTTTAATAGCTTTCATACTTCTTTCAGGAAGAGGAACACTCTCTAGTGCCCTATCAATCATGGTTTCAATCTCTTGTCTATCTTCCACACTAATAACGGCTACCGGAGGTGCCATCGGGACCGGGCTTGGGCCTGCTCCCCCCCGATCATGGGCGCCGCCATGATGGCATTTCCCATGACGAGCGTCACGACGTCGTCGACGTGTGACCTGGGGAGTTGTGGGCGGGGACCCTCCATGCTGTGGATGGCAGGGTGGGGTATCTGGGCCATAGTAGGGACGTGACTGGGCATTGTACTGCGAAATATCATCGTCGGATAGCTCCCCCGACGATGACGAGTGAAAGGCAGGGGCTACGCCACCCATTGCCTTAACATGGCCAGTCAAGACCTCTCGCTGATGGCGCAGTTTATCCATCTTAATTCTACATTCATCATGACTCACACTTGCAACATCCATATCCACCTGATCCTGCTTCTGTTTCTGCAAAACACGGTACGTGGCGCTCAATTCGCGATTGTCCCTATAGGCTATCTCTAAATCATTACGTACCTGGTTGATCTCGTCCTGCAGTTCACCCATCTCATCACTCATTTGTGCATTTGCAGCACTCAACAAATCATTCATTTGTACTACCTGACTCTTATCCTGTCTTAGACTTTCACATTCAGACTTCAAAGTACACATTTCTTGTTCACCAGCCTGTGCAGAATGATGCAATAGTGAATCCTTTTCATTATGCAGAGATTGGAGTTCAGCCTCCAAGTTCTGCTGTATCCTGATACATTCAGTTTCCTGTAGACCCATCTCCTGCTTAAGAGATGCGATCTGCAGATCAAGGGATCGAAACCTCGCTGCGGAGGCTTCCAGAGCAGCGTAGAGAGCAGCGACCATCAACCCTTTAGCACGCGCCTATTGGTTGACTGTGGTGCCTCAGTGTACTGAGTTGAAATCCCCAGTACAGGGTTTCCGGATTGACTCGTCCCGCAAGTCAACACATCCTCCATGGAGGTAAGAAAATTCGAGACATCGAGTCTCAGTTCTGCATGAAGATATCAATCACGGTGGCCATTGATGTGGAGGAGCGAAAATTCAAACTGTGAAAAAGACCATGCGTTGTGTATCGATCCACAACACAGGTACTTTAAACACAGCTGGGCTACTGTATAAGTTGTAGGCTTGCAATTCAAAGCCGCTATGGAGTGGGTCGAGACAGCATCGACCACACCCGAAAAGTCAGCCAGACCTTGCAAGTATCTACAAACTGGTAGAAAAGACGGGAGAGGTGATACGGAGATGTACACCTACAGTCCCCGTGGGAGAAGGGAAATTTGTAGCAACAAGTGAAAATTTACAACACCCAATATCGCCTGCACACGGTCGCCAATTGTAAGAGATCTAAATCTCACTTTCAGGTTCTTGGCAATATTGGAGATGCAAATAATCACAGACAAGTTGCATTCGAGTAATAAACAAGTTTATTACTACAAATAGGATAAATCACAGTTGCCCTAAGCAGTTCTTACCAATCGAACCGGGCCGGTGCTAAGCATTCCCTACACCTCGAGGTTTCTTTGTTGTCTCTTGGGATCTCTCGGGTCTCCGAGGTGTAAAGCCTGTGCATAACATTATATACCTGTGATAATTACTAAGGTTACTGAAAGATAGAAACATTTCTAGTTACAGAGATGAGCCCTATTGGCTAAATTAGAGGTGGCTCCACGGTACAAGATAACATTATATAAATTTGTAAAGTCATCAGTTTTAGAACAAAGTTCTTCTTATACAAAGTCTTACATAACAAGGTGAAGTGGTGTCCATCACCGAAAAGATGGCAATATTGCCTTACTCATTATAATCACTTCAAGGACAGGTGTCTTGGATTCTGACAAGTAAGAAATAGACAGAAAATACATAATATAATGTGTGTGCATTAGCAAGCAAAGTGAGTTACAATATATGTATTCATATCCTGGCATCTACTCTTGTACGGTAGATGCTCTTAGCCCTATGTATTAGTATAGCCTATGCCTAAATATTAGCTGTCTACGGTGTGCCCCTGAGGGTATCAATTAGGGTGCAGGGACCTCCGTGTAACAATAGAATGGAACAAAGATGGAACACCAGCATGCACAACATTCACTCTAGCTTAACAATGTTGGATATGCCTGATCAATGCTAGAACTGCCTCCATCCTCAGCCACCAGAAGGAACACCACCATCCTACCTGTCCTATGTGGTGGTGGGACTGCAGTCTTAAGCTCTGGTGACTGCCAAGGCACTAAATGGCAGGAGAATCAGGGGATGATTACCATCTCTGCACCCCAAACCACTTCCCTGTTACAGAATAGCAGTTGGGGTGGGGGATTATTAGTCTTATACCCTTGATCAATACCTCTGCCCCAGGGCAGCCATATTTTCACCAATCAATGCCCCAGTACTGAAAGACATGCTTCTGGAGGATATTGCATAGCCTTTGTGATTCCAGTTGCTGCCCATTTACTGCACAGAGTTTGGGGAAGATAGGTGTTGCCAGTATTCTTTACTAAACCTGAACAATTCTGCCCCTCCTCATGCAGTCTAACCCTGTTGGGCACTTTTATATTATAGTTTAGATTTTGATCTGGTTCATGCCTGCCCTGACTCTCATTAGCACTCTTGCACAACAAATGCTGCACACCCTGTCTGCCAGATTTCTTTTCCACATCCTAGACAATGTCCCATAATGTTTGCCTGCATAAATCATTAAAAAAATTTTAAATTATATTCTATGATCCACTGAGACCCATGTTGTGGACAAGATTCCAATTTGTCAGCCTGGAACAGCACAATTACATATCTGGAGTCATCTTTTTTATATTATACTGGTGTAACCTCCCCCCCACAATTGGTGGTTCCTAAAATGTCTTCCTGGGCCTGCCTAAGGCCCACTGCCAGGCTGTTGTTCTGTGTCTAAACCATTTGAATGTCCTTGCATGAGAGTTCCCTGCTAGCTTCTGAGCCTGTTTCTTTAAGAAATATCTATCTTGTGGGTTATAATTAATTTGGGTGTGAACCGAGTAGTTTCAGTCTTGAGTCCCACCCAGGCAGCATTATAGCTGCTTCATTCTGCCATCTTTAAGTGCACAAAGGAAGCCCTAATAGGATCTGTGATTGTTTTCTGATTATCTGCTTTAATAATAATAATAATATAATAGTTTGTCTAACCTGCTTTCCTTTGTAGCATGGACTTTCTGCCAAGAAACACCATTTTGAAACTGGACTGCCAGTTTGGACCAATCGGTACCACGGGGACCTTAAAATGGAGACTGTCCCTAGATGTCTTGTGGGAGTGAATTTCTGTAGGAATTGTAATTTTTACTGTCTGTCACCTAAATGGACCTGGACTGGCCCTTTCTGTGACAGACTGCTGGAGGAACCAACCAAACCTTTTGGATCACTGGGAAATCCCAGAGCTGCCTGCAGCAGTGTGTCAGTGTAGAGTTGGAGTTGAGAGAGTGAACTGCTCAAGTATTTCAAGCAGCTGCTCCTGCATGGTAGCGCTGGGATTTGGTGGGAAGTCTGTGTCTGGACTGCCTGGTACCATCTTCTAGCGAAAAGAAGCCTGCAATCTGATATCGGACTTTGTCCAGATTGCTATTATTGAGACAGGAATCCTGAATTGTGAGAGAGTAAATTTTGCCTGGTGTGGACCGAAGACTTACTCCTGGAGCGATCGGCCTGTCAGGAACTGGAGAGAACCACAGACCGTATGGTTTGCACAGAGACACTGCTTTATTGCAACCAGACTGTCATCCAAACTGTGGTATCTGGCTGTTTTGGTTATAATTGTGCTGAATGTGTAGTGTGGGTCATAATTTGGTTCCCCACGGCCCTGAATATGTTGCAGTAGCTGGACATTGCATACAGCACCTAAAATGGACTGCAATCCGAATTGTTCACCTGGTATGGACCTCTCCATCTCAGCCTAGACTGCCAATCATGCTGCAGAGATTCATCCAATGAAAGACCCACTTGGGGCTTTGGCTGCCTGCTCAACACCATCAAACAGAATCAACCATCATGGTGCATTGTGTGGGCCCTGCTTCCCCTGGCAAACAGCATACCATCCTGAGGTTTTCATCTTGTCAATCCTGCCTCCTGGTCTAGGTAACCTGAGTGCCCATCAGGGTAGATCCCTGCAACAAAGCTCAAATCATTGTGGGTCGTGGGTAATGGGTGCTCAAAATCTGCAATGGAGGGATAGAGGAGGGGTTGACGATCTGCAGGAGTGGAGGGAAGATTGATAGGGAAAGCCCAATAGGCAGAAGTCAGGCTGGTAAGATGATTGGGAGGATAAGAGAAGAAGGGCAGAGACAGGGAGTGAGGTAAAAACAGGGGGAGCGGTTGCAGGAGACAAAGAGGGTACAGCTGGAGTGTGTAAGGGGCAGGGCAGTATGTACTCTGGAGCAGAGAAAAGGGTAAAGGATAGGAAAAGGGTAAGGGACAGGAACAGAGGGATACTCGTGCTGGGGTATTCTGTACTGAAGGGGGTCAGATGATGTGGAAGGGGGGAAGACAGTCATATTTGGGTTAAAGATATTCCTGGGTTGACCACAGAAAGGGCAGGGCAGGCGCAAGTGCGCATTGAAAGGGAGGAAGAAACCTCTCCTAGTGTTGCATATGGGTACAAACAGCTTGGTGGGGGAGTCTGTAGAAGTGGTGAAGGTGAGGTTTGAGAAGTTGGGCAGGCAATGTGAGGGGGTTTGGGAGTCGGTGGCATTCTTGGAGGTACTCCAGGTACCATGTGCGAGCATGGGGAAGGAAAGGAAGGATAGAGGAGTTCAATAAGTGGCTGAGAGAATGGTGCCACACCAAGAATTATGGTTTAATGACAAACTGGGGTAGGATCTGGGGTAATAGTGACTTGTATGCAGGGGATAGGCTACACTTGAGCAGGGAGGGGAGGGGAGTACTAAAGGGTGGAATTGAGGGGTATATATCAACTAAGGTAGATTTAAACTGGGGGGGTGGCAAGAGGACTGAGAATAGTAGAATGGTCCAGATTGGGGAGCCTAGTGAGCTCACCCCCCTAGATATGGATAAAGGCAGAGGCGAAGTGACTCAGGGAAGGGGCATGCAGGGTAGCCAGTGTGAATTGCAGAAGGCACCACCACCCTGTAATAACAAGGCAAAAAAAGGGTGTGGACTACTGAGAGGAGGGGAGCAGGCCAAGGAGAAGAGTAGAAAGAGAAAGGAGGGGTATGGATGCAAGATGGTCTCCCTAAATGCAAAAAGCCTGGGAAACAAAATTGCAGAACTTCAGGCACTCCTCTCAGAGGAGAATGCGGACGTTGCTGCAGTAACAGAGACTTGGGCCACTGAGTACCATGACTTGGATCTAGCAATCCCAGAGTATAGTATATACAGGAGGGATCAGGGAGTTGAAGATGGAGTAGCACTCTGTGTGAGAGAAGGATTAAAATGTACAAGGGATGACTGGGAGGATGGGAGGATGGAGGCACTTTGGGTGCAGCTTCTGGACTCCAAGGGTAGAAAACTGAGCCTGGGGTGGTGTACAGACCACCAACCCAGTTGGAGGAACTGGATGGGGAGTTGGCAGAGCAGATAAGGAAGGTGTGTAGGAGGGGGAGTGTGGTGATAGTGGGGGATGACTCGAGCACCCCTGCCACCAAAAGCGCCAGGGAGCAGGTGGTTAGGGCGGGGACTTGGCATGTTGGATGAATTGGTGGGAGGGGGCAGATTGGGTTTGTGGGGACAATGAGATGCCCTGGGGCAAAATGGGTCCAGGAAAGGGGTCCTCTCTGCCTAGTTCCCATACTCAAGGGTTCTGCTTAGTGCAGACAGGAAACTTGGTTTTCCCCAGCTGCTCATCGAACTCGAGTGGTGTAATGCAATGCCAGGTCCATTAAAAACAAGACAGCCATAATTGGTGATCTTGTTAATTCAACTGACCTGGCCTGCATCACCAAGACCTGGTTGGATGGAAATGCTGGCCCAATTTTGGCTTCAGCAGTTCCTCCTGGGTACTCGGTGATACCCTGCCGAGGATCGATCATAGGGGCGTAGGTGTGGCCTTTTGTTTTAGATCAGAACTGAACCTGAGGGAAATTCCAGTGGGAGAGCCACCACCTCATTTGAATGTATCATGGGTGAGGGTGTGGGGTGCAGGATTCTTCTCATCTACCATCCACCAGGAGATGGGAATGTTTTCCTGCAGGAAGTCGCGGACCTCAACGCTGACCTAACATTTGGACCCCATAAATGGCTGATCCTTGGGGATTTTAATGCTTGGGTAGATGATGAACTCTCACAGTTTGGACAGAACTTCCCCCAGTTAAGGAGTTCACTGGGCCTCAAACAGGTTGATTCCTCCTCGACCCACATTGGTGGCCATTCATTGGACTTGGTGTTTCTCCTGGGGATGGAGATATCCGATTTGGTAGTGGAACCATTCGGGTGGTCAGACCATCATACCATCAGCTTCAGTTTTAAGGCCCCCCCAAGAGGCCTGCCCCTATGGAGATGGTCCAGTACCGTGCTTGGAGGGGTGTATCCCCAGATGGTCTGATGGCAGTGCTAGACCTATCGGGCATGCCAAGGGAATGCATGGGATCCTGGGGATCTGGTACTTGCCTATAATAAGGCAGTGACAGAGGCCCTGGATTCCATTGCTACTGTTCATGTTCGTCCACTCTCCCTTTGCCCTAGGTCACCATGGTTTGATGAGGACTTGAGGGATGTTGAAGAGAGTTGGACGAAGGCTAGATAGCTGATGGCAGAGGTCTGGCCTGGTGTGTGACAGGCTTAGTTTGATGGATCATTATTTGATCTATCAATTTCCCAGAAGAAGGCAGAATTCCTGTCCAGGGAAATTACTGCCACGTGGAATTGACCAGCTCAGCTTTTCCGGACTGTGGACAGACTGTGCAATCCACTCTGTCTTCAGCCCAGAAACACTTTTTCACAAGAGCAGTATAAGGAGTTTGCTCGATTCTTTGCGGATAAGGTTGCCACGATCAGGTCTGATATATGCTTGACCTTTTCTCTAGGGAGTAGCAGTGGTCGGCAGGAGATGTCGGACCCCCAGTGTGAGTGGTGTGACTTTGGCCAGCATACAATCGATGATATTGTGATGGTAATCCAGACCTTACGTCCTACCAACTGTAGTTTGGATCCGGGCCCTACGTGCTTGCTTGTTGGATGCGTTGATGTTATCGGCCCGGTCCTTCATGAGATTGTCTGGTTATCCTTGGAGAGGAGAATTTTTCCAGCTTCCCTTAGGGAGGCCATAGTTTGGCCTCTTCTTAAGAAGCCCTCCTTGGATCCCAACTGTCTAGCAAACTACAGGCTGGTCTCTAACCTTCCCTTTTTGGGTAAGGTTATTGAGAAGGTGGTGGCTTTACAGCTGCAGGACCATTTGACCAGCCACAATATCTATGATTCTCTCCAGTCTGGTTTCAGGAAGAGACATAGTATTGAGATGGCCCTTGTTCAGGTACTAAATGACCTCCTGATAGCGAGAGACCGAAGGGCTCATTCCATCTTGGTCCTTCTTGATCTCTCTGCAGCACTTGATACTGTGGGCCATGGTATGCTGTTGGATCACCTGTGGTTTATCTGTGGACTTTCGGGGGTTGTCCTCAGATGGTTTCGATCCTACCTCGAGGGTAGGACTCAGAGAGTGGTAACAGCGGTTTGTACCTCATCTCCATTCTCCCTGCCCTGTGGGGTTCTGCAGGGATCCATTCTAGTGCCCATGTTGTTTGCAGTGTATATGCTGCCATTGGGAGTGATTATTAGATGATACGGCTTGAGTTTTCACTGTTATGCAGATGATACTCAGCTATGCATGTCTTTTGTCCCTGAACAAGACGATGCTATCTCATTGCTCAACAGCTGTCTGACTGAAATTCAGGCCTGGATGAATGAGAGCTGGCTAAGGTTGAACCCTGAAAAAACTGAGGTGTTGGTTGTGAACCCGGGTCGTTGTGAGGTGGGTATGTTGGCAGGTTCACCTTCGGGTTTATGGCTAGGAGGTGTCTAGCTAGCTACCTCAGACCAGGTGCGGAACCTGGGCGCTATGTTTATTGACTGCCTAACCCTGAAATTACAGGTGTCAGCAGTTGTTAAAACTTCTTTTTACCATCTGAGAAATATCGTCCGGGTGAAACATCTGGTTCCTCCCCATGATCTTCCAATATTGGTTCACACCTTCATTTCCTCTCGCCTTGACTACTGCAATGCCCTTTACCTAGGGCTGCTGGGGGTTGATATCCACAGCTTGTAGCTGGTGCAGAATGCGGCAGCCAGGCTATTGACTGGTGCATCAAGAATTAGTCCTTTAACGCCTGTAATCCGTGTCTGCACTGGCTGCCGATACGGTGGCGTATCACCTTTAAGGTTGCTTTGCTAACCTAGAAGGCCCTACACGAACAGGGACCAAGTTACCTGAAAGATCTCCTTTGCCCCTACCATCACCTCCGTCCTCTCCAATCCTCTGATAAGGGATTGCTAGAGGTTCCCAGTGTATGTTTGCAAACATCTGGAGCAAGGGCATTTAGCTTTGCTGCTCCATCCCTATGGAACTCTCTACCTCATTGGGTTCGAGATTGCCTAACCATCCAGAGTTTTAAAATGGCTTTAAAAACGTATCTTATTAGCCTGGCTTTTGAGTGATGTTTTGCTTTAGAGATGCTATGCTGCTGTTTTATTGTTGTCTGTTGGAATTATATGTTTGTTTATTATAATTTATTATATTTTATTTTTATGTATTTATTGTACAGGTGCCTTGGTTTTAGAAAGGCCCCTTTTCTAAATAAAACTGACTTGACTTGACTGTATGCGATCCAGGATGGCCTCCTGACACAAATAGTAAGTGGGCCTACAAGGCTTGGTAACACACTGGACCTGGTACTGGAAAATGGTGAGGCAGTGGGGGAGGTAAGGGTTGAGGACCCACTAGCTGGTAGTGACCACCAAACAGTGTGGTTCATACTCACGTTGGGCATGGAGACTGAAGGCACGGGTATGAAGGTGGTGAACTTTAGGAGGGTGGACTTTAGGAGGATAGGAGAAATACTGCAAGGGAGACTCCAGGATATAAGGCTGGGGATGGATGCAGAGCAAAAGTGGGAAGTTATTAAAACTGGGCTAATGGAAGCCACAGTAGCCTGCACCAGGGCTAGGAATAAGAGGGGTAGAGCCAGAAAACCATGCTGGCTGAACAGTGAGTGCTGCAAGGGGTGAGGGCAAAGAGAGCTACGCATTGGAAGTACAGGAGAACAAGGAAGGAAGAGAATAAGGATGCTTATGGGAGTTGGTCCAAGGAGGTGGCCAGGTGAGTGAAAAAAGCCAAGGCATCCAGGGAGTTAAGGTTAGCACAGGGCCTAAAGGGAGGGGAGAAGGACCTTTTTAGATTTGTCAGGGAAAAGAGGAAGTGCAAAGAACATAAAGTGAGGATAAAGTGGGGAGGGAAATGGGTGGAAGAGGGAGAGGATCAAGCTGAAATACTGAATGAGTACTTCTCCTCTGCTTTCACTAAGGAGATGAATGGACCCACTACTATTATGGACTGGGGGGTGGTAGAAGGTGGGAGAGGAGGTGACAGACAAAAATGATCACAGGGAATAGAGTGCTAGAGGGGCTGAGGGTGTTAAGGGTGGACAAGGCACCAGGTCCTGATGGCATCCACCCCAGGGTGCTGAGGGAGATGGCCGAGGTGTTGGCTGAGCCACTGGCAGATCTGTTCAACACCTCCCTGGAAACAGAGTGTGTGCATCCAGACTGGAGGGTGGACCACGTGGTGCCCATACACAGGAAAGGGCCTAGGGAAGAGCCAGGAAACTATCAGCTGGTCAGTGTCACTTCCATAGTGGGGAAGCTTATGGAGACTATACTGAAGGAGAGGCTTGTGGCATTCCTCGAGGGTAATGGCCTCCAGGATGGGCAGCAACACGGGTTTGTCTCCTGGAGGTCTTGTCAAACAAACCTAATAGAGAATTATGACTGGGTAACAAGGGAGCTAGATGGGAGTCATGCAGTAAAAGTCCTGTACTTGGACATCAGCAAGGCCTTTGGATACAGTGCTTCATGGGAGGCTGGGGGAGAAGCTGACTGCTGTGGGGGTGGGCAAAAAGCTGACAAAGTAGATAGAGAACTGGTTACAAGGGAGGGTGCAGAGAGTGGTTGTGGGGGAGAGTTCTCGACACCCAGACCAATGACAAGTGGGGTGCTGCAGAATTCAGTGCTGGGCCTGGTGCTATTTGGGCTCTTTATCTCTGATATAGCCACACGGAGTTGGGAGCAGGGTTAGTCTGTTTGTAGATGATACCAAAATGGGGGCAGTGGTGGACGAAGAGGATGGATGGAAACAATTGCACAGGGACCTCACCAAACAAAAGACATGGTTGGAGAAGTGGCAGCTATGATTCAACATGAAGAACTGTAAGGTGATGCACTGCGGGGCCAAAAAACATAGGAGGGACTACTGGTTGGAGGCATGAGGCTAGGGATCACTGAGGAGAAAGACCTTGAGGTGTTGGTAACAGTGGGCATGAACAACTCTGTCCAATGCAGGAAAGCAGCGGCTAAGGCAAACAGGATACTGGGTTGTATTGCAAGACGTTTATCATCCATGCGTAGGGATGTGATCCTGTATTTCTAGAGATCCTTGGTCAGACCACATTTGGAGTACTGTGTGCAGTACTGGAAGCCATACCTGCAGAGAGATATAAAATTACTGGAGGGGGTACAAAGGAGGGCAGCAAAAATGTTAAAGGGGACAGAAGGAAAGGACTATGAAGTCAGGCTGCAGGAGCTAAATATGTACACACTGGAGGAGAGGAGGAATGGGGGATATGATTGAAACATTCAAATACTTGAAGGGGGTAAATAAACCTAGCACTGAGGGGTGTTTAAACTGAGGAAAGGTAGGGAGACAAGGGGGCATGGACTAAGGTTGGAGGGGGACATTTAAAGGAAGATGAGGAGACACTACTTCACTGAGAGGGTGGTGTCTAACTGGAAAGTGCTACCAGTGGGGGTGGTAACATGTATGACAGTCAGAAGCTTTAAGAAGGAGTGGGACAAAGCAAAAGGAAGGTTCTAGGGGCAGGGGCTATGACAGGTATGAGAGGGACAGTGGGGGAGGAGGCTGGGGCAGCTGCAATCTAGGGTGATACCTGCACACTCAGGTAGACTTTGATAGGCCAGTTGGTCTCTTCTGCTGGCAGATTTGTATGTTCGTATGTATTGTGTGTCATCTGATTTGTTTTGGTTGATCATTATGAACTGAGCCATCCAGCTCCAGAATACTAATTGTGGGTTAAAGTGTATGTTGCTTGTTTCTTTTCTAAGAGCCCCAACAACAGCTGCAATGCTGGCTTACTCCGGGCAATGCTTCTAGCCTGAGTAACAATTGGGAGCCTAGGGTGTGTGTGACTGTTCTAGAGGGACTCTTAGTGTGTGCATGTTTAACCTGACTAAATCAGATAGGAAATCAAATGCCAGATTGCTGCCCTACCCTTGTTCATATCCCCTGAATAAACCAGATTATGTTTTTTCTGCATTTAACTTGGCTTGTGTGTACCTTTGTGGAGGGGATACTGTATTGCCATTACACTGTTCTATTTCAGGTCCTGTTTTACAGGGGTCTCCAGGTCCAGTGCAGCTGAACCAGCCCTGGTGGTAAGTGTGCCAAGAGTGGGTTCAACATTGTATTCTGACATTAATGGTGATTATTTATCTGCTGACCAGTGCAAGCCATTGGGGGGGGGTATCAGTGTCCTGGAGGGCTATACCCAGAGCAGCTACGCTATCCTTAAACCAACCCTTCCGGTGGAGGCACCTATTTACTGAGCTCAGGCCACTCAGCCTGCGCCTAGTCATGATGGCAGGGGTAGTATCCTTTGAGCTAGCGCCACCTAGGGGTTACACTTGTTTCTCACAGAACTTGAAAGAAAGAAAGACTGGTCAGGAAGCATTGCAACATTGGGCTTCCAGTTCAGTAGCCTGTGAAACACAGAACTTAAAAGAATGTGGTAATGAGTGGTGAAAATGGGAAGACATACGGGACATAGCGCACTGGTTTAATGCAAAAAAACAACCTCAGGGAGTTACATAAGCAGTGACCAGAATGAGTGGAACTAAAACAAGCAGAAGTGACACCAAGCGTTATGTAGGTTAGTAAAAGCAGGAAGGAAGCAGTGTGGTAGACTGCAATCCTTGATGTATGGCTGCACATCAAATTATGGTGAGAGTACCATGCTGTTCCCTCATGTAATAGGGAATTTAATGCATGGCCATTGACAGCTGGTGTTTGTATGAACCCCTCCCCTTTCCTTGGACTTCTGTTTTTTTTTTACTGAACCACTAACTGTAATCCTCCCCCCACTTTGCCTTAGGCTCCCAGAGCCATCCCCTATCCCATGCTGGGGACTCCGCGCAATGCCCACTACACATGGATGTTAATGTGGTCATTTCTTGCTCTGACAGTTACAAGAAGTTGGCTCAACATTCATCAGTGTTCATCAAACACAAAGGACACTGCTGTGGTGCAGGACAGTAATTACATTTACTGAATTCGATATACACAGAAGCATGTATAAGCTCCAAGATGCACCGAAGAGCTTCTGAGGTCATAGCAGTCCCCAGACCACCAACATTTATATAAACTATTTCCTCCAGAAATTCTCCTGAAAATGTGCTATAATAATCTAACAAAGCTTCAGACCTCCCTTGGAAGGTATGCAGTATTACAATGAGTTAGAATTAGTACTTCAGTAATGCTGGAAAAACAAATTGCCAACAAATTCAAAGGTGATGCTGGACACTTGTGTAAACAGGCAGCAATGCTCGCATGCTCTGGACTAGAGGGTAAGGCTTGTCTGTTTGCAGATGACACCAAGATCTGCAACACAGTAGATGATCCAGACGGGGTGGGCAGAATGAGAAGAGATCTGGATAAACTAGCAGAATGGTCAGAAGAGTGGCAACTGGGATTTAATGCAAAGAAGTGCAAAATCATGCACATAGGGAAGAGAAACCCTGAAGCCACTATAGGCTGGGAGGGAGTTGCTAGCAGTCACAAAGGAAGAAAGAGACTTGGGCATCATCATCACTGATGACCTAAAATCATCCAAGCAGACCTCTAAAGCAGTAGGTAAGGCTAGGGGGTGTTGTTAGGGTGTATTAGTAGGGGTATCACAAGTCGTGAAGAGGGTGTAATAATCCTCTGTACAAGAGCATTGGTTAGGCCCCATCTGAGTACTGCGTGCAGTATTGGAGGCCACCCTTCACAAGGACATTATCCAAATTGAGGCAGTCCAGAGAAGGGCAACCAAAATGGTGCAGGGACTGCATCAGAAGACATATGAGGACAGATTAACGGAGCTCAATATGTATACCCTTGAGCAAAGGAGGAGAGAGGTGATATGATCGAGACATTTAAACACCTTAAGGGCATAAACAAAGGTGAAAGAGTCTAACATGTTTAAATATAAGAAAAATAGCAGGACAAGAGGACACAGCATGAGATTAGAGGAGGCCGATTAAGGGGAATGTGAGGAAATTCTTTTTCACAGAAAGGGTGGTAGATGCATGGAATGGCTTACCACAAGTAGTGGTGGCTATGAATACAGTGCAGGGCTTCAAACAGGCATGGGATAGGCATAAGGGAGCAATACAAATGACTATGAATAGATAGGTCACTGACAGAGCAAAGGCCGATGGCACATTTATAAGGTAGAAAAAGAAATGGGCAGACTGGATGGGCCTTGCGGTCCTTATCTGCCGTCAACTTCTATGTTTCTATGTTTCTATGTTTCTACATGCCTTTCCAGTTTAACCAATAAAAATTAAATGAAATGGAAAAAAAAAATGAAAAATGAAATTCGAAGGTGATCAGTTCATTCACTCAATGCTGATGTATGGAAACAGATTATTAAATTTGTGAGCCTGTGACATGTTTTTTTGAGGAAAACTACAGGTATGTGACCCAATCAATACTGAAAGTGGCAATACCTTGGGATTGAGGTACAATGGATTCCATGCACTGACATTCTAAATAAAAACTAAATAAGGAAGTGCATGCAGCTTGTGATACAGAAGGAGATGAAAACTGCACACAACACAGATCATTTGTTTACAGTATTCATTTAAACATTCTCTGTGTTAAGCATATGCTGTCATTAACAAGTGTTCAGAAACTTTCTAGTAGCACTCTGACGCATTGTACTACCTACTGGAATGAATGTGTGTGTCACTTATTTCTGTCCCCATTTACTGACAGGTGGAACCAATGTTAGCAGTAGTTGCACAATGTGGAACATTATTCAGTGTGACACCAGAGGACAGTTGCTGTGATGACACTATGAAAAGGACCTCTTCAAGCTCAAATGGATGTCAGACTGCATATTTATTAATAAGAACTTTACCAATCAACTGATTTTTTTTTTTTAAATGCAGTATATAACAAGCGAGACCTCCAGGAACAGTCACAGCTGATCAGGTGAGGAAAACAAACTCCCAGAGTGTACAAGAGGCTTCTCCTTTACAAAAAGATTGTCAGGCCCACTGCAACCCTGCTTTGCCATACCTGTCTGCAACACTGCAGACTAGGGTTACCACCTGTCCTGATATATATAGGACAATCCTGATTTGGGCAGCTGTGTTCTGCAAAATCACATGAAAAAATACTACATGTCCTGACCGTTCAGTAGAAAAAATATTTTCTAACTTTCCTCAGAATTTTGCAGAAAACAATAATACCTTAACTAAAATATCTGAAATGAATAAGAAACAATTGAAACAACTAAAAAGCGACAATATTGAGTCTTGAGTCTGATTATTAGAGAAAACAAGTCTGTTCCACTGGCTGAGGTCACAGATTGTCCTGTGAAAAATCATGTTTCAGTAAGAAATGCCCCACTTTGGGCTTCTGAAAATGTGGTAACTCTATTGCCAACACACATTAAAGGTAGATCATTCTCATTTACTGCAGTTTTCCTTTTAAAACCTGTGCCAGTTGGAACTTTAAAAAAATTGGAAGCTCACCGTTTGTCTGCTGGTTGTGTTGTGGCATTGGTGGGGGGGTAAGGCTGGTGAGCTGTGTACAGAGTGGAAACAAATCTTGCAGGGGTAATTTTTTTTTTTGAAAGTCATCTGCAGTATGGCCCTGGACATAAAGCTGCAAACAAATACTTAACAAGCATTTGTCAGTGCTGAATGTTTCTTGCTTGTATGTGCAGTGTAGGTATTTGGAAGTCAGTGGAGTGCAAATATTGAAAATTTTCAAACTCACAAGCGTGTGTAGGAACTGCGCAACGCACGCTCGTAAAAGTCATTTTTAGGATTTTTTTCACCAAATTTTCAACATAGCCATTTTAAGACCTCAGCTCATGAACAGTGTCACTGTGATTTTCTTAATGTGTCCCATACAGTGATTTCGCACACCGACTGCGCCATTGTGCACTACATGAGCGGAAACACGATTTGGGTGAGGTGAAAAATGACAGCTCTACTGCTCATAAGGAGGTGTGGTAAAATGACAATGTTGAAAATCTGGAGTGAAAATATTGAAAATTCACGAACTTACGAGCGTGCGTAGAAACTGCGCAACACACATGCTCATAAAACAGTCATTTTTAGGAATTTTTCCACCAAACTTTCAACATAGGCTTTTTGAGAGCCCACCTTATGAACACTGACAATGTCATTTTGTTAATCGGTGCCAAAAGGTGATTTCACACAGTGACTGCGAAATCACCCTTCAGGCCCGATTAATGCAATGACAGTGACAGCATTCATGAGAAGGGGTCCCAAAAACCCCATGTTGAAAATTTGGTGCAAAAATTCCAAAAAATGCCTGAGATATGCAGCAAAGTTGAAAAAACCCTATTTATTACATTATACAGCTTACTGGCATTTTCTCAGTTCGCGGTAAGCTTTGAAGAGTGCAGACATGTTCCTGGTCCACCGAAGATCGTTGCGCCAGAGTCTGGAGGTAAGTATGGGGAGAGCGGGGGTGTGGGGAGGCAGGGTGCGCAGTGGGTGGGTGTGAGTGGGGGCAGAGACAGCGAGGGACCGTTTTTGTGTTTCAGGTTTTTTTTTTTTAAAAAGGACGACGATGCGGGACATTTGCTACGCTGGGATGGGCTCTCAGCGTGGTACAAGGATGGCTGTTTGAGGGGCTGGAGCCGACGAGGGATTGGGCACCCCCATTGGCGATAGCATCTGTTGCCACGCTGGGGTGGGCTCCCAGCATGGCACCCTCTACTCTCTTGGGGGGGACAGTGGAGCTCCCCCAAACAGAGTTCCACATGCCACACTGGGTGCCTAACCTAGCGTATACACATTGCATAGCTGACGGGGGATTGGGCACCCCCGTCGGCTATACAGTGTGTGCGTGGGGGGGGCGAGCACGCAGTGTGTGTGTGTAAGGGGAGCGCACATGAGCAGGCAATATCTTATCGCTGCTCACTGAAGCATAGCTCTCCATTTCAGCTTTACTCCACTGCATTTTCGACTGCTGTCATAGACAGCTCCAACAGCCATTGGAGAACTGCGACCACACCTGCAAACACACTGACTGAATTGGAAGAGGGCTGCCACACCTCCGAAAACTCGGATGATGGCACTATGTTTCTTGCACATGCGTGCAAGCAACATAAAAAGGAAAGCCTAGAGCAGTTTTCTTTGCCAGGGCTGTCTATATAATATATATTATATTGTGTTGTCTTGTGAGGTGTTGCATACTGACTTCGTTATGCACATCATCTAATAGCTTGCACATAATGACTTCGTTATGCACATCATGTAATAGCTTGCACAAATGAATATGATCCCACAAGTGGTGTGTCTGCAGCTTCTGTTAGAAAATGACAATCTACACAGAACGAAAGACCATCTAAATGTTGTATCCTTGAGGTGTTTACTGATCCTGTATTTGTGCCATAACTCAATATTATTTTTCCTTTCACACAGTACCACACACAAACATAAAGATGTCTAAAATCAATGCTGACTCGGGGTCAGCCGCAACCAGCTCTGGTTGGGGGGGGGACATTACCCAAGGTATCATATTAATGTTTGCATTTGGAGATTAGGAGAACTTTCTGTATTTCTAAACTACTACATATGTACAGTATCTACAAACAACTTCTGATGTACAACACATTATGCACATTTAAGGAAAAGTACAATTATTTGGTAATAGCATGGATGGTGGTGCCTCTCCAAAAACGTTCATACATTCGATCTTTCTAACCATTACATTGCATTGTATTTCTTGGATTATACATATAAATTGGTCAATGCAGAATGTGTATCGGTTAAATTTCGGAAATATTATTAAGCTGCATCTTGCATAATATTCTTCCAGTGTGCTGCACTAAAGCAGATGCGAGTCCACATATTTGTGCCACAAAACAAAACAGTTCTAATCATAGTCACTCAACATGACATGCCAATACATATTTATCCTTTCATGAGGGATATGGGTGCTGGGGGGGGAACGCTCCTCTAGACCACAGGATAACTTTTTTTGCCTACATTGATAAGTCAAAGAAGTAGCTCTATATTGTTTAAATGCTGCGCATGTACAGTCTGTGTAAAATAAGCTTTTCAAATGGACACAGAAAATACATAACTACTCACTTCATTCCCCATTATCACTATTTGCTTGCATGAATAAATTTGACACCACCGAATGTGTACAGTATCTGCTGCATTTTTGGCATAATAGTAAGCAGCATCAGTCTGAATACTGTCAGGAAGTGGCGCGCTCCATTTGATGGCTGCTCAAGAGTTTGAACAGCAAAACATTAAATTTATGTTTTATCAATATGCCATGCAAATCACAACCCATAATTCAATTTGGGGATCTAGTGACAGCCACTGACTAATTCAATGCACAACAATCATTAGGAACACTATTCATGCCTAGCTCTTTATTAAATGTTGCGTAGGTACAGTCTGCGTAAAAACTGTCATCTGATCTATACATTCACGTAGATAGTAATTGAGCACATATAAATAAGCCAGAGCAGATCGCCAAAATTTAACAACGGCATACTGACTTCTTTCTGCTCCACCATCATTTCCAAACGCAAATGATTATACAGATAGAGAGAGAGAGTCTGCAGCATCTGTAAAATAAAAGAAATCTACCCAAAAGCAGTAACTACGTTATATATACATTTGGTTCCATTAAGGTATTTAAGTAGTCAAGTTTTTGTGTCATGACACTAAATATTTACAGTCCTATATCCTATATATCAGTCAACATACCAGTACAAAATACTCATTCACATGGCTGACAAAGCTGCTCGGAAATTACACACTAGTTTGAATTCACTTAACCCACTGAGGACAAAGGACTCTGTAAAATCAGACAAGAAAGAACCATACCGAAAATAAATCACAAGTTAATCTAGGTGAATTTAAACAAACGGGAATGTTATCTGGTTAAACTAAATACCTCCACAAAAGTGAAAACATAAATAAACTGATATTCAACACAATAAAGAATCATCGAGATTCAGCAGCGTGGCTATGACAGGCAGACATGAGAAGATGTTAGCGCGAGGATATTGACCCTCGGTGAAGGGTTACTGACAGCTCCTGCAGGAGCTGCTCGATGACGTGCGCACACACACAGTGAACAAGCATCTGTGAGCGTCGGTGGCATGTACAAAAGTAAACAATGGTGTGATAACACCAATATGGACGGCGGAGTATTTTTACCAAAAATCGAAGAAACTAAGCTTCGTCTTACAAAAATAAATATATGCACTTGACAAAACAAGCTGAAAGCACAAGGTATCTGACCAAAAACTATTTCCACCAAAAATATAAACAAAACGAGGTTGACAGTGTCTCTTTAATGTTTTTCTTACTAAAAAGTCAAACTCTGGTAACAGAAACAGTGTACATATTCCAACCATGGTACTCATTCTAATACTGGAAGAGGAGCCTTAACATTGGTATGGGGGGGAGCAGAGCACAGCCGACAGGATTGGGCACCCGTCGGCTATACAGTGTGTGCGTGGGGGTGAGCATGCAGTTTGCGTGTGTGTGTGTGTGTATGTAGGGGGAGCGCACATGAGCAGGCGATATCTTATCGCTGCTCACTGAAGTGTAGCTCCCCCTTTCAACTGTACTCCACTGCATTTTCGACTGCTGTCATAAACAGCTCCAGCAGCCGTTGGAGAACTGTGGCCGCGCCTGCAAACACACCGACTGAATTGGAAGAGGGCTGCAACACCTTCAGAAACTCGGATGATGGCACTATGTTTCTTGCACATGCATGCAAGCAACATAAAAAGGAAAGCCTACAGCAGTTTTCTTTGCCAGGGCTGTCTATATAATATATATTATATTGTGTTGTCTTGTGAGGTGTTGGGGGTAAGAAATTCATCTGGCCAGTTTGTTTATATTTGTGTTTGGTGTCTGCTTACTAGGGCTATTATTCTGTGATTGCTGCCAGCCATAGTGCAACACATTTTTTATGTTTTGTCTTCCAGCATTTTCTGCCTGCATATTGGGCAGGATCTAATGGACAAGGAACTTTAAGGGAGATTGCTGCCTGCCTACTACCTCCAATTGCATAGGCAAGTGTTCCAGCATGTAAGACAAACAGTTCTATGAGGTGTTAGAGGTACCACTAGTGTGATGCGCTTGGTGGTGGTGGTTGGGGGGGGTAATGTACCACAAGGTGATTCACTGTGGTTGGTTGGTGGTACAGCTGATTTGGACATGGAGACATGTGACTGATTTTGCTTGGGGGCTGCTAGATTATTATGCTGGTGGCGGGGGTTTGGTCTCTGCTTGGAGGGGAGCTGGCTGAATGGTGTTGATCTTATGTAGTGTGCCAGTAAGGAGCGCTTTGCCAATGGAGGGTGTGGACTCTGGATATGTGGTCAGTAAGGTGGTCCCGGTGGTGTTATGGGGTACAGTCCATATTTGAAGGGGAGGCTAGCCAGATGTGCGGTTGGATATTGTCCATGGAAGTGACCGTGTGTAGTGACCTGGGCAAGCACATGTATGAGAAAAGGGCAGTGTAATGTGGGTGAGAAGGGAGCTGGCTATGTGGTTGAGGCAGCTGGCTGTGCTGGTGAAAGGGGAGGCATTATTGGGAGGGAGACTGTGGGGTTAAGGGAAGCTGGCTGTTAGTTTTATTTAGAGGAGAGGGAGGCTGACCATACTGGTAGGATATTGAACTACTCATGTTGGTACGATGGAAGTCTTCTGTTTTTCTCTTGGGTGTAGTGAATAGAATGCCCATGTTGGTGAAAGTGGTGGGGATGCTGGCTCTTCTCATTTTTCTGGTGGTGGACTGATAGAGTTCAAAAATACATAGATCTGCGCGCGTGGTGAGTTCTGACAAGACTATGCACTGTTGCATGAGGTGAGCCGGCATGAAAATTGGGGAAAAATAGCAGCTGCCTGCATGAAGCCACAGTCAGAGCAGGCCCTGCACCATGGAGAAGTGCCATATTGCCACCAGCCACGTAGCTGCATCATCCACCATCCCATGGACTAAATTTGGACCTCTAGTACAGCCACTCCCTCTGTGGGGGGAAGGCAAAGGGGGAAGGGTCATTCTTCTCATTAACTATGGCAACCCATCCCAAGATGCTTTAGCAGTTTGGCAGTCCAGAGCCCTGTCAGTGGTGCAAGAAGGATAGCAGCTGGTGGCTTTATCCTGGCCTGTGTCAGTTGATTGCTGGAGTACAATGGCCCCCCCCACCCCTAAGAGAAAATCAGTTCTAGGGGCACTGACTCTCCTGCATGATGGCCCCTGAGTGACAGAGTCCATTCTAAAACCCAGTTCGATGGTGAGGTACCAGTCTGTATTCCCCCTCCCCAACACACAACCCACTTTTTTTTTAACCGTTATAAGTCTTTCCCAACTGATCCAGCTGATCAGTAATTTTATTCTTCATATTGACCCATTTTCCCTTATATGTCCACAGGTCTGACAGGATGCTGACTGGGTGAAGAAGGACACTGACTGCATGTATCAGATAAGTATTATTTTTTGTTTTTCCTGCATTGTTTGTCATTGTTAGTTCATAAAGAGCTGCAGATCCTTTGTGACTCCATTGCTGTTTTTGTTTCACAGGTACAACTGGATAGTCTCCTGAGACCCCATTATTCCAGGCTCCACAGGAATCCGGTAAGAGAGCTCTTATCTGTGCTAGGATGTTAACCTGTAATGGTGCTAAATGTAAACTTTCACTTGCTAGGTGGTTGGTGATGCAGGGTTTGACATCTCTAAACTGTTCTTTTACTATTCTACCATCATGAAAGGAGGGAAATTTATTGGAGTTCACTGGTGGCTGGAGAGCACTCGAGCTTTACCCTCATGCCTCACAGTGCACCCAGGGCATGCATTAAAGAGCAGGTCCCTACTTTCAGCAGTGCTACTGTCCCCTAGCCTGTTTGATTCCTTACCTAACTGGAATGAAACTACTGACATGTGGCATAAAAACTACTTAAATTCGCAAAGTCATATCCGTCATAATTCTGGAAATCATAATGGTGCCGGAAAAAGACAGACTTCCCAGTTAGACAAACATGCCCCCACGTCGGCCCATGCAGCACTGTTTTGTGATGTCACAAATTGAAGGCTGCAGGAGTGCACCCCATTCAGTTTTATGGGGCTGGTATTTTCTAATATATTTAAACCCTTTAGTGTTGGGATTTTTTCATGTCAAAGCAATTGATCGACTAATAGGATCCCGATTAGTCAATCGATCGCTTTGATATGAAAAAATCCCAACACTAAAGGGTTTAAGTATATTAGAAAATACCAGCCCCATAGAACTAAATGGGGCGCACTCCCGCAGCCTTCGTTTTGTGACATCACAAAACAATGCTGCGTGGGCCGACGTAGGGGCATGCTTGTCTAACCGGGAAGTTGGTCTTTTTCTCGGCACGATCATGATTTCCAAAATTTAAAGGGATATAACTTTCCAAATTGATGGAATTTTTATCCCAAATGTCAGTAGCTCGATTCCATTCAGGTAAGGAATCGAATGGGCTGGGGCAGGCAGCTGCCAGAAAGCCACTCTTTAATGCCCCAATTGTCCATTGTGGGCAAGCTCATGAAGACCGTACTAAAGGAAGGGTTGGTGGAATATCTAGAGGAACACGGTCTCCAGGATGAGAGGTAGCATGGGTTCATAGGTGGGGAGATCGTGTCAAACAAATCTGACTTCTTTGACTGTGCCACTAAGACATTAGACTGGGGCCAAGCGGTAGACATCCTCTGTCTTGATTTAAGGTTGATCAGGAAGTTGGTGGATCTTGTAGTTGGGGAAACAATGGCTAGATGGGTGGAAAACTTGCTGAGGGACAGAACCCAGAGGGTGGTTGTGGGGGGAGAGTTATATGGCACTAAAGAGGTAACCAGTGGGGTCCCACAGGGCTTGGTGCTGGGGTCAGTGTTGTTCAATGTCTTCATCAGTGACATTGGGGATAGCATTAAGGGAACAATGTGCCTATTCATAGATGACACCAAGCTCTGTGGGAGAGTGGACACAGCTGAAGGGATACCGGACCTCCAGGAAGATCTGGAAAAGCTGGGGAGGTGGTTCAGGATCTGGCAGCTTGGCATTAATGCCAATAAATTCAAAGTTATGCATCTTGGAGCCGAAGATCCCAGGACAGAGTGCTACCTGGGTGGAGTCTGAGTATCTGCATCCGAGGAGAAGGACATAGGAGTGATGATCACTAGTGACCTGATGCACTCCACACAGTGCAAGAAAGCAGCAGCAAAGGCAAACAAGATGCTGGTATGCATAGCTAGGGGGATTAGTAGTAGGAGAGAGGAGGTTGTACTGCCTTGTACAGGTCACTGGTAAGGCCGCATCTAGAGTATGGAGTTCAGTACCGGTGCCCACACTTCAAAAAGGACATTAACCTGCTGAAGAAGGTCCAGAGGAGGGCTAAAAAGATGATAGCTGATCAGTAGGGCAAGGCATACAAGGAGAGGTTAAGGGCACTGAACATGTATGCCCTGGAAGACAGGAGGGGGGGGGCATGACTGGGACCTTCAAGTACTTGAAAGGAATAAATAAGGTTGATAAGGAGAGTTTCTTTAATCTGAGTGGCAACCATAACACGAGGGGGCACAGTCTTAAGCTGGAGGATAGGAGGTTTAGAAAGAGGTCAGGAAGCACATCTTCACAGAGAGGGTGGTGGACACTTGGAATGCGCTGCTGGAAGAGGTCATCTCATTGAAGACAGTGGGCATCTTTAAGAGAGGCTGGGATAGGCATGGGGGAAGGTAAGAATCATGGGTAGGGAGAATGGGAGGAGTGGGGAGGGAGAGCAGGGGCATTAGCTCAAGCTGTGGACCCTGCAATACAAGCAGACTTGACAGACCAAATGGCTTTCTTCTGCTGGCTTCTTTGTATGTTTATATGTAATTCACACACAGTCTGTTGTGGGTTATTGCTTACTTTAAGTTAGGCTATCTCGTATTGGCTATTGCTTTCCAACGCAAAGAAACTGAAAAGAAGAGCATGGGAACCCTAAAAAAATACTGGAATTTTTTTACCTTTTAAATAGAAACTGATGCCTTCAGTAGAATAAAAAAAAAAACAATATTTATACACAGTTCAGACTGTATTTCACTTTAATTCTGTATTTTTCTTCCTTATTATTTATTACTGAGGTCAGCTGCATGACAACTGGATCTTTGCTCCTGAATCATCTATTCCTGCTGCTTTCTTCCTACATATTGCACTGATTTGACATCACAGTTTCTCCCATGACAGCAGTTTGTTATGCCACAACAGAGGATTATGAGTTGAAGTAGGGAGTCAACTGTAGAGGTACGTGAACTCTAAGAAATAAAGACTGTGTATTCATGCAGATGTTCTCAGTAATAAACAATGGACAGGAGAACTCTATAGAATGTATACAGAATGCCAGCTATATTGCACTCACACAGTATGTTTTTCAAAGTTTTGAGGCATCAGCAGTTCTTTAAGATCCCCTTCCCCAAAGCTTTGTTTACATTTGCAGTGCTATCGCTGGTGGGGAACTGTTGCCTGGGCAGCCGAGGCCACACAATGCAGCGGGGCACTTCCTTAGAAAGATACTTTGGCCCCACCTCATTGTGAGCTCTCAGCTGCCCAAAGACATAATTTCCCCATTGGTACTAGCGCTGCAGTTGTAAACTACACTGCTGGTGAGGGAACATTTAAAAGATAATAAAAAAATACAAATTGCAGCATATATTTAAACTAAGCATGGTTCACAGACGTTCATTTCATTTCTTTGAATTGAAAAACAATACCCAATAGGACATAGTCACTTCTTTAGAAATATTATGCAGGCCATGCATTTATGGGGACAGGGTTGGGGGAGTTGTGCAACTCGAGTTTAAGACAAAGGCCAAAGGCAAAGTGCTTTCAGCAACCAAAAGGTTAAATAATCCTCATCAAACCTAGAGCATTGGACTGAATGTCTTGGTGCACTACCTGGCTACACAAGAAGGCAACTTCACAGAAGGAGTCTGCTAATGTAAACAAATAGTCTAAGCATGCACTCCAGCCACTCACACTGTTTAAAATGCACCAAAAAGTGAGTTTCCAAAAATTCTTACAATAACAGTATTACCCTTGGAAGTGTAGGGCATCTTCTGGAGTTATTGACCTTGGAAAAGGGTAGGGCATTTGCTTCACCTCGTGTCCTTTGACAGCTTCCAAGTCAATAACAGACCAGGAGAAGCTCACTTCATCAGGTAATATTGCTTAAATTGTGTGTCATTTCTAAAGTTTCAAAGTTGTAACTGTACTTCTTGTACTTAGCTATAAAATATTGCCATGTTGTATACCCAGAATAACTAGTAAGCAAAATTATGTGAATTACAGTTAACTTATTTAAATAACAAAATGACAGATTAAGACATTTTATCCGAGTGACAATTTTCTTAAAGGGACACTCCTATACAGCCCTAAGTGCAGCAGCTGCTGTAGAAATGCCCGATTAGGGTTTTTAGCATAAAACTAATTATTTTATTTACCTGCTGTCTGAGGTTTTAATTAGAAAGACCCGCTCCATCTGTAATGGCTGCAGAGCTCATGGTGGACATTTCACGCAGCCGGATGGCTTCCACCACAAAGGTTATGCTAATGAGGACTACCAACAAATATCAGAGTTGGCAGGTCTCGTTAGCACAACCTTCATGGTGGAAGCCACCCGGAGTGTGCGAGATGTCCACCTGGAGCTCTGCAGCCATTATAGATAAGGCGTGTCTTTCTAATTTCATAGGAGTTTCCCTTTGAGTCTTTTACTCAGATACATGCTAGTTGGTATTTATCTTGTGTTAGGCACATACTTTTAATTATTGTACATTTTAAAGCAGTAGTACTACCTAACCAGAAAGTGATCCGTTACGACCGTTGTAGTGCCACAGAAAATATGGCGGCTGCTATCTAGTACTACTGCTGTCAATGCAGCAGGCAGCAGAAATGTAAACAAAAACATAGGATAACTGAACAAATTACGGGGCTATAGTACAATGCTGGCGGGAAAGAGTACCAGGTACATGCTTAGCAGAGCACAGAGAATAAAGTGTCAAAATAGCGCAATTTTATTTCACATTGTACTACTGCTTTAAATTCAAAGAAACATCATAAATGCAAATTTTAGTTTTTATTTTCTTTATTGAAAGGTATATGCATCATATACAAATTCTGGAAACCAAAAAACTTGAATGTCACAAGAAAGGCTGTGCCCCCCCACACCCCTCTGAATATAGATTATCAACTCCAGCGGGATGCATGTCAGGCAGGGGGAAAAATTCCATATTGCACAAAAATTAAGTGCCGCAGGCAGCAGCGGAGTTTCTGCACACCTGGTCCAGAACCCTATACCTGCTGCACCAGAGTTATCCACCCACACCACTACACCACAAGGCTATCTCTGTGGCAGCAGGCACACCCATCCCTCAAAACCCCTTCATTGTCCCTCCCCTTCCCCTCACTATCCCCCCTTCTTCCTGACACCATCCACTACCCTCACACATGTGTACAGTTGCTGCCCTTGCAGGGTAGCCCAAGAGTATAGCACCCAATATGAGTTGCCGTTTTTACCTGTTGCCCATATTCTTTTGCTGTACTCATGGTATACCCTCCTTTCCTCCAGTGAGTACATATTGAGGTCTCTTAGTCTCTCCTCATATGTTTTGTGATGCTAGCCATGCACCATCTTTGTCACCCGTCTCTGGATAGCCTCCACCTTGTTAATGTCCTTACGCATATGTGGTCTCCAGCACTGCATGCAGTTCTCCAGGTGAGGCCTTACCAGTGTTTTATAAAAATGACATCACCCCATCTCCTACTAGTAATACCTCCTGCCTATGCACCCCAGCATGTCACTGTCCCTCCTTGCAGCTTTTGTACACTGCTTTGGTACCTTAAGGGCATTAAATATGATGACCACTAGGTCCCTTTCCTCTTTAAGTGACAAGCACCTCCCATCCTGTAGCTCTCCCTAGGGTTCCCCCTACCCAGGTGCATTATCTTGCACTTTTTTTGCACTGAACTTCAGTTGTCACACCTCTGACCATCTTTCAAGCTTCTCCAGGTCCCTTTTCATTTTCTGCACTTTTTCTGGAGTATCCGCCCTGTTGCAGATCTTGGTGTCATCTGCAGATAGGCAGACCTTTCCTTCCAGCCCCTCTGCAATGTCACTAATGAAGACATTGAACATAGCTGGTCCCAAACTTGATCCTTGTGGTACCCTGCTGGTCACCCCTCTCCCCGGATTGGATCTGATTTACCACCGTCCTCTGCCTTCTGTTTGTCAGTCAGTTTCTAACTCAGTGTATCACCATATGCCCCATGCCCAGACTACTCATCTTGTTAACCAACTTTCTGTGGGGGATGGTATTGAAGGCTTTGCTAAAATCTAGGTATGTGACGTCTATTGCCCTTCCCTGATTCAATTTCCTAGTCACCCGATAAATAAAATCTATCAGATTCATTTGACAAGACCTTCCTGATATGAATCCGTGCTGCCTTAGATCCTAGGCACCAGTGGATTCCAGATGTGCCACTGTTCTTTCTTTCAGCAGTACCTCCATGATCTTCCCCGCCAATGAAGTGAGGCTCTCACCTGTAGTTCCCTGCTTCCACCCTACTGCCACTTTTGTGCAGTGACACTACATGCACCCTCCTCCAGTCCTCTGGAACCACACCTGTGTTGAGTGACTCAGTGAAAAGGGTGGCCAGAGACGCTGCTAGTTCCCTGTGCAGCTCCCATAATATCTTCAGGTGTGTCATCTGACCCCAAGGCTATCAACCTTCAGCTTTATGAGTTCCTCCAGAACTCTCTCCCTAATGAATGGACTGGTGTCCACTTCTCCCCCCAGTTGCCACTGCTCCCCAACTGTGGTCCTTGACCCTCTCCCTTCTCAGTGAATACTGAACAGAAGCACTTGTTCAGTATTTCTGTGTTGTCTAAATCCTCCCCCTTACACTCTCCCTCCTCCCCTTTGAGCCTCACAATCCCCCCCCCATTTTGCTTCTGCACCTGTAGAACGTCCTGTGCCCTTTTTTTTCATAGTCTGTGCTAAACCCTCCTCTGTCTGTGCCATCGCTTTTTTACAGCCTTTCCTGCTTCTCTTCCCTTTGGATTCCCTTATGCTTCCTGAAACTTGCTCTTTTAGCCCTTACTTAGTCTCCCACCTCTTTAGAAAACCATAGTGGTTTTGTTCTTCTTTTTCCTTTGGCCACTATCCTAATGCATTGGTTACTTACCTCCATAATGACTCGTTTTAGTCTCCCCCACTGTTTCTCCACCCCCTCTATTACCGGGGCTGCTCTTAAACATCTACACATTTCACTGAAAGATGCCATCTTGACATCTAATACTTTTGCCCTTGTGTGGCTTAACTGAATCCCTGTCGGGAGTCACGTGATGCAGTGTGGCTGAGAGCAGCTCTCTACTTAGCTCTCCTCCCTCACCTACCAAGATAGCCTTTTTTTCCTAAGATATACAACAACCTGCTTCATTTTAGCGTCCCTAAAGGCTTGCTGTTGCCTTCTTGTTTCATCAAGCTTATTTTTAGGGCACATAAAGCTACTATTGCGGAGCTATTAGGATGGAAGCTGACATGAAGTCAGCCAGTGTGAGACACACTCCACCAACGACGCCTGAGAAGGCCTCTAAAAAAGCCAGGAACACCAATGCTTCTGCTTCTTCAAAACAAGCTGCTTCGGCTCCCTCGAACACCCTGCTGACTGAAGATCGTTTTCTGCAGGAAATACTGCCATTCAGAGAGACCCTGCAGGAAATATCCTCAGAAATTGAATCTATTAGAAGGGACTTCTCTGACCTTTCGCGGCAAGTAGGCGACCTGGAAATCAACGTCTCATCACTTGATCGCTAGAAAAACAAAACCGACCCGGAGATTACCAAACTTAAACAGCAAATACAGAAACTTCAATCCAAAACAGAAGATTTAGAGGGTCGGAGCAGGCGAAATAACATACTTATTTTGGGGCTTCCGGAAACCGAAGAAGGTCCCGATGTGATCAAGTTTGTCCAGCTCTTTCTGAACAAAGTGGTCGGACCTTCCCCGATTAACCAGACCTATCACATTGAGCGTGCCCCAGGTCTTAAAACCCAGACCCCCGGCGAATTCTCCCCCTAGTCCACTCATTATCAAATTTTTAAGCTACCTCGAGTGGCAACACGTCCTTACCAAAGCCAAGGGGATAGACTCCTTACAATGGAACCAGTCCAAACTGAGGATTTCTCAAGATCTGCCATATGAAATTCGTAAGAGAAGAGCTGCTTTCCATCCGGTCGTTAAAAAACTTATTGCGGCTGAAATCCGCTTCAGAATGGTCTACCCCTCCAAGTTAGTGGTTACTCTAGATGGCACCGCTCATTCCTACGAGGATCCTGACCAAGCTTCGGCGGACCTTACCAAAAGACTACCTAATCTGTTCACCTGATTGCATTAATCTTATATTTTTTCTAGCCTTGATTTCCTGTGTAGTCTAACTGTAACTGCAATCTTTCTAACTATTATTCTTTTTTAGCCTTGCCACCTTCCGCTGAAGTCCTACCTAGGCTTGGGCTTACCTGGCCTGGAGGGGTCTCACCCGGCTCGAGAGGACGAGTAATGGAGTCCGATCTAGGCCGCGCGGTCTATGGAGTTGTTCAGGCCTAGCTCCGTGGGGCTCTTCATGTGCTGGCATTGGGTTGTGGTCCGGAACTTTAGTGCAGGGCCGTGTTTCCGGGAGGAACGATTTCCGCTCGGACCAATTAGGTCCGTCCCAGTTGTTTCCACCCTGCGCTTCCTCCTGCTTACCCTGTTCCATTACCGGTGCCTCGCGAAGCTTTTTCCTCGAGCCACTTCACCCTGATGGCCTCTCCACAAGGTAAATCCTCCCTTTGGGCCTTCTTTTACTTGGACCGGTGTTCCGATGGGGGCTCTGTTTTGATGATGTTGTGGTGAGTTCTACTGAATCACCCATTATTCATTAGCTTTAAACCTGCTACTGTGTTTTCTTTCTTTAGAGGCAGGATGACTCGGGCTGTTTTTGGGGGGCTTGAGTGGTTTTATCTGCACTCTGATCCTGCCTCACGACTGGAATGGAGGGATAGGGTTGCCATGGCTTTTCTTCCTTTTTGGTTTTTCATGTAAATTTTATTGGTCTGCCAAGTGGTTTACTTGACTGTCGATTACTACCTCTCGATATCTGCCTAATCTACTAAGGTGCTGGCCATGGCATTGCAGGGATATTTTTATGGAATCTGTTATAAGTTTATATATGTTACTTTGTTACCTGCAATTTGGGGTATTTGTATATAGTTGTGTTGTTTTAAATAAAGGGTTGTTGGAGGGAGGGTTTGGGGTTTATAACTCTGGCATATTATCTTCAATGTTATGGTTTCCCCGGTCTAAGACTCTTCCGTTTTGGAGTTCATTTACTGGGTCTTACGAGGTTTTGTGGACGGTAACCACTAGATGCTATTCCTTTAGTTGTTTATGGTTGATCAGGAAAATGGTTCTGGGTGGGGGAGGTTTGCCATTGCCAACCGATTCTCCTGAGTTGCTATTCCTCAAAGATATTTCGGTCTCGATTTCTCTAGGAGACAATGTCAGTATCCCATATTAAGTTCACTACTTGGAATGTGAAGGGGTTGAGGGAGGCGTCCAAGAGGTCAAATTTTGTTTGCTAGCTCTTAAAGAAGTAAGCATACTGTTCTCCAAAGAAACCCACATTCGTCACAAGAAACTAAACTATTGAGAACTGAGGGTTTTTCTCAGGTTTCACTGCTGGTCAATCCACAAATAGCAAGGTGGCCATTCTGATTAAGCGTCATATTCCTTTCTTGGTGAAGGGTGTGTCAGGACACAAATGCAGGTATGTTTTCTCTGTGGGCTGCTTTACAACACGGAGGTTGTTCTAGGCTCCATATATGGCCCAGTGGGAGGATCCTATTTTCCTGATGGGTCTGACTGACCTTCTGTCTCTCCTTTTGCCAACTAATTTTGTCTTGGGAGGAGATTGGAATATCTCTCCTGTGCAAGTTATGGACCGATCTAACTACCTTAATAGAACAATGTCATCGGCTCAGCTAGCCCTAGCAGATTTTTCTTCATTGCTGGGTTTAGTTGACCCATAGTAATTTGAATCCCTCACTAGATCTTATACCTTCACTCCCTTACCCATAATTCTTGGTCACGTATAGATTACATCCTGGTGAGTACAGTCTTTTACCCAATGTTTGCTACCAACATTGAACGATTGTCATCTCTGACCACGCTATGACCTGGGTTAAGCTGGCACCTGGCCCTCCAGGTCAACGAGACACCTCCTGGAAACTTAATAACCAGATTTTAAAAGACGAGCAGGTAATTTCATTTGTCAAAACTTTGATTTCTTCCTTTTTAGAAATTAACCAAAATTCAGTTCCCAAATTTGACCTGGTTTGGTGCTCCTTGAAGTGTTTCCTAAGGGGTGAGTTTATCAAGGTAGCCTCGAAAAGGAAAAAAATCAAGGCTAGATAGAATTAACTCCTAACGACCCAGATCAAAGTGGCCGAGGAGGTCTTTGACATCCTTCTCCCAGGAGCTCAAAATCTCTATAGGCTTAAAGAGCGAATATGAGGGTTTAATCCAGAGTATACTGAATACTCCATTCTGAAAACTAAAACGAAATATCTCGAGCAGGGTGATAAACCAGGTAGATTGCTGGCTCTTAAACTTAAAGAAATAGAAAATTCGAGATTAATCCCAGGAATCACTGCAAGCGATGGTTCTATTAAAACCAATTCGAAGGACATAGCCAGGGTTTTTGAATCCTTCTACAAGCAGCTATATGGGACCAGTACCCCTCTTTCGCAGCTTTCCCACATAATGGCTTTCCTTGAGAACACCCCTTTGCCCAAGCTTCATCCTAGTCAAGGGGAAATTCTAACGGCTCCCATCACCTTAGAGGAAATCACAGAAGCAATTCAAGGCCTCACCCTGGACAAGGCCCCTGGCCCAGATGGGTTCTCTCCAAACTTCTACAGAGTTTTAAGTAGCGACCTTGCCCCTGTTCTGTTAAAACTCTTTAACGACATTCTTTCTTCAGGTCCACTAGATCCCTCACTTCTGGAAGCAGTCATAATCCTGATACCTAAGCCTAATAAATCAACCCTAGATCCTGCTAATTACAGGCCAATTTCGCTGCTTAATTGCGATATTAAAATCCTGACCAAACTTCTGTCTCTGCGAATTAAGCAAGTTTGGCAAACACTCTTGAGTACTGAACAGGTAGGCTTTGTCCAGGGCAGGTCGGCTTCTGATCACATCAGAACCCTTTCGCACATATTCTGTGCAGCCCAAAACTCCCAATCTCCCATGGCCTTAGTAGCCTTAGATGCCGAAAAGGCCTTTGATCGAGTTAGCTGGGAATTTTTTATGGGCTACTCTGAACAAAATGGGTTTCCCAACTCAATTTATTAAGTGGATCCAAGCGATTTACAAATTTCCTTCCGCCAGAGTATATTGCAACGGGGTGTTCTCTCACAGATTCTCTTTACACTCGGGCACTCGTCAGGGTTGCCCTCTCTCACCCTTCTTATTCAATCTTTACCTGGAACCCCTGCTAGCTCGCATTAGATCCTCACCCTCTATCACCGGGTGTCTTATTGGTCAACAAATGCTTACTATGTCGGTATTTGCTGACGATATTTTGTTGCATCTATCGGATCCAGTTAGCTCTATCCAGGAAGTTTTGGAAATTATTAACCAATTTGGAGAAGTTTCCAACTACAGGTTGAATTTGTCCAAATCTGAAATATTCCCGTTGAATTCCCTCTTGTTTCAGGGGGATGTTGTCCATTTGGGGATGAAATGGGCACCCGACCACCTTAAATATCTGGGAATATATCTAGCCCGAGATATTAATACGGTTAAAAAGCTTTATCTTGATGACTTGCTTGATAAAATCCAAGGGGACCTCACCAGATGGTCTAACCT
Source organism: Neoceratodus forsteri (assembly GCA_016271365.2). Lineage (NCBI taxonomy): Eukaryota > Metazoa > Chordata > Ceratodontiformes > Ceratodontidae > Neoceratodus > Neoceratodus forsteri. The sequence goes on along the minus strand of JADMNL010000022.1, from coordinate 163,719,001 downwards.
CCCCTTTATCTTTAGGTAGCAGAATAAGTATTATCAAAATGAATATACTCCCTCGTCTATTCTATCCTCTCAATCTGCTTAATATTTGGCTACCCAAGACCTTTTTCCGGAAAATTCATACCATGGTCATTAAGTTTATTTGGAAAGACAAACAACCACGGAGAGCTTTCTTGTTATGTTTACTCAAACCAATGGTGGCCTTCTGCCCAATTTTGAATTTTACTATTGGGCTAGCCACCTGTCCAAAATGGGCAAATGGCTTTCCCCCTCTTCAGATTCTTATTGGCCCCTCTGGTTACAACTGGAGATTAATTTGTTGGAGTCCCACAACATAAATCCTCACGCTGCCTTTTATTGCAATCCCTCAGCTCTCCCTGCCTCTTTGCGGGAATCAGTAGTTAATACCTCTATTAAAGTCTTTAATCAGTATTGCACTTCGGTCGGCATGCAAAATACTAAAGATCCTGCCCAACCGCTAGTTCTTAACCCTAATATTAAATTAGGCTCACATTGGTTGCTCTCCTTCTGGCTACCGCAAATTCGTGACTGCGTAGTAGGCGACCTCTTTCCTCAGGATTATATCGGCTCTTCTCGAGACCTGATGGCTAAGTTTAATATCCCCTCCCAAGCCATATTCAAGGTATTCCAGCTGAGACACCTTATAGTTAGTGTTTTTGGTCCCGAGAAAAAGATGCCTGGCATGCACCCTCTTTTGGATTTGCTCAGGTCTCGGGCTAACGAATCCCATTCCATTGCGATACTTTATTTACATCTGCTCCTCAGTAAAGCTCTGGATATTCTATCTGGCTCCAAGGTATGGGACACGCTGCTTGGTGACACTCCCCATCCTTGGGATCAAGTCTGGGCTGACTTACACCGTTACCTCTCTCTAGATAGAAATAAACTTATACAATTTTATGTAGTTAACAATATGTACTATACACCAACAAATTTAGTTAAGTACGGGAAACTTAGTTCTCCCGAATGTACTAGATGTGGTACTAGCTCGGGGAATATTTTACACATTTTTTGGGCCTGTGTCAAAGTGGCTCCGTTGTGGCAACATATCCGGGACAACCTTAACTCACTTTTAGGTCTACAGGATCTTTTCACTCCTGAAATTTGTGTCTTGGGCATTTACTCCTCTATCAAGGTTAATGAAAGGAAATACCATATGGCCCTCATCTTGATGACTGTTAAAAGATTAGTCCTTCGTCACTGGGTTGACCAATCAGTTATTACTTACCAGGAATGGGTGGCGGAAATGTCATTCAGTTTCAAAATTGAAAGGATGATTGCCAGTTCTAGACATGATCTTTCTGCCTTTCACAAAAAATAGGGTAAACTCTACTCCCTCTACCTTCATTAAGACCTCTTACTGAGTCTTCATTCCCCCTCTTCTATTTTTGTGTGTTTGAGCCCCCCCCTTTTTTTTTTGTCATGATTTTAACCAATGGCCCACCTTGGACGCTTCTCTCTTCCCCTCATCCTTTTCTCTGTCTCTTTGCTACCCTTTTTCTTTTCTTCTCTTTCCTCTGGTGGCGGCACCCTCCCGGGGAGGGGGGAACGGGGGGGTGGTCGGGATGGGTGATGTTTGTTCCTTCTTGTTTTACCTTGCCTTCTACCATGTTGTATTTGTTATGTATGAAAACTGAATAAAATTTTAAATTTCAAAAAAAAAAAAAACTGAATCCCTGTCTCCATGCCAGACCATGCCACAGTATATAGCTCTCCATACACAACAACGCTCCACCATGCACTGTTGAGTTTATCATAGAGATGGAGGTTGGGGCCACCGGACACCAGGGAATGGCACAATATTGGGAAAGGCAGACAAATGCCACTAGACAACAGAAAACTTTGCATGGGGTGGTAAGAAGGTGCCACTAGAAACCAGGGAATGGTCCATATAGGATGAGTGGAAAGAGGGTGCCACTGTACAGCAGGGAATGCCTGTAACAGGATGCGGAGGAGGAGGCATCAGTCTTGTGCAGGGAAAGACTGCCCAAACTCTGGGGGGGGGGGGGTGTTTGCGATGATGGCCATGCCAGAATTCCACAACAAAGCTCTTCCCTGCTTGCTAGTGGTTTGAAAATGAAGCCCAAAATGAAGCAAGCATATTGATATGCAATCAAAACTGGGTAACTCAGCATATAGAAAATACTGAATGGGTAACTATGCACAGTCAGTGTGTTCTGCCACAGAGGGCATGTGATTCTCTCTGACCTCGAGGATGAAGCTTGAGTGTTCCATGGGAATCAGAACCCCGAGGTGGCACAACACACTGGTTATACATAAAGTTGCTCATCCTGTGTTTTTATAGTGTATATTATTATGTGAAATATGTGCATTGTTGTTTTTATATTTACTGGTTAGTGGTTATAAACCACTGCCAGTTAGTGCCCAACAACTTCGTAAACCACATGTGTTATTTATGAAGCTCCATAAACCATGAGCAGAACAGTATCGTAGCATCACCTGAAAAACCACTGAACAAGCTGTCCTCGTGCTGGAGGTTCACAAGCGCTACACAATCAGTCACTCAGCGTGAGATAAGCTTGTCAGCAGTAACAGTTACCCTCGCAAAGCGTCAAAGACAATTTAAACCAAAAAATAGTAAATGAAAAAAATAAAACATGGAGAAGTGTGGTTCTATGGGGATTTTATGCACCATTTCAGTGTGTGTGAGACGCCCATATGAATCCCTCAAGCTTCATGGGGTATCGCACACCTCAGGGTGCATAAATCCCCATAAACCAAACTTCTCCATGCATTATTTTATATTTCTCTTTCACAGTGAATTTAACTTGTTCATGTCTCTAGAGGGTTTAGAATGCTGTTTTACCACAGAAGGGTACAATCACATTCCGTGGTATTTGAACAGTGGTACAGCATTTGAAAACTATGGATTTCTGTGTAGAACAATGCTTTACCACACACTGTATCTGTGCTGCTGTGTGCTTAGCTTTGCTCTTAATCCACCTGTGACCAGGCCTGTTGAACCCCCATATGGTATCCAACCAAGCAGCTGCTTCTATTGCAGCTTCATCTGAATGTTCCAGCTTGCTGTTTTCCACATGGAAATGTAAGGGTCTGCATTTTTCGGAGCAACTGACACTAGTTCCAGGCAGGCAACCTATAACATGATGGCGCCTACCGCAGAAGCTATTTTAACCATATATCACATTTTTTGGCTTGCTTAAAGAGCTTAGTTCATAAAGCCTGTCTTATAATTTCCCTTGTGCGAGTCAAGTGGCCACCAAGCACTGTAGCCGTAGCCCTAAAACAGCATAATGATTATGCTAGACAAATAGCCCCATACATGTATACCTGCCAGCTAAGATGAGCCAAGTATATTTGGGTGTCCCCCCTTCCCGATCCCACTGCAATGCCCACAGAGTACCTGCAGCCCCGTCCCCTACTAAGTCATCATTATGGTGTTTTTAAGGGTTATTTAATCACTGAAAGGGTTCTTAGGCAATAACTACCAGTTTACAAAAATGCACCAGATAGGGTCTGGGGCTGCAGCAGTGAGTAGGGAAATGGGCAGACTAGGTGGGCCATATGGTCCTTGTCTGCTGACAGATTCTGTGTTTACTAGTGTAGAAATAGCCACAAAAAATAAGATGACAGGACCTACGACTACACGTGGATGTGCAGACCAGTTACATTTCACAGATCTTAGAGTTTTGCAGGCCCACCATTGCAGTGATGGTGCTGTACTTGCAGTGCTGAATACCCAAGTTTCAAGTGTTATCTTAGGAGTTGGAGGGTGAGCAAGAGGGAAGAAGATTGAGTTCTTGCTGGATTGCTCATCTCAGGGTGGGGTGGAGCAAAGTTTGGTGCTTGCCAGATACTATCAGTGGCTGAGGATAAGCAGGCTGAAACCACCAGAATTGTGAAGAGGAGAGGCAGATGTCAGGTGTACAGCACATGGGGGCATGCTGCACTTTAAGGGGAGTACTAGGAAAATCTGTGCACTAGCTGCAGGGTGACTCCAGCTGCCTACACGCCCTGTACCTGACGACCCAGACCGTGCTGCCTCTGAGGGATAGCAAGTCCTGGGGGTGTTGGCTGGGGTGGCTGGTATAGTGGAGGCTGCCAGTGCATGGGGGAGAAATAAGGCTAACTGGAAAAAAATGTTGTTTACTGTAAAATTGCTTTTTAAAGTTTTGTTGTTTGACCATCACATACACATGTTGGTATACAGTTGGTATTAAATGGACACTTGTCAATCCTTTTTGCATTATATTATTTATAATTGAAAAAAATATGTTTAATGATTGCTTACCTTCTCTACAATTCATTCAAGATGTTGGTTGTTTTAACTGCTGTACTTTTTTTTAGCTTAACTGAAATGCATGCAAATAGTGTATTTATTACCATTTTGTTTCAGATCCTTGATCTACTCTTATTGCATGCTTCTTGAATATTAGGAACACCCCCAAAGAGTGCATTTACTCATGATACAATAGTCTCTCCTCCTCCCACTGCACCATGAGTGTCTATGCTGTATTGAGGGTATTCACAATTTCTAGAAAGATGCAAAGAGAGTTGAGGACGGTGTTCATTGAATTTCATGATAGAAAAATGTGGTCTAATATGGGCTTCAATTGCATTTCTAAACAGTGTATATGACCATTACCTTTCTTTACTGAACACATTCAGGATTTAACTCCCAAGAAATTATGAAAAATTGTTTAATGTTTGAGAAAGATGAAGACTTCACTGTGTTTAATTCAATGAGCAGAAATGAAAGTACACCAGCGGCCCCCTGAAGAAAGCCCCACCACCAGTAAGTAAATGTCCCGAGATATGGAAGGGGGTGTAGTGTTGAATTGTAGTTAGTTGGATCATCTTTCCATCATAATATTGTCTCTGAAACTGTGAAGCAGGATAGCAATGTTCAAGCCCAGCCACAGCATCTGACTCACTGTGTGTCCCTGAGCAAGTGATCTCGATCTCCATTGAGCTTCTGCTCCTAGTTGTAAAATTATATGAAGATGGACCCCACTGAAATGTTGCATCTCTAGGGTTTTCTTGGTCATTATGTGATAAAACACTATTTGACACCATGCTGCTGACTGGGGGTCAGCTTGAAAAGGAGTATGAATAGTGAGTAGTGAATAGCAGGATATCTGAGGTGCAAAAGTATTTGCCAGTGAACATTTGAAAAAGGTACTTGTACACCCCTATGTGATGGCTTCCAGGACTCCCTAACCCTCATTTAAAAAAAATAAAATGCATACCCCATCCCCTTTCTTAGTCCTGCTCTGCTTGTAGATTTGTGTGGCTAGTCAGGTCAGAGGTGGAGAAACTGACATGAGGCAAGAACATTTTCTGAGTACCAGATTTGCCTAATTCACTTCTCTGGGAGGGCACTGAAGCTACACTGGGATGGGCCCACCACCCGATCGTGGCACACGGGCTCTTCCAGAAGTTGTAATTTACAATTGTGCCCCAACTGTGAGAATATTTTACACTGAAAGATTGAAGTTTACTCAAGAAGGTACTTAAATTGCATTTTAGGTGCATTTGCAGAGTACGGGTACTCAATTTGAAGTGTATAGTTATACATATAGTATAATTCAATTCCAAGGCACCTTAGTAACATTTTTGGAACACACTCTAAAGTTGCTTTTCTGGAGTAATACAGGTGTGTCCCAACTGAGAAGGTACTCGATTGGAGGTGTATCAGGAATAACTATAAGGCACTTCATTAGCATTTCTGTAACACACTCCCAGTTTACTCAGCACTTATCAGTTGTTTGCTTGATAGGCACCATAAAGTTGCTTGAATTTTTAGTGGCACATTTGGTGCACATACCCAGTCTATGTGCTAGTAGGTGACTACAAAAGTACAAACAAGTGACTCCAGTTGGGAAAGGGAGTCTTTTCTTGCATAAATGCAGTTTGTTTTAAATAGTCATTTGGGACTTAACTCTGCCTCCTGTTTAACATTCAGGCCATCCTCAAGGGCTGTACTGGCAGTATGGAACCTACCCCAGACAGAGACTAGTTTCTGGCTTTGGGGGAGGGTGGAGGGGTGCCTCAGGGTGCTTCAGTAAGATGTGTGGCACCTTCACTGAGGAGTGGATGTGCTACTGCAGCGTACCTGGACTCCCAGCTGGGTAGTTTCTAGCAGTACTGCGCAAATGAGCTGGTTAAGAATTAGTTATTCTTAACTAATAACTATGCTACTTACTTATCAGCTAATGCTCAACAAGTTGAATATTGATCGTAAATTATTTATTACATAAGCTCAACTAGTAATTAATGAATGCCAAACTAATACTCAATTCATGGGGATTAGTTAATTCTTAATTAGGAAATATGCCAATGACTAATAGCTGAAACTGTTAAGAATTAGTTAGCAGTAGGTTGAGCCAGGAGGACTTAGCCACTAACTCATTTGCAAGTGAAAAAATCAACCAAAGCAAAACTGAGGAATAATTAACCATAAACTAATTATTAATGATTTGAGGTAGTTGAGCATTAGGCCTATTTTTTTGTATGGGAAGAGCTTGGCTAAGTTGGTAACACACCCAAGGTATACTGGTGAAGCAGAGACTTGCGCTACTCTCAGCACATACAGTACAGAAGGTAATAAAGTTTCTACTTACCCGATGCTGGTATACTGAAATTCTAATTAGAAACTGGGTTAACTCTGAAGAGAGATTTTGAGACTTGGTCCCTGATTAATCTCCCTATGTATGCAAGAATTCAAGCTATAACCATGATTGTATTACCTACATTTTTGTATCTGTTTCAATGCATACCCCTTCATATCCATAAATCTATATTCCAGGACTGGCACAAGATGATTTCCAGATTTATCTGGTCAAATAAGAGACCAAGAATCAGACTGAAAGCATTACAGGCCTGGCGGGAGGCAGGGGATAGATCTCTACCTGATTTGGAGGACTATTTCCTCATGGTGCAATTGAATCAGTCTCTTCAGTGGTCCAGTCCCAGCTCCACCTTGGGCTGGAGGGAAATGGAGTAGGGGGAGGAAGGGGGGAGGTTGCCTCTCGAAGACCGGGTGGTGACCCCTCTGCTGACCCGTTATCACCCTATGTCCAGGCTAAATTCAGTGGGTGAGACTCTCCGCTCGGTACATAGACTATGGCAGAAATATAAACTGTTACCTTCACTGTGGTCTCTTAAAAAATTGGCTTGGGCTGAAGACTTTCCCCCAAACCGAACTGATCTTACATACAGACACTGGACTAGGATGGGTCTGATTTACTTGGGCAGTTTACCCAAGGGGCTATGCTCTTAGAAACATAGAAACATAGATTTTGACTGCAGATAAGGACCGCTTGGCCCACCCAGTCTGCCCATTTCCCTACCTATTGGATAAGCTGCAGATCCTAGTTAACCAGCAGCCAGCTTCTTCCTACCCCCACCCCCTAGAATTGCCTTATGACTGTCCCACGCATGCTTGAATTCCACCACTGTTTTTGACTCCACAACCTCCTCCGGAAGTCCGTTCCATGCATCCACAACCTCTCTGTGAAAAAAATACTCTCAAATTACCTCTGAGCCACCTCCTTCTATCTTCAAATTGTTCCTTGTTCTTGCACACCTCTTTTTTGAAAGATGCTACCCTCTTGGACTTTGTTGATTCCTTGAGATACTTTAAAGTTTCTATCATGTCCCCTCTCCCTCCTTTCCTCGAGGCTATACATATTCAGCTCCTTAAGTCTCTCTTCATATGTCTTCTGGTGCAGACCCTGCACCATTTTAGTGCCCTCCTCTGGACAGCCTCCATCCTGTCTATGTCCTTGCAGAGATTGGGTCTCCAGAACTGCACAGTACTCAGATGGGATCTCACCAACTGTCTGTACAGGGATAATAACTTCCTGTTTTCTACGGTGATGCCTCTCCTATGCATCCCAGTATCCCCCAACCCTCCTTGCTGCCCTCTCACATTGCTTGCCCACCTTTAGGTCATCTGATATGACTACCCCAGGTCCCTTTCCATTTTGTTGTTGTTAGTATCTCACCCCCATTGTGTACTCTTCCTGGGTTTTGTTTCCCAGGTGCATTACCTTACACTTCTTAGCATTGAATCTAAGCTGCCATACATTTGACCGTTCCTCTAACCTTGCTAAGTCCCTTCTCATCCTTTCCACCCCACCTTGTGCATCAACTCTGTTGCAGATCTTTGTGTCATCTGCAAAGAGACATATTTTTCTTCCAGTCCTCTGCAATGTCGCTTATAAAGACATTGAAGAGGACCGGTCCTAATACTGAACCCTGGTACCCCACTAGTAACCCCCTTTCTTCAGAGTGGACTCCATTTACTATTACTCTCTGTGTCCTATTCTCCAGCCAATTCTTTACCCAGGCTGTCATCTTGGGACCCACTCCCAGGCTGGCTAACTTGTATATTAATCTTTTGTGTGGGACTGTGTCAAATGCCTTGCTAAAGTCAAGGTAGGCCATGTCCACAGCCCCTCCCTGATCTACTACTTTGGTCACCCAGTCAAAGAAATCTATCAGATTTGTCTGGCATGACCTTCCCGCTGTGAATCCATGCTGCCTTGGGTCCTGAGCCCCTCTGGCCTCTAGATACTCTACAGTTCTTTCCTTCAGAAGTGATTCCATCATTTTCCCTACCACTGAGGTTAAACTAACAGGTCTGTAGTTTTCTGCTTCTGCCTTGCTCCCACTTTTGTGAAGGGGAATCACATCTGCCCTCCTCCAGTCCTCGGGTACCACCCCATCCTCCCATGATTTGTTAAAGAGGGTAGTCAGTGGTGTCACTAGTTCTACCCTTAGTTCTTTTAGAATTCTGGGATGAATCCCATCAGGCCCCATTGCTTTGTCCACCTTCAGTTTTAAGAGTTCTTTCAGAACCCTTTCTTCTGTAAATGGGCTGGTATCAACTTCTGTATCCAGAGTGTTTCTACTGTTTGTTTTAGGTACCTCCCCCACTTCCTTTGTAAATACTGAGCAAAAATATTTGTTTAGTATCTCTGCCTTTTCACAGTCACCCTCTGCCCACCCTCCCTCCTCTTTATTAAGCCTCACTAGCCCTCCTTTGGTCTTCCTTCGCTCCCTGATGTACCTATAAAAGGTTTTATCCCCCTTCTTAACTGAGTTGGCTATCTTTTCCTCAGTTTGGGCCTTTGCTGTTCTGACTGCCTTCCCAGCTTCCTTTTGCTATAATTGATACAGTTCCCTGTCCTGCTCATTCTGTGATTCCTTGTACTTCCTGAATGCTTTCTTTTTCTCTTGATCCTTCACTGCCACTTCCTTTGAGAACCATAGTGGTTTCTTACATCATTTCATTTTGTTAGTTTGCTTCACACAAAGGCTTGTTACCTCTGTGATGGCAGTTTTTATTATTCCCCATTGTTCTTCCACCCCTCCTTCCTGCCCATTTGTGAGTGCATTCCTTAGGCACTCACCCATTTTCAACAAAGTCAGCCCTCCTAAAGTCCAATACTTTTGCCTTTGTATGGCTTGACTCTATTGCTGTGTTTATTGTGAACCATACTGTTCGATGGTCGCTAGTTCCCAGATGGCTACCACTTCTACATCTGTGATCCTCTCTTCATCTCCATTTGAGAGAACCAGGTCTAAGATTGCTCCCTCTCGAGTGGGCTCCAATACTAGTTGTCTAAGGCATGCCCCTTGTAGGGCATCTAGAATAACCCCACTCTTTGAAGGGGCTACTGCAACTGCATTCCAGTTAACATCTGGCATATTCAGATCACCCTTGGACTTTGACTCCCTTAAGAATAGGTTTGGCTTTAGGAACTCTGACCATTTCAGGTTCCTTCAAGTATGAACATATATAAATTCCCTCCAGAGGAGAGTGATGGACCCGGAGAGGGTAGTTCCTCTACTGGCGGCCATTCAACAAATAGACATCAACAGATCAGAAGGGACAGATTTCTACCCTGTATAAGGCTCTGGGGACCATTAGGTCAGACCCCCTAATTAAAATGAAAAACAAATGGCAGGAGGAGGCAGGGCCCGGTTTTCCACCCCTTAACTGTAAACTGATTTTCGGTATAGCCAAGTTGGCAACCGGATCACCTCTCTGGCAAGAATTTGCTTGGAAGGTAAGGATCTGCTTTTTCTTTACTCCTGAGATGTTAAATAAAAGAAATCCAACCCTGCTGGCCGGTTGTTGGAGGGGTTGTGGGGAAGACAAAGCAGGCTATCTACATATTCTTTGGGCATGCCTCAGGCTTACCAGGTTCTGGGCTGACATCATATCAGCAATAAAAGAAATTCTTGCCATTACCCAGCAACTGAATTAGGTTGAACTGATCCTGGGGGTGCCCCCACTGGAGCTCAAGCGATCAGACTCACGGTATCTCTGGGCAATCTTAACAGCGGCCCTTAATGTGATAACTAGAACCTGGCTCAGTTCATTAGTGCCACAAAAACAAGACTGGATCTCGATTATTAAAGGCCTGGCTGAGTTGGAGGAGCTCACCTTTAAAATAAATCAGAAGACTCCTCTTTTTGTCCAAAGATGGTCCAAGTGGATAATATGGCAACAACCAACCAGAACAACAACGGCAGAAATTTGAGGAAGTGCAGGGTTCCTCTTCCTAGGCCTGGGTGTCCCGTACCCGTGTTGGTGTTTGTAAAATATAAGACTAAACTATGTTATTTACCAGAACTAAGCATCTCACTGGCCAGAGGGAAAAGGGGAGGTGACTAAGGGACGCTCCCTGTGAGCCTTTCACTGATCGTGGCTAAGGAGACCCCCAGTCTTACACACAACCTGAACAATAATGAAATAAGTTGAAACTGTATATATTATATTAAGTCTGTACCTGTGATTCTTGAAAATGTAATTAAATTCTCTGCAGAGCATGAATAAAGATTAAAGTTAAAAAAAAAAAAAAGAACCTGGGTTAAGAAATCCTGAAACCTGATTGGCTGATGGCATTTCAAAGCCATGGGTTGATCAGCCAACTGAGCCTTTAAAAAAGAGCCATCACTGCACTGCATAATGGCTATTTTACATATTAAACTTGTTTACATATTGTAAAATCTTTTTGTTTAAATTATGTCACTGAAAAAACTATGTTAAAGCCCATTTTCCATGGCAATAAGACCCTCCTTGGTGTGGAACATTAGGGACAACCACACTTCCAGGGCCTGTAAGGCCCTCCACATGCAGTGCCAGACCTCACTACTCTCCCTGGCATCCTGTATCTCCAACACTCCACAGTGTGCTGGGTCTTATCACTTACACAGAGGATGGGATGGTGGGGGCATTGGTACAGGAAGGTAGGAGAACCACTTCTGGGCCATAAAGCTTCAGGGAGTATAACATGGGAACAGTCTATGAATGAGAGCAAATTGTGTGGCACAAGTTGCACCTCTCATTGAAGTGTTATGAGCATAAATGCATGTGTGCTAGAGGAATAGGAAGCAGTGTAGCGTAGTGGTTAAGTGCACTGAGCTGCAAACCTGGAGACCTAGGTTTGAATCCCATCAGCTCCCACTCACATACTGTGTGACCCTGAGCAAGTCACTTAACTACCTTGTGCTCCCAGGTCACACCTGGAAACAAGATCCTACTTAGTGTGCCTTTCCTGGTTAAACAGTGTCCCCCTTTTCCCTATATGCTTGGCTTAAGTCAAAGAGGGACTTAAGGTCGAAGTGGAGCATGGGAAGAAAGTCTTCAGGATCCTAGTGTTATACTGCACATACACACACACGTGCATGCATGGCACAACACACGCATGCACACATGCGCACACACACACACACATTTCAGTATGTACATAAATGGGGGAGTTTGGGGGAAGTTCACCTGCTGCAGAGATTATGGCCTGTCTTCATTCCAGAGAGAGTCTGGGAGGCTGGTGGGGGCCCAGTGTGTAGGAGATTCATGATCCTTAGTGCAGAGTTAGTTGTCTTCAGGTCTGAAGTTGAGTACTTGACAAGCAACTCAGCATGAGGACCACTGGGAGCTGCAATCTCATTACCTCAACATGCACCATGTGTTCACACTTGAGGATGGACTGCAGTGGTGATTTGTGCCTCTAGTAGACTAGGCTCAGGAGAGCTGCTCCAAAACTGAAGCAGTTGTTGTTACCCTGAGGGTGGGTCTCCATTCAGCAGGGATGATTCAGACAATATTAGGGGGAGCAAGCAGCACTTCATAGTCATTGAGGACTATTGCTAATTGATGTAACACTCTAGTCAGGCGGACATCTATTCTGTGTCCCTTAGGGGTGACTGCAGAGAGAGAGTAATTACTCCAGCAAAACAGGCTGAGAGCGGGGGGGGGGGGATGCCGGGCATAATGCAACACCTAAGTACCAACAACCTAGCAAACCACAATATAGAAGAGATTAAGGTCAGCTTCAGGGAACTATCCAGAACATTTAGGTCAAAGCAGATATGGTAGCATTCTTGGATGTGATTCTGGTGCCATATGCAAGACAAAGTAGAAAGAATAAAGCATTAGTGTTTAACACATAGCTAAAAGATTGGTACAAAGAACAGAGATTCCACTTTTTGGGTACTGGGAATCCTTTCTGAGTAACAGCAGTCTATTCAAAAATGATGGCTTATATCTAAGTAGGTGTGGACCCAGTGAAAGAGAGCAAAAGCTACATGTTTTCCATTAAGGACAGGGTTGACAGGAGAGGGGACGGCGTAGCGCTGTACATGAGGGAGGGGATCCAAGCACTGGAAACACAGAGCAGGTGGGGGGGGACAGGGAGGCTCTATGGGTCTCGCTGGCCACAGAGAAGGATGAGTTACTTCAGACAAGAGTCATTTACAGGCCACCAGGGCAAACGATAGAGGTGGATAACCAGATGGACGATGTGCCTCATACATTATGGCTGCACTTTGGCGCAGCCGTAGATGCCCAATGCATCCCCACCCTTTTAATATCGTGCTGTGGTGCATGTCCTTTGAAAATGTCCCCCACTATGTTTAGTTATTTCAGTGTTATTTATGTAATTTTATTTAGTCTGAGTCATTGCTAAATGTTTCACGTTGTCATTGTGTGGCATCCTGAGCCTTTTTTGGGTATGGAGCATAAGAAATAAACTTTGCTTTGCTCTGTCTAAAATAGCCCCAGTGATCCATTGCCATTGGAGCTAATGTTAGTTGTTAAAATTAATTAATTAATGGTCTTGTCTACATGTTTGTTATTCGGTGCCTTGGGCCCACCACATTGGCCCAATTCCCTCCTCACTAAGGCATATGTACTGCTGTACAGTTCTGGCATGGCTACCATTTGATTGGACACTTGCCACTTGGGACAGGCTATGTGAATAAAATAACATAATCCCTTGCCCTCTACTAAAGATTTTGGCAACAAATGTTGCAATAACATTATCAGCTCATCTGCATTTCAAACATATGCCACAGGGGTTTTACTATGGGATGTATTAGGGCATCCATTATTGTCAGACAGTATGGCCTGAGGTTGTCCAACTCTCACTGGTACTGCATGACTGGCTTTTCTTAAAGGGTGCAGCTGCTTCCCAATAAGGAGCTCTGATGAAGGTGATGATCCTATAGTGGGTGACTGGGGGAGGGTAGAGTTCATACTTTCTGTTAGTAGTTGCATGAAAAACTGGTGAATAAATTTAAAGCAATCAGCACTGGTTGTTATAACATAAACTAGATTGTGAGCTAGTAAGGGACTAGAAATCAGTGGATGAAAATAAATAGGACCTCCAAGGGGTGCCTCTTGTAGTATAAGAAAGTCCGATTCTGAGGTTTGGTTGAGAGGACGCAAAGTGAAAGTGAGCAGTTCTGACTGCCCAAACTTCATGATAGGAGTCTCTTATACCATAACAGACACCCCTCGGAAGCCATATTAACTTATTATAAATCACTTGAGTGATTTATTATGAGTTTATAGTCTTTTTCTGTTGATTGTGTGCATGAGAAAGAAACATATTGCAGCAGGTTGTGGAGGCACAGCACTGTTGTGGCCACTGCCCACACAGCCTTTAAAGGCTTGGCCCACTTTCCCCAATGCCATGGCACACTGCTGCTGACACTAGTTCAGCCATCATGCCACCACCTTGAAACGTTTCAGCAGCTGAAATCAGGGGCAGACTCATCATTGCAGAGTAAGCCATTCTGCTGCAATGAGGGAGTGACCCGTCATTGCTGGGTGGAACATTGCCAAGTGTAATATCGTTTGTGAACATGGTGGCGGCTTGCCGCCATGTTCATAAACAATATTAATTAACCCCAAATGCCGAGGGGGTGCCCAATCCCCCTCAGCAGCATGTGTCCCCCCCAGAACAGTTTTTGTTTGCCAATGGGGGCCCCAATCCCCGTCTGATTCAGTCCCATCTGAGTTTAAGCTGCTGGGGGAGACCACACACCATTGGCTTATGTCCTCGCCCAGTTTGATTTGCCAATGGGGGAGCCCACTCTCTGTCAGCATAATGTCCCCATCCCCGCAAAAAAAACACTAGATTTGTGCCAAGGGAGTGCCCAATCCCCTAAAGCTTTTTGCACCACCTTTTGTACTGATGGGGTGAATAATCCCCTGTCAGCTACAGCTGCCCAAAAAACACTCTGTTGGCACGCTGGGAGCCCACTCCAGCATGCCACATGCCCCTGTAAAGAAAAAAATGTCCCGCAGTGTTTTTTTTTTAACCTGTACAAAAAAGAAAACAATCCCTCACAGTGTCCCTGCCCCCTCCTGCAACCTGCGCCCACCCTCTGTGCACCCTGCCTCCCCACACCCCATCTCACCCCATACTTACCTGCCGAGTCCAGCGCAACGATTTTCGGTGGACTAGGAACACATCTGCAATCTTCAAAGCAGACCGCGAACTGAGGAAATGCCGGTAAGCTGTATAATGGCATAAACATTTTTTTTTTTTTTTTTTTACTTTGATGCATATCTCAGCCATTTTTTGGAATTTTGGTACCAAATTTTCAACATGGGTTTTTTTTTGGGGACCCCCTCCTCATGAATTCAAGCACTGTCATGGCGTTAATCGGTCCCAAAAGGTGATTTTGCGGTCACTGCACAAAATCACCTTTCGGGACAGAGTACTAAAACGACAGTGCCAATGTTCAAGAGGTGGGTTCTCAAAAAGTGTGTTGCAAATTTGGAGGAAAAAATCCAAGAAATGACTGTTCTACAAGTGTGCATTGCGCAGTTGCTATGCACACTAGTAACTCCGCGAATATGCAATATTTTCACTCCAGATTTTCAACATTGCCATTGTTCTGCACCTCCTTATGAACAGTATAGCTGTCATTTTTCACATCCTGGCCGAAATGTGTTTTCACCGTTCCAGTGCAGAATTGCATGGTCACTGTGGGAAATCCATGTTCGGGACACATTATGAAAATGACAGTGACACTGTTCATTAGCAGAGGTCCTAAAATGCCTGTGTTGAAAATTTGGTGATGAAAGTCCATAAAATGAGAGTGTTACGAGTGTGCATTGCGCAGTTTCCATGCACACTTGCACCTTTGCAACATTGCAATATTTTCACTCCGGATTTTCAACATTGCCATTTTTCCACACCTCCTTATGAACAGTGCAGCTGCCATTTTTCACATCCTGGATGAAATGTGTTTTCGCTCTTCTGGCGCACAGTAGCGCGGTTGCTGTGGGAAATCAGTGTTTAGGACACATTAAGAAAATCACACTGGCACTGTTCATGAGCAGAGGTCCTAAAATGCCTATGTTGAAAATTTTGTGATTAAAATCCATAAAATGACTATGTTACGAGCTTGCTTTATGAAGATTCCATTCACCCTTGTAACTTCACAAATTAGTAATCTTTCAAGCCAGATTTTCAACACTGGCATTTTTTCACACCTCCTTATGAGCAGTACAGCTGTCATTTTTCACATCATGGCCGAAATGTGTTTTTGCACTTCCAGCACCAAATACCGCAGTCGCTGTCAAAAATCAGTGTGTGGGACAGATTAGGATCAAACGAGTGAGAGAGGGGGAGTGACCGAACTCAACTGAGCTTTGTCGGGACTGCTGCAGATTTTTTTGTGGGCAGGAAAGGGCGCCACTGCAGGCAGGAGTCAAGTACAAAAGGGCAGCCTGCAGCGCCGGGAGACACAGAATGAGCGAGTGAGGAAGGGAGGTTGTCTAGTGTGTCTCTGAGCACAGGAGATGTCCCAGAAGACTGCAGAAGGGCTCATGTGATCCTGCTTTACAATAGTGGTAGCAGGGAGGAGGCAGGGAACTACAGACCAGTCAGTCTTACCTCAGTAGTGGGCAAGATTATGGAGGCACTCCTTAAGGAAAGGATAGTGCAACACCTGGAATCCATAGGAGCACAGGATCCAAGACAACATGGGTTTACGAAAAGGACGGTCCTGTCAAACTAATCTCATAGATTTTTTTGACTGGATAACCAGAGTGGTGGACCAAGGGAGAGCAGTTGATGTTGCCTACCTTGACTTCAGCAAAGCTTTCGATACTCTTCCACATAGAAGATTGATTAATAAGCTGGGTAGACTCAGGGTGGGTCAGAAGTGGGTCAACTGGGTGGCAAACTGGTTGATGGGCAGAAAACAGAGTGGTGGTAAATGGTATACAGTCAGAAGAGATGCAAGTCACAAGTGGGGTACCTCAGGGATCAGTCCTGGGGCCAGTCCTCTTCACCAGTGACATTGCAAATGGACTGGAGGGTAAGGTTTGTCTGTTTGTAGATGACACCACAATCTGCAACAACATAGTGGATTATCCAGATGAGGTGGGCAGAATAAGAAGAGATCTGGATAAACTAGCAAAATGGTCAGAAGAGTGGCAACTGGGGTTTAACGCAAAGAAGTGCAAGATCATGCACATAGGGAAGAGAAACCCTGAAGCCACCTATAGGCTGGCAGGGGAGTTGCTGGCAGTCACAAGGGAAGAATGAGACTTGGGCGTCATCATCACCGATGACCTGAAATCATCCAAGCAGATCACTAAAGCAGTAGGTAAGGCTAGGGGGATGTTAGGGTGTATTAGTAGGGGG
Organism: Neoceratodus forsteri; assembly: GCA_016271365.2. Classification (NCBI taxonomy): domain Eukaryota; kingdom Metazoa; phylum Chordata; order Ceratodontiformes; family Ceratodontidae; genus Neoceratodus; species Neoceratodus forsteri. Next base: position 163,702,037 of record JADMNL010000022.1, on the reverse strand, counting down.
TATCACAAGTCGGAAGAGGGAGGTAATAATCCCTCTTTACAAGACACTGGTTAGGCCCCATCTGGAGTACTACGTGCAGTACTGGAGGCCACATCTTCAAAAGGACATTAAGCAGATTGAGGCAGTCCAGAGAAGGGCAACCAAAATGGTGCAGGGATTGCATCAGAAAACATGAGGACAGATTAATGGAGCTCAATATGTATACCCTAGAGCAAAGGAGGGAGAGAGGTGATATGATTGAAACATTCAAACACCTTAAGGGCATTAACAAGGTGAAAGAGTCTAACATGTTTCAATATAAGAAAAATAACAGGACAAGAGGACACAGCATGAGATTAGAGGGAGGCTGATTAAGGGGGAATGTGAGGAAATTATTTTTCACAGAAAGGGTGGTGGATGCATGGAACAGCCTACCTCAGGAAGTGGTGGCTATGAATATAGTGCAGAGCTTCAAACAGGCTTGGGATAGACATAAGGCAGCAATACAGATGAGTATGAATAGATAGGCCATTGACAGAGCAAAGACCGAAGGCACATTTATAAGATAGAAAAGAAATGGGCAGACTGGATGGGCCTTGAGGTCCTTATCTGCCATAAACTTCTATGTTTCTGTGAGCAAGCTCAACGGAGCTATATCATGACTGCTGCCGATTTCTTTGTGGACAGAAATGGGAGACAATGCAGGCAGGAGCCCAGTACAAAACAGCAGTCTGCAGCGCTGGCAGAAACTGAACAAGCGAGTGAGAGAGGGGGAGTGAGCAAGGTCAGTGGAGCTCAGTCGAGACTGCTGCAGATTTCCTTGTGGGCAGAAAAAGGTGCCAACAGAGGCAGGAGCCCAGTACAAAAGGGCAGTCTGCAGTGCCAGAAGAAACAGAATGAGCCAATGAGACGGGGGGAATGAGTGACCTCTACAGAGCTCTGTCGGGACAGCTGTGGATTTCTTTGTGGGCAGAAAAAGGTGCCAATGCAGGCAGGAGCCCAGTACAAAAGGGTAGCCTGCAGTGCCTGGAGAAACACAATGAGCAAGTGAGAGGGAGAGGGAGTGAGCTCAACGGAGATCTATCATGACTGCTACGGATTTCTTTGTGGGCAGAAAAAGGCAGCAATGCAGGCAGAAGCCCAGTACAAAAGGCTAGCCTGCAGCGCTGGCAGAAACAAAATGAGCAAGTGAGAGAGGGGGAATGAAGAAGTTCAATGGAGCTCTATTGTGACTGCTGCAGATTTCTTTGTGGACAGAAAAAGGTGGCAACATAGGCAGGAGCCGAGTGCAAAGAGCAGCCTGCAGCACTGGAGAAAATACGAGTGAGTGAAAGGGGAATGAGCGAGCTCAACTGAGCTCTGTCGTGACTGCTGCAGATTTCTTTGTGGGCAGAAAAAGGCAGCACTGCACGGGGCTCCAGTACAAAGGGCAGCCTGCAGTGGTGGGAGAAACAGAATAAGTGAGTGAGAGAGGAGTGAGAATCAAGCTCAGCAGACTCTATCATGACTGCTGCAGATTTCTTTGTGGGCAGAAAAAGGCGGCAACGTAGGCAGGAGCCCAGTACAAAAGGGCAGCTGTAGCACCAGGAGAAACATAATGAGCGAGTGAGACAGGGGGAGTGAGTGACCTCAGTGCAGCTCTGTCGGGACAGCTGTGGATATCTTTGTGGGCAGAAAGAGGTGCCAACACAGTCAGAAGCCCAGTGCAAAAGAGCAACCTGCAGCTCTGGGAGAAACGCAACGAGTGAGTGAGAGAGGGGGAATGAGCAAGCTCAATGGAGCTCTAGCGTAACTGCTGCAGATTTCTTTGTGGGCAGAAAAAGGTGGCAACGCAGGCAGGAGCCCAGTACAAAAGGCCAGCCTGCAGCGCTGAGAGGAACAGAATGAGCAAGTGAGAGAGGGGGAGTGAGCAAGCTCAATGGACCTATGTTGGGACTGCTGTAGATTTCTTTGTGGGAAAAAAAAGCCGCCAACAGAGGCAGGAGCCCAGTACAAAAGGGCAGCCTGCAGCGCCTGGATAAACAGAAAGAGCGAGAGAGAGGGGGAGTGAGCCACCTCAACGGAGCTCTGTCGGGACATCTGCGGATTTCTTTGTGGACAGTAAAAGGTGCCAAAGCAGGCAGCAGCCCAGTACAAAAGAGCAGCCTGCAGCACAGGGAGAAACAGAATGAGCGAGTGACAGAGGGGAAGTGAACGAGCTCAACGGACCAACGCAATCAACATTCGGCATTGACAAATGCTTGTTTTGATTTGTTTAACAGTGCCATCTTCTGCCATGGCGCTAAATTGGAGCGATCCCTCCAAACTCTCCTGCATGAGAGCACAGGCTATGCGGTACAGTGGCTCTGCATGCTGATTTCCTGAAATCACATTTCTAGTTTATATGTATAGTATGTGTATGTGTATGTATATGTGTGTATATATATATATATATATATATATATATGTGTGTGTGTATATATATGTGTGTGTGTGTATATATATGTGTGTGTATATATATATATATATATATATATATATTCATTCATTGCAAAAAATTATGTTAATGCATCAGCGTTGAGATTAAAGAATCAAAAGCTGAGAAATTTATTGTTAGGATTTCCAACCCTAACTCCCCACCCTCCAAGGAGCAAAAGGACAAGACCACACAAGCAACCACTGGCAGCCATCATCAGGTAAGACAAACAACATGCAGCTGTTTCCAGATGACACAAATGCAGTAGCACTGATATGCTACCTTCATTGATTTGTATCTGTGGCTTGCAAACTGCAAAATATACACACTCACTTGTTGCTGCAGATACTGTGTGACTCCACGATACTGGTGGGTGCCTGGAACATCCTCCCAGTGTATGTGGTGGGGAAAAATGGTAGCAGGATTCAATAATATATGGGGTAGGCATAAGGGAATCTTAGTAATAAGAAAGGGGGATAAGCCAGAGATCAAGTAGGGTCTGTGGTGTTACAGTAGGTAGTAAAATTGCAGACTAGGTGGGCACAGCAGTCCTTATCTGCCCTCAACGTATATGTTTCTGTGTTTCTATACTGAAATCTCCACACTGCTTCTGAATACAGAAGCACAAGCCCCTCAAGCGAGATACAAACCCATTATATCTAAATTACAAGACTTATTTTCTCTATGCCCCTATGAGGCCAGCCTTTCTGTAGCAAAGAGGGCCCTGTGTCTCTTCAACCAGAAGTGTAAGACATACTGTACAACAACTTCTCACTCCAGAAAAGCAGACCTCTTGCATATAGAAAACCTCTGAAGAGACACAGGACTATCAGGGACTTTGCTTCTGCAGGCAGAAGTACTGTTGCACTTTTCATAGCGTGGATTTTGTGGTATCTGTGCTTCTGCACCCAGAGGTCATTGTGTATGTATTACACTTGCAGATGCAGAAGCACAGGCCCATCAATTGTGTGTATGTTTTACGGTGTACATGGCTATGCGAGACTACAGAAAGGCAGAAAGGATAGCTTTGCCCACTTAGTCGGCCAATTTTCTACCTACTGTAACACCCTGACCCTACTTGATATCTAGCCCTCCCTTTCTTTTTCCGCTAAGGTTACCTTATGCCTACCCAATACATTCTTGAATCCAGTTACTGTTTTTGCCCCCGCCACCTATGCTCTGAGGATGTTTGAAGCATTCACCAGCATCATAGATTTCTATCTGCAGTGACAACCATTGTATTGTTTTTTTCTTACCTGATGATGGCTGTCTGTGGTTGCTTGTGTTGTCTTGTCCTTTTGCTGCTTGGGGGGTGGAGGTGTGGAGTTAAGGTTAGAAACTCTAACATCGAATTTCCCAGCTTTTGATGCTTTATTACCAACCCTAACTGATGCAAAAACGTAGTTTTTTTGCAATGAATTTCTTTACTTTTTTAGAAAATGCAATCTTACCCTTATTTAGTTGTCGGACTGCAGGGACCTCCAGGTCTTGGACTCCCATTAGTCCATAGTGTGTTGTGGGACCACAAGACCCTCTGTGCTCCCATGCATGCATATTGTAATTGTCCCTGTTTTTCATGTTGGAGTGAAATGCCCTCTGGGCCCTGCATCCCTATATATCCATAACTGTAGAGACATTGTAATTAACCCTCATCTCCTTGTGGGAGCACAGGGCCCAGAGGGCCCTGCACTACCATTAATCCATAAGTGTAGAGACACTGTAATTAACCCTTATATCCCCGGTAGAGCGCTCAGTCCATAATGGCAAATTATCACAGGCACCTTAGCCCCATTCATAAAAATTTCCACTGCAGTTATAAAGAGGGGTTGGAAGCATGCATAATTGCTTAGTTCTATGCTGCATTTCACAGAAAATCCGTATCTAGAAGTGTTTTCAAGATATAGCTGCCGAAAGGTACCCCAACCATTACAGTGCTATCCTATGGGAAACTTCAAAGTCTTATAACTCTGTGGTGCACTAATATTTTCCAATCAAACCACCAAAAGGCATATCTGTGGGCAAGTTTCTTGTACTCTGAACATTTCAGCTCAAAAATTCCAAACTTTTTTTATTAAAGAATCATAGGTGCTGAGCTATATGGGCTGTAAGGCAGGGGCTCCAACAATAATCTGTGAAGCGGGTTCAGCCCCACCAATAATTTGTCCAGTTTTGCGTTCTGGCCTTGAGTGGTTTTTTTTTTAGGGATGTGCAAAACTGTCTTTTTGAAAACTGAACGGCCCTCAGAACACATGCGGCTCAGTTTTTATGAGCAGCCGAATTTTGCCGCACCGCTCTGATCTCTGCTCTCTCACTCTTTTTTAAGCCTGTTCAAAATAAAAAATGAGGGAAGGACAGCAGCTTATGTGTCTTGGTCCACATTGTCAGGGCAATGATCCCTTCTCCAATCAGTAGCCAAGAGAGGGAAGGAGCCGCCTAGTTGTACCTTTTCACCAGCACGCACTTCTGCCACTTCATACATGTGGCGTGAACCTCACTTTTGTGGAGCAAGCAGTAAAGCATGAGTTAAATTTGTGATGTTTGACTGATACAGGTTGAACTAGATACTCACAATGGAGTTCAGCTGGTTAGTTGGAGTCAGTGATCTGGCATCAGTGATCATGTTGCGGTTACAGTTGGAACTCCAATTTGGTTCGGGGCTCGGGACTGAGAGAGAAATTGTAGGAGTCAGACCAAGTGGGCAGAGGTGGCTGGAGGCATGAGTTGACTGCGTCATGCAGGATGATGGATAAGAGGAGCCCTTGACAGGTCAGTGAAGTGCAATAATAGCCTGAGCGTCCAAGCTGAGCTGGTCATCCACCAGCAGTGACTCTTACTGGGACAGTCACACTCCAGTCCTGTTTACTCTAAAATGGATGCAGAGCACCAAGCTTGCTGCACAGTAGCTTGTGGTGTTCTGACTCAGCTCCGGTTTCCTCGTCATAGTAGACCTGCCTTTTACTTGGCCTAAAAATAACTTTATGGTACATCAGCTCTTCTTTCAAATCAAAGCAATTCACTGTCAGAATCACTCACCCCTGTTCTAATGATATGACTGCTTACATTTAAAGAGGCTAGTTTATCCCCATTCCCCAGTTGTCCAGTTTTGTTAATTTTTAATACAATTTAAAAAGGGAACCCTCATCTGATACAAAGCTTGATTGGGGTGTAGTTTTAATTTTAGTCAATGACATTTTGGCACTGGTAGGAATGTTTTGAGGCATACGGTGGTGTATTTCTAAATTGCTTCCCAGTTACTGTAATTGCAATGCCATTTGCTTATAATGGGGAGACGGAGACTCAGTTTATAGACAGGGCCTCCATAGTTCTGAAGTGAGTCCCCAGCAACTAATATAGCAGTGCCATTTACTTATAATGGGGAGGTGGTTCAGCTTATAGAGGGGGGCCCTTATAACTCTGAACTTATCCCTGCTAATGGCAGAGGGGCTCCGGTTAAAGACAGGCCATTTATGTTCCCATTGTCTTACAGACACTATTCATCAAACAAGTGTGCATAATGTGTTGCTGGGTTTATCAAATTGCCTTACCATGCAGAAGGCACTTTGCATGGTGAGGCAGTGAGGAACTGTGCAGAAGAACTTTATTTGCATCCTTCACATGGACCAGTAGCCATCTGGAACGTGCTCCCTCAATCTCCAAACCATTTGTAAACTTTTCCCTCAGCCACTAATAGTCATCATCTCTTTTTTGATCCCACAAAAACAAGAACCAGTAGTAATGTTTAAGCTGTTCCCTTTATCTCCAGTAGTCATCTCTGAACTGTTCCCCCTAGCATCAGCTCATCTGCACCGCTTGCTCTGCATTTATTGAATGCTTAATGCTTCCTCTGTCCCCACTATCATTTGAGATTGGAGAATTAATGAATAGGGAGGACAGCTGGTGCTGTATTTTTCATGCTGTTCCCCTGAGCATCATGGACAGTTGAGGAAAAAGGTACAGGGGTAGGTTTCCATTACCACTGCTTTGTAAATAAAGACTGACATCAGCATTACCAGAGGGAGCTGCACTTCATTATACTATGAAAGAGTAGCAGACTAAGGATCCATTGCAGCTGTAATCTGTAGGTTCAATGCTGGCATTTTTACGTTCGCTTGCCCGCATGCGCAAGGAATGTTTTGGGAGAGTAGCACACTTTGGAGGTGTGCCTCTCCCATTCAGTCCAGTGCTCTGTTGAGCAGGCATGGCGGTTCTGCACCAATGGGTGCGGGAGCTCTTTATGACAGCGGTGGTCTTCGCCATGAAAGCCACGCTGTCATGCAGCCGTGTCACGCCACCCCGGCATCGCGCTCCCTCCGCGCGTCGCCGCCCCCAAAGCTTTGGTGCCACGCTGGGAGCCCAGCCCAGCGTGGCAAACCTCCCCGTTTTGCCGGATGGGGTGCCCAATCCCCATCGGCTCCTCGATTTCCAACGTAGTTTGCCGGAGGGTGCCCAATCCCCATCAGCTCCTCGGCCCCCCAGCCATCTTCTGCCATGCTGAGCCCACCCCAGTGGCAAGCATCTCACATAGTCCGTTTAAAAACTGTAAAGCAAAGTCCCGCCAGTCTCCCAGTCTCCCCTCCCACAACCGCACCCCACCCACCCACTCGCACCCAGCCTCCCCACCCCTCACCCAGCTAACACGGAGCTCGGGCGTGGCGATCTTCGTGGACCAGGCTACCTCTGCACTCTTCAAAGCCAACCGCTGAACTGAGGAAATGCCGGTAAGCTGTATAATGGGCTAGATAGGGGTTTCAACTGTTGCATATCTCAGTCATTTTGGAATTTTTGCAAATTTTCAACATGGGGTTTTGGGACCCTTCTCATGAATGATGTCACTGTCATGGTGTTATTCAGGCCCGAAGGGTGATTCGCAGTCACTGCGTGAAATCACCGCCCAGGCAGGCTCTGCCATGACAGTGACATCACTACGAAGTCACCCATATTGATGCATCAAGCTCTGTTTATAATGCGTTGTGCAGTTCCTCTGCGCTGCGTAGGTTTGCGAATTTTCAATATTTCTACTCCAGATTTTCAACATTGCCATTTTACCACACCTTCTTATGAGCAGAACAGCTGTCATTTTTCACATCCTGCCCAAAATGTGTTTCCGCCCATGTAGTGCACAATGGCGCAGTCCGTGTGCGAACTCAATGTATGGGACACATTAAGAAAATCACAGTGACACTGTTCATGAGCAGAGGTCTTAAAATGGCTGTGTTGAAAATTTGGTGACAAAATTCCTAAAAATGACTGTTTTATGAGTGTTCATTGCGCAGTTTCTATGCACACTCACAAGTTTGCGAATTTTCAATATTTTCACTCCACATTTTCAACATTGCCATTTTACCACACCTCCTTATGAGCAGTGCAGCTGTCATTTTTCACATCTTGCCCAAAACGTGTTTCCGCCCATGTAGCGCACAATGGCACAGTCGCTGTGTGAACTCAGTGTATGGGACACATTAAGAAAATCACAGTGTCACTGTTCATGAGCAGAGATCTTAGAATGGCTATATTGAAAATTTGGTGAACAGATTCCTAAAAATAACTGTTCTACGAGCGTGTGTTGTGCAGTTCCTACGCACGCTCGTAAGTTTGCGAATTTTAAATATTTTCACTCCAGATTTTCAACATTGCCATTTTACCACACCTCCTTATGAGCAGTACAGCTGTCATTTTCACATCCTGCCCAAAAGCGTGTTTCCGCATGCAGTGCACAATGGCGCAGTCGGTGTGCAAAATCAATGTATGGCACACAGTAAGACAATGACAGTGACACTGTTCATTAGCAGAGGATTTTAAAATGCCAATGTTGACAATTTAATGAAAAGATTCTAACAATGACTGTTTTATGAGCTGCACTGCACAGTTCCACAGCGCTTGTAGGTTTGCGAATGTTCAATATTTCCTCCAGATTTTCAACATTGCCATTTTACCACACTTCCATATGAGCAGTACAGCTGTCATTTTCACATCCTGCCCAAAATGTGTTCCGCTATGTGGCGCACAATGGGTAACAAAAGGTCATGCTGAAAATTTAATGTGCAAATACCAGCAATCGCACAGGGCATTAGGGTAAAGCACCATACATGCCAAACACCACTGCAAATACCTGCAAGCGAACATTCGGCATTGACAAATGCTTGTTTTTTTCTGTTCATCTCGAAGACCCTAAATTTTCACCCCACCCATTATGATTTAGGTGCTACCAGGCCCTATACAAAATAAATGCCAATCCAGTTGCATAGGTTCTAATTCAGGGAGATAGCATTCGTAAAAATAAAAAACGAGGCCTGGCAGTCACTGATATGTACTATGTGTCACTCCTCCCTGGCTGATGAGTTGTTTATTGCTTGAGAATTGGTGGCCATGAAAAGACACACTGATGCCAATGCTCATTTTTAGTGAAACACGGGGGAGTGGTTACAGTGGAGACATTGCAAACATCAAAACAAATATGGGCTAAAGTTACAAATATCACAAAAGCTAACTAAAAGTGCAGATACAAACTGGTATTGGTAGACTATGAAACAAAGTAGAAATAATACTGTGAAAAAAACAGCTGTCCCTCCCCCCATTTTTGTTTGCTAAACTGTCCACCTCCCATCACCTAATCCCATTTTTCTTACTTTTTCCTGCTTATTTTCCCCTTCATGATTCCCAATGGTTTGCATAGACTTTCTTTTTTAATGAATGCTGTGTCTGTGGTGTTTGGTTCTGATTTTGTGCCTTACTGTAATGTTATTTAAATGAATGCTACAGTATATATTGAGTTTGCTCTTTAGTTGGTTGGTACAAAGGAGCACACATCACCTCGTCCCTTCCTCCCCCCATCAACTACTTTTGCAGTTTGTCAGCTCACCACACAGGAAGGCACTCTCCACTCCCCCTTAAACAACATTTGTCTTTTCTCTCCTTTTGTACAGCATCCTCTCCCCAGGGACACCCCCAATGATCCACTGGGAGCTTCCCTTCACCAGACAGGTCCCTCTCAATTGAACACAGAAATCTTAAAAACTATCCCAGAGCCATAAAGAAAAGGGGAAACCATGTACTTGCAGCATCGCTAGAAGTGCCCAATAGATTAGCTGAGCCACATATTTTGATTACATCTATAGCTGATTAAGCTGAATTAAAAGCATTGCAAAAACAGGCATAGGCTTCTCTTTACCCCTCCCCCAAGCTGGCATTCAGGGCTGCCCTTTCTGTGCAAGGCTTTTCAGAATGCAAAAGCAACCTTTGCAAGGGGGAAGGGCAAATTCTTTGCTCCTATATTTGCAATATAAGGTTTTGTGTTAGGGCTGGCTTTTGCATTTTGTTTCTTACTAATTACATTTCTGAATGCATTTATCCCTTCTAACACCTCTCATCATTCTTACAGATCATTTGTGCTCCAAGGCACTTGGCTGACTCTTGTGTATATTGATCAGATATTAAAAAGACAGGGACATATTTTCAATCTGGACTGGCTTTGACTCAAAGGGGGGGCCTTTCCTTTCAAGTGACACCTGCTCCTGTTTTGTACTCTTTTGCCTCCCATTGGATTAAATTTCTAGATAATGTAAACTTAAGGACTTTTCTTAAGCAAATCACATCAACATCTTTGTGAAGGCAACAGTCCTGCAACAAAATGTTTTGAACATGAGGCTATTCTGAGTGACTAACTTGAGTGCTTTGCCTTTTGACTCCTGGGCCCCACCAAAAATTTTGCAAACCCAGCTCCTATGTAAGGAATGACAAATGCTTATTTACTGTTTGAACAGAAAATAGTTATTTAAATTACTTACCTGGGCCTAGGCCATTGGTGGCGACCTCCTATCCCCCCAACTCCTTCCACAGGGTCCCCGATATCGGGATCCTGGCTTCATCATGCTCAGGGGACCAGGATATTTATGCATTTTTACTCCAATGTAGTCCCTATATCCTGTGGACACTGGTGAGGAGTACATGCATCCAGACGTGTGGTGTGCAGACACATGCTGCCGTCAAGCACCAATCAGCGCCATCCCTCCCTGACTCCATAAAGCCATTCACCCTATCGCCTGTGCTTCCACCAGTGGTAGTGCAATTGGTGCATTAGCTACCTGGTAGCCCGCCCTCCCCTGGAGGAGAGCAGCCACTGTGATGCTCAGTTCTCCTCCCTTCAGCCAGCACCCGATGACCTGGGCTCATTCCCAAACCCGGGTTGCTGGTGTAGCGTGAGGTGTGGTGCCCAGAGCCTCAACTCTCAACACCACCTGGCCAGCTAAATTTTTTTTTGTTTTGCAAAAAACTTCAAATGATTTCTTCATAAATACCATCCGAACTGTATATTCAAAATACAGTTTGAAAATGTTTTTTCTAAGTGAGAGACCCACGGAATAATCCAAACCACAAATAAAAACATTCATCACTTAAATTACAACTTAATTTATTTATTTATTTGAATTTTGATGAATGGGTGGGCCCACTGAGACAGACATGTCCCTTTTTCATGGGTGACCCAGGGAATGGAGACATTCCAAGAATAGATTGATGATACATAGCACAAATTGATGACATGAGACAAATATATACAGTGTATGAACAATCTGAGGTAAAAGACAAATATAAAAATATAGAGGTATAATAGTAAGGACAATGAAGCAATGTATATGGCATCAGGTCGTTGACTCCCATCCTGATCCTTAGAGGTCCAGCGTTGAACAATCCTTCGCAGGTTCAAAGACCAAGACACAGGAGTAAGGCTAACATAGCCAAGTATCAAATTACAGTATATACAATCACATAATACAAAATGTGTATATGTACAAGTTAAGAGTGGGGAAAAGGCGTGTTCAGGAGGGGGTAGCGGAAGGAGAAGAAAGGAAGAGTAGAAAAGTGATGGTGGAGGGAGGGGGATTGGCACAAGAAGAGAAAGGGTATTGGGTGAAGTTACTGCCACAAAATGGAGGGGGAAGGAAGTTTTCCTTGAAGTGACTCTTAAACAGGGGAAGAGATGTACATGAAAGTATACAGTGTGGGAGTGCATTCCATTTTTGAGGTGCTGAGGTTGTGAAGGACTGCTTGCCTATGGCTAGATGAGTTTTGGGCAGTTCTGGTGAAGGATTTCAGAGTGATCAGGTCAGACAGAATGGGCAGGAAGGGGGATGAGTTTAAAGATTAGTTTAAAGATGGTGCAGGCTAGGGGGAAGTCCATTTTAGGCTTAAAGGATGGCCAGCCTAGGGTCTTGAGTATGTCACAGTGGTGTCCCAAGAAGGTGTCATGGCAGCAGAACAAGTGATTCTGTGATAGGCCTTTTTAAGTTTGGCCAGAATAGGGGTCTTGGCCGAGTGAATTATAGGCACATCATAAAACAGGCCAGGGAGGAGGGTAGCAGAAGCAATAGTCTTCCTTGTGCTAGGAGTAAGGTAGGGGGCAGTACGATAGAGGAGGGCCAAATTTTTTATTAGCCATTTTAATAATGTTGTTTGCATGCATGTTGAAGCATAGATGCTCATCAAGTGTCATGCCCAGGCATCTGAAGGTACCTACCTCTTCAAGAGGTGCACCAGACAATGTATGGACAACCAGAGGAGTCCGGGAGGATACATCAAGGGAGGAATGATGGAACAACATGGTTTTAGTTTTCTTTGTGGTCTGCACCAGCAGATTATTCTTAAACCAGGCTTCCAGTAGCTGGAAGTCTTTTTCTAGGTCAGATTTAATCAAGGAGACATCCCTTCCAATTCAGTATAGAATGGCATCCTCCACATAGAGTTGGACCGATGTTTCCCCACAGTTTAGCAGCAGTTCACTGAGGAAGAGAGAGAATAGTAAAGGTCCAAGAACTGAACCTTGGGGGGACCCCGTCCTTAACTGGGGATAAGGAGGAGTGGGCTCCGGCCCACTTGACACACTGGAATCGGTTTGATAAGTAGTTAGAGATCCAAGAGAGAAAGAGGTGAAATCAAGGCCAAAACAGTGGAGCTCGTAAATGAGTAGTGGATGGTAGTGGTGGGTGAAGTGAGGAAAATTTGCCTTGCAGAGTAATCTGCAAATTCCACCTGGCAGAACAGTGAAATCTCGCCTGGCGGAATGGCAAAAGTTCACCTTCCACAGTGAAATTTCACCGCAGAAGGCAACATTTTGCCCTTATTAGGCAAAATATCGCCTTGGCAAAATTCCACCTAATGAGGAAAATTTAACAAATTGCTCTGCGTGGCAAAATTGGCCACTTCACCACCTCTTCAGTGGCAGAAATTAAATTCACTGCATCTCTAGTGGATGGTTAACAAGGTCGAAGGTCTTCATGAGGTCTATAAAGATGGCCCCTTTGGCATAGCCCAGATCCATGGCATGAAAGATGTCTGAGGTGACCTTCAGAAGCAAATATTTAATTTGGAGCACTACCGAGGTCTGGGGTTTTTTGTTTTCTTTATTTTCTTTATTGGACAATGTAATTGATAATGGAATTATAGCTTCTATTTCATATGCAAGGTTAGGGCTAAGTAATATTTATGTTGTAAATTTTGAGACCTGAATGAATTAATAGTTGGCACACGTTAGTCTAATTAAGAAAAGTTAATTAGGAATGTATATATGATTTTTTGTTTCTATCTCCAGATGAACTGGACTTGTTTATGTAGAATTGTGTTAATATATACTTTTGGAAAGAAATATATTAAATAACTACAATAAAAAGAAATATGATAAAAAAAGAAGAGAAGATTCAGTTTCATGCGATTTTCTAAAGCCATGTTGATGTATGGTAAGGGTGTTTGTGTGTTCGAGAAAAGAGTGCAGCTGATTGTACAAGATTCTTTCCTGGATTTTTGCAATGGGACACAGGATGGATATAGGTTTATAGTTCTTGATGAGGTTAGTCAGGCCAGTTTTGTGTACGTGGGCAACCATTTGTGTTTTCCATTTGTCCGGGATGGATTGCATGAGGAAGGATCTGTTAATCAACTAGGTAGTCAGGTAAGCCAGCGTAGCTGCTCCTATCCTAAGGATTTTAGGTGGCAGGGGTGTCAAATCCAGGAGAACTATTAGGGTTGAGACGCAATAAGAGCTTTAGAACCACTTTATGTGAGGTGAGTTTTATATGGAAGAGGGGGCGATGGACTTCAGGGTGAGAAACTTGTGGAGCAGGGGGAGTAACTCATAGACCTGCCCCTCCTCCTCCCTTGTCTGCAGCACAGCAGCTGTGTCCACCAACCTCCATTGGGGCAACCAGGTGCTGACAGCTGAAACCCCCCTCCCCAGAGAAGGAGAGCAGTCCATCAGATGCTCAATCCTTCCCCACCCCTGCTGACCTCATGGCGGTCCATGTTCGTTCCCGAACATGGGTCGCCAGCATTGTGCGAGGTAAGGTGACCAGCACCTTAGCCCTCAGAGCCACTGGGCTGGCCATTGGAGATCATATTTTGGGGGCCATTCCTCTCGTTGCCCTTAAGTAGAGAATTAATCTGCATCCAAAAGCATTTGGGGTCAGTGAGGTAGATTACTTGCAGGGATTGTAGGTAATTCTGCTTTTATTTGTTGGCTTTAGTCTTACAGGCATTCCAAAGCTATTGATAGGTTTGCCAGTCTGACTGAAGGCAAGAACTTTTGAAGGAATACCATGCATTGTCTCTGGACTGCATTAGGAGCCTTAGTTCATGTGAGAGCCAGGTTGTGTGGGTTCCTTGGGCTCTTCTTAACTTGAAAGGGGGTATGGAGATCAAGGATGGATGTTAAGGTGTTAATTAAGTATTCTAGTGCCTGATTAATATCAGGAAGGCAGGTAATAAGGCCAGTCAGTGGAAGCAAGACTTTGTAGGAACCCTGTGATGTTAAATTTGGTTAGGTTTCTGGATTTGATGAATTTATGGGGTGAAGAAAGTTGTTCTTCCATATGCAGAACATAGGGAAGTGATCACTGTGATGTGGACAGCCAGTTCTGAGTGCTGTATCATTTTTTTTATATATAAAATGTATTACTGACTGTCTCTGCTGAAAATCTGGTACTCTTGAAGTGACCTCACTCCCACCCCCAGATTTCAGCTGAAAGATGAAAGCCATGAGAAAATGCTGACACAGCATGTGAGATCACACACGCGCGCGCGCGCACACACACACACAGGTTTTAGATACCAGGTGTTA